>CM074277.1:26448900-27193900 GCA_037194245.1 Opsariichthys bidens
GACTCCCAGAGTGGATCGGTGACAGGGGACGTGTCTGGAGGTGCGTTTGGACTGTTAGACGTGCTCTGTTAGAGAAAAAGACGAGCGTGAGAGAGATGCAGAGGTCCCACGGTTCAGGTTACAGCTCTGGCTACAGCAAGAGGTCGAGAGATAGTTACACAGAGACTCGCACAGTGAGAGGGAGAAGAGGGCTGTCAGGGGAAATTGGCTGCCAGGCTGCTTGATTTGTGTCTCGGCTTGGCTCCTGCCAGTACAATAACCTCCCAGCATTCCTTTCATTCCTCTTCACTTCCAGTGTCCTCACACACACACACACACACACACACACACACGTTTCCATACCTACAGCTGTCGTCGAATTTCACACTAAAAACACAACAGCAGAACGGATGAATTGATTTGCAGATTTACAATAGAGAGAGCAGCTGAATTAAGCTGTCATGTGGAGCTCATTGAAAGGGCTTTAGAGATATAACACTTAATTAACTTGATAAAGCATGTTAATCAAATGATTAAAAACAAGTTGTATTTTTTTTTTTTTACATGTATTTTAGTCGTAGAATATATATACTGTCAGTCACATCAAACTCTATTCTTGCATATAATGTAATGCCATTTTCACAATCTAATCAATTCCCAATGGATCATTATTTTCTTTCTCATTGAATATCCATTTTGATTCAGGAATGCATTTCAAATGTTAAATGGCTTGCTGGTGGTATGGTTTTGTTTCTGCAGCACAATGAACACCTAATATAATTGCAAAAATAATAAGATAATTGCTCCCTCCACTCATTTTCCATTGACTTTTTCTCTTTTTTTGAGCTCATAGAAATTCAGTGCTCAAGCAGTGTCACAATTGACCCTTTATTTGCCGGTAGTTTGATTGACAGGCTATCTGACCAATCATAATCCCGAATCCACCATTTTGTCCGACAAAGCAAGACAAAGCGAAGCAAATTAACGTCGGTGAACTTGAACTTGAAAAATTGTGTGTACTCACATCTTTCCGCACTTGAAACAACATTCCTTCTGATCTTCATTCATGTTTATTTGATGCTATAAATGAACTAGTATGAAGAGATGTTGATTCACGAGCCGCTTGAAGGAGCTTCAGCGATCTGTCACCACACATTAAAGAGACACTATACGCTATTTTTTGTTTAAACTTCTTTAAAAAATGACTCTTTGCTCCAGGATGTATTTTTCACTTCGGGAGAACATGATGTGTGGCGTGAGAGCGCATGGCTTGTCGGACATAGCAACAGTAACTAAAGGGGCGGGTCTTTGCGAAGAGTCAATTAGTATTTTATCACTGTTCTCCTTTTTATTACATGAATATTAACAGAGATTGTAATACCATTATTTCCAGGGAGTGTGATGAACCCATGGCTCACTCTGCAAGCTCCGCCTCCAGCCTGGACAGTCACGCCCCCTCTGAAAGCAGCCAATCACAGGGAGCTCGGTGGGAGGAGCAGCAGAAAGTCATGGCATTAGAGCACCTGTGTGGGGTGTTCAGAGTTGACCTGGGTCACATGAGGTCACTGCGTCTCTTCTTCAGGTCAGACGAGCATCCGGAATTCATTTTAAAAACCTCACTTTTTTTGATATTTTTAGTTTAGTTAGTATTTATTGGTACCTTCTGAAATGTATACCACCAAATTTAATAGTCTCTAGCTTTTTTATTGGTATACTTTAGACTGTTGTTGAATCTTTTTCATAAGAATCTGTATTATGAAACACCTCATATATTAAACTCACGTCCTTGTATTATATTACTCTCCTCATTTTAAGGAATTTTGTTAGCTATTGCTGCAAGTTATAAATCATTATTCCTTAACCTTGGGCTGATTTGTTCAAGATATTAAAATATTTCTGAGGTGTGAATGAAAGTCTAATGTTTCTGTGGTTTATGGAAAATATGCATTAATAGTCCTTTTATGAAGAGGAAATACAATATAACAAATGTTATTACAGACTTAAAATCTGTATAAAAAAGGCAAACAATAGAGAAATCATCATAAATATACTCACAGGAAGAGCACATCCCGGTCCTTTACTGAACTAGTATCACTAGTATTCATTTTTCTCCTTGATCTCCAGGATGTTGCCTTGTGTGCAGACCAGCCTAATGAGAGTGCTTGTTTTTCATGCGTGTGTTTCAGCGATGAGGCGTGCACCTGTGGGCAGCTGGTCATCGCCAGCAGAGAGAGCCAGTACAAGATTCTTCACTTTCACCATGCAGGGCTGGATAAACTGGCCGAGGTGTTTCAGCAGTGGAAATGCTGCAGGGAGACACAGCTCAAAGACCAGGTCTGAACAAACAACTCGGTTGAAACATTATGAACAACACACACTCTCATTAACACAATACACTAACGCTCAACAGTTTAGGGTCGGTAGGTTTTTAGGTTTTTGTCTTAGTCTCTAATGCTCACCAATGCCGTAAAAAATACAGTTCTATTGTGAAATATTATTACAATTTAACTGTTTTCTTTCTGAATATTTATATTTTTAAAATTAAATTTATCCCTCTATTTTCAGCATTACCGCATTCTTCACATGATCCTTCAGAAATTATTCTAATATGATGATTTTTAATCAACAAAATAAACATTTATGATTATTATCAGCGTTGAAAACTGTTGTTCTACCTAAAATTTTTGTGAAAACCATGATACATTTTTCAGGATTCTTTGATGAATAGAAGGTTTTTAAAAAATCAGCATTTTTTTCACATTGGAAATATATATTTTTTTGTATCGGTGTAGCTACGATTCTGACTTTTTTTCCTCGCAATTGCGAGTTTATATCACATGATTCTGACTTAATAACTTGCAATTCTGACTCTTTTGAGATGCATAAATTGTGAGAGATAAACTCGAAATTTTGAGGAAAAAGAGTCAGAATTGTAGATTTAATAAAAAAAAAAATGGAAACAAGCTTCCATACCAAACACGTTTAATTTCTAAATTATGTTTGGAAATAATTTATTATTTATTTTTTGAATAAATTTTCTTATTGGTTTTATAAGTCAGTGTTAGATCATAAATATCACAAATACTGGGGTCACAATATTTTTCATTAATAAATGCATATTACATATTATTAAGTACACTTAATCCTAGTTATGTGAGCAGAAATATGTTTTTTTTTTTCAATAATGTGAATAAGACTAGGGACATTTATTCAGAAGGTTAATGGGCTTCATTTTGAATTCTTGTTGTCTTGAACGAAACACATTAGGGCCAGATTTACTAAATGGGGCAAAAGAAAAGTGCTGATGGAAGTGGAAAGTTCTGCACATGATCTACGGATGACGCGCAAATGAAAGAACACTGACACAGCCGGATCATTTCCGTAATGACCAACGCAATCTACCAAGATCAGCGCAAATTAGACATGCTTTTTGGGGCTGGGAGATAATGGCCATTAAATTAGTAGTATATTGTCTAGCACAAACCTTAGTAAATCACCTTGTATTATTAATTTAAATACTCCCATAAATTTTGCATCTGAAAGGGAAACTCCTAAAAATGCAATAAGGTCAGCCACAAAAAAATAACCGTGTCCATGCCTCTTCGGCGCTAATTTCTCACTGCTTGTCTTCAGTAAATCCTAACAGTAATTTTTTAACGCCAAAAGAGGGTTTGCGCTGTACTTAATGTGTATTAATGCTATAGATGTTATTGTTCATGCATTTTCTCTCCTGTTTCGCCCCCTTCCCACTCCAGGTGTCGGATGAGAAGTCATGCATGCAGTTTTCTATCCGTAGACCCACGTTACCGTCTGCAGAGATGCACCCAGAGGAGCGTCTGTATCGGCGGCTGGACGTCAGCTCTTGGCTCAGGCATCTGAACAACAGTGGCCAGGTGGTGGAGGACTACAAGCTCAGGAAGGTCAGGCTGATTGACAGCTGGCTCTTTTTGTCATAATGTTTGTCTGAGATGTGCATAGAGGTTCTGTTATGATGTGATTAACTCTGACGGCCGTTTCAAGTGACCCAGTGTTTTTGTTCTCTCAGGCGATCTTCTTCGGGGGCATCGATCCGTCCATCCGCGGCGAAGTGTGGCCTTTCCTGCTGCACTACTACAGCTACGACTCCACCTCTGAGGAGCGTGAAGCCTGGAGACTGCAGAAGCGTGTGGAGTACCAGGACATACAGCAGAGGAGGTTAGTGCTTAGACTACAACAATTTGCCCCAAGAACTTTTTTTCTGCCAGACCTGTGTTTCCATAGCAGTCTAAAGTACCGTAAAATTAGTCCATTGACGTAGGACTGCGCGCGACTTTCTGGTTCCCGTTGGATTTCGTCCTCTGCATATAAAATTAATAAAGCCTGAACCTCGTCAGTCCATCGGTCATATTTTTTTTTAAACTCTATTTTTGATTGGAATAGCAAACTAGTCTTGCTGCACGCATCGCAACAGACTTTTAAAAATGGTGGTTAAAATTAAATGCTGCATGGAGTCGACCAGTCACCATGTTCAGCGACCGAATCCCACCCCTGACAGTTCCTGAACTTTGAATCAGTACTACCTCATGAGCAGGGACTTTATGAAGGGGAACATTTTACCCAGAACATCATTTAGACTCTGCGGTCAAAACACCCCAAAGTCCCTAGTTCCTGGGGAAAGTTCCTGCGGTGGAAACCCGGCTTTAGAAGAAAACGTTCTATATAGAACCTTGAAGAGTTCTGTTTTCCGCCAACTCAGTTCTGGTTCCCGCCCTGTGTCTGTTCTCGAACCATTCCGTGCATTTCCACTGCAGAAAAGGGGGTTCTTGGCCGGAAAGATTGGTTGAACTCCTAAAAACTAAAAACTTGCTGGTCTTGAATGGAGCCGGGGGGCAGAGAAATGCTGTTGCTGTTTATGGCAGTCTCATTGAGCAATGGAATGACTCTTCACATTTAAGTCCATAAAACTCTGCGCAAGAGAGATACAGCGGTTTCAGTTTCAGTATCTCCTAAAATGACAAATCAGATTACCAGAAGTGCCACGCTGCCTGCACACGCCGGGACGTGTACTGTTTGATTTTAGACTGGTTATAGTCAGATAGATGACACGAGCAGTGTTCGTCACTGTTTGTCACTCAAATCTGTGAAACACGCAGGCGTGGCCGAGAACCATTCTGGTGGAAAAGGGGTATCAGGTGCTTCATATATAGTTAGAAGTTCCCATCATGGGATCATTTTATGGATTTAGTTTTAATTCATTTTTAATTTAATGAACTTTTATGAGTCAAGCAGCTTGTAAACATACTTTATCAATAGAAATTTTTGTGAATAACCCATTAAACATAAAAGTTTTATGCAATCATTTAAGAAATTTCTCCTTATATAGAACCTTGGGGTTCTGTATACTACGGGGCGATTGAATGCTCGAATCTGATTGGTTGACCAATCTTCTAAGTTCTTCACGGGTGAAGTAGTTCTAGGCAGATCTTGACTGCATTGCAGTTCCATATCATTTCACCAAATGATTTCAACAGGTTCTACAACCTACAACCGCAATAGAAACAAAACCCTCGAAGACACCGACCAAACAAATAAACATAGTGAACAATAGGATGAAAACAACAAATTATTGTCATGGTTTTTTACCACAAAATACGTTTCATTGTGTCGTGAAAGCGCATACTCTCTTCCACTCTCTTTCTTTCAAACCTACACATGTACTGTATAGTACAGACACACACTCTCACAGAAACGTTTTGTCAGCATTGCTCTGACGAATCAGTAAAATGGTTTCGCAACTTAAAAGCTACATGACATTTCTCACCAGTGAGGTAATAACTGTGCGTTTCTTGAGGTCGATAAACTTAATAGTTTCACTATTAGTAGAGACACATGCCGTGAGAGACTCAAGATGGCTCAAGCCTTACTAGTTCTGAAATGACGTTTTGGAATTAGCAACAGAGGCTTGGGATGAGATGCATAAGAAATTAGTCAAGGACAAAAACCTGACAAATGTCTTGAAATACAACATCAGAGCAGTGTCATAGTATAAGGTTCAGTTAAAAAAGTCTGGAACTGGTATCCAGATCAGCACTAAAAGATTCAGTGGAGTTATACATGTAAGGAATAATTGACTCCGGGCCGTTAAATTCTTAGAAAATAATGTGTGCATTATCATTATACTCTAAATGTTTTTTGTTTGTTTGTTTTTTCATGTCAGAATAATTCACTTCTTTCTGCACAAATGATCAAAAATAAATACAAATAACTGCTACAATATTTTTGGGATGCAAGATACAATTTTAATAAAAAGGTAAAAACGAACCAAATTGCATTTATAATTTTAAACATTTGAAACTTATTGTTTATGAATGAATGAAGTATGTTGTAGATTGTTTTACGGAGCCCCTAAAGGCAAATAATGATAAGGTGTGTGATTAAAAAAAGGGAGTGAAATGATACGTCAGGGTTTTTTGAGCGAACACAAAGGCATTAACATATATATTTTTCTCCCTTCTCATACTTATGTCCCATTAGGGGCTCCGTAAATTCAATTGAATTGTGAATTAAAATGGTTTCATTGTCATCATGATGCATATTTTTCTTTGTTAACAAATGTTTTCATCAGCAATTTCACTGACAAGCTTAAAATTGAATTTAACTACTATATAATTCTGTTCAAACCCTAAAAACTGTAAATGTAAAGCCTAATGTAAAGTGTTTTTTTAACCAGTATTAAGTGTTTGTCAAGGAGAACGGTGCCTTTTAGCTGCTAGCTTATCTCCCCTGTGACTTTTGATGACTTATGCGATGTTAAAAACACAGTGCTACACCCAGTTGTTAGATTGCTCACTTTTGTTTGAGTTGGCTGGCTGACATAACCTGTTGTTTACAAAATGTGATATTTCTGGAGTCTGAAACTGGAGACTTTCTATGTAAACTGAGCTGTTGTGACCCATCATTCCAGCTAATCCTGAAGCTTTTCTAGTTAGCTAGATCGTGTTTGGGTTTGTGGTTGGTGAATTGTTCCTCAGGCTCTGCATCATTACATGAAATCAGTGTAGCAGTGGCTAAGTAGTACACTTTTAAACCACTTTTGTTCTCTGTCATATCTCTGCTGCAATCCGAAAACATCTAGCTAAGCATTATTTGGCTGCAAATTGTCACTTTTGTTATTACAATTGCTAGAATTGCTCAAATTGTAAGCACAGTCCTGGCAACAAATGTCCCGTTTTAAATATGGGAAGCGATGTACAAGTACATTTATATGGTCGTATGACAATGATTATTGCTTACATGGTCTTATTTATACAGCAAGTTTTTACATCCACTGTGAGTCTCCGAAGGATTTTCTGTCAGCTGTGTTGTGAACCGAGCCATAACCGATCAATAAATGCGTGCAGATGCAATCTGTGGCTTAATGTGTTTCAGTCTGAGGAAATAATTAACTCAATCAATTAAATCATTGTCATGCCATTGATAGAGCGCACTTGTTTCAGATTTGAGCACAATTTCATTCTTTATTTCTAGCACCACTGCAGTGTATGCATATGATACTGTAGCACTTTTAAAAATTATTTCATAGTTTTTGACTCATTTCATAATAAAAATTAAAAAAATACATCACTAAATCAATTTTAGCTGTCAATCACAAAGATATATATATATATATGCGTTTATATATATATGTGTGTGTGTGTATAATTAGGTGAATTCTACAAAGTTAAGGAACTAAAATGACAATTATTCAAAATAAGTAATTAAGATTATTTGAATATTGAAAAACAAAATACGTTATACGTGAAATTTATATAACAAAAAGATGTCGGAAATGTAAAAATACGAACTACTTGTAAAAGTATGTACAGTATTTCAGTGTCCTTATTGAAGCATTGAATTACAGGAATTAATGCACACTCTTAAGTCTCTTGTGGTTTATTTTTGTTGGTGTTTTAATAATTAGTGTGTGTGTGTATGTATGTGTGTGTGTGTGTGTGGTGTGTGTGAGTTGTGTGGTGTGTGTGTGTGCGTTTTTGTGACATATCAGGAAACAAATGTGTATAATGTCATGGGTATGACACTGGTATTACAACTTCAACGTGAAATATGAGGACATTTCATGTGTCCCCACTTTTCAAACAGCTTTAAAAACATACTAAACAATGTTTAATTAAAAATGTAAAAACGCAGAATGTTTTCTGTGAGGGTTAAGTTGGGGGGGGGGGGCAGAATGTACAGTTTCTACAGTATAAAAACCATTACGCCTATGGAAAGTCCTCACTTTGATAGCAAAACGAACGTGTGTGTGTGTGTGTGTGTGTGTGTTTTGGGGTGGTCCAGGTAAACCCTTTGTTTACTATCCCCATAAAGATGGTAATAGCAGTAATTTTGACCTTGTGTAGACAGTTTTGGTCCCCATTAGGAAAACAGCTTATAAATCGCACTAAGTGATGTTTTTTGTAAATATGCAAGTTTTCTGTGATTGGTAGGATTTGGGGATAGAATATACAGCTTGTACGGTATAAAAATCATTGCCAATGGAGAATCCCCTTAAAACATGGAAACCCAACACGTGTGTGTGTGCTTGTTTTCATGATTTATGAGGACACATTTGTATAATGACATAGTTATTACTCTGGTATTACCATGTAAACATGTTTTATGAGGACATTTTGTGACTCCTCATATTTAAAATGGCGTTAAACTATGTTTTATTAAAACTGTAAAAATGCAGAACACGTAGGGGGACAGAATGTACAGTTTGAACACGATAAAAACCATTACGTCTATGGAATGTCCTCACTTTGATAGCAAAACAAACCTCTGCTTGTGTGTGTGCGTGCTTGTGTGTGTGCTTGTGTGTGTGCTTGTGTGCTTGTGTGTGTGTGTGTGTGTGTTGCGGAGTAGTGAGCACTCTAAACCTCAAGAGGCCAGAGGGGGAGTCAGAGAGCGATGTGGGAATAGTTCACACAAACACAGGTCTCGAAACACTTACGTGAAGTTGCATCAGGTCTGGCATCAATTCCAGCAAAACAAACAGTGTTAATGAAATCCCACCTGCTTGTTATGAGAATGTCTATAGCCAGAGGGACCGAAGTGTTTCAGGACCGGAATGTTTCCACGTCAGAAACGGTGCTTCATGTACTGTTCTGTTTTTTTTTTAAACTACTTTTTCCCTGTTCTTTTTCTTTCCTTTTTCTTTTTTTTCTTCCACTTTCTCTCTTTCTTTTTTCTTGTTTTGTTGTTTAGTCTTTTTTTATTTTTATTAATTATTTGTTGTTTTGTTCTTTTTTTTTTTCTTTTTTTCCACCTTTTGTCTCCAGTCTTGCATCGACTCTTCAGAACTGTCCTATTCATTTACGTGACATCTTTTTAGTAGTGGTTGATCTCTTCCATTTCCTCATTTCCTGTACAGGCTGTCAATGAGTCCAGAGGAGCACAGTGAGTTCTGGAGGAAGGTCCAGTTCACCGTTGATAAAGATGTTGTCAGAACTGACCGAAGCAACATGTTCTTCAGAGGAGAGAACAACCCCAATGTAGAAATCATGAGGTTAAGAATATCATATTCATCGACATTCATCCATCTTTCATTCATCCAAAAATATGGAAACACTTTTCAATAAGGTTCCATTTATTAACATTAGTTAACGACATTACTTAACATGAACTAACAATGAAAAGTACTTCTAAAAGCATTTATGGTAACACTTTACAATAAGGTCCATTAGTTAAACATTAGTTAATGTATTAACTATCGTGAACTAATCATGAGCAATACATTTGTTACTGTATTTACTAATCTTCATTAACGTTAGTTAATGAAAATACAGTTGTTCGTTGTTTGTTCATGTTAGTTCACAGTGAATTAACTAATGTTAACAAGATTTTAATCATGTATTAGTTAATATTGAAATGAACAAAGATTAATAAATGCTGTGTAAGTGCAGTTCATTATTAGTTTATGTGAACTAATGAACCTTACTGTAAAGTGTTACCGCATTTATTAAGTTAATTAGATCATTTTAGTTCCAGCATTTAATAATATAAGTTCAAAATCAAAAGCTGCATCTGTTAATATTATTTAGTGGACCTGAGCTAGCATTAATAACAATGAACAGTTGTATTTTTATTTACTATCGTTAATAAAGATGAATAAATAAATACTGGAGCAAATGTATTGCTCAGTGTTAGTTAATGGATTAACTAACAATAATTAATGGAACCTTATTGTGGTGTTAACATTTATATTTGAAAACATCAGGTTGACAGAATTTTCTGTCATACTTTAAAATGTCATATATTATATTATATTATATTATATTATATGCTTCATAATGATTAAATTATTGTAAATATAACTTATAATTATAATAATAATCAAAGGTTATCTAATGCAATGACATTCATACATTATTAAGTGTATCCAAATACCATTTGAGGCCATTGTGAGATCACTAATTTCAATTAAGTTCAAACTAATTCTTGTTTGGTTATGGCTATTTCAGTGTGCTATGTGGCATTCCTTTAATAATAATATTAACTGATTCAACACAAAAGTCTGTGTTTGCTTTACATGATTATTTATTTAAGTAAGGTTTAGTGAAGTTTGTATTTTTCTCTCTCCCAGACGTATCCTGCTGAACTACGCCGTGTTTAACCCAGATATGGGCTACTGTCAGGGCATGTCAGACCTGGTGGCTCCTCTTCTGACGGAGATCCAGGATGAGAGCGATACATTCTGGTGCTTCGTGGGTCTCATGGAGAACACCATCTTCATCAGTTCGCCTAGAGATGAGGATATGGAGAGACAGCTGGTGAGGATCTCTCACATACAGCTGCCTAGTCAATAGATAATTCACATGTTCGCTCTTATAATGTTGTGAATTAAGAGTAAATATTGTTATTGTTAATATCATTATGTGAATACTTACTTATAACAATAGGAAATAACATGCAAAATTGATTAATTACATGATATAGATAGTCTCTGAAATCTGACTGGTCAGTACAACATCCTAGAAATGTTCAAGTGGTGTTTTTGAGGATTTAAGCACATTTAATAACGGCAGGGCCAACCAAACTCCTGCTCAATAGCAATAAAAGTGATATAACACAAAACAAGACCGTCACAAATTTACAACTGCAATAAAATGTAGACATAGCAACAAGTAATACAATCAGTCCCTAGATCTCAGTAATTACGAAACTTGTTAATCTAACTCATGGAAAACATGTCTTACGCAAAGATTCAAAACCTAATATAGAAGAGGACGATCGTAAGTACAAAAGCAAGCTGTTTTATAACTGAAGTGCTGCCTCTGAAAATGTACGGTTTCCCTTAAGTTTAAACACATCTTGGGTGCAGACAGCAACAGGGAATTAGATGACATTAAAGACCTATTGGTTTAGTAGTCAAAAAGAAGATCGGATGAATTGTGTCGTGCCAAATCACTCAAGGACTTATAAACAAACAAAGTCTTAAATTGGAGAGCCATTGCAAACTAGCTAATGTAGCTGTAATACTTCCCTCTTTCTAGTTCCCATTAAAAGTCTGGCCACAGCATTTTTGATCAACTGGAGATGAGAAAGACAAGATTGAGAGAGAGTGAATTGCAGTAGTCTACTATTGAACTAAATTCACGAAAATCAGATTCTAAGTCCTTGAATGGAAAGAAAAATTATTTTTTTTTTTTGCAATACTATGCTGAAAAAAAAATGCTGATTTAACAACTGAAGTTATTTGTCACATTTGTGTCAAAAATGACTTTTAAATTTCTTGCTTGGGAACATAGTGTTGATTATAAAGGTAAGAGCTTTTTAGAAAGCATATTGGCATGTTCAGATGGACCAAAAACTAACACATCTGTTTTGGAGTTGTTCAGGTGAAAAATTTTTCACTATCCAGCTTTTAACATCGCTTGTTCTCATCCGATTTTTGCTGAAGGTAAAGCGGATCATTGTCTACATAACAATGTTTCTGAAAAATAATGACTACAGCAGATACAGAGAGAACAAAACAGGGCCTAGAATTGAACCCTGTGGCACACCACATGTACAAGAAGGAGAATGGAGAAGTTTTTAATAGCTAAATAGAAAAAATTCTCCCCTAAAAAATTTAAACCTGATCCCCTAATACCAATGCATGGCTCAAGACGGCCGTTTCAAAAGAATTGAATGATCAATTTTGTCATAGGCTGAAATGGGCCAAAGGAACCAGAACGACACATTTACCCAAATCAAGCTCAATAGAAAGTGTTTGTTTGTTTTTTTTGTTTGTCTGGGTTTTTTTTTTTTTTTTATTGGATGACATTCTGTAAATGTGTGTCCAGATGTATCTTAGGGAGCTCTTGCGGTTGATGCTGCCTCGCTTCCACCAGCATCTGACCCGGTTGGGTGAGGATGGGCTTCAGTTGCTGTTCTGTCACCGTTGGGTTCTTCTGTGTTTCAAACGTGAGTTCCCTGATGCTGAAGCCCTGCGAATGTGGGAGGCCTGCTGGGCACACTATCAGGTACAACACACTCAAAGAGCTGTTGTTGGAGTTTATGATTTCTAAACATAATGTGGAATTACTTAGATATCAGGTTAGATTTTGAGTTTCTGCATTAAGTTTTTGTTAACTGTATATGACTTTAAGAAGCCCAGGAAAGATTTCATATATTGTTCCCATAAAAGTGTTTGTACATACAGCAAACAGTTTAGGCAAGTTTTGTACAAATTCTGATATTTATCCTGTTCTATTACTCTGCATTAGGGCTCTTTAGTACAGATTTGTTTTTGCAGGTTAGGTTGTGATAGAGTTTGTACTTGCTAATATTTCCACTGACAGCTCAAAAGAATATTCATTTTATGTTGAGCTGTGTATTTTTATTTATTATATGAGATATTAATTATTTAATATTAATGCAATGTATAATTTATGCAACAAATAATTTAATATATATTGAATATATTAATTCATAAATCTTAAAAAAATAAAAACTTATATTTTTAAATTAATAACAATAATTTTAAATTGGTATTTAATCTTCAGTAATAGCTGTAAATTATACATTATTATTATTATTATTAATGGTGCCTTGAAGACAAAATTTGAATAAAAATGTTGAAAAGTTTTCCTAGGTTAAAGTTGCGTTATGTGTAAATTTTTAGTTTTTGTTTTGAGGGAAAAGGGAACTGACTGTATTTGACTGCAGAAGTTTATTTCTCTTTTTTTATTCCTTTATTCTTTTCTACTTACTGTAAAGATTCGGGATGATTTTGGGTGAAATTTTAAAGCAGTGCAGACTAAGTCCAAGACAAAGTTGTTCCTTAAATGCACTTCCGTTAGATATAACAGGGGAACATGCTATCCTAATTCTTCCCCTTTAGATAAACGAATGGGTGTCTGTATCAATTTAAGATCTGCAGAGTGTCTAATGAAGATGAGATGCTAATTATCATGCTTCCTCAGAATATATTTGCATACATTGGCATGGTAATAACGAGGTGATTTTGGGGAGCAAAGTGGTTTGTCTCCTTGTTGCCCCCTCATTTGCATGTCAGCATTTACTGCTTTTTAATTGACTCATTTGGCCTTCGTGATTGGTCTAGCTTATGCAATCTGCCATTTTATTGGTTGTTTTTGCCCTGTGTTTGGTGCAGGGTATGCGATTCAATGTGTTCTGTGTTCACTGACAGACGGACTACTTCCACCTGTTCCTGTGTGTAGCCATCATTGTGCTGTACGGCGATGATGTCACAGAGCAGCAGCTTGCTACGGACCAAATGCTGCTGCACTTTAGTAACCTCTCCATGCACATGAATGGAGAACTGGTGCTGAGGAAGGTATGAGTGCACACACTGACAGAGCTCCTCATGGTTATGTATGCGGTGTCTTTGTGTCATGTAGAGGTGATGCATCTCTCTGCCGCTGCATACAAAACATATTTATCTCGCAGCAACAAAAGTTAGTATGCCAAACCAGTTTTCAACATGGTGTCATCTGTGAAGAAATATTTCTCAAGATCAAAATTGTATCATAGGGATTACAATAGAAGCGGTCACACCTCATAATACCATCAAACACAGACTAGGGTGAGCAACTGATAATATGCTAAAAAAAATCAAATCTGTATTTCCTTTCTTCAGTGGAACACAAAAAGTTATTTTTAAGTTATTTAAAAGATTCTGGCTACTGTTTTCAATATTTCACTGTTTCTTAGTAAGCATGTATGCATTTAATTATTTCATGTTTGTATTGTTGTGTGTTTTAGTTTAAAAAACATTATTAATCTTTTATTAATTTTTATTCTCTGGGTTCTTTCCTGAATAAAAGGTATAATAAAAAAAGTAAAGTATAAGAACTATATAAATGATATAGTCAGATAATAAAATATAAAAAACTACAGAAAGGATAAAGAAACTTATAAAGAAATATTCTTTGTGTTCCGTGGAAGAACGAAAGTAAAACGAGTTTGGAACAATAATATAATAATATTATTAATAATAACAATCTAATAATGAGTAAATTATGATGAAGTTCTATTTTTAGGTGAATTATTTCTTTTAATGAGGTAATGATTTGATTGAGTTACCTTGATGAGTTATCTTTTGATATGTCATTTAATAATTAATAATAATTCATAAAAACGTTTTTATTTTCCTTATTTTTATTTATTCATTTACATTCGTGCATTTAGGATTTAATATTATATAATATTTATTATTGACCTGTTTTTGTCTGGTATTTTTGCAATTCCCCGCAGTCCATCTCTCTTTCTCTTTCTCTCTTATTGTCTCTAATCTTAGGCTCGTAGTCTGCTCTATCAGTTCCGCCTTCTTCCCAGAATTCCCTGCAGCTTACATGACCTATGTAAACTGTGTGGGCCCGGAATGTGGGATAGCCGTTACATCCCCGCCATAGAATGTTCCGGAGAGCATCCCGACTCTCAGAGCTGCCCCTATGGAGGCACCGCCACCCCCGAGAGCCCACCCTTACCCAGCCCCAACCAGCCCAACCAGGGCAAAAGGGGCTCCAAGACACGAGACATTTTCACTTTCCGCAAGCACTCTTGACTCGAGCCCGCCTCAGGAACATCGTTACCCATAAGGCTTAGCCTCTGAGCCGCCATTCAGAGTGCTGGAATTTCAGGTCTCCATTGTGTTCGTCAGAGCTGTACTCGACGTCTGGTATGAAACACTGCCTTGTGCATCAAAGCATTCTGGGGTACCAATGCTGACGGCCTCTTTTGGAGGTTGAAGAACTCCATTTAACTTGTATCACCAATAATTCCCAAGTACAAGTATCACGAACAATCAAGTATAAGTCTCCATCCATCTTTCATGAAGTCACATCTAGCGGACCTACATCTCGGAATATTTTTGGCTTTGTTTTTTGTGTCTACTATGTATGCATGTGTTAATGTTTGTGTGTGGTATGTTACCACAGTCGAAGGATTTGTGTTTTGTGTTTTTCAGTTTAGTTTGGGTTTGATTACATATTTTTGTTTGTATTCTGTGCAGTCCTCCACTATGAATCAAACAATCATCCAAAATGAAGTGGGATACTGTTATCAGTGGCTCTCTGATATCACAGCATTATTGTTTTATGTTCATCTATGCCTTTCATATCCTCACAATAAATATGATGATATATACTGTAGATGAGAGAAGATCATTCTCTTCTCATTGAGTCACCTGGTTTGAGAACTTGAAGTCAATGTGAAATAAAAATTTTTTTTTTTTTTTTACTTTACGCAAATATTGTGCACAATTCATCAAGAAAGGACCAAAAGTTGATTTGTGAGCTTGAGCCCATGTCCGTAATATTTTAGTTTTTACCATCATTTTCTAGAATGTTAAGTCATTTGTACTTAGTTTTGTTATATGATGGGGAAAAAACTATTTCTTTTTTTTTTCTGAAATGTTTACTTTAGTACTTAAAGGAATATCCTTGGTTCAGCCCAAATGGAGCTCAATCTACAGCATTTGTGGCATAATTTTGATTACCACAAAAAAATATGTATATATTGACTCGTCTCTTGTTTTCTTGAATGGGACCCATTTTTGAAGGATTTAAAATCCCCCTGTCGTTGATTTTTCCCCCCGCCCCCTAAAAATCTTATTAGATCGTATCATCTTGGAAACTTCCTGTGAAAAAAAAAATTCTTCATGCCTTAAAATAGCTAGAATGTAACTCTACACCCTTGCCTCATTTATAATACGCAGGTCTATGAATATGCTAATTAGCCCCGCCTCCACTCACTGGCACGAGCTCAAGAGTTCCAGTCTGTGAACTGACAGGTAAACGCTGCACAATAGTATTGCTTGTTACAACGCCAGACTCATAACGGTAATTAATATGATTAACCTTTTGCTTTGGCTACATTATCAAAGAGCTACTAATGTTTTGCTAATGTTACAAACAATGTTCATATTCACGAGACAGCTGCCTTCTGACAATCAGTTTCCTTAGAAACGCTTTGAACAAAGGTAAGAAAGGTAACTTAGTTCATCATAACATCGTAATATACATCATTGTCAAATCAACCAGATTTTTCATATAAACAGGAAAATATACCGGGGGAGAGATCCATCTCCTGCCTTTCAGAGCGGTCATAGTTAATGATATGCTAAAGCTCGCCGGCGCGTTGATGTGATTGGTTACAAGGTATTTTGTGACGTCAGAAACACCAGCGATTTCGACCGCAGGTTTGAGACCGTCTTTTTTTTTTAACTGCAGTTTTAAATAGAAAAAATACTCCTCAATGATGTTTGGCAATTGTTTGTCCCAAAGCTTATTAAAAACACCACCTATAAACAACATTAAAAACGTGATTTTCACCAGAGGGGGACCTTAAAAGTGATACAATTTATTAAAATCATATTTTTTTGCACCGATCTAATGGATATTCTGTGTTCTGTTTAGAAACAATTAAATAAGTTACTTAAGAATGAAGCTTATAATTTTATAAGCCTTCTGTTATTTCAGCTTTTAAAATTAACCAATTTACAGTCTATAAGGGTTTATGGAGCATTTTTCACACTAGAATCATATTATCCTGCCTATATGTAGGTGTCTCACAACACTGCTTTTCCAGCTCATATTATCACTGTCTGTCTGTGTAACTACTTCTGCATATAGTCAGATATATATTTCTGGAAATTCTGTTATAATTTACTCACCCTCATGTTGCTCCAAAACTGTATGAATTTCTTTCTTCTGTGTAATATAAAATGGTCCTTTAAAGTCACATGACTTTATGAGTCACATATCTTCATTTTGGGATGATTTGTACCTTTAAAGTCTCCCTGAAATCAAAAATGGATGTTTTTTAGATGTTAGTATGAATATGTCAGCCTTAAGGTTATGAATAAGCTGATGTGTTCCAAAACAATGATAAAATTCATATTTAGGAGATATAAGCATTCAAAACTTAGTCTTTAAATGGATTAAATGGGGGTTGTCGTGGCATGTCGTGGTGTAGTGGTGAGGGAGTCGGGCTTGTAATCTGAAGGTTGCTGGTTCGATTCCCACGCTGGCAGGAATTGAAGGTGGGGATTGTGAATGAACAGCACCACCTTTGATACTATGACTAAAATGCCCTTGAGCAAGACAACTAACCCCTAATTGCTCCCCTTGTAAATCGCTTTGGATAAAAGTGTCTGCTAAATGATATAAAATGTATGTTTTACATTTTGTGGCTATATTTTGAAATTGGCCCTATTAATTGTAAATGACTTTTTGTGATAATCAACATGTCACAACTCACAAGTCTTTGTTTAACCCGGAATGTAAATTTTAAAATATCATAAATACATGATTAGATTTCACGAATTACCAACGGAGCATATATTCATAATATCCATTTTATGTAGGCCATAATGTACGTTTTAACTCCTAAAAATGCGAGTTGTGTTTTGTTGTGAAATGTTGCGTTCTTGTGGTAAACGCGCAGCTAAAGCAGAAGGTCGTAATCTTCTTCTCCAGAACAGAATGAGCTTAAATCCAAAAACCCATGAGGGAGTTTGACTTTAATTAGTTTATCTGGTGATGGCGGTTGAATGGCTGACAGAGAGAGTGCGCGCGCGCTCGGAGATTAGACACGGCGGTTGAGTGCGTGAACGTGAAGGTGCCTGGCGTCTTTGCGGTTCCCCAGAGCCTCTTTTAAAGGCAGATATCGGCAAATTGCTGTCAGAAGGTAACATTAGTCTCTTTAAGACCAGCTCTGCCTCTCAACATGCGGTCTCCGTCGATGACGGACATTATGGGCTTTCGTTTCGCCATTAGGCGGTCGGGCCGCTGCTCTCTCGAGTCCCAGTGAGCACTGAGGCACGGCCGAGAGGTCTAAAAAGGGTACTAATGAAATAATTAGAGGATGTGCTGGAGTGTGCTGAGCCGCTTTCCATTTATGTTATCTGCCTGCTGCTTTACAGTTATGTTTTTATGCGTCAAAGCGGTTGCTGATTACGCTAGTCTAATTTACTGTTGATGCTATATCAGTCTGCTCACTCATCTCCTGTTTTAACGACATGCCTCGCAGTCTACAAAGGAAACTGCTGTTTGTTTGTGGAAAGGATTTCTTATCTACATGTGTGATTCGCTTGAAAGAGACGATTTATATTTAAGAACAGTCTTATCGCACATTTTTGCCTTTAAAGTCCGCGTTAAATCAAAATGGACAATTCTTTGGTTTTTTTTATGGAATATTGCGGTAGGCTATTTATTATAAATGCTTTACCCCTGCACATCTTTTTTTAAATTCATGTGCCCTCATAATCCCCCCCCCCTCCTCTTGTCATCTGTTCCCTTCTCTGATGACGTGTTTACTGGCAAGAGGGCGGGACAACGTGTTACTCACATGAGATCCACCAATAGCAAACCACAACTATCCACTCAATTGACCGTTCCCGCAGTTTGATGGACAGGCGATCTGACCAATCATAACCCCGAATCCGCCATTTTTGTCAGGGGAGTTAGTAGATTAATGTTGGTGAACTTGAACTTGACAAATTGTGTGTACTCATGTTTTTCCACTATTGAAACAACATTCCTTCTGATGTTCATTCATGTTTATTTGATGCTACAAATGAACTAGTATGAAGAGATGTTGATTCACGAGCTGCTTGAAGGAGCTACAGCTCCATTTTTCTTTAAAATATTACAATATTTTAAATATGAACTTGTTTCATACGTCTGTCGACGTGTTATCAGTGTCCTCTTTGCTCCGCGATGTATTTCTCACTTCGTGAGAACATGATGTGTGGCGTGAGAGCGCATGGTTTGTCGGACATAACAACAGTAACTAAAGGAGGCGGGTCTTTGCGAAGGGTCAATTCTCCTGGTGACAAAATCAAATTCCACTCTATTATTTTTCATATTTTCTTTTTTGAAACAATTTTGTGTGTCACATTTACATCACAACTTCCGTTTCATGCTGACTCTAGCAATTTGTTAACGTTTGTGTTCGTTTGTTGTTGTTTGTCTTACAGTCTGTATGATCATGAAAGCCTTGAGTAGGTCTTTTTAGCAGTATTGTGGGTTGGTTTGCAGGCAGGTTATTTGCAAAACTAGCAAATTATGTCATAACATAATGGCATGAACAACACACAAGCAAACACTTAGCCAACTAAAGACCCAGATAATAGGAGCTAATATGTACATTTAGCCAATGGACTGTTAAAATATACAGGTTGGCGGTTTGGGAAAAGCTTTAATTTCCTTTGTCTTTCCATAATGGCTTTCCAAGAATACCTTTTCCATTTCCTGTGAGTTATTTCAGGAAAGATAAATCTGATAAAAACACGACCCAGCTAGCAACGTGGAAATATCATAAGCCATATCACGTCTATACTTGATTGTATTCCTAGAGGTATCAGGTTGCTTTTATTAAATGAAACCTGTGTACTCGCTCAACATTACAGCTTTAATATTGCATTTGTCATGGATTATCACAAAAAGCTTTTCGGAAAAGATGTCACACCTTATGAAAGTGGTTTTAGCGTGTGTGTTTTCCACACTGACCTACTTTAAGTCTTTGGTTTCACCATCATGGGTCTCCCTCAGACACGTCTCTGTGTCTTCTCGGCTGTCTTTGAATGGCAGGGCAGGTTGTAGACGAGCCCCCTATGGTGAAACTGCACTGACTGCTGTGTTATTGCCCCTAATTATCAATTATCAGGGCCAGACCGGCCCTCTTGCAGCAGGCTGCTGTGCTAATAAACCTGGGTGATTTGGACCAGCCCTGAGGTGACTGACAGCAAGGCTGGATGGGCTTGGATTCTTCTTCACTGTGAATGTAATCATTGGCGACACCATATATATAGATATAGATATAGATATAGATATATAAATAGATAGATATATAGCTCCAGTACATTAAAGCAATCACAACATGTTGCCTCTGTTGCTCCTGCAGCCAATGAGATTGCTCAACATTTAAATAGTTCTTCTGAAAACCTCCACCTCCCCCATCTCCACCTGCCTAGATCTCCATTGGCGTTTATAGATGTCTGTTTATGCAGCAGCAGATCATACATGCTCACAGCAGTGTGTCTGTTTATCTATTGGCAGTAGCAAGCAGCAGCATAGCAGATAAAGTCTGGCAAGAGTTGCCATGATTATATATATTATGTATGTAATATTATATATATTATGTATTATGTTCAAATGAACAGCATTTATTTGAAATAGAAATCTTTTGTAACATTATAAATGGCTTTACTGTCACTTTTGATAAAAATATTATTTCTTTTCTTTAAATAAAACTTGCTTAACCCAAACTTTTGAAGGGTAGTGTATTACAGTTGCCACAAATCAGCAGATCAGAATAATTTCTGAAAGTAATGTTGAAATAATGATGCTGAAAATTCAGCTTTGCCATCGCATTACATTTTAAAATATATTCAAATAGAAATAATTTCTGTTAAATTTCATAATATTACTGTTTTTACTGTATTTTATACAATTATTTTATTGACTGGTGGTGTATATTTATGTGTGTGTGTATATATATATATATATATATATATATATATATATATATATATATATATATATATATATATATATATATATATATATATATATATATATATATTACTATATAAATAATTTTCATTGCATAAAAACTGCCTTTTCATTGACATTCGCTCTTAAGCAAATATCCTTCATTTCTGATCTTGCATTTTTGCATTATTTTTTAGACAGTTGTAAAGGATCACTGGTCTTTATGTGTAAACACCATGATTGAGTTGATCAATGTATAAGGATACTTCTACATGAATGCTTTTACCCACTCGCAATCCCAGGCTGCACTGTTCTGTGTTATTTGAGCATTATCTGACACATTAAATGTTTTAGTGTGTGTTTGTGTGTGATTGAGCAAAACAGAAATTCCCAAATTGCCAGTTGTGGGAATGCATGACACAAGATATATTTATTTTTATAAGCTTTATCAAAACGAGTCAATTGGACAGACGGGTTCATATTCTCAGTAATTCTGATTTGGTTTTGGAGGCATGTTTGATAGTCAGATGAGCACAGTGAGAATCACTATTGTCTGCATGAAATGCTGAATACTGATGCATGATCGCTGTCGTTTGTGTTGAATGTATCACCTGAAGGCCTACAGGACACTGTCTTTCAATGACAAACACAAATGATTGTGTGAAGGCTTTCGTTTTTGTACATTTGAATTGATTAATTCAGGAATATTCTGATGCATTTTGATTTTGAAAATAAAATATGATGGAATTGAGGACTGTTATTTGACTTATTTGTTCTATTGGTTGGCCAACATGTTTTGATGGACATCGGTTTGCAGCTAGCGTATGTTATAGAAGTTGTACAAGTAAAACACTGATGTGACATCAAGCATGATCGTGAAAGGGTTTAATTAGCTGTTCACACGATATCAAAAATGTGCTCTGCACCTTTGAACACAGACAGGCTGGTGTTATTTAAACTATTAGACTTTATGTAGCTCCGCCCCTTCTCAGCGCTGCCCTCATTGTCTTCTGTCTTCCGGTTTGCATTACCACAGCATTAAAGTAAGCTATTGCGTATTTATAAATGAACCGCTCGTTTTTAAATCTTCACTGTCTAATGATATTTATGACATCCGCTTCAAACATTACACTGCCCATGGTAACTTTCATTAACTCTACAATAAGATTTCACCAGCTAATTACTCTTTTACAGCGATGCCATAGAAATTATACAGAGCTAATGCAAAAAACGGAAGTTCAAAAACCAAATTTTAAAGATGGCGATGCAGTTGTTTCTCTGGAGCATAAGGTGTATAGTTTTTTAACAGTTGGAATGGCTTTTATTTAATATTTTCCATTTTCATTTTAGATTTAGTAAGATTTTTGTTTTTGTCATTTTTGTTTAATGTTTTTTTTTGTTATGTCTAGATTTTATTTATTTTTAGTTCATCTTTATTTATTTTAGTACATTAAGTTAATGAGAAATGTTTTTTTTATGGTGTTAATTTTAGTTAAGTCAAGTCAAGTCAAGTCATCTTTATTTATATAGCGCTTTTTACAATGCAAATTGTGGCAAAGCAGCTTTACATTAATAAGAAAATGGTGTCATTGTGCAGCTTATTCTATGTATTATTGATTCATTCCGTTGCAAATATCAATAGTTATTAGTCTAGTTAATTTAGGTATATCAGCACTGCAGAAAACAGTGACGTAATCGTCCGGCTCAGCTCAGTTTGTATACAACGGCGCCAATGCAGGCATATCAAAAACACTGCTGAATATCAAGCAAGTGTCCCCAACGTAAGCAAGCCAAAGGCAACAGCGGCAAGGAACCAAAACTCCAACAAATGGAGAAAAAAACCTCGGGAGAAACCAGGCTTAGTCGGGGGGCCAGTTCTCCTCTGGCCAACAGTGAACACTTGTCCGATACTCAGGCAGAGTTACGGGTCATTAAAGCAATTTGGAATCGCAACAGTCAAAATATTTAATCTAGTTCCATCTAGTTTAAGATCTTTTTGATCACGCCGGTATGGGACGGTTTGTTGGGATATGCCACTGGCTGATGAGTCGGTAAGGTCTTAACAAAGGATGAGCTAGTTAACACAGTCTCCGCCGACACCACAGGACCACATTGCTGCCGCACACAGGCACAGGTTCCCCGTCCGACCCGGACACGGCCCAGATCCAGCCAATCACGTTAATTGGTAAACCTCGGGATAAGCAGAGAGACAAAAAAAAAATTAGCGTAGACGCCATTCTTCTTCTGATGTACCGAGTACATCTGGTGTTATAGGAAGTGTTCCCGGTTCCGGCTGACCTGATCTATGCAGCCTAACAATCCTTTAACGGATATGAAGACAAAAGTTTATAGTGCGTCATGTGTATGCCAGGTTAAATAGATGCGTTTTTAGTCTAGATTTAAACTGACAGAGTGTGTCTGCTTCCCGAACAATGCTAGGAAGATTGTTCCAGAGTTTAGGTGCCAAATAGGAAAAGGATCTACCGCCTGCGGTTGATTTTGATATTCTAGGTATTAACAACTGGCCAGAATTCTGAGATCGTAATAGACGCGAAGGACTATAATGCATTAAGAGCTCACTCAGGTACTGGGGAGCTAAGCCATTTAGTGCTTTGTAAGTAATTAGCAAGATTTTAAAATCTATACGATGTTTAATAGGGAGCCAGTGCAGTTTTGACAGAACCGGGCTAATATGTTCATATTTCCTGGTTCTAGTAAGGTAAGGTAGTAGTTAACAGTAATAACCCTGACACAGACCCCCCCAAAAAAAATAGCGAACTAAAACTGATCACCATCAAATAAAGCATTTGGACTATAGTCACTATTGCGCTGTCTATTGAATTGATTGAAATTATAGAATAAATAAAAATGGTTAGTGATTTATTTGAATAAATTTGTTTCTCATTCAACACGGGTTAATTTTTCTTATAAAATTCATTGATATGATGAGGGCTCTGCTGTTGTTCACATTAGAGGATTAGAAAAGAATACATTTAATTATTCAACACAGTGTAGGCTTTGAAATAAATCCTGAGCATTCATGAATTTCAATAAAGAAGCATTAAGCTCAACAACAGAGAGACGTATATCAAATCTTTGAGATTTAAGCTGAAGAATTTTCCCAGTGGTCCTGGTGTGTTTTCAACTGGTTATTTCCTTGGTGACGGTTTCCAGGGAGCTGCTTTTAACTCCCAGATCAACTCTTACATCAGGTCAGATAAACAAGAGCACTTGAGTGGTTAAAGTGCCCTATAAATACCCAGACCCACCCATAATGTACATCCTCATGTTTTATAGTTATCATTATGCAGCAATATTTCCTGGATCTCTCCACTTATGAAATTTCATATATATATATATATATATATATATATATATATATATGGTTTTAACTAAATCTCAGTGTTTCTGCTGAATGTCATTAAAGGTTTTTCTGTCCTTTCATAACCCTTCTTCGCCCTCCCTGCTGAATCTGTTAATCAATTAGTACTGATCGGTCAGATCTTGATCTGACAGAATTCTCTAAGATGGTCAATTTAATAATTAAAAGGTCATTTTAGGACTTTGGCAACAATAATGGCTGAAACGTATTATAACGTATAGGCTTCCAATTTTGTTTATTAATTTTGTTTTCTCAGGTTGGTTGGGGAACATCTATGAGCTGAGATCTTCATGTATGTCTTTTAGGTCTTTCCCGAGTCTATTTTGTCTTGTATGTGTGCACAGAATACAGTTCCAGTAGTGCTGTATTGAGCCTACAGGCGATCACCAATGTGATTTGGAAAGAAGAGGTTTTCTCTCTGTTTCTTGCTTTGTATAATTATTAATCAAGTGCACAGATGTCATTGAGTATTTGAGGATTCCACACTGAACCCTTGCACTTGTCTCTGTTTGACACCTACGCACACAACAGATTGAAGGAACAATGCTGATTTATTTATTTAATCATCTTTTTGCATTTGTAATCTGCCTGATTCAGGACTGAGAAAAGCCTATAGCAACCAAGCTTTTCCAGTCTAATGATCTTAAACTGTTATTAAGATCTACATTATTTGGCCATTAGTTAAATACTGCTGTAATACTGAATTCACTGGAAGTCCAGATGGGTAATTCTCAGGAAATGGTGTAGTTTGTGGAACAAATTTATTATATTAATAATTTCATTTGTCCCATTGCCCAAGTACTACACTGTAAAAACCCAATAAGTTACAGTAACTCAAACTTTTTGAGGAAACTGATTGCCTTTAATGGTTTCAGTTCATCAAACTCAAAGTAATTAAGTTACTTAAGACAGAGCAAAAACCAACTTTGGTGCAAAGCAATAATGACAGAGCAGGATATGAAAGCTATAAAAGCATAATATACGCTATAAAAAAGTCATTTCTCGGAAAACATTGTTTAAAAGAAATTAGAAACCATGGAATAAGTTCAAATTTCTTTTAAATATGTTGTGGTCAGCCATAAACGTAAGATACTAGATTAAATTAATTGCTGTAACTTAAATCACTAGAGTTAAAATTGCATATTATTTCTAGTAACTTGTGCCAATTGAGTTCTGCTTAGTATAATTCATTTTTGAGTTCACTTAACAAATATATGATCAGTTGAATCAACTTTTTAAAAGTTAAGTAAACTGAGAGATTTTCGCTATTAGGTGAGGGGCATAACCGGCATATACAACAAATACTAATTTTTCCTTGAGCAATTGATCCTTCGCAAACAGTTTGAGTGACAGGCGATCTGACCAATCATAACTCCGAATGCGCCATTTTGTTCGACAAATCAGAGTAGTTAGTAGATTAACGTCGGTGAACTTGAAGTTGAAAAATTGTGTGTACTCACGTATTTCCGCACTTGAAACAACATTACTTCTGATGTTCATTCATGTTTATTTGATGTTATAAATGAACTAGTATGAAGAGATGTTGATTCACGAGCCGCTTGATGGAGCTACAGCGATCTGTCACGACACATTAAAGAGACACTATACGCTATTTATTGTTTAAACTTCTTTAGAAAATCACTATATTTTAAATATGAAACTGTTTCATGTCTGTCAACGCATTGTCAGTGTCCTCTTTGCGCTGCGATGTATTTTCTGATGTGTGGCGTGAGAGTGCATGGCTTGTCGGACATAGCAACAGTAACTAAAGGGGGCGGGTCTTTGCGAAGGGTCAATTCTAAATCTTTTTTTTATGCCAAGCCTGTTATATTCAGAATGTTTTGAGTTTGAAATGTATAAAATTGTGACTATAAATGTGTTAAAAATCCATATGTGTGGTATTTGGAGTATTTTGATTCATGGACACAGATATACACTTGCAGCATTGACGTGATTCTGCGAGTCGCAGCCCTCTGTACTCATGACGGGGGTTTCCACTGTAATTGGAGCCTCTAATGGAGAATCCTTTCTGTCAGAGAAAATACCTCCACTCTAGCCATCCTATCCTCTCTCTCTCGGGAAGGACTCTGAAATATCTAAGAGAGAGCAACATCGTGAAAACATCTTAAGAGGGACGTAAGCATGACTAAAGGTGTTTGTGGGGGTTGTTATAGTGGGAACCTGAGCTAGTGAGTCATTTGAACCAGTGGATGACCTGGCATTCGTGCCTGGAGCACCTGAGTGTTCACTCATTTAATCTGTATAAACTTCCTATACTTTGGTCTTCATTTGGATATTCTTGTTTTATACAATACAATTTTGTATTGTTTTATACAATTATAGTGCTAGAATTTTCAAACGTATTTCTGCTTTTCCATCAACAAACTATTTTCAAGTATCAGCTTTGACCTAAATGGTTCTTTCTCGCTTGTGTAGTGAATCGTTTCGTCCAAAACAGCTCTCCTTGTCTTAGTGAAAGTCTGATGCACTTCGTTCCAAATGGTTCTTCTTCTATTGTTGCCTATAAGTGCACAGAAAAGTCTAAATATTTTGGAGGACAGGGTCGTTCCCCCTGGCTCTTGTGTGTAGTGCTGGAAATCTAAATCATTTTAGTCAATCGCTTCGACCTGAGCTGGCAAATGATTCATTCTCATGAATCGGTTCATCCGGTTAGACTCATCCTTGTGAAAAATCTTGAATTTTCTCTCATGTAGCACTTGAAATTTAAAACTCTTTTATATGTAGCGTTGAAAAGTCCGAGTCACTCTATTAAATCGGTTTGTACTAAACGGTCGCAAAGTTCAAATAATTCTGATATATCAATTCATTCACCTAAACGTATTTTCCTCCTTCATGTGTAGTGTTGGAATGTCTGAGTAACTCGAGAAAATCGTCAGTTTGGTCTTCTCTGTCTCTCATATGTAGTGCTGCCAGATCCGATTAATTCTGAATTGGTTTGTCTTAAAAGGTCTATATATATATATAACAGTACATGTTATCGTCCAGAGCTGTCACGCATCCCGGTTTGGTGCATACAGTCAGATGACGAATACAGTCAGTCGCATGCGATCCACACTCCAGTCCAGAAGGGGGCGTGTGCGGTAATGCAACACTGTTTGCTAACCGCCACGAACAGGAAAAAGAGCAGAAGAATAAGAACAAATGATCAATGCATAGATATGTTTATATGTAATCTCACCAGTGTTTCAACCGCGGAGAGACATAAACAAAACAGCTTGAGATTAATACCTCACGTAGCTTTACGTTTACATCAGGCAAGTCGTTTTAGCGTCCACAGCAACTCTAGAGAGGAGCATTTCACTAAATATATCCACTATATTAGCTTATATATTCATTATATTTACTTTACCTGTTAGTAATGTCTTATTTATTTAATACATACATAAAACAAGTTATGACAGTAACTGTGTCAATGATTATATTTCAAAAATGAATTGGAGTAGAAACAGAATTGAAAAATATTTTTATTATTAGATTTAGAAGTTAATGCAAAGCCTTAATTATGTGCATTTTCAGTGTTTTATTTTTTTTTATTTGATTGTATCTAAAAATAAATAGCAACTGAATTTAATAGTTTTGGCTCTGTTGTTAATTGTAACATTTAATATTTGTGTAAGAAAGAACTCCTTGTATATAGTTTACAGCATTAGCTGAGATAGATTTTTTTTTATCCTTAAGAAAATGTTAATTATGATTGAATTTATTTAAAGAGAGAGACACACAATTTGTTCAATAAACAACTTTTAAATAATAAAGAAGAAAAAAGAAGCAATTTTATGTTTAGTTTTCTCCCTCCTGTTGTACTGAAGCCGTACCAAAACGTCACTTCAATACGGAGGTACGCACCGAACCGTCATGTTTGCGTACCGTTACACTTCTATATGTGTGTGTGTGTGTGTGTATGTATGCATAAACACACTTAGCTTGGTATTTTATTACCTAATACACTGACATTGAAACATGGTCCAATTACTTTTTCAGGCCACTGCATACAATGCATTATAGGCTATGTAATTCAGGATGCATTTGTATGGAATTCAAGGTCAGACATTGTTTCTGATACTGTACAGTTTCCTTCATTGACATGAAAATATATAGGATGGGAGCACCTCTAATCAGACAAATAAGTCTGTTGACTTGCTGATTAAAGTCTCTGAGTTCTTGGATGAGCTCTTTGGAGGAGAATGAGATGATCTTGGCAGACTGTAAATGTTTTGATTGTTCCACTTTCTGATAGCTTACTCAAAACATTGTAAAATCTCTCCAAACAGCACAGATTTGTCTCTAAGCCTTCCACTGCTGATTATTGTTCTTCCACTGAAAATCGTTGTTCACGTGGTCTCTCCAGGGAGCCAAAGTCTGCAATGAGACCCAACGAAAACCTGCCGTCCTTTCCATGACGCAGCAAAGTGAATAAGACTGAATGAGTTTACTGCAGACCGTGACTTTTCTTGTCATCTGTTTCACTTCCCTCAGCAATACAGGATTCATAGAAATAGCATGTTTTACACACTTTAGGTGTGAAACTGATTCTGCATATGCCATAAACAAGTTTGGTGTGCTCATTTCTACCCTGTGGTTTAGAAATTGTTCTGTTAGAGAGTGTTGATTTGTGTTTTCATACTTAGTTTAGCATGTTTAGAAAATGATCTTTTCTAAGTGCAAAATGTCTCATTCAGCAAATAATCAAATTGCAGCAAAGAAATTGTAATTTGTTATCATTTTAGCATTGAATATATTCAATTTTACAATACAGTCCCTGGATCATTTCAAGCTGCAATGGATGGTTGTATTGCAGAAAACTCATAAAATTCCCTTGCGACCCTTTTTGGCTAACTTGTGACAGCATTTTTGTCCAAATTGTGTATTATGTTCAAAATAATTTATTTTTCTTGGTCTGTGTGACTCAATCAGCCCCTTGTGTTGGATAAAATGTAATTGTACGATCTGAGGAATGACACTCACTTCAGGTTGTGAATGTTTACTTGGAAGAACATACTGTCCAAAGCCTAGAACAATTTGTGGTTTCTGAAATGAAGTTGGGAAGAGCAATTGTTGCCACATAACGTTCAGCTGAGCACACATGGCTTCCCTCCCCAGTGCCTGATCCCTTGTTTTTCAGTTCTGCCGTCTACAGGGACCTGATTAGTCAGCTTCATTTTTCAACATTTTAACAAATAGACAATGTTATGCAGGTATTTCAGTTGAAATATATCGAGTATTTTGAAGGATTTTCTATTTTTTGTTTCTGTTTTTGTTGTTGTTGTTGTTGCATTATTAATTAAAGAAACATTCAATTAAAAGAAAATTTGACTACATTTACACTTAAAAATCTGCTTTATTAAAGAAAATCCCTGATTACAGTAAAACAGGCTTTACATTAAACATTAAAAACATCGAAACACCCAATTGACCCTTTGCAAACAGTTTGATTGACAGACGATCTGACCAATTATAACATACATATATATAATATACATATACAATAATTATACAAATGTTATTATATTTGTAAGTTTCTTTAGATAAAAACAGCTGCAAAATAAATAAAAATAAATAAGGTTTGTATAATTATTGTATATGTATATTATTATATATATGTATGTTATAATTGGTCAGATCGTCTGTCAATCAAACTGACCCTTCGCAAACAGTTTGATTGACAGGCGATCTGACCAATCATAACCCCGAATCTGCCATTTTGTCTGACAAATCAGTCAGAGTAGTTAGTAGATTAACGTTGTTGAACTTGAACTTGATAAATTGTGTGTCCTCACGTCTTTCCGCACTTGAAGCAACATTCCCTCTGATGTTCATTCATGTTTATTTGATGCTATAAATGAACTAGTATGAAGAGATGTTGATTCACGAGCCGCTTGAAGGAGCTCCAGCGATCTGTCACGACACATTAAAGAGACACTATACGCTATTTATTGTTTAAACTTCTTTCAAAAATTACAATATTTTAAATATGAAATGTTTCATATCAAAAGTAACCTGCTCTGTCTTGTCTGTCGACGTGTTGTCAGTGTCCTCTTTGCTCGTGATGTATTTTTCACTTCGTGAGAACATGATGTGTGGCGTGAGAGCGCATTGCTTGTCGGACATAGCAACAGTAACTAAAGGGGGCGGGTCTTTGAGAACGGTCAAATTTATTTATTTTTTCTCTCTCTTCAGAAAGTCATTATCAGATTTATAATTTCTTGTTTCTACGTAATTTATTCTTTATTATGAAGTTTAGGTCTTGTTTTAGGAGCCAAAAATTCAGAATATTCCTAATATTTCAGACATTTGGGATGTAAGGGGCTTCTCTTCATCCATTCATTCATGGTTTCCCTGCCTCATTCTCTTTCCTCTTTCATCCCAATGTCTAGACTTCTGAGCACGTGCCAGCGTTGCCATTGGCAACCACAACTAAACAGATGCGGCAAGTGGGAACACAACACCTGGACCTCATTTCTGATTATCAAAGGAGGACGCAAAGGGACGCTGGAATCCCAGCATGGTGAGCCATGACTTCAGCCAGACAGGACTGCCCAGCTTCCCCTGACTAAAATGTAAAGTTCACATAACCACATGATATTTAAAATTAGAGTGCATGTGGCCATTTGTAAGTTGAATGTGTGTGGTTCTAGTGTATCAAAAAGTATCAAAAGCTGTCCTTTATGCTGCTTGATATTTCAAATTGTTATTTGTTATCATATTATTGTATTTTATTATCATAATCATGAACACTCTGGTTTTTATCGCAAATATTTTTACAGTTTACAGCATTTTGTTATTCTTCTAGTTATTTACCTACAGCGGCCAATGAATCGGAAGTTTCGCTCATTCACAGAAATTGGCTTACTTTTGTGTTGCAAAATAAGGTGGATAGAGTAGAGCAGTTCTCTGTTTTTCTGTTTTCAGTCTTTCGGAATGCTGTCTGGAGTGTTTAGAAAATTTTACAGGAACGGTTTGAGCAACATCGGGTGCACCTGGTCTCGTGAAATGTTTCTTTGGCCGTTATACAACCTTGAAAAGCAATTACCAGGAGTAATGATTCCCATGAGGAGGTTGTTCAGATCTTTACATGGAGGAATCTTTTGGTTTTCTCCAAACATTAACACGTCTGAATGGTTGGAAATCAGACTTTCTCTCTTTTATTTATTTATTTATTTTTTTGTAGTAGTAAAGAATCTTAGCCCATTGCTCTTTAAAAATATTTTTTAAATAAAATTTTCTAATCATTAACATTTATGCATGTTGTTTTTATCACAATATTTATGTGAGTGATCAAGTGATCAATAAGACACTCAAAAATATTTAAAAAAATCTTAATTATGCCAAACTTTCATCTAGCAGTGTAAATTTAGTAGCCTACAAAAATAAAAAATATATATTACATTTATATATAAATGAAATTTAAATAGAATGAGTGTTCATGTAAAAACAGACATAATAATTTTTATGAAAATATTTTATACTTTAATGCTAAATGATAAGGATAAATAAAAACGAATAAATAATTGGATGGTCGTGTTTATATAATGATTTGTCTGTATATGTGTACATGCAACATAAACCAGCATGAAATCCACGTTGGTCCAGGCTGGTTTATGCTGATTAGAGCTGTAAAGTGCTGGTGACCAACAATGTTGGATTTTTCAGCAGGGTATGCAGTCAAATCCCCCTCTGGAGACTGTATATATACAGTTTCAAAATCAACTCGTTCTCATAATCTGACTTTTACAGCTGACGCATACTTTAATTGGTAGTCTACCTCATATGACTCGCCAGTAAAGCTGTGATTCAGTTATTCCAAAGTTAAACTCTGTTCTCATGCGGCGTGTCTATTTGTTGTTTGTTAAGAGCAGGTGCTGGACAGGACAGAAAGCAGGAAAACACACCTCACTTCACATTCTCCACTCAAGGACATGCTGATAATGGCCCACGGCAATGTTTGCACATGTATGTGTGTGTGTCTCCACCCTGCAAATGAGCATTTACTCACTGGCAGTCGAAAATGAGTCTTGCTAAATCACGTATTAGCCTAATGGTTTTAATACGCTTTTCAAATAAGTGTCAGGCCTGCTGTAGTGTCAAACACATGGTGACACTGTAAGACTGACAGGCCTATTAACACTTCACATGTCGCTTAACAGCGTTTGCTTTTAATGCATAATGTGTGTGTGTGTGTCTGTTTGAGGAGGTTTGTTGCTTGCAAAGGTTTTGCTGCAAAGTGTGTGTGAGGGAGAGAGAAAGTCGCTCATGCGCCGCTCTGCCATTAACCTGTACCTCTTCCTCATTAGTGCTGTATCTCTGTTGCCATGGTGGTCTATTAGAGAGCTCAGATTAAAGCATCATTTGCATGTGAATGTGGTGTGTGTGTGTGTGTGTGTGTGATTATGGGTATTTTTTAAGAGTAGAACGGGGACAGGAGTAGCTTACAGTCTCAGTGTTGTGTTAACAGAAAACAAACGGCAGTGACGTCGGCTTTTGATAGCACAAACCCTATAATTATGATGAATGTACAGTGACTCCAAAGAGGTCTGAATGTCATTGCTTTAGATGACAAAACATCAAAATTCTGCAGGATCTTTCCTTATAATTTACGGTTTCTTCAATATCATTATTTTGTCTTTTTAATCCATATAATTGTTCTGGTCATTTTTAGTAGATGTACTGTACAAAGTCAGTTCACCTAAAGCCAGTGGCGGTTCTACATGGAGGCCTAGGGAGGCCCGTGCCTCTGTAGACCTGTCCCTGGCCACCCCTGTGGCCCCCCTGTGCTGACCACAAAAAAAAAAATTAATTATGACTTTATTATGATTTTGCACGCCAGCGCCAAAAGCGGAACTAATGCGACGGAACGTTCTACACAGGTAAATTAGAACGTAAGTGACTCGTATTTCGAAAGTAACTGGTTGTTCCTACACTATATTGTGATGTTAATCATGTAACTTCATCTGTCTTGGCTGTTGCATTACGATAACATACATTTGAGTAAAGTAATCAACAGGCTATCTGCCCGTGTTAAGTGGGATGGTTATGCAGCGAAATGTAATGCACGTTTTTTTCTTCTGATAGTTATCTTGAAATGAGGAAGGGACATAGCGTCCTTTTTTTTGGTAAACTAAAAAGTGAGAGAAACGAACTAAGGTATTGAGAGAGTTGAGGAGCAGAAAGGGAGAGAGTCAGTGGAGGCTGGAGAGAGGGCTGATGAAAGTGAGGACTCTGACACAGAGAGGGAAATTCCAGAGGGTGAGGAGGATGAGGAAGAGGGGGAGGAGCATGAAAAAGAGGATGAGGAGAATGAAGAAGAGGATGAGGAGGAAGAAAACATACAGAGACAGAGAGAGGAACAGCCAGAGGGACAGAAAGGGGATCCATGTGGATCAAGTTACTATTTGCAAAGCAGTTCAATTATAATTTTATTGTAGGCCTACTGTATGTCCTTAAAATGGTGCTTTCTCCTGTAAATAATTTTTTGTGTCAATATGGCTCTAATGTTTCTTTTTTTTAAGTAAATACTTGGCCTACATTTTGAAATACATGCAGATATCCACTACCAGTCAAAAGTTTGGAAACTACTATTTTGGTTGTTTTTGAAAGAAGTCTCTTCTGCTCACCAAGGCTGCATTTATGTTATTAAAAATACAAAAAAAGCTCTAAAATTGTGAGAAATTATTAAAATGTAAAATAACTGTTTTCTATGTGAATATATAGTAAAGTTTAATTTATATCCTGTGATCAAAGCTGAATTTATTACCATTACTCCAGTCTTGAGTGTCACATGATCATTCACAAATCATTGATAATAATCATCAACATTAATAAACCTACCTTTTTTGCACCTGCACTCACTCCCGCACAAATGTTGTACAATGTTGTAATAAATGTTTATATGATTGTAAAGTAGTTTATAATCTTTAAATATAATTTGTTACCATTTTTAATGTGCCCCTCTGGTTAAACACTGGCCCCTCCTTGGCCCCCCTAGTAAAAATTGTCTAGAACCGCCACTGCCTAAAGTAGGGTTATTTTAGTATCATTAAGATTTTATTTTTATATTTTCCGTTTGAATTTTCCATTTTGTCATTTTTTAAAATAAGAATGGTTTAAAAGATTTTATTATTCCTAATAAATTCTTTTATTTTATTTCACTTTATTTAACAAGTGAAACTACAGTGGATATAAAAAGTCTACACACCCCTATTAAAATAACAAAAAGTTTTGCGCGTTTAATGTGTACATTTAAAAGTACAACATATGCAATGCCACTGAAAACCAAAAGTGACACATTTCAGAAAAAAAACCCAACTTGGTAATACTAACTGCGCAAGTGAACTAGTTCAGGCACCGTTTGGTTTTATTAGAGCACTCACTCAGTCCCCCCACAGATTTTCTAAAATCTAAACTTAAAGTTATTTTATTTAAAGGTACACTATTTTTTCTTTTCAAAATTTTAACAACATTTAAATATTGAGTCAATATCCATCTTCCAAAATGTGTTTTTGTCTTATCCTGATTCACTATGGTAAGTCTATGATAAGTGTTTATGTTTTAGACCTGGTTTTCATGGGAATTTGCGTACATGCGTCACTCGCCGATGCGTGTCTCTTCATTTCTGTTAGAGAAAAGTTGCTCCGTCTACTTTGACGCGTGTATGGTGTGGGAGTGGCTTCGGTTAGTTGAACTTGTTGTCACAACGAGCGAGAAAGGTTGATAGGGATCATGCTAAAAATCTCCAACCTCTAGTGAATCACCTGTTTAAAATATTGCTGAACAGAAGAGAGTCTGCCGGCAAGAAGAAAACGTGAGAATTAAGCGAGAATCTATCTTTCTATTCTACTTTCTATCTATTCTTTTTTATTTCTGATATTTCAAGTGCGCTGAAAGCATGTTCTCTCTCTGCTGATCTTGAGATTACCGTAATCATAGTAATAGGGGCACACAATGTGAAAATGTTTTTTAATGGTTCTAGATTAACTAGCCTAGCCATGTTATTGTTCACCATATTAACAATGGACACGTTCTACTAATGTGTCACAATTTAAAACATACATTTTGTGACTTGAGTATCCAAATACTTTTGGCAGTCACTGTACATATTAACCGTGTTTTTAATTTCAGTTTTGTCCTTTAGAAAGTAGCCTATTGCACCTGTGGTTTGGCGGCCTCTTTGCAGATTGAGAATCACAGCTCTGCGGTGGACAGCTGACAGCATGCAGCTGTTTGCCAGCTGCTTCCCTCCTGCATTTGTTTCATATTAATATGTTTGTGTTAGTGAGTATGTGAACGCGTTGGATATAATATACAATAGGAATAATTCCACAAACAGTCATTTCTTTAGCTAAAAAGACAGTATAAAGTCACAGCTGTGGCCTAGTGTGCTGACACCACAGACTATTAACAGTCAAGTGTTTGGGATTGACAATTGTGTTTAATAACAGGTATGAGTCTCAAACTGTTTCAGGCCCTTAAGTTAAGGGGCGGTCAGACTACACTTAATAGTAGCATTAACCGAACCAATACTTAAGCTTAATTTATTTAAGCTAGTTGCAAAGACAACTAATTTTCATTTATTTTAGCTTGATGTACTAAAAAAAACTAAAATTGAAATAAAAATGAATAAAAACTATAAAGACATATACAATACAATACAATATAGACATATGAAAAACACAATAATAAAAACAACTACCAAAAACACAAAATTACTACTAAATCCTATTTTATGTAGTGTTTGTTCACAGTGAGCTGCTTCACAGAAAGTGTGCCAGTTCTTTTTTTGCATCTTATTGCACATGAATAGTGTAAAAGCACTTGAATGAATGCTAGCTTGATCATATAGTGTAGCGCAGCCAAAGGATGGCAGAAAACAAAAACCAATGCAGCATTAATTGCATTAAATATTTTTAACGCGTTGAACTGAAGAAAAAAAAACGGATCGCAATTTACACTGAATTACTAAAAAGTTTAGCACTCTTGCGCCACTGTTGTCTCCTTTTTACTATAACATGCATGTGTTTTTCCTCATTTGTAAGTTGCTTTAGATAAAAGCAGCTGCAAAATAAATAAATAAATGTAAATGAGCTTTCATCAACATGCAGAACAACTGCACAATTGTGCAGGAACGCCTCTTTCGGAAATCTGTCTTCGTTTGAAGTTCATGAGAATTGTGCTGCTGATAGTTCAAGTAGGATTGGCGGAGGACCTTTAATGAGTCATGATGTATACAGGAATGATTGTGAGTCATTTTCCAAAGGATAATGAACACCTCTGCACGCCTTTAACCACAAAACTCTGCAGCCCACCCTCACATCGCACCGATTCTCTCTGTGTGGGGCTTCACTTAAGAGATCTAGATCTTCATAATCACAATATCCGCCACTCGCAGCGGGAGAAACATCATCAATGAATATTAATGACTCAGAGGTGGCAGCTGAGCACATCAATGCTACGTCAAACCCCTTTCCGGTATGAACTGGAGAAAAGTGGATTATACGCAGCATCTTTCAGCAGCTTTCCAAATCTCATTTGCTCTTATGCATTTTAATAAGAGTGGAGCATGTCGCTGCCAAAAGAAGCTGCAAATGCCAGTGATTCCATCTTCATGTGTTTTGTTTTCCATTGGGTGTGTTTTCAGACGTCTGAGTCATCAGCAGCACCTCTGTGACTTTAAAATTCACAGAATTGTCAAGGCGTTTCTTTCCGAATACAGTTATGGTGATATGAATGTGGCTAAACACTAACATTTAAAAGAAAAGCACATTTTGAAACCGCAAAAATGCATTTGCTTTCAAATTACACAATTTCATATTGACTATACATTGTTGTTGTCAAATATTTCTGTGTCTGATATAGAAGACAATCAGATTGCTTACAGTACTGTGTACTAATTGTGACTTTTCAGGTTCTGTCTGAAAAACTTGGGTATGAATGACAGCATGTACAAATTTCCGCATGCAATTGACAATTTAATGTATTTTAATCCATAATAAATACTGTGTAGGCTACTATTTTTGCTTTGCAAAATAGTATTTGAGCAGTAATATATACTTTACATAGAATATTGTAATAATTGTAGTAAAGCTAAAAATATGGTTACATTAGTAAATATGCTCATTCATATGATACTGTCTACAATAGATAGAGTGAGAGATGGAGAGAGAGAGATAAAGACAGATGGATGGAAAGAGACAGAAAGAGAAACAAAGAGAGACATGGATGGATGATAGACAGACAGGCAGAGAGAGACAGAAAGAGACGAATGGATAGACAGACACAGATAGATAGACAGAAAGAAATAGGCAGATGGATGGATAGAGAGACCAAAACGGATGGATGATAGATAGATAGATAGATAGATAGATAGATAGATAGATAGATAGATAGATAGATAGATAGAAGCGAATGCAATAGTACTTAAACTTCAATTTTAATTTTAATGAATTTCTCAACGTGTTTATTCAGTTTATTGCAACATAGATTTCCATTATCTCAGGGTAGGGGAGCCTCAGCAGAGCAGAAAACAGATTGTTTTTGTGTGGCAGATATTTATGAAACCCCAGGAGCGTATAGAGGAACAGGAGAGCATTCTGAAGGACTCTTGTGGCTGGATGCTGTGATGATAGGCTATAGGGGATAGAGGTCAGAACAAAGCCTTTGTTTCAGCGTTCTGCGTCGTACCTGCGTCAGTGCTGTTTGTGAGTATGTGCCCTCCTCCCGGCTCCAGGAAGAGTAAGAAAAGCTCATGAGTGAGGGTTTTGTAAACATTGGCTTATTCTGCTTCTCTATGTGTATCTTATGCAATAGCAGGGAATTCACGTGGCTCGGAGGTGCATAACGCACATACAGTGTTGACATTGAAAGATGTGTCACTGGACAAATAAACAGTGCCAAAGGGAAAGAACTTGAAAATAGATTATAAATAGAAAAGGACTATAAATATACAAATAAATGTGCTGTGTGTGAGCTCTGGTTATCTTATTGCAAGGACAATGATGAGATTTAATTTTGGCCAATATGCAAAATTTGCCATCACGATGCATTGTGGTTGCTAAGGTCATTCCACATGGTTGCTAGGTGGTTGCTTACTGGTCCACGCATAAACAGGCATAACATACATTTTATTCTGTAAATAGACTGGGAAAAAAAATCGTACAAAGTTGTTTTTATCTTGTTTTCCAGTACAAATATATTTACTGTATTTGAGAAGCAAAATGACTTTAGATATCGAATCGGAGCGCCAAAGTCACGTGATTTCAGTAAACGAGGCTTTGTTAAGTGTTTCGAAGTTTCAATAGTTCCCTTGACTTTGGCAGTTTGATACACGAACCGAACCACTGATTCAAAACAAATGATTCATAAATTTTGAAGCAGTGTTTTGAAATCGGCCATCTTTAGATATTGTTTAAAGTCCTTTTGTTTTTTTTGTTTTTTTGCCACACAAAAAGTATTCTCGTCGCTTTATAATATTAAGGTTGAACCACTCTACTCACATGAACTGATTTAAATATGTTTTAGTTCCTCTCTGGACATCTGAAAGTGTTAATTGTCTTGTTGTCGATGGAGGATTCACTGAACCATCAGATTTTATCAAAAATATCTTCATTTGTGTTCTGAAGATGAACGAAGGTCTTACGGGTGTAGAACGACATGAGGGTGAGGAATATTCTTTTGTGTTGTCATGCACCATTAATTCACTTAATAGAAAAACAATAGCCACCATTTTTAACAGATTTCTTTTTTGCATTTGCTTTTATTTAGATAGTATGGTTGGAGAGAGGACAGGAAGTGAAGTGGGAGAGAGAAAGCACCAAAAGCCGCGACTCAAGCTCAAATGCCCGGAGTTCTACCCATGAGGCCATCGGCTTCGACCAATAGCCACCATTGTACAAAAACAAACACACCATCTTGAAAGCACGAAACCCCCAAAATCCATATGTTTTGTTTGATGCTCAACGAATCAAAGAGAACCGGAGAAACGGTAGTCTCGCCTACGGACTCTGATGTCAAAGGCCTGACAGCTGAAGGAATTTATATTGGGAACAAATACAACAAATCAAAACACCTCCATCCATGTTTTCCAGAGGTACTGTAGGCATGTAAACCGTAATTGAGCTGTGCTTGTAAACTTCTTCAGTCTCGTATTGATTTATGGCCGACAGCTACTGTGACCCCCACTGGAATAGCAAGAGACCTGCTAGAAAATAATAAAATAAAAATCACAAAGCGTCTATTTGAAACAAAATATCTATCCTGTTTTTACTTCACTCCTCAGAAGTTCTCACCTGGATGATTTGAATACAAGCTTATTGATTTGCCATTATCTTCAATGGGAATGAAAAATCCATGGCTTTCTCTTTAAATAACTATCAGATGTGCTGAAGCAAATGTGTTAGACGTGCGGTGGGAGTTAGAGTCAATATAACATGTGATACTCTTATCAAATGTGGTTTGTTTGAAACAGAAACAAGATTGGCCCTCTGTGACTATTGGCTTACCTGCAGTTTGATAGTAACAAAACACATTTTAGCATGTGATGTATATATATATATATATAAATAATATAAATATATAAACCTGGTTATTGTGCTTTTAAAATGCATTCAGGGTTCTGGAGGCTTCCAGCTAGATCAAACTACGTAACGTCATAGAGCTTGAAATAACTATTTATTGTATTTGTGAGCTATCAAGTGAAACTGACTTTTTATATAGTGCTTTATACAGTACAGATTGTTTCAAAGCAGCTTTACAGTGATAAGCGGGAAAATAATGATTCAATGATCCAAACAGAATTCAATTCTGTGTGTAAAGCGGCTCTCAAAAGACAATAGTAAACAGTCAGTGTAAAATCAGTTCAGTGTTCATTGAGTTTGGTTCAATTATGAGTTGAGTTCAATTCATCTTCAAGCAGCTCTGGAGATTACGTCATCCAATAGTGTCAATGCAGTCAAATCAATAATATTAAGTGTCCCTGACTAAGCAAGCCAAACGGCGACAGTGGCAAGGAACCCAAACTCCCACAGAGACCGTAATGAAGGAACTGCCCCACCGCAGTTCTCCCAGGTCCGACGAACCAACATTAAATCCAGGATGCATCCCAAGTCAGACTGTGGATTGATATCATTCAGAATATCTCCAGCTCCTTACAGTACATAATTTGCCAGCATTAGTTGAAGCTGGCCAAAGGATCAGACTGGCTCTCATGGTGTTCGCTGAGGATCTGTGGGGATTGTCAAGTGATCTTTACAGTAAACCATTTGTGATTTGTTTAAAAACAAAAAAGAGGACATTCTATTTCTGCTTGACAATTCCAAATTCCACAGTCTTCATTGTAATTCCATGTGATTGTATCTTTTCAATCACAGTTTGAAACAAAACCCCCCATCCAATCACCAGCACTGGCTACTCGACATTCCCTGGCAGATTCCTACACACCTGCATTTCCATATAGATGGAGCAACACATTAAACTGCACTGTATTGTCCATTTATCCTATCACTGTTTGTTTCATACATTCTTTTTTTTTTAATTTTCATCTTCCCCACCCTTCCCTGCAACATCCGCGATCGTCTTTTTATTATGTGTGTGATTGGTTTGGTCTGCCCAAGTGAATGCTGTAACATCAGCTAAATGGTTATAGGGCATCGAGAACTCAAGGTTTGCAGTGTGAAATATCTGCATTGACCCTGAGACCGGATAGTCCGCTGTCAAGGCTGAGGTGGACAGAGAATCCCTTAAGCTCTGCTGCCAGGGAAATGGGAATTAAAATGCAAGGGAAACGGTAAGATAGTCTTTCCCGAGAGTCACAGAAGAGAAGGGCAAAACCAGCTCCACACTTGTACACATATGCCAGTGTTGATTTGCAGGACACCACCCACTGGAACATTTTATTGTTCAGAGGTTGCGGTATTCTTAATAGAGATCTCAGTTATGTTTTATTTATGTGTCAACTTTGCCTGTGAGGTCCTGAAATTCCTTTGGGGAAATCAATGTTCAATTGAGACAATCATTGATATGCCGTGAGAGTACAGAGCTATTAATTTGGATTGGTCTACTGAGAATTTGATGAGATGTTTGAGATCATATTAAGAACACTGACTGTTAATTGCAGACTTACTACACCGTAAAAGTGGCAAACTAACTATAGAGTGGTGCAGAGATGAGGTATTTTTGTTGGCCAAAACCAGGACTCGAGTTAGCATTTCAGCATTTCTGGTTCCATCGTCTTGAAGTCGATGGTTTTTTTGAATGAGTTTTTGGTTAAATGCTTGAAATATGGTCTGTGGTGAACACAAGCTCAAGATATTTTTACGTTTTATTCTACAAAATAAAATACATCAGTAATATTTTGATAGTAATATGATTTTTTTTTAAAGCTTTTGCTTGTCTTGTAAAAGGCAGTTGCTTAAAAGTGGCTAAATGGGTCTACGGAGGTTGACGGGGACATTAAACATCAGCTGAACAGTTAAACTCATCTACTCACTGGTCACTTTCACAACCTTGTATTTATAATTGTGCTCTTGCAATCTATTATAACTCAAACTTTCAATGAAAATGTTTTTAAACAAAGTTTGAAAGAGTTATCTGAAACTTAGTGATGGTGACTTTGAAGTTGAGCAACTGTGGTAAAGATCCTGTGATTTCTACCGATTGTATTTACGCTCCAAAAATTCATAAATGGTCCGTTCATCATGAACAAAATGTTTATACTTTTTTATTTGTTAGTCACAGACCTTATAATCTGCAGTAATCCAAAAGGCAATAGAAAAATCCTGTTGGGTTTTTGATGAGGGAACCAGTGTAATGCTAACTTACTAATTGATCTAACTTGCATATCAGTGTCAGGACAAACATCTGAGGTGACTTAAAATACAGTCTCAAAATAAAGGTTATTTACTGACAAATGGTTCCATAAAGATCCTTTAACACCAATGGAAACTTTCACAAAATGGTCTTTATAGTGGAAAAAGGATTCTTTGGATAATTAAGGTGTTCTTCACACTAAGAATAAAATAGCTATTTTAAGAACTTTTCACTGAAAGGTTCTTTGGGAACCAAAAACGTTCTACATTGCTACAAAAAAACATTTTGTAAACATTATTTTTAAGTTAAAACCATTTCTTTCTTCTGTGGAACACAAAAGAAGAAATTGAAGAACTTTGGTCCAAACAACATTTGACCCCTTTGACTTTCTTCGTATGGAAAAAAAACTCTGAGACATTTTATACAATATATTATTTGTGTTTAAAATGGTGTGAAGCTGAGTAAATGATGACACCATTTTTATTTTGGGGTAAACTATACTTTTAAACAATACTCTCTTGATCTTCATTTAATGTTATTGCTGCATCTTAAAAATAAAGGTTTACACCTGGTTCCATAAAGAACATTTAACATTTATGGAATCTTTCCATTCCACTAAAGGTTCTCTGGAGTGGATAAAGGTTCTTTAGATTGTATATTTTTTTAAAAGTCTCCTTTACACTAAGAAAAAAAAAATCATCTTTTAAGAACTAAAGGGAACAAAAAATGGTTCTTCTATTGCATCGCTGCAAAACCTCTCCTTTTTTGGAATCTTTATTTTCAAGTGTGTTGGAGAAACATGGGATATTAATATATCTCGTATGTATTTTTTTTCTTTCCTTTATGTGAAATTGCCAGCATTATTTTCCATGCAGTATCAAAATGCTGTAGAATGCCTTTGATGCCGATAACACCAGCACATACTCGGCTGTCCCACCTCTCTTTATACATCTTTACTGACAGTATACAGTATTTTAGACCAAAGTCAGACAGCGTAGGTGGATGGAGAAGAGAGCATGCTTCAGTGCGTGATATAGTATTGACAGGTCAGCCACCGCAGTCCTGCCGGATCCCTCTGCACCCTGGGGAACTCCGCTGTCTGTTTTGGGTCCCCTCCCCCTCTGCCGACAATCCCAACCCCCTTCATGTGCTCTGGGGGTAGAAGAGAGCGGCGCGCCATGGTACTTTCTGATGAGCCCGCACTCCTACCAGCGATGTGCATGACAATGACATAGAGAGAGTGTCTTGATAATTGATAGAAGACTAGATTAAAGTGCAACCAGCAAATTAACCGAGACACCATATTTTATCTGACCAATCACGTAATAATTGAAAAATAATGGAAGTTGAAGCTCGCAGCAGTGGGAGAAAATTACATGGATGCATTCTGACCGCGTGCGAAAAGCTCTGCAGCTATAAGGAATAAATTGGAAATGACTTTCTGATGTAATCGCATTTCTTTCTTAAGGCTTATGCGGAAAATCTTGATTATCATTGAATAAAGCAACATTTTAGAGTGCTCTAGTAAAGAAAGCTTATAAGACTTCTTCGAAAATGTATTTTCTGTCATATTGCATGCAGATTTTGATATCAGCTCATTAGGATACCAGAACTTAATGAGCTCCCACTGAGCTGAGATAGAATGCCTGTAGGCCCCTCTTAACATTTTCTAATACCCTTCCAACCCTCGACCAATCCTCTTCCGTGACCCTTTATAGCGGGATAAATGCAACGCTTGGTTGGGCAATGGAGGCTACACTTATAGTCTGGCACACACTGCTCTCTCTTTCTCTCTCTCTCTCTCTCTCTCAATCCCTTTCTTTCTTTAGCACTTCGGTGCCTGGCACTCAATAAGTGGAACCCCTATTTTGGGTGTTCTGTGAATGAGTTTCCATACATGGAAAAGCTCTGGAACAATCACAGTTTAAGATCTCTTTGAGAGGTTTCCATCCAGTCAACTGTCTTTTACTGCCAACCAGAGAGCTCTTGAAATGGTTAAGGTCATTGTCATGAGCTGTGTCTGAATTCCTGTGCATGTGCTGAATTTGATAAACTGACTTCTCGACTGATGTATATGCAGGTGTGTATAAATATATTCCTGGAAATACTGCATCTGACATTTTGGTGTTGTCCTTTTAACCTTTGGGTTCTTTGACCTGTTACTTTTGAAAATAATTTACTCACGCTTTGTTAAACATGTACAATTTAACCATGAGGAAAAAACTTTCTTGATAGTTTAAGAAACAGAGCGCAACAGTTGGCTTCTGGAAGTAAAAACTCCATTCATTTTCTCCATAGGAACGATAAACCTTGAAAGACAGACCTACGGTGAGCTAAGAGGTTGTTGATCGATAGTATTTGCTTCTGCTGAAGCCATCAGCCGGTGGAACTCCTCGTGAAAAACTATGTTACCCATGATGCTGTACAGAAAATTACACCAAGCAGAGAGTCAAAAAAAGCAACATGTGCAAAAACATGTGCTTTTTAGCTCCGCCCACTCCCATGAAGCACTGCAAATGTCATCGAGTTGATTGCTCTACGCTCTAAAATACTGAAATGTTTGCTTATAAAAATACTGAAATGTTTATATATATTTGCATATTTTGCAATGAACTTATATATATATATCTATATTATGAACATTTGTAAAAGAGTAGTTTCATATTTCTTAATTTTAAATTCAATTATGCTGTTCGCAATGCTTCATGGGATTGTAGTTCTTTCCCTCACTAAAGCTGTTAAGTACACAGCCTTTTACCGTTGTCTTTTTGTCTGATTTTCAAAAACTTTATTGCCTCGAATCAAAGTTTGTTGTGCTATGATTGTCCCTGTGGCTTATAACTCTTTAACAAAGCCTTTTAAAAAAAAATCCCCATAAGGAAAAAACTAATGGAACCAGCGCCACTGAAAAGAGAGGCAGGCACTAATGCAATCTATTAGATTGAAAATAGCCTCTCTGCCATGGTTTTATTTTTCATCTTTTCAAATGTAACCACTTATTAGCGCCTGTGGCTTTATGGGACAAAAGTCTCCTTTTGAGTTAAAAAATATAAGTTAATAAAATCATCTTGGTATTGTTAGAGTACTGTTTCATAAATACAGCATATACTAATTTGACATACTGTTTTTTGAGTAGTTTACTGTTTTTGAATAGGTACCCTAAGTATATTGAGATATTAGGACACATTATAACTTTAATTGATAACACAAGGAATTCTGTTCCATCTTGCATGAATTTGATCAGACTATGTCTGCAGAGAATGGTTCCTAATTGAGTCTGACCCAAAACAACACTGAATTTGCTGGATAAAAGTGTGCACCTTCGAATGTGTTTTAGATTCTTATGCAGTATATTACTGAAAATGACAGATAATTACATAATGCCGTTGAATGAGAATATGGAAAGCGACAGAAGGCTATGAATGCATGTTGTGCTGGACCATAACGATTGGAGGGTTATCGCGCTTGTATAGGGTTAAATTTTAACCTCATATTATTAGAAAATAAACTTCATTTATCTGTCATCGCTATTCAGATAACAGCAGGTGTAGAGCAACCAGTCTGTCATTTTCCGCTGTTTAAACGGCAGTAGGGTGTGTTTCTCTGAGGAGAAATGCAGGGCGACGATCAATTTGTCCTCTTCAAAACACACTTTTTGCTCAAATATTGAGCAATATAGTGTGTTTTTGTGTGAATATGTCAATTTGTAGGTAATATGTGTAATAAATGCGCAAAAACACGATATATTTGCGCTTTCTTTTTCATGGCCATATATGGAGATTAGATTGGCTGTTGACGCTTCAACCTCATTTTAACCCTTTAGTTGCTGAATTTCTTTCGCTGGTAAAAATGATCGAGATAAAGGTGCGACAATTGATGTACTTTACACATTACGTTTCAATGCATGTGATTTAAAATCCACAGCTGCACAATTTTGCCTCATATATCCGCTTTTTAAATACAGTTTTAGGCTATACATCTGTATTTGTTAATGCGTTCAGCTATTAATGTATGCCATGCTGGTCGTAAACTAGTGGTTAATTTACCTACTGAGGTGCTTTTAATAGAATAGCTCGTTTACACGACCGATTTAGATGTGTGTTTTGTTGCTATATGTAGCTCCTGTGAGCTTTTTTCATGGTTAAAAAAAGCACAAAGTAAACTCTATTTTGGCGTGGCTTCCCTTGAGGCTTTTGCCTTCACGTGCAATAGGAAATTTGATAATTCCCACTTCTGAAGTCGTGATTACGAGCTTATCGCCTTCAAGTTTCGACATGAGAGGGCGTTCATGTGCAAATTTCTTACCTAAACTCGTATTTACGATAATTCCGAGAGCACGTGAAAACAGCATTATTCTCCCTAAAATGGATACGCAACCTTTGCTATGATAATAACGACATGTTTCTAAAGTATTATTGATCTTTTCTGTAATGCAATGCGATGCATGACAACTAAATGTGATTTTGCGATTTGGTAGATAGATAGATAGATAGATAGATAGATAGATAGATAGATAGATAGATAGATAGATAGATAGATAGATAGCGTGACTGGTGAGGTTTTAAACCATAGCAACCATTCATGCATATTTCCAAGTTCTTAATTACAGCAAGCAAACACCGTTTAAACACACACTACAGCTTTATATTCTGCATTTGGCACAGTTCTCACCCCCCCCCCCCCCCGCTCGCTGACGTCACGCGCCTGCCGCGGCTTATTATTGCACGAACTATTTTCTGTAGTAGCAGCACCACCACTGAGCTTTTCCAGTGCCCGCCGCTTAACGTGGAGACAAATACGAGCGAGAGAGGGAAAGAGGAGGGGTGAGGGACAAATTAATCTCGGGCCACAGCGGTGGCACAACGCGAGACTGTAAAGCATTGCAGCGAGGATTTTATTTGGCTCGTTCGCTTCAAACGGGCATCCAGAGACGGAATGGATCTACCTGCCGTCGGGGAGCATGTCTTCGCGGTGGAGGGCATCGAAAAGAAGCGCTTACGGAAGGTAAAACTGCCGCGAACTAGAACTACCGTAAATGGTGCGGAGGATGTATTTGTTGTTCCTGTACTGTGCCCAACACATTTCCATCGTTTTTCAGGGCAGAATCGAGTATCTGGTGAAGTGGCGAGGATGGTCAGCCAAGTAAGTGTTTAATTGGTTTAAATGCTTTATTTTTAGATACATTAACAGTAAATGCCGAGCGATGTTGGTCGTCCGGTACCCTACCATGGTCGCGCGCGGAGCCGTTTTGTATGGATTCCATCACTAAAATTGCGCGAGCGAATTTCATTCTGCCATCGTACTGCTATTGTACTTAATGTAATACAATATGTTTACATTTTCAGTAGGCTACAAATGTATTTTGTTCGTGCTGCTTAACATGTTTGCGATAGCTATGTTTTCTTGCAACATATGTTGAATTTTACTAATGATTTTTTACATTCTCCGGTCAATTTTACAGATATAACACATGGGAACCCGAGGAAAACATTCTTGATCCGCGCCTTCTTGTCGCTTTCCAAAACAGGTGAGATGGAGGACGAATAACTGAACTTGTGGTAATGCCCATATATGGTCACAGGAGGCGGGGCCAACTCCCTGCACAGTGTAGCTGAAGATTAATGGTAGCCCCACGGGTCAGGTCTGCCTGCTACAAAGACTCTCTTGATGCTTGCCTTTTATCCAGTTTTGGAAATACTCCATTGTTATTACCACCCGTGCAAGTCCTACAAAATGAATGTGCCATTGTATATCAACCAATCAAGATTTAATTTCCTTCCTGTCTGTTCTAGGGCAGTGGTTTTCAACCAGGGGACCGTAAACCTTTAGGAGCCTTATTAAACTTTTGTCACTGATCAAGATGATGATGAATTTTATTTTTAATAAATAATAATTTTATATATTATTTAGAAGTTATTTAAATAACTATATAAATATAAATGCAATTTCTATTTCCCTTAAGAACTGCTATTTTCATTCAAGAACAGACAGTTATTGTAACTTTTGTGAACACAAACTTCGATGCAAGTATTTTAGTTTGTAGACATTCCTCGTTTCTGAGAACAGGGGACTCTTAAATTTTGTCAAAAAGTCTGAGAACCGCTGTTTTTTGGAACAAGCGCATTCATTGAACCATCTTTTGTTTCGGAACAGCTTCGAACAAATAATTTCATACATTGATATATGAAAAATCCATCAGTGGCGGTGTTCTCACAATGCCACCTACACTCATGTCTATGATCTAATCTGCTGTGTCAGAGGTCTTGTGATGTTCACACACCCTTCTGAGCCCACTGGTCTGTTCTTAAGATAAAAGTAGAATGAGTATCAAAGCCTTCCAGAAGTTTAGATAGCAGTTTTCACAAGATATTTGTTGCATTTCACTGGTTTAGTTGGTCTAGAAGTGTGAGACTATCATGTTTTATCATGTGTGCGCTTGTTTTGTGTTGTAACCTGGTGATCAAAGAGATTGTCTGTGGCTTGTTATCTGAATGTTGCGCTACTGTTGATAAGAACGCTCTTAAGAATTTCAAAAGTGGGTTTTCCCAATAGAAGAACCATTTTTGGTTCCCCAAAGAACCTTTCAGTGAACAGTTCTTAAAAGAATCACTTTTTCCACTATAAAGAACATTTTTTGTGCAATGGAAAGGTTCCATTAATGTTAAATGTTCTAAATGGAACTATTGATACAAATAAAGAACCTTTTATTTTTAAGAGTGAATGAGCATAATAGTTCTGTTACTCATGAATGGATTAATGAATGTTCCTTTAAAGGGTTAGTTCACCCAAAAATGGAGTTTCTGTCATTAATTATTCACCCTCATCTCGTTCCAAAACCATAAGACCTCATCTTTGAAACACAAATTAGGATATTTTTAATGAAATCCGAGGCTATCTGAACCACAATGTCATTGCACCTTTTGAGGTCCAGAGAGGTAGAAAAGAAATCTTTAAAATAGTCCATGTGACTACAGTGGTTCAACCTTAATGTTATGAAGTCTTTTTTTGTTTGTTTTTGGGCAAAAACTGTATACTCGTTGTTTCATAACAATAAGGATGTCTTTACTACCTATGTGTGGATTAGAAACTCTCTGATTTCATCTTAAATATCTTAATATGTGTTCCGAAGATGAGTAAAGGTCTTGTGAGTTTGGAACGACATGAGGGTGAGGAATTAATGACAGAATTTTCATTGTAGCTTTAGTTGTTCTTATAACCCAACAGTTTTTAGAATGTCAGATATGTTGTGTTGAAAACTGTTGACTGATATATATTTTATGCACTGTTTTTAGAGAAAGGCTGGAGCAAATGGTGGGATATCGAAAAAGAGGGCCTAAACCCAAACACCCCCTTGTCCAGGTACATCAGCTTTTACATGGAAAACATTTGTTACTCCATATGCAGTTTTTATCTTCCAGTCTGTGCATAAGTTGGCAATATTGTTGCAAAAGGTTATTCCTGTGCATGAACTGAATTAAAGTTTCATTTCATTATGAATCAATAAAAGGCTCCTTTCTGTCTGAATGCATCTTAATGTACTGAGGTCCTATATGACAGCTTCTGTAGTTGATTTTACCTATAAAATATTCATGAGAATGGTGTTTGTAAGCTCAAAACAGAAATTAATATAATAAGACTGCACGCTATTAAAATAAAGGTTCCAAGAAGTGGTTTTTGTAGCAATGCCATAGAGGAACCATTTTTGGTTCTCGAAAAGAAGAACCTTTCAGCAAACAGTTCTTAGAAGAACAATTTTTTACTTAGTGTGAAGAGCTTTTTATAATCTGAAGAACTTCTTCCCCTATAAAGAACCTTTTGTGCAATGGAAAGTCTCCATGGTTCCAAATGTAGATCATGGAACCATCAATGCCAATCAGAAGAACCTTAATGAAAACCTCTAGAGTAAAGTTAAATGTGTTGTAAAATAAATAACAAATGATGAACTTCCAGTTCATTTGAGAAGTCAATAAATATTCTGTTTGTTCCAGCTTCCTGCGTTTGCTCGTAGATCAAGCATCCTGGGTGGTCTTCAGGACACATCGCTGGATGAGGAGAACCAGCCCAAAGTGGATTCCCTTCAGATCCACCGCTCACGGCCGCAGCACTACCAGCTGAACAGTAAAAAACACCATCAGTACCAGCCCAGCTGCAAGGAGATATCAGTAGAACAACATATGAGTGGGAAAAAGAAACACTTCTACCAGCTGAACAGCAAGAAACATCATCACTACCAGCCAGACCCTAAGATGTATGACACGCCACTCACAGGACCCAAAGAGGTCAAGGGTCAAGACCCTTCCAACAAAGGTTGGAACCTCCCTCCAGCCTTGCAACAGAAGTGGATTCGGAACAAAGACACCGGCTGCCTGAGTAAAGTGAAAGATCCGTCTATGGAGCTCAAGGGTCTGCCGGATAACGCTAACAAAGCGGAGCGGGCACTCAAAACGAGCGCCAAAGAGTTTTCACTTCCTAATGGCATCAGCAGTAAGATGAAAATAATCAAGAACAAAAACCAAAACGGCCGAATTGTGATTGTAATGAGCAAATATATGGACAAAGGTGTGCATTCATCCAAAGTAAAAAACAGGGATGTTTCCAAAGTGGAAACGCAACAAAATGAGGAATCTACACTGATTAATACGGACAATCTGTCTGACGGGGAAACGGCAGATCAAGGAGAAGTCAGTGAGAATGGTTCCATTGAGAACAATAGGAATCTTTCTTCTACTAGTGAATGTGTTCATGAAAAGTCGCTCGAAAATGTTCAACTTCCAAAAGATAAGCCTACAGAAACTGAACAAAAAGGGATGGATATATGCGACCAACCAAACTCCTCACCCACTGCAACAGAGAAAGCTGCCCCATCCCAAATTGACACCAGAACCAATCCCCTTAAGAGGAACCTGTCAGTACCCAGTGAGGATTTGAGAAACTCTAAGCAGTTCTTCAGCTACCGGAGCATCAGTGCACCAAACACCATGCTTTCGTCCCCTCAGAGTGAACCTATAAACCTGCATTACAGAGGCAGTCACGCCGCCAGAGCCTATAGTTATGACTTTAGCGACACCATTCCCGATGAGCCTATTGATTTGAGCTGTGGTCCAACCAAAACTCCAAAACCGTTTCCCACTGGGGAGAAGGTTTCAGGAAGCTCACTGCAAGTGAAGAAAACAGACAGCCATTTGAAACCGTTTGTGGGTAATGTCATCATCACAGATATCACTACGAACTGCTTAACTGTGACCTTTAAGGAATACGTTCAAGGAGAATGACAACAATACGTTGGACTGTCAATTGTTCGTTTGAACCAGCTCAAATTTGATTCATTTCAGATGCACTGATCATAGTCATTCCTGAAGATATATTTACACATTTAAACAACCAAACCACACACACACAGACATATATATATATATATATATATATGTATGTATGTGTGTGTGGGGGGTTTGATTGTTTAGATGCTGGTTGTACGTTTTTTTTAACATAAAATTGTGACGGTTGGCTGCTGCTGTTGAAATAGAATCGAAAACCCCATAACTGTATAGTGTGTGAAATTGTTTATAAAACTTTGAATTGTTATGAATTTTGCTACCTGAGAAAATATCTGGCCTTTTTGAGAAAGCACACTGGTGGATTTGGAAGAATTAATTGAAGATTGATGTTAAATGCACTTATTTACACCTTTTGATGTCCATGTCCATCATGGACCACACAATTTTTTTCTTCCAATGTTGGAGATTTAAGCTTTTTTCAGATGTATATATAATTGAGATCTAAACATTTTGAGTTGCTTGGAAAGGTGTCATCATAATGTACATGAATGTACCTTTAAAAAAGTATTTTTGGATATTAGCGTAACAGATTTTGTTTTTGCTGAAAATATTTTACTTGACTGGATTTCCAGATGCTGTTGGCCTCTGAGGTCTTCCTGTGCAATGCTAGAAAAACAACTGGATTGTTTGATGTTCCCTATCCGTAAGACGTTTAAGTTGCACTTTATCATCTCCTGGATCTCTTTCGTTAATGAATTCAATAAAAAAATAAATAAATTAAAAACTCAATAAAGGCTTTTTATCCTCAATGCAGAATAGCTCTGTAACAGTAGTATAACTATGACCAGAGATCATCAGAACATGCAAACCGTTACATATGACCGAAAGTAAATGTAAGTTTGATGCTCACTGTACATTGGACAGTGTAATTCTATAGATTTTGTATGTATTGGAATCAATTTACAGTCAGTGCAATGTACAAATTACACAATAATGGCATCAATGTTAAGGCCATTTATATGCATAACACCATGATTTATGCACACAATGCTTCTCAAATCAATATTAAACTGTTCAATAAAAAAAACAAATTTGTTTTATAATGTGTCACACTATGTTCAATTTAATTTTGTCTAATTGACTGCAGACAGAGACTAATATATTAAGCAAATTTATGCGTTGCGTCCGAATTCGAATATAAACAGGCTACGCCAAAAGAGTATATGGCCAAATGCATATATTGGGAAAAACAGTTGGCAAAACTTGCGACTTCTGCTGAGATTCTGAAATGCACACAAAGCCAATGCAACATAAAAATAAGACCATCTCTGGTGCACATTAGATGAACACTTTACCATCCCATGAGGTTTGAAGAGGATTTATGAATGACAGTGAAGCGACGCAACAGACACTGGTAGGTCATGTGACAGTAACAATTAGTAAATCCGGATTACATTCATACTACCCTGTTCATAGACGGTGTAATTAGTTACATGTATCGGCGTTACGTAATTTAATTACAACATAAATATAACTAATCCATCACAGTTACTGAGAAAAAATGTTTTAATTAAATTACAGTTATGAATTTGTTAATACTATTCAACATATCTTATTTTTACAGAAAATATGATTTATTTACCAAGTTGCATTGACAGATCTAAAATGAGTGTTTCAAGAGTTTAGGACACGTGCTTATTCAAAGACTGTTTTATTTCCTATTTGGGTTTATGTATAGAAAACGTTTTATTTTTTAACGCGTTATTCTTTTTTCCCAAGCATAGCCTAGATGCATGTTTTCTCCCATTTAAAAAAAAAAAAAAAACAGTATAACTACACGATTTTAAATTCAGGGATGTAAAAAGTGGCTTTAAAGTTAAATAATTATAATCTTAATTCAGGCGATGAAGGGTTTTGAAAAGCTGACAGTGTTGAGTAGCTTAACGCTGCCTTGTTTAAATGTTTGAAACGGTTGAAAACATTCGTTAGAAATGATCAAAAAGTTATCAAATGTATTCGGTTACATTATTTTTTAAAAGTAATTGAAATAGTTACACCCCTTATTAAATTTTAAAAAGCGTAACTTGTAATCTATTACGTTTCCAACCTACCGAACAATGACCGTTATTAACGGTCGCGAAGCAAGTTCAAATTCAAATCTAGTAGCCTATACCTTCACAGACAGCACGTGATTTCAGAGGCAGCGAGGGGCTCAAATAAATTAGCTTTTTTCTTCCTCTGCAACAACCTTACATGACCACAGTGCAACTTGACACTGTTTTATTGGGTTGAACGTTGAATGGTCCAATAAGATTTCCAGAGTTGTGATTAATGAAATTTAGCAATGCTGCCTCCTAGGTGCAGTACCATGTTCCTAAAGCACTTCCCTGTTCATAAACAACCCCACATTATTCTGCAGCCATACAGGATCGTGCATAAATAATGGGTGGAAAGTGAACTGATTAGCCTACTATACAAAGAAAATGAGCGATCTAAAAGACACCATGCCTTCTTGGGTGAGTAAACTAAGTCCATACTGCATTTTGTCAAGATGAGCTTTAAACTGATTTAAATATGATATTAGATCCACATGATAGTGACAGATGTAGGCATCATAATTCTGACCCACAATTCTGTTCCAAGAATATTTGAGAGAGATTGAGGTGCATTGAGAGAGAAGGGGTGAATTCTGCTTTCCATTCTATTCTATTCTATTCTATTCTATTCTATTCTATTCTATTCTATTCTATTTGTGAACCGTTTCCTACAAACATCAAATGTGTGGCAAATTAAAACCTGCTAAAAGCAACACAATAATCAAATTAAATGAACAAACAAATGAAAACCATTTCCTCCGAACCTCTCTTTGAGATTTAATGTCGGCCTATTAGAAGATAAATATATGTGTAAAAATATATACGATATATTATCATAGACAATATGTGATAATTCGATCAAAATAATATATCGGAACTAATAAGGATTATTTAAGATTAATAATTATTTTATTAATAAAGATCTGTCGGATTAACCACAGCTCAAGCAATCAACACTGAATTATTTAATTTCGTTGTTTATTTGCCGTGTTATATTTTATAGGATGAAAACAAGTTTTTGCAGTTTTATTGGTTGTTTTTATCACTGTTTAAAGACAGTTAAAAAAAACCAAGCGAATTCAACATTATTTTTTCATTGGACACACTGTCTCTCTTGTAGCCTGAATTTGGACATTTCTTGTCATTAACGAATAATACAGTATTTTTATTTTTTCGATAAAAACGTTTTTTTAAAAGAACACGTAGTTTTTCGTAGTAGTAAAATCAAACTGATCCCGTGGTTGCTTGTTTATGCGTAATAAATAATAATAATAATAATAATAATATCATGTCTTTGGACTAATTTTAATTAATCGAATCTGAAAAAAAAGAGAAAAACATGGAGAAAACTGAAAACAAGCTAATTTTCCAACTTTATTATCCGTTGCAACGAAATAATCGGAAAAAGATCGAATGAATCTTTCAAATCAATAAAATATCAGTTACCGTTTATTAGATCGCAGATCACTTCCACTTCAACACTGAACACAATCAAGCTTACAATTTCACTTGTGTAACATATCATTTCATATTTTTATAAAGAAAAACTGACTGATATATATATATATATATATATATATATATATATATATATATATATATATATATATATATCTTTTTGTTTTTAAATGGCGCGACAGTCAAACAACTGGCTTAAAATAAAAAAAAATGTAAACAAGACTATTGGTTTTTCCGAAGTAGGCCTAGTTTTAAAATAATTCTAATTATTTCTAATTTATTTTTTTGAAAGGAAGAAAACTACACGTTTGTATTTTCAAACTTCGACAGAAGCCAAGCTTATATTGATTTTTCCAAATAATCTTTAAAATATTCAAATCGTTTAATTTAAGCCTTGTGGCTTTTAAAATGTCAGTAACCCGAATATTGAGGATATGGAATGACGAACTATTTTCTTGGCTCTAGATCAGGAGCGGCCGGCCGGGTAAAATCGATCGACACCGCCGCACGCTGAGTTTATTTATTTAGCTATTTTATTGTTTTTTTTTTCCCTTCTTCGTTGTTTGTATTGCTTTTAAACGCTTTTTTCTAATGTCATTGACAGGGCAGGGGTGGCATGACGTGGAGGGACAGATTCAAGATCCCCCTTTGCGTTTCCACTGCGTTTGAAAGGAAGAAAGAGCGTTTGAATTAACAGATTTCAGTCCTATAAACTAAAAAAAAAAGATAGACTAAATAAAACTTCGCGTTAGACTCGCAGCACCTGCTGTATCGACATCGCAAACAAGAAACCTGCCGTGCCTGGGCGCGACGGACAGTGTCCTTTCTGTTTAATAAATCTGCGAAAATATGCGATTAATAGGGGACTTATCAGAGCGCCCTGATTGCAGTTAGTCCAGGCTAGTATACGAAATAAACACGACGTATTTGCTTTCAAAACAACGCTCATAAATGGCATTTTATACGCTCTCGCCTCGTCCTCTAGTGTAGCTCCACGATCACTTGACTCCTCCTCCCAGAGCGGCAGCTCCACTCACCGTACAGCCTTTCTGCAGTGCCATGGTAACAGTTTAGAACGTGATGACGTTCGAATGGAGTATTATGGGCTATCGAGGATTATTCAGTCAGAGAGCTGAAGGGAAAAAATAGCTGCGAGGTTGAAGTAAACATGGAGCTCTCAGCCGTCGGGGAGCGGGTCTTCGCCGCCGAATCCATCATTAAACGGCGCATAAGGAGAGTAAGTGCGCATACCAGCCTGCTCGTCCGGGCTTCGGCTCTGTTATAGAGGCGCCTGGTTATTTGTTTATCTCCGCTGACATTTTATACGCGATAGGTTAGCTTAGTAGCGTTAGCTTGCTAATTTGAATCTCTCTGTGCTTTTACCCGCAGGGCCGGATGGAGTATTTGGTCAAATGGAAGGGCTGGTCTCAAAAGTGAGTGGTAAAGACACGTTAACGGCAGTTGTTGTAACGGAAGGAGCCGTTTCAGGCTCCCCGAGCTCGCTGAGCGTTAGCACGGCTGCAGCGCGGACTGTGTAACGGGGATCCTGTGAACGTTAGCTGACAAGGCCAGTGATGGGAGACCGTCAATATACGAGCTTTATTGGATAATTAAAACGGTTCATATGGGAAAAAACACGAATAAAAAGAATATTTATATACATTTATATATGTATTAATAAATATCGTGCTTGCGCATTTAAAAAGTTTCCCTGAAGTGATTTTAAAAAATGCACTTATTAGTAATAAATGTTTTTTTTTAAAAAGCACTTTGAATTGGTTTCGGATGAATTGATTTTAATTTGCGAATAATTAAGCATGCAATTATTGGTGCAGATACAGCACCTGGGAGCCAGAGGAGAATATTCTGGACGAGCGTCTTTTCGCTGCTTTCGAAGAAAGGTAAATTAATTTTCGTTCTCTCTGTAAGTCCAGTAGACAAACTAAATATTTTAGACGTTTTAAAATAGGATTTCTGTTATTTATTTGTTTTTTCCCTTATTTCAGAGAGCGTGAGAGGGAGATGTATGGTCCAAAAAAGAGGGGACCCAAACCAGAAACATTTTTAATGAAGGTGAAAAAAAAATTGCATATTAGCTTACCTAAAACAAAAATGTTGTACTTGTTTCATTTTCCTTGGCTTTCTTTCTTTTTAATTTTATTGCACTTATGTGAGTTGGTATTTTTAAGTATTATACATGCATTTTTGAAATATATTTGACATTTTTAATAGGCAAAAGCTAAAGAAAAAGGCAAAAACTATGAGTTCAGACGGGAAATGTCTCGAGGAATACGGGTGTCGTTCCCGGTAGCAGAACCGGTTGTGACTCCCAGAGCACGTGAAGGACTACGGGCAGTCGTGCCAACGATTTTTCCACCGAGCACCATCAACAGAGGCGAAAGTGTTCGTGTGCTTCCACCGGACACTGAGCCACTGATGCACGGGACGCCAGTTCACCGCCCGCTGGATTTTGCCGGCTCACCAAAAAAGCGAGGACCAAAGCCAAAGTTGCGTCCAGCTGGAGGTTCATCCAATGAAGGCGTTAAAAGAAAGGCAGATGAACCGTTACCTTATCGGCCTTCCAAATCCGAGAGATCAGGAGAGACCTCTAACTGTGATGTCATCCGTTTATCCCAGAAGTTCCAAGCAGAATCCAGCCTTGTTCAGAAGCAATTGGGAAGCAGGTCAAGTGATGTCAAATTTACACATGGTGGCACCATCTTAAAAGCTGGGCTTGGTGTTTTGGGTCACCGGCGGAAGGACAGCTCCGGTGGTGCCATAAACCAACAACCCAAGATGAAGCATCCTCCCAAAAACAGTTTATTCCGATCCACTGATGAAACCAGAGAGCAACTGTCTCTGAGCTTTGTAGACGAAACAGATCAGTCCTGGTTGCCTTGTTTGAAGAATATGGAGAAAATTGTTGTTACTGACGTAACAAGCAACTCTTTGACTGTAACCATAAAAGAGAGTTCAACGGACAAAGGCTTCTTCAAAGAAAACAGATGATGTGGTTTTACTTTATGTATGTGTATGAAATATTGTAATCATCTAGAAACAACCTACATTTCTATATCATTTGTAGTCTATAAATGTAAAGTCTTGCAATCATGTACATAATGCAAAAAAAAATATATATATAGTCTATCTTTAGCCAACATTTCATTCACATTTTCTATGAAAATGAAGTTTATTTTTCTATTTCCCAGATTTTATGTAATGTACACCAGTTGATTGCTCCTTTTTGTTGCCTTTTTCAGCTTTATCATGAATGTAGGCATAGACGCTGTTAACGCATATTAACGTTTCAACTTAATGCACCTTTTTTAGGGACACATTGTTTAGTCCCTCTTTTGTGAACTAATGGTATTTTTCTGGTTAGATTTTGTATATATTTGAAGGTCCAAACGGTAAAGCACACCTTTTAGAAAGAGAGAAGGGAAATAAGCTGCATATATAATTAAATCCATTTTCAGGCCTAAATATTTCGAGGCACAATAATTTAGGCTTTAGAATCGTATTTCGTGATTTTCCGTTTTTCTGTTGAAAGTATAATTGACGTGGCTGTTCTGTGTCTTAATGTTTCATTATTATGCGGTTTTTAGTCCCCGTCAAAAGTGTTTGATTGGTTAAAAAAAAAAAAAAAAAATTCTAAATTGCTGCACTCGCTCGAGTAAATCCGCGGCCTGGTTTAAGTGGTGAAATTAAAAACATTTATAATAATTATGTGATGTTAACTTGTTTGACGGTTTAGCGTTCAGTATTTTTGCGGAGAGAACAATGTGTATCAGAGCTTAAAATAAAAAATGTTAGCTATTTCTAGTTGCGTTTTCCATTATTGACTTTAAACATTCTTCGGGCACAAATCATTGTAGATTTTTTTTTTATCTTCATTTAGTTAAATTGTTATAAAAACGGAAAGCCCTTCAGGTCGGGGTTTTCATTACAGACGGAGTGCCTGTAAACAAAGACTAAAGATCTTATAAATAGTAAACTGATATATGATAAAGATAGCATATTTTCGGTCACATTTACCGATAGTCTCGTGCGCTTTTAATGACATCCAAAACATTTGTCAAAGGATTGGGAGAAAAAAAGCTGGCGACTTGACAAAACCAATCATGTTCATTCTTCGTGTTCACTCTTATTTCTATTAGATTATTATAAACAATAAGAATAAAATGCCACTGCACTGCCACACGAGCGTCGCGACAAACTAATAATAATAATAATAAAATAGTATTTTAACTTCTGGCTTTATTTTTTTTTTCAAGATTTTTCTGGACTGGTGTTTAATGTTGGGCTACAAACGTAATTATCAGATATTATCAATATATTTAAATAATGGCAAAAAATACAATATCGGGGTAGCTTCGAGTTGAAGTGTATAAACGATAAGCGTTTGTTGAGGAAGTTCAGTCCACCAAAAGCCACAAGATGTCGCCATGAACTTGATATTTCTCTGAAAAACACCTACAATTCCGTGTGTATCGAACTGATTTTTGCTTCAAAATTAAATATTCAAGAATACACTGATATGTATAACAGTCACAGATGTTCAATGTGTCAAATGTCGCCGTGTTTGTACTGTATATTTTCATTGGTTTCAATCTGGACTGTGTTTTATAATTCAAATGTAAAAAATAAACACATCTGAGGCATTAAGGATTCAATACTCACTATAACACTGAAATAAATGTTAAAGTAATTCTAATGTTTTGAGTTTTTAAATTAACGTTTGTACTTGTTTGGGGTTTTTTTTTTTTTTCAAAGAAAAAAAGGCTGCGATATTTTTTTATTTTCAAGGCAATGAATAGCTTATAATTTGACAGTATCATTGCTATTTGCTGTCCCACCCTTTGATTGTTCTTATCTTGCAGTGACATTCAGACATTTTGTTTTGTTTTGACGCCCATTATCGAGATGCGTCAAATATATTCCGATATATTCTGCCAAATCAGAATTTCAGATGGGTAACATTAATATTATACGTCGGATTTACTGACAGAGAGAAACAAGATTGTATTCTTTGCGACCATGTTTATAAGTTATTAATAATATGCATTATTTCATGCTTAGACTTAAACTGCGCGCGCGACCGCAGAGCGATCAATTATATGCGCGCACTCGTCTGACATTTAATTGCTTTGAATATATATTTTTATAAAAAAATATTATTAATATAAGTTGACCTACTATATATTAGGCCTATATTTGAAAACATAATTTCTTATACGTTATTAATAGGATAGCCATATTTTGAAATTGATCATTTTTTTCTATGTGCACGACCTAATAATATCTTACGTATACTATATTACTTGTTAATACTCCACGTGTCCACTTCATTTACTCAGCTGATGACTAACCTCTCTAACTATGACAGAAATGGCAGGGTCATCACCTTTGACATGGTGCTTTGAAAGGTTCCCAAACTGTGTTCGTGTATAACCTGTGTTAAATCCACCATACCACCGCTTTTGGTACATACGTTTTACTATATATGGGACTTCGTTTTTATATATTTAAGAACCTTATGTATTAAGTTTTAGTTAGGTATACTGATTAATTTGAGCATATGGATAGAATAAAGTAATGCATAAAGTAATAGAATATGAGTGTGTAAATATAATTTATTTCATTATATTTGGATTAACACTATAACATACATTTTCAATCTCAAAATTTCCCAATTTAAAGTGTAAAATTCTAATATTAATATCTTTCCCCTTATTTCCATCTTCACAGAGCAGGACTTACAAATTACTATTCTGAGCTTGCGTTAATGTAGCTGGCAAAGAAAATTGATTTAGCTAGGCGTCATATAGTTAAAAATAAGTTCAATTCTTGTGCATCTTAGAGGAGAATTAACAAAATATAAATCAAATGTCCGTTTGAAAGATGTACTGAATGTTACTTCATCAGTACGCGGGTGTTTTTGTCTCCGAGCAACAACCTGAAAGAAAGAAAAAAGTGCTTTAAAAATCCCATAATCCCAAAATGGAATGACAGGAAATGGCTGATGTTAATGAGGATTTCAGTTCTTTCTGTGGAGCCTCACCTTACTAAAGCAGCAGCAATAAGGCCGCCAGTAATGGGTCCCACCCAGTAGATCCAGTGGTGAGTCCAATAGTTGGTCAGCACTGCAGGACCAAACACTCTTGCAGGATTCAGACAAGTACCAGACACTTCACCCCTGAATCCCACAGAAGATGTTATTCTCCAGACCACACACAAGAAATGATGAATAACATAGTCAGTTAACTCACCCCGCTAGCACATTAATAATGACAGCGCAGCCCACCAAAAATGGAACCAAAGGACTTTTGCTCTTGGCATTAACTGCACCCAGTAAGACCACCATGGTAACTAGACACGTCATGGCCATTTCTCCAAATAATGCCTTCACAATAAGGTCCTCAGCCTGGAGAAGTGTAAATGCCGCACCTTGAGCTTTTGCATATTTCTCATTTGAGGTCATTCCCTAAAAAGGAAGCAAGAAAAACATCCAATCCATTGAAGTGTGACTGGTGAATCTAATGTTGCATGCAAAAATGGCTCACATCTCACCTTGGCCATGACTGCACCAAGTAAACCTCCAGTAAGCTGAGAGATCAGGTACGGTGCCACCATTTTCAGCTCCATTCCACCACAGAGGTAGATGGCTATGGTGAATGATGGATTGAAATGAGAACCACTGTGTCAGGGGAAAAGATCATTGCATTATTCATCAATAAGCTTTTTATCCAAAGCAACTCTCCAGGACGGGACAAACCTCTGGAGCAAACAACAGACCAGAGTAGATGAACAAATCCACATCAAAGGGGGTCAGTGATCTCTGGTGGAACTGCAGTGGGTCGGTGGACTCAAGACAACCCTGACGACTATATATTTGTGTGTGTGTATAAATACATTTCTTCTCACCTGATCTCTGCCATACATGCAATCAGAACCGCCACTGCGAGACCATGAGCCAGAGCAGGTTGGAGTCTGCCGGCATCCTCCACGTTTTCAATGACAGACACACATCCGATGAACACAAAGAAGGTGGTTCCCACCAGCTCAGCTACACACGGCTGAAAGACCCGCTCAAAGAGGTTTGGCTCTGTCACAGGATATTGTTGCATCTCATCCATCAGAGCTTTCTCCATGTTGTTAAGCTCTACTTTATCTTCAGCCATTCTTCTTCGGCACGGATGTCTCTCTGATGGTTGTGTCCTAATATCTTGGAGGGCGTCTACTCATTTGAATCCGAGTGACAGAAAGCAAGCATTAAATTGCTCGATGACCTTTGAGGGCAATTGATGATTGAAAAGACTAATAAGAAATGTCAAATGTTGACCATTGGTAAAGAAAATATGCTGAAGGAGATTAAAATTTAACATGCATCTGCACTCAGCTCATTTAGACGTACCTGAAACTATTTAAAACACCAAAAAGTTTAACCTGTGCGGCAACATGTCCTTACATAGATTACAAGGAAAACTAGCTCAGACTATACCTGAAATAGTAACTCAATAATGGAAATTTATTTTCCCACCAAAAGCAAAAATGAAAAGTTAAAGGTTCACCAAATAGTGGAGACTATAAAAGTCCTAGCACTATGTGATCAGATTTAAATTTGTAACAACTACTAAGGTAAAAGAAATCCAAAGCTTATTCTGTAACAAAGAGTAAAGACATAAAATAACTGATCGTATTACATTGAGGCAAGAAAATATATATATATTTTTTTTTTTAATGAAAAGGCAGAAGCCCTCTTTTTAGATAGATAGATAAACAGTTTATTGTCCCTTAACGGGAAATTTGTTGACTATCATACAGTACACGCAACTGGCAAAACATATGTACACAAAAACAACAACACAAAAGCACAAAATAGTGAAATGTTCAGCTTTGTAGCCTGTTAAGGATTGAAATCGCAGATGGTACAAAGCTCTTTTTGAAACGAGCCCTTCTCCATGTCGGGGTCCTGTAATTGCGCCCGGAGGGAAGGAGAGTGAAGTGGAAGTTAAGGTGGTGCTCTGGATCTGTTATTATGGTTTGGGCAAGGCGTGCTATTGCTCTGTCATTGAGTTCTGAGTTCTTACGTTGAGAAATTAACCTTAAATATACCTTTAAGATTTAGGTAGTGTCTGATTCAATGGCCATCGCATGTCTGTGTCCGTGAAGTCCGATCATAGAGCAGGGGTGTCAAACTTCTAGTTTTAAAATAAGACTGAAGGACCCGTGTCTTTGATATCATAACATGAGGAAGTAATTTCATCAGAGATATGTGGAAACCCAACTCATATGATGTAAAAAACGTTCACGCTCCCTGCAGTCTACCGGAGTATGTTGATTTACCCTTATTAGCTGATAATTCTGATTATGTTCAAGATGGACACATTTCTACCACAGGTGTCCTTTGAGAAAACCGTCATCAGGTGTTTGAATCTCATCTGAAATTAGCAGTGTTGAGGATAATGCATTACAAGTAACATGCAAAATGTAATCAGATTACTTTTTGATATAAGGAGTAAAGTAACTCATTACAAGTAACTGATTAAATAATCAGATAAATTTTTTTGTGATGAGTAATACATTACAAGTAATGTGCGTTACGATATCAGATTACTTTTTTGATGTAACAAGTAATACATTACAAGTAACATAGATTACTTGTAATAGCTTGTAACATACATTACGTATGGAATCACATTACTTTTTTGGTGTTAATGCAAATTACATTCTAATACAACTACATTTATTTACAGTCAAAAAAGTTACTGCAGATTTTTTTTAAAACAAACAAACAAACAAAAAAACAACAACAAAAAACAGTCACCGTAATAGTATGAATTGTAGCTGAAATACAGCTAGTGTGTCCACTTTAGAGGATAGATGATTAATCAGAATTTCCTCCAAGTCTAAAAACAATACTTTGAAAATGTAACTGTGATATGATTCGGTAAATATTGCCTGATACTAGCCGATTGTTTGATTTTGAGTCAAGAATCAGGGGTTTTGAAAATTTGGTTTTGTGTTCGTTTTGAGAAAATACACTGTTAAAAATTACCTGTAAATTTTACAGTATAATACTGGCAGCAGGGTTGCCAGCCAGTTACTGTAATTTTTACAGCACCATTAATATAATATAATTTACAGAATTTTACTGTATTCTTTGATTAACAATTTTTTTTTTAAATTTGCTGTATTGTTTTTAATTAAATATTATTAAGAATACAGCCATCTGCTGTAAAATATTGCTGTAATTTTTACAGCAATTCATTACAGTGTATGTAAAGGTTTCAAGAACTGTGTCTTAGCAATTGTGTGAAACTGTGAACACATTTTCCCAAGAATCGACATCAGACATTAGAAGTTGGGGTATTATTAAAAGAGTGCGCCTTCATTTCAAGTGGATTTAAATAAGCCTTATTAAATGCATCGTCAGATGTGCAACCTGGTTTTATTAGGATTATTATTATAATGCTTTGTTACTGCCTGAACACAGAATACAGAACTAACTATATAAATATTGAAATGTGGCCCAATGACCTCAAACAAAATAAAAAACAATATTACTTTATTTCCACTCAGAAAAATTTCCATGATATATAGACTTTTTTGTTCTAGGTTTATGCGCATTCTGCTGTGTTTTGATATAATAATAATAATAATAATAAAAACTTTTAAAGATTTAATATTGGGTTTTTAGTACGTTTGACTTCAAATTTTAAATGCAATTTCTTTGAACATGTGCTTCGTAGATTTATGAGAACAGCTGCATATTTAATGCAATTAATGCAGCATGCAGTTTCCCCACTGCGGGACAAAATAAAGGTTTTACTTACTTTAAGCTTATAGCTAATAAGTCGGCTATTCCACTTTGGCCTGAAGATGGCGCTATTATAGAGAAAAAAAATAATGTGACTTCATTATGCGGAGTGAACGCAGGGCATTTAAAGGGCGTAAATTATTATATGCATTTTACAATTACACTTTTTTTTGTTGCACTCAACAAACTCAGGTTATCATTAGCCTATAACATGATTAATATTTGATTGTGAAAACTAGAGTTTTAACCATCCAGTTTAATCAAACTACTTCAGTCAAGGTGTCATGTGTCACAACCCACTGCGCTCCACAATAGGGAAGTGAACTGCACTTCCTATTTCCTCAGTGTTAATGCAGCTCACTGACTAAAGCAGAAATCGAGAGGATGAGAAACGAAAGGAACACGTTTATAAATGAATATGAGCAGTAAATGACTCTAAGGTTCGTATTCAGTTGAGCGCGCGCAATGGGAGCGTCGCGCGTGCGGGCGTCAGTTTGATAAAACAGCGACTTTTCAAAGTTTTATGTGTTGGTGGATGAAGAAGAATCAAGATGAAGAAGCAGTTCAACCGCATGAAACAGCTCGCCAACCAGACTGTTGGGAGGTTAGTGTGTTATATACGGATTATTTTGGATGTTTCTGCTCTGATTCGTGTAAAAATGCACTCTAAAGTTGGGAGTGTCACTGTGTGCGCGCGAGCAGGACTGAAGTACACACACAGAGCAAAAGGAAAGTCTGTGGTCAAAGTTATAAACCGTGCATGCCGCTTGGTCATTTTATTTTCCATTGATTTGACAGTTTGACACTATGTGTAGAAGTATGAATAGTTTCCCATGAACACAACATTGCTGAACTGAACTGACAGAATGAGATTGAGACATGTTTTGTATTTTAGGACTGTATCTCTATTAGGATCATCAAACATATCTATTTGACTGAAACAATCAATGCAAATATATGAACTGTATACATATAAAATAGATTGCTTCATGTCAGTTGTTTTTATTCTGTTTATAATTCTGTACACAGTTATTAATGGACATTTTAATTTGTAATTTAATTTAATTTTAGCCTAGTGTAGCTACTATAAATTAGTACTGTGATTTTGCTCATTCAACAATTAACACCAATATATTGAAAAACTGACACGCATTGGTCTGATGATAAATATTTTCATTCTATGGATAATACAAAAAATATTATTAAAAATAACGTTATGATACTGAAGTGAATAAAGACATAATGTACAGTATTGAATGTGGATTTAAAAATGAGCAGTTAAAGGGTTAGTTCACCTAGAAATGAAAATACTGTCATTAATTCCTCACCCTCATGTCGTTCTACACCCGTAAGACCTTCGTTCATCTTCAGAACACAAATTAAGATATTTTTGATGAAATCCGATGGTTCAGTGAGGCCTCTTTTGCCAGCAAGATAATTAACACTTTCAGATGTCCAGAGAGCTACTAAAATCATAAAGTTCATGTAAGTACAAAGATTCAACCTTAATATTATAAAGCGACGAGAATACTTTTTGTGCGCCAAAAAAACTAAATGACTTTTCAACAATATCTAATGATGCCCGATTTCAAAACACTGCTTCAAAGCTTTACGAATCTTGTTTCGAATCAGTGATTCGGTTTGTGTATTGTGTACATGAACTATTGAAATTGCGAAACACTTATGATGTAACGAAGCTTCGTTTACTGGAATCACGTGACTTTGGCGCTCCTCCGATGATATGAGGGCGGGGCAACCTGTCACTCACATGAGATCCACTAATAGCAAACCCCAACCATCCAATTAATTCCCTGTCAAGTAATCAAGTACCGCCCTACATTTGTTCTTGTCCGAGAGGCAATTTGACTCTGATATACATCACAATATGGAACCTCCTTTGGTTCCCAAGCTATGGAGAAAGTGACCAATCCTGAGTGGCGACGTCACTACACACATACTACCTGCACGACCTAATTCACCTGCCAGAATTACGGGCCGAGAACAGTTTGTAATCGTGCCGTGCCGAAACAAGCTCAAGTGGAACTACAACTGGAACTATTTCTTACTGTTTTTATAGCAGTTCAGCCCGACGGTGGAAAAGCGGCTATTGATAACAATGTGTGTGTGTGTATATATATATATATATATATATCATCGCTAACAATAATAAATGTCAAACTGAGTTATTTTTTGTGTTGAAAGTAGTTGCCAGTGAGTCATTATTGGCATGTTACTGTGTGGTTGCTTACTGTTGCTTGCTTTTTTACTGCATACAGAAGTATTCTGTTGATCTCTGCAGATCTCAAGAAACAAACTCATTCAGAAACAGCAAGAGGAACTTTGAGTTGGCTTGACTGGTTTCCCTGCAGAGATTTTTCAAGGGCCTGGCAGAGAATGACAGGCATAAGCATAAGGCATAAGTACTTGTACTAGGGTGAAAGGGTTAAGTTAGGTCAAAATATCTTATACGTTTCATTATCGAGCGTTTCCTTTTTTTTTTTTTTGCATAAAAATTGACATTTACATATTGTTTTTGCCAAGACATTGTTTTTACAATGTATTTATTTAGATTCACTCTTCATCTCAGAGTTAAACCTCTCAGGCAGCTGGTAGATTCATCACTCGCTTGTCACAATCTATCAGAGAGTCTGATGCAGAATGCAGATCTGGGGTAATCCAGAGTTGGAGGTATAATAGTCGGGCCAGCTTTCATGGCGGCTTTCCAGGCCAGAGAGACGCCACGTTTTGATACAGTTGGTTGGGTTACAGCTCCAGTTAATTTTGCCTCTGCTGCAAAGGAAACACTGTCAGAGATTTTATAGTGATTTGAAATACTTTGGAATTGCTCCGTCTTGTGTGTTATATAGAGTTGCTGATATTTATTTTAACTCTGATAACTTTTAGTCATTGATTAAGCGTAAGTTTACACAACGGAGATGTACTAGAAACTGAAAAGCATTTACTTTGCATTTTTTTTCGTTTACAGACGGCAGTGTTGTCAAAACGATTCCCATTCACACGGATCCGCAAAAAATTACTAAAAACTTTGTAAGGAAACACTACGTGCCATAATGTATAATTTGATTTTTGTGCACACCAAAGGTATCGTTTTCAAACATGTTCACTTTGAAACTCATTTTCAAAAGTTGGTATTTTCAGCCCCCAAAAAACACTGTTGTTGTGTAAATGAGCGGCCAAGACGCATAAAGTTTTCCCTTTTTCCCCCTTTTTTCCATTTCCAAGTTTTCCATGATATTGTAGGAGATCTCCTGCGTCTTTAAACCTAAAATGTAGTTGATTTTGTGTCAAAAATGGCATAAAAATACACAATTGCCTCCAAAACATACTCTGGTGACCATCTTAATTTCTAAAATTGGGAAATTTCGTGCTAATTTTGTACTTCTGAATTTATAATTGTTCAAATGTTTTTAGCACTAAAAGTTGGCGTTGGCGCAGACAGCAGGACTCTACTCATCAAAGGTGTCCGTTTAGATACAGGATACGTATGCTTTTTAACCATGCTGATGAACATTGAATTTCCTTCTTTTCCTGAAACCAAAAGCAGATGTTCAATGAGCTGGTCAAGTGAAAATCACGGCAAGAGTCGCTCTGTCTAAAGCTTTATTATACGTCATTGATCTTAGCAGTTCATCCAACAGCAGCCCAGCTAACAGGGCATGTTCTCCACACTTTCTGGCAAGGTTCTCTCAAAGTTAAAACAGTTGTTCTTTCAGTAACATAATAGAGCATTCATTCAAATTTTTTGGTCTTTAATAATGTTCTCAAAACATTAGCACAAAATGTTATTTATACTATATTCGTGGAACTTGTTTTTTCTGAAGCATTTAAGTTGGACTACTTCAGAGACCTTTCAAAAGTTATGTTTGAAGAATGATGAAATAGAATGTTCCCTTAAAAAACATATTCACAGAGCATTCAGAAATAATGTTTTCGTAACTTAACGGGAACATTAGCAAAACATTCGTAGAATATATTTTGTTAGCTATGAGTGTCTCCTCTGAGAGCTGGAGTTTTTTTTAAACCTAGTTATTGGATATATTCCAAAAAAGTGGCGACAATATATCTTTTGTTGGGTGACCAAATCCCAACTAAAAGACTTTAATCTTTTCAATTAAACCCCTTGTTTTGTAGGGTCGAAAACAAAAGCTGCAAAGGTCTTTTAGGGATAATATAGAAGAACCAGTTTTTGTCAAGATTTGAGCTCCAGGACTGTAGATCAAATGTTAAATTTATATTTAAAGCTTCCACCAATCAGATTCTGCTTCAATGTCGTCACAGATAAGAATACAATACTCATTATGATCCAGTTCATCTTGTACTTGGAATCGGATTACTTCCGAGATCAATCCTGTTTCTTGAAGGACATTTTGATGGGCTAAAGCGTCGATGGTAGTGTCTAAAAATGTTAGTTTGGTGCTGTCGGTATGCTGTATCTTCAACGTTAAATGTGTGTGAAATGTTAGCTGTGGTATTTCTGGAGGTTGATACCCAACCCGATATGCATTGGCTGAGCACAGGATCAATGCTAATTCACTATTGATGGAAATCTAAAAATTCCCTCCCGCATAATGTGAGGTCATTCTCAGCCTGTGTAATGGGATATTAGGGATATTTTCTCTTGTTACGTGACCAGTTTTGTGGCTTTTTCTCTTTCTTTTAGAAATGAAATTATGTCTGACTTTTAACAACCTCTAATATCTGGCAAGGACATTAAATAATCACCATGGTGCCCTTGGGAAAGGTCCTTTTACCCTGATGGATCGTTTGTGTGTCAGTTGGTGCCATCACATGAAAGTTGTAGACATAAATAGCAGTTGCGCTGGTTGTGTGGTGATAAAGATTCTATGACATAAAAAAGATTAATGGTTTGGGGTTTTTTTGCTCTAGTTTGGACTGATCTTCAATGCTGGCTCAGCAGTTTTAGCACATGGAGAAAAAAAGCAATAAGCCCTACAGCCAATTTCTCACTGCTGTTTTGAAGGCTAGCCAGTTGTACACCCAATTAACAGATTATTATAATTATTAATCAAGAAAGGGTTATTATTATAACTGAACCTAAAATATTAAATCTTTTTTGTTACTTGAAATCCAATAAATGTTCACTGAAATAAAATAAAAAATATTATTTCAGCTAGTTCACAAGGCAACATTTGATGACTTAATGTACTAAAAAACTGAAACTAAAATATCAATTAATAAAAGCTATGTAGACATTTGTTAAAAACTTGACAAAATGACAAACATAACAAAATTATTACAAATTTAAGTGAAATGAAAATGGAAAATATTAACAATGTGATTCAAAATATTAATAAAAACTATAATATTATCTCAGTGGTACTAAAATAAACTGATAATAATAAAAAAGCATATTATAACTAACAAAAGAGTTGTTATTATTTAAATTAACTAGTAATGTCTATTATATGTATATATCTTGAGTATATGAAGACAGCATTGTCTTTTTTTAAGTTTAGTTGTTTTTGTTTTTTCTTGTTTGAAGCATAAACCTCAAAAAGCAAATGAACAAGTTACTTCAAGTTCAGTCTCATTGCTTTTACAATTTAAGGATGATTTGATATTTTTACTGGATAGATTAAAGGCTCTTCACACCAAGTGTTAATACTTTAATAATAACGAGAGCGATATTAGCGTCCACACCAGTTCGTTCTTAGTGCGAGCTGCGGTTTTGTCGTCTGCCGCTTTAAATATTCAAGCTTTTAAAAGCAGAAAGGATTCTGATTGGCTGCCAATCGTTCATCAGCTGAAAAAATCTTTCTGAAAGTGATTTAAATAATATCGTTCCTCAATGTTGATATTGTTATAGTTGTGGTGTGAACTCTGCTATTTTTGTATATTTCAAAGGATTTTACAACTATGTTTTTATCATTATAGTTATCGTTCTTGGTGTGAACTGGCCTTTTCATTATGAACATCAACATTATCAACATTTTCTTTTTTAGCTGTGTTCAAAATAACATGCAGAACTGTGACCCACAACTTTATATAAATAAATGAAATACTGAAACTATCACAGATCATGTCATGGGAGCATTCAGATGGTCCACGTGGCAAAATTTGTGATCGTTTTATGGTCTCTGGTCAAAGGGAGTCTCTACTCATTATTTATGAAGCCCCACCCTCTTTTGCTGACAAGGGTGTGTGTAAAGCCTCAGCAGCCGTTGCCATAACAAACAATGTGGAATGCAGAAAGCAGGAAGTGGATATTGTTTTTCTTGTGACATGTGCCAAATCGACAGTTTTGTTGACACAGTTGGAAAAGAAATGATTTTTAATTATGAATATTAAACTGGAATGGTTGTTTCGAACGGATAATGTTTAGAATGATTCAGTAATTTTTAGTGAAGGCTTCAAACCTTGTTCTTGTGTGATATTTTTTGTTTGGCATCTTTTTATAGTGATACTGACCTAACCTGCTTGCACAGTCAAGCTGAAGAGCATCAAGAAGCACATGAAGCATTGCTCATTATGTTGTCTGTCCATATAATCAAACACTGTTTTTTCCTTTTCTTGTCTACAGAGCGGAGAAGACAGAAGTACTGAGTGACGACCTTCTTATGGTGACTATTTTCTCCCTCCGTGACTTTATCACACAACACTGAGTGACTGCACAAATCATCCAGCATTCCAGTGTGGTTTTTAGTATCGGTTGTATTTTATAAAACATTTTTATGTGCTTTTGCCTTTTTTAAATATCACGTTTTAGGTCTCATTTATTTGTATTTAATTTTTAGTTTTAGTTATTTCCAATTGGTAATTTAGTTAGTTACCGAGGCAACATTTCTAAATTTCGTTTAGTTTTTCATCTTACATTTATATTTTAATTCGGCTTTATTTCAATCAACAACATTTTTAATGGTTTTAGTTTTACTTAACAATAATAATAATTTAAATGATTAAATTATTACTTTTGCTAAATTTAGGCATAAGCATTACTTTAGAAAGTAATAATTAGAATATCGTGTTTTTTATTTTTACGGATCTTTTTCAATACTAAATTCTGATTGGTCAATCGCTGCATTCAGTGTTCAAATATTTTTGTATACTACTGTATATAGGAATACAATTGACCCTTCGCAAAGACCCGCCCCCTTTAGTTACTGTTATGCTCGACAAGCCATGAACTCTCAGGCCACACATCATGTTCTCACGAAGTGAAAAATACATTACAGAGCAAAGAGGAGACTGAAAACATGAAACAGTTTCATATTTAAAATATAGTAATTTTTTTAAGAAGTTTAAAGAATAAATAGCGTATAGCGTCTCTTTAATGTGTCGTGACAGATCGCTGTAGCTCCTTCAAGCGGCTCGTGAATCAACATCTCTTCATACTAGTTCATTTATAGCATCAAATAAACATGAATGAACATCAGAAGGAATGTTGTTTCAAGTGCGGAAAGACGTGAGTACACACAATTTTTCATGTTCACCAACGTTAATCTATTAACTCCCCTGACTGCTTTGGACAAAATGGCAGATTCAGGGTTATGATTGGTCAGATCACCTGTCAATCAAACTATTTGCGAAGGGTCAATTGTCTCTAGTCCATGATTTCCTACATATCCATTGATGCCTCTCATATCACTCCCCAGGCTTTTTTTCTCACACATAATCTCAAATCAATATTTTTGTATCAATATTTTAATATTTATGTATTTATTGGGTAAGTAGTTGTGCAAAAAGCAGGATAAGGTACAGCCAACCAGTCATTTATGGCAAAACAAATGCTTTTGGAGTGAAACAAGACCATATTTTGTGAACTGACTGTACATTATCCTCATTCTTCTATGTGTATTCACATTAAGATCAATATTCAGTGAATAGAAAGACATTGCATAGCAGATATTGTGCTCAAGTATGACATTTGCTCTTATTAATGGTGCGCTTTCTAGCATCTCTCTCTCTTTTGCTTTCAGTTATAGCAAGAGTATCTCAGTTGAACTTTGGTCCTTTACATTCATCTTCTTCTTTCCCACAATCTCTCATCCTTCACACTCCTCCCCACTCCTTTTTTTTCTGGCATCTTGCAGATAGCAGAAAAGCAACAGCCTTTCTAGACTAATTGATTTTATTTAGACATGGGCCATGTAATGTCACAAGGGCTGTGTTTGCACAAGTATGCTTGCAGCTACGATTGTTATGAACAAACCATAGCCTGAAATAGCTCAAAAAGCACCAAGCCCTTGCAGCTTTATGATAGCATATGTAGATTGTGATTTAATGTACTGCAGCCATAATCTTCTAAAGCAAATACTCACACTAAAAACAAAACAAATCAGTCTAATCACTACCTCATTGTTTGAAAAGGATCTCTTGTTCAGGCATGTCTGTGAACAACGGTGTGTGCAGGGCTGGAAGGAAATCATTGAGACTCGACAGACTCTCGCTAGAGCTTTATACGCTGTTCCTTCACCTTCATTCATGCATTCCATGTCCAAGGGTCAAAGTTTAACTGCCTGATTGCTCTGCGTCTTACGCCGCCTCGGGTTTGCAGGAGGGAAAAGAAACATGATAATGGGCCATAAACTCCCTTTTGAAATGACTCAGACGGGGTGGTTTGGAAGTTTTCTGGGTTTTGAAGGTCTGCCAGATTAAAAGGCAGTGGTGTTGGCAGACGGCCACGGTTAGAGCTGCTTTCTCTGCTCGTGGTTGGAGTTCTTGAGATCCAGCATTGGCGAGTAACACTACCAACTGTACTATATATTTTATTCAGTAGTGGGTTTTAAAAACAGAAGAGTTTTTTCCCTATATTCTACTGTTTTTATTAGTGTATCTTCACTAAATGCTGCTTTTTATGCAACTGAAAGTACTGAATCAATAATCATACACTCTCCTAATATGTTCTCTCTTATATAGTAGTGGAAAGTCCCTTTCAGTTTAGTGTGGATGATTCATGTAAATAAACTGGTCAAAAAAGATTCATAGATTAATTTCATTAGATCTCTGCTTTGCATTTTATGTCTTGCTTCGTAGCAAAATGTTTTAAAAGGCCCATGTAATGCTCATTTACAGGTTTATAATTGTGGTCTACTAGAATACATTTGCATCATTTAATGTTCAAAAAAATTTTTTTCTTATAATTTACATTGTTGCAGCACCTGTTTTCACCCTCTGTCTGAATGCTGTGTTTTAGTTTCGGTTTCTTTAAAACCTGCCTTCTGAAAAGCGCAGTCTCCTCTGATTGGTCAGCCGGTTTTACCGTTTCATTTCAAGCCCAAGTCCGACAATGACAGTCAGGAAGAACCACGTCCTCCAGACTAAAGGGCCGTTCACACCAAGAACGATAACTATTAAGATCACTATAATTTGCGTCCACAACAACGAACGGTGATGGTCTGTTCATTCTAAGCTCACGCGCTGCCGTTTCAAAGTGTTTACAACATGTTTTTACTGTTCCTGTCACATTTAACCAGCAGATGTCCTCAGCATGCTGTGTTTCGAGTGAATAGCTAGTGTAATCGATCTAATCTAACAGTGAAATTAGCTGATGGAATCAGGGGAATAAAAACAACGCCTAATCTTTTTCACTGCAACTTCAAAGGAAGCAAGTCACTTGTCGAAACTAGCGGTGGATACCTGAGGTAATTTTTATGTTTGCTAGCCTGGCGTAATGACCTCATCATCGTCTGCCATTTTAAATGCGCGAGCCCTCGAATTAGAATGGATTCTGATTGGCTGTCAGCGTTTTATCGTTCAACAGCTGGAAAAAAAAACGTTCTGAAAGTGATCCTGACGTTATTGTTTCTCTATATCATTGTTAAATGCTGGACAGTGCGGTTCTTTTATATTCAGAACGATCCTTATCGCTATCTTGATAGTTATCGTTCTTGGTGTGAACGGGCCTTAATATTTGAGAGCAGTGGCGCCGGTGCAACTAAGTTCTACTGATGGAGGCACCGGCACCTGATTTGGTGGTGCTGGGATATTTTTTTTTAATCATTAATCATTTTGCATTAATAAGTACAGTTACTAATAATGTTTATTTATTGGAAATTTAACAGTAAAGCACTGAGCTTGAATTGAGATGCCGATAAAATGAACTTAACAGGAATGTGCATAAACAGTTTTATAGGGAAAATTTGAAATATTCTACTCCCATTAAATGTACCATACTGAACTGACCGACGGCTTCAGTGAATATAAAAGGAGCGCTCTTTACTTGCTTTCCGTGTAATTCAGTCTCAATTTGAAGAAGTTTTTGTTTTTCATGAGACTTTTCCATATATCAGGGAGTCAAAAAGTGCTCCTCTGCCTCCTCTAGTGGTAATTTCAGTTAAAATTGCAAATATTTGACGTGCAGGAAAAGGTGTGAAGCACTTTTAAAAAGTCACATTTCACTCTCGAAAGTTTGGATGAAACCGGAAGTGAATAATGTAAACGCATTCGAGTATTTCTGCCACAATACCATAGTATCAGTAAGCGTTACTACATTAAATCCGTGGTGATCGTGGACTGGAGAATCTTAACTTGTTCGTGGCACAGTGTTTCTCCTGGTTTCCATGTCGGTGCTGTTTGATCTGATATCTGTGGTTTAAAACAGAGAATGCTTCATTGAATTTGAATGCTTCCCACTAGATCTCGCAGACCGTTTAATGTTTCTCATATGAAACAGAGATGGCAGCTCTTATCAGTTGTACAACGTGGCGGTCGTACCAGTGCAACCTCCAATAAAATTTAGTCGCACCGGCAGGTCCAATTTGGTCCAATTTCACGCTAAAAGCATAATGGGTCCTCTTTAAAGTGCTGTTTTCTAAATTTATTTTGTTGTATTTTTTTGTGAATTTATCTGTTAAATGCTAAGGTTAATGTTTCATCCTTTATTGCAAAAAATTAATTAAATACCATCTATTATGTATGGCAGTAATGTACATTGTCCCCTTAAATAGCTTCAATGTGGTTGTTAGTAGGTTGCAGTGTAGCTCACTACTCATTTAACAGAATAGCTTGACTGTAGTTTAAATTATGAGCAGCGTGACCAACTACCATTTCAAAGTCATTTAGGCCGCGAGTCACTCTCAGTAAGTGTGCTCCAGTGGGAGTTTTGACCCCTGCTGGGTGAGTGCTGCCACAGGCCGGTATGGCCCCGTCATCATTTCCTGTTTGTCTCGTTTGCTTTGCTTGGAACTGTGGAGGGCCGATCAGACCATCTGTACTGCAGCTCTTTTCCTCTTTGTTTTTCCTTTTTCCTCATTCCATTTAACAAACCTGTATCTGAAAACTAATGGTTGATGGAGAATGAGTGGAAGGTGTATATATATATATATATATATATATATATATATATATATATATATATATATATATATATATATATTTATATATATATATATTTATATATATATTTATATATATATATATATATATATATATATATATATATATATATATATATATATATAAAATATAATAATTTTGATTTATTTATATTATAATATATATTATATTATATAATTGTGGCATGATTGTGCAAACAATTCAGTGCCCATATTTGCAGAACAATATTATTGGCATGATTCTTTTAGTGAATCAGGTGCTAAAACAACACAGACAGTGTGTGCAAAATAAACGGTGCAAATCTAGGTCTCGGTGTAAGTTGAATATATAAAGGTGAATTGGGCGTCTTTGTGGTGAGCTTTTATCGAAATGAGCAAAGAGAAGCTGCGTGACTCTAAGATGCTGAACAGAGCAGTCATCTCACACAGAGTTTCAGTTCCACTGTTAATGTCTGAAGTTATTTAAGGAACTGCCATGCACATTTTGAGGATTCGCCTCTTGCACATACATGTGAGAACGAGAGAAACTCTATACAAGAAAAAACTCAGCCAGTTTGGCAGCTTTCTGTTCCAGCTGTAAGAAGACTGCATCAGTTCTGCTGAAGTGGTTTGTGCACAAACTGTAAACAAACCTTCTGGATCCAAACTGGCTACACTTCCTGGCCTAAGTAACTTTAAAAATAGTTTATACTTGTCAGAGTCGCATGGACATATTTTTCTTTTTAAAGTTGGCATGAAATGGAAGTTTTTTTCTTGCCTATTGTGATGTATATCCATGTGAAACTGCTTCTCAAACAAGAAAAAATGTAGGGCGGGGCTTGATCTTGTCCACAGGGAATTGATTGGATGGTTGGGGCTTGCTAATGGTGAATCTCATGTGAGTGACAGGCTGCCCTGTTGTTGCTTCAAGAGGGAGAGGAAGTTTTTTTGGTTAAATATTAAGAGGACACATGAATTAAAAAACAAATGCGCACAGATAAATGCTTTATAATAAATACTGATTAAACAAATAAATATAATATATTTAAAATCTTAAAGTATTCCTTAAACAAACAAGAATTGTCAATTTTTGATTTCATGGTGAATTTATAGGTGTTGGTTAAATTTGTAGGTGCCTTTTTTTTTTTTTTTTTTTTTTTTTTTTTTTTTTTTTTTTTTTTTTTCTCCAGTGGTTGGACAAACAGACTTGTGGTTTATCAGGCTGATCTGGATGTTCCAGTATTTTAATAGAAGCACAGTTTTATCATTTTTCTAGGAAATTAACCTACAAGTGACTTATATTTTCTCTTATAGTTAACATTTAAAAATGCACATCTACACACAGAGTGCAGGGCTTGAGGAAGAACGGTACCAACAGTGTGGGAAGTGTGAACTGAAAACACATTTGACAGAGTTCCTCACATTGAAAAATGTAGGTAATCAGCCAGCTGGTCTCTAAACTCAGCCCGTTTGTTCTGTATGTGCTAAAGTGCACACTTTTCTGGTACGGTGCAGACATTTTTCTTGCCTGGCTCCTCATGCTTCACTGTAGCTTTAACTCTTTAACCATATTGTCCACTTTAAAAGCTTTTCCAATCCAGGCCCCTCTGCCGCCTCTGAGTTCATGACTGCAGGTCAAAAACATACATTGATGGCCATCTCAATGAAGAAACAACTAAAAAGCACAATTTTCGTAGAGATGACCATGCTTTTCATCATAAATGCACTAATGATTTTACTAATTTTGCTTTAAACCTCTCATACAACAGGTTTACATGCATTACATGTCAAAAACACTCGCAGTGTCTGAAAGTGTTTGGAGTTGGTCGCTCTAAACCCTTCCTTCCTGCGAACCTACTCAGACTGGGCAACAGATCTGACCGATCAGAGCAGTTGTGATTGGTCATGGCCCAGTCCTCATCCTTTGCAAGTGTATCAAAGTGAATTTGCTTTCCCAGCACAGAAAACGGCATCTTCTCGACATGTCGACAAAACTAAGCAAATTCTTCCAGTCCAAATTAGACGTTGTTCACTGGCAACAACGAAGACCATTGGCTGGGATTGTGCAGATGAGTTACGAACCTACGTGGGTTTGAGTTGAACGTAAGACTTGAGTTACTGGCAACATGTTTCAGGCAATTCAGGTTCTTTTTTTTGGGAGACAATAACTCCATTTATTGTGTGCAGTTTGATCTTTGAAACTTTTGACACTAAAGACATTTATAATACTCCAAAAGATTTCTCATTTAAATAAATGTTCTTTTGAACTTTCTATTCATCAAAGAATCCTGAAAAAATATTAAGCAGCACAACTGTTTTCAACATGGATAATAATACAAAAAATGTTTCTTTAGCATCAAATCCTCATGTTAGAAGGATTTCTAAAGGACTATGTGACACTGAAGACTGGAGTAATGATGCTGAAACAAAGCTTTTCCAGAATCACAGTCCAGATGAAATCACTGAACAGACGTTTTGCACATTTTATAAGAACAGGAAATTCTGAAGGGTGTTTGTGTACAAGACGTACAACACTTTGCAAAGACTGAATATTACTGGAAATGCAGAACAGGTGTGCATGTAACCATGGTAATGGAACATTTGTGAATGGAACTTTTGAAGATGGAACTGGGAATCACTGAAGTCCCAATTCATTTTAAATTTGAATGTGTGCATTAATACAGATTGAGCGGCGCCTGGAAAATATGCGATTGGTCTCCCATAATGCGCATAAGAAGATGACCATGTGTCTGCAGGGTAGCATAGGCACAGATGCAGAGAAGAGGCATGTAAGTAACAGCTGCTTTTACATTTTCAAATACCTCCATAGTACACGCTTTCCGAATTGTTGTTTTTTCCCTCTTAGAAAAAGCTGCCTCTCACGGCCCTTTCACAATCCATGCTGGATGGAGGAAATCTGCTTGGAGAAGAGTCTCTCATTGGGTAAGTTTATGAACTCTTTGGCTCTTTGACAGACAAAACCATCCCATAATATGGTCCTCCTGACCTGTGATTCATACTTGTAATGGGAGAACTTTGAATGTGACCAAACATCAATGAGTCATCTGTTTTCTCAGGCAGGCGGTTTATTTATGGTCCTGGTCTGTGAAAATACAGAGCGGAAGCATCATGATTATCCAACATTTGTTATTTCATTGAAATGCATAATAGAACGATGTAAAGTGTTAAATTGTTATTGTTCATGATAGAAAATGTGACCTCATGCAGCTTGATGATGATTGGTTCATAGTGTTTTTAGCAAGAGTACATTGTGTGTATGTGTTTTAAATTATGCTAGTTGTGTTTGATATTATTTTAAAGGAATGTCTTACAAACAAGATATTTATATGTCTTAATTTACACAGTATACAGCACCTTATTTGACAAAGTAAAAATGTAGTTTGTTACAAATTAAGTGTTTTCATTTGATAACAATTTAAAAGACTAAATTAAATGTTAACGTTTAAGAATTCATATAATTTGACACTGGTTTAATGATAAATACATTTTGAATCATAAACCCAGAATCCTGAGAAGAATAAAACATGGTGCTCTAAATGAAAAGCTAGCTTATTTTGTGATGTAACAAACAAGTTATGTTTACATTCATTCATGGCATTTCCTTCACCATTAATAGTATGTAATTAATATTTTGATTAAATATCAGTATCAAATGATATGGAGAGAAAAAAGTGATATTTTTGTTCATATCGCCCAGCCCTATTATTTAGCATCTGTTAATCTAAGAACAATGGCAGAATGATGTTAAAGGGATAGTTTTGGGGATTTTGTCATCATTACTCATGTTGTAACAAACCTGTATGAGTTTCTTTCTTCTGCTGAACACAAAAAAAAGATACTATGAAGAATGTTTGTAACCGAAAAGTTGACTGCAGCCATTGACTTCCATATAGGAAAGTCAGTTCCATAGTATTTGGAATAGTATTTTTACTTCCATATAGGAAAAAATACTATGGACGTCAGTGGCTTTCGTAGTATTTTTAGAAAGAAACTCATACAGGTTTGGAACAACATCAGTCATTTTCATTTTTGGCTGATCTGTTTCTTTAAGCATGTTTGTTCCTCAACAGGAGGATGATGGAAGTCTGTGGAGATGCTGAAAACAAACTGGCCTTTGAGCAGAGCCAACATGAAGTTCAGCTGGAGAGGGATATTATAGACCCTCTTAACCAGCTAGCAGAGGTATGAAACGTCAAAAAGACCTGCAAAAGACCCTGTTTTTTTTTAAACATGCAACGTTGGTCATCTTGCTATTTTTGTGCTTGAAGGTGGATATTCCTAACATCCTAAAGCAGAGGAAACATTTAGCCAAGCTTGTGTTGGATTTTGATTCTGCAAAAGCCAGGTGTGTATATACTACTGCTCAAAAGTTTGGCTTCAGTAATTTTTATTCATTTATATTTTTTTTTTGGAAAGAAATTAATACTTTTATTCAACATGGATGCATTAAATTGATCAAAAGTGACAGCAAAGACATATATAATGGCACAAAATATTTCTATTTTTCTGTCTGTTCTTTCTTCAATTTTCTATTAAGCAAAGAAAAAAAATACTAAGCATTGATGTTGATAATAGAGTGCAATAGTCGGGTTTCGGAAGTAAAAACTCCATACGGAAATTGATTTTTAACAATAACTTATAAACCTTTGAAGACAGACCTACTGTGAGCTCTGAGGTTGTTGATCAATAGTATTTGCTTCTGATGAAGCCGTTAGCCTGCATTACTTCAGCTTAGTTTTAAAGTTATTGTTTAACAGAAGAATTTGTGGTGAAAAACTATATTACCCATGATGCTGCACAGAAACTAACCAATCAGAGTCCAAAAAAGCAACACGAAAAAAAAAAGAGCTTGTTAGCCCCGCCCACCGTCATGAAGCATGGCGAATGACGTAATCGGATGGGTCTGCCTACACTCTCAAAATTCTTAAATGTTTTTGTATATATATATATATATATATATATTGTTTTTAATTCAATTATGCTGTTCACAATGCTTCATGGGATTGTAGATCTTTCCCTCATTAAAGCCGTTAAGTTCACGGTCTTGTAACTTTTGTATTTTTGTACTTTTACAATGTCTTTGTATTGTAATTTTGTATTTGTCTTTTTCCAAAAAAAAAAATCTGCTTCAAATCAAAGTTTGTAATGTTGTGATTCACCTCGTAACTGATTGGCTCGGTTCATGACTTAACTCTTTAACGAAGACTTTATAAAAAAAATCCCTATGGGAAAAATTAATGAAAAAAAATACATCAGGAATCAACGCCGCTTAAAAAAGGGGGGCATTAATGCACTCTGTAGTAAAAAAAAAAAAGTAAGACCATCAAATGATCATATTTGAAGGATCATGTGACAATGAAGACTGTAGTAATAATGCTGAAAATTCTGCTTTGGCATCAAATATATTACATTTTAAAATAGATTCAAATAAAAAACAGTGAAATATTATTACAATTTAAAATATCTGTTTTTACTGTATTTTCGATCAAATAAATGCAGCCTTAGCAAGCAAAGTCTTCTTTGAATAGCATTAAAAAAATCTTACCGGCCTCAAACTTTTGAATTGTAGTGTAAATGCATGACACTATAACCACACTAGTGTCTGCTGAACATTTTCTAGATCTTTGAGACATTTGCAGTGCAAATTGCTTGGACTAATAGAGAAAACACTTCAATCTCCTGCAATACAGGTATCACCAGGCCACAAAGGCTTTTCCGTCAGCTGCAAATGCTCAAGCAATGGCTGCCAAAGTTGACACACTTAAAGAAGAGATGGATGAAGCTCAGAACAAAATGGAAATATGCAAGGTATGGATATGAGTCAGATTTTATTGAGGTTTCTAGGTGACCTTAGATAGCACATTGAACCCAGTCTAATCTTGTGTTGTCTTTAGGATCAACTGGCAGCAGAAATGTACAACTTTTCCTCCAAGGAAGGGGAATATGCCCGTTATTATGTGTTGGTAAGTCATTTCTTTGAGCTTTACTAGAAATAACGACTGATAAAGGTTGATTTATAATGGAATAATGAATTTAACTTTAGTTATCAGTAAGAAACTGGTCAAAGTCAGTGGTATCAAAGACTTTAGGTATACAAAGTCATATTACTATAGCTGCTTTTCATTTTGAAGGCTGCATACATCATCAGAGATGTCTTTTTTAACAAAAGTAACTAATAAAATCGACTGTTACCCCGCAAAAAGGTGTAAAACACTGTAATTTCTTTCTTACTTTGCAATCTAACGGTTACTTTCCGTAAATGAGACCACCTCTATCACGTGTGAAGCCTTCAAATGCGACCTCCGGAGGATGCAGCCTTCGAAATGAGACGCAGCTTATGAATGGGAGAAAGTGCAACACGGCGAAATAAGTCCCACCTTCTAAAAAAAGAAGCAATCATCAATTCGCCATTATCACTGCAGCTGCTGTTAGAAGCTCCGGCTGCTATAGAAACAGTCGAAGTTCTGAGACGTGCGCTTAGATCTTCATACGCACAATGGCTGAAAAATGCATTTTTTTTGTCATGGTTTTGAGCGTTTAGAAACGTCAGAGTTGTTGTCAGATTTCATTGATTTCAAATATGAAATTTAACCATGAGCTTGGTGAACAGCTTTGGAGAAATTGATGTTTCCCCATTCAAAAAGAGATGAGCTGCACTTGCATGCCTTTCCAAGATGGCCACCGAGTGAAATGACTTGCCTAAAGGGACTTTGGTGGTATTCATAGGTCTTCTTACTATATGCTAGTAGTTAGCATGTCTAACCAGTGGAGTTAATTTAACTGCTGTTTATATACTATATTTTACATTATATAGCTAGTTAGTAGATGAAAGATCATTTAGTCACAAACTTTTCTTCTTGTCAAACAAAAATAGATAAGTGAGGTTTGTATTTGTCTTGACAGTTGTTAGAAGCTCAAGCTGAATACCACAGAAGAGCCTTGGCGTCCATTGAAAGCGTCCTGCCCACCATACAGTCACAGCAAGGTGTGATATTTACTCTTCACTTCCTGGACTTATCATCTGCTGGATAAATGTTTCATATGAATCACTCACAACACTTATGAAATCATGGCCTTATTAAAGAGTTGGTTCAACCAAAAATTAAAATTCGGTCATTAATTCCTCACCCTCATGTCGTTCCAAACCCTTAAGACTTTCGTTCATCTTCAGAACACAAATGAAGATATTTTTGATGAAGTCTGAGAGATTTCTGTCCTCAGCTACACAACTACCACTTTCAAGCCCTAGAAAGGTAGTAAAGACATCGTTAAATTACTCCATGTGACAGCAGTCAATTTTATGAAGCGACACGAGTGCTTTGTTTGTGCAAAAAAATATAATTTAGCACTTAATTTACAAAATATTAATCTCCACACGTGTTCATGAGAGCACCACGACTCGTATGTATCGTGTTGACTCGAGCGCAGACGTCATTGCGTGAATGTGCATTGGAGATTAATATTTTGTAAGTAAAGTGCTAAATTATGTTTTAGCTCTTTATTTTACAAAAAACCATAATTTTGGGGTGAACTAACGCTTTAAGTACAATTAAACAGAGTGTATTATGAAGCATGTGTTTCGTGTGCTAAAACAGACAATATCTGATCTCTCTAATGTTCAAACTGTCACAACTGTCGAAATTTATTCAAGAACTTGTTTGCTAGTGCACTTTTCACTCTAAAATAACATAAAAAGATGAAGCTTTTTTTGCATTGTGACATTTTCAACAATATTAAGCGCATTTTGCACTCAAAATCTTATTAGTGTATTGCAGAATAACCTCACTAGCCGCGCTTCCATTACAGATTTGCACAAAACCTTTGCTAATATTTTCTAAATAATGATGTTATGCGAATAAAACGTTTTTTTTTTCCCTCTTTTGATAAGTCATTCCGAAAATCGTTGCTTCGGATGATGGTAGGTTTATGTATACATGCCAACCACTGCACTAGCAATTATTTTTAATCAGAGGAGACGTTTGCATGTTACCCAAGCAGTTACGGCAAGGAAAACCCCATATACTTTGGAACGGCCATGTATGAGGTGTCGTCCCCCCCCCTCCCCGGAGTCTTGATAAATTCAAATTGTGGTATTTCTGTTGCTTAGAATCCAATATTCCCATAATACTTTTGTCTGTTATGAGTTTAATGAAGAATTCTCGTCAAACACACCCACCCTTTAAAGAACGATAGACTTATACATACAGAAGGTGACCTGTAAATGCGAAAACTTTTTCCTTTGCAGTTTTGCAAAATATTCCTTTTTCAAATTGCCTGAAAAACCACCTTGTGCGAGCGTATATATGTGAGTTTTTGTGAAATTGACGTGTTTCTATTAAGCGTAATTTCAATTCGCAATTTGAGTGTGCGCAATTTAAAGGGTAGTGGAAACGCGCTTGGTGTCCCTGTAATTTGTCCTGACTGAGCTTTTTTATATTGTCTTTATTCACTATAATTGTCTTAAAATATTCTCATAATGAATAACATGAAAAATCAACAGAAATGCAAGGCAATGTATATAAATAATGCTTAAAACTAAAATCTATTATTGTCACTTCTTTAGTGTATTTTTTCATATAACAGTAGTAGAATAAAAGCTTAATTTTATTTATTTATAATTTTTTGTATATATCTTGGCCATATTCACTCTAATATATAAGTTTATATTGCTTAAAGAAGTTTTTTTTTCATATATTTAGGCACATTTTCCCCTTAAATTCTTATTGTCGTTTCTTACTGACATTTTACTTTTTTAGTTGACATTTTTCACCGTGATTTATTGTCATTACATTATGTATTCTTCTCACAATGAAAAATCTGAAAAAATCTGCATAAACTAATATTGCATATTTAATTTATGAGAATTGTTATTAATTTATTTTTCACATTACATTGAGAATAAAAGATTTGTTTTATTTGATAGATAGACAGAAAGATAGATCTGTCTGGATTGTAAAAATTGCCATTTTCTTTCTTTTGATTTTGGGGTGAAAAACGACCCAGACATGTTCTTGACTGTTTTTAAGAGAGGCACCCAACGACCTGGCTATGAATCATTGTTTCTCTTTCAAAGCTTCCTGTTGGCCAGCACTGTAATATATCCTTTTTCACACTGTAAATCATCCTGTCTAACAGAATCTGTTCGACACACACATACACCTAGCGATGACTCTTAAATGTATCCTGCCATAACTCAAATCATTCTCACTCTCTCTCATCATCTGACATAGATAAATGGACAGAGAAGCCAGCGTTTGGCACGGCTCTGGAGGAACATCTGAAACGCACTAGCAGAGAGATCGCTCTGCCCATAGAGGCCTGCGTCATGATGCTGCTGGAGACCGGCATGCAGGAAGAGGTATCTTGCAGTCAAACAACAGATGAGATCTAACAGATGAAATGACACGACGGTTATTATCCTGAGGGGAAGTGGATGCTCATTGTTTCTGCATCCACAATGGCAGATAGTGTCATTTTCAGAGAAGGGCTCAATCTTTGTGCCTTTTCAATGTTTTGCAGAACCCGTTAAAAGACTGAATGACAAAGAATTTGAAAATAAAGTTGTCAGAACACAAATGAAGGAGGGTTGCGAGTTAACAATTTATGCATTTATAAATGTCAAGCCTTTAAAATCTGTCTGTATTCATAAGACTTTCTCAATATTTGGATTTTATTCCTTTTGTGTCAATCAGATAAAAAGATAGGATGTTCAGACAGCTGCATGTTCGGTCACTATTATCTCACTCAAGGTTGAGCTACAGATGAGTTCTGGATGACCTCTAACATTTCTAAGAGCAACTCTGTGGCATTGCCAGTGTTACAGACATCTGCTGGTTCACTTCTGCTTCTTGGCTAATAATAGCAGTGAAAGGAGACAATCATTTCCCTGTGAAACCCTCACTGACACATACAAAAACAGTTTTCAGACATTTTTATACATAAACAAATCAGTTTATATTTTGCTGTGCATTGCAAAGGTCTTGTGCATTTACAACATTTGCTTTCGTGTCAGGGTTTGTTCCGTATCGCTGCTGGAGCCTCTAAACTGAAGAAGTTAAAGGCGGCACTGGACTGTTCCACTTCCCAACTGGAGGAGTTTTACTCTGACCCTCATGCTGTTGCTGGTTTGTATTGTTTTTTTGTACACAGTTTGTTTTGCGCTGGCTACAGAGTTGGTAGCTAAAAAGTCATTTCTGCGTTTAGAAGGTCTTCCAAAAATGAAAGTGAGATGTGATCTGTTTTTAAACCTATTTTAAACCATGTGTTGTTGATTAGAAAAACAGGATATTGGCAATGAGTTATTTTGAAACCTGCAACTTTTCATATCTGTTCTTCAGTGTTAAGAGTACCTCCACAAGAGGCATATTTTTGAAAAAATCTTTACACTTTATAAGTCGTGTTAAAAGTCGAGGGCTTGGAAATGCATTTGATGTTGAGTTTCTTCTCGTGATTATTTAGGAGCCCTCAAATCTTACCTGAGGGAGCTGCCTGAACCTCTGATGTCCTACCAGCTGTATGAAGAGTGGATTCAAGCCTCAAAGTAAAGCACATGCACATACACCAATGTCCATCGTCAACTGGAAGATGATCGATTTGCAACTCAAAGGGTTTCTGGTCTGGATTGTAAAGTGTAATTAGCTTGGAAGTGGATCAAATGATTGGCATCAAAGTTTTTTAAAGGGTGTCAGGCTTGAAATATGCCCAAATGAATGTGCCCAGTTCTTGTGAAATTCAATTATAACTAAATGCTAAATAAAACGTTAATTTAAAAAAAAATAGCCTGTATGTGAATTTTAGGATATTAGAAATTATATTGATTAACATGTTACAGATATTAAACTAATATAATCAATATATATATTATTAACTTTCTTTGCTCACCGGTCACTGTGATTAGTGGTTTTCCAAGGTTACTAGCCATTCAGCATTTTCCCTGGCCACAATTTTGACATCGATTCCATGGAAGAAAAAATTTCATATGGATATTTTTAAAATTATCTCATAATTTGGCAGCAGGTTTATTAGGCTGCTGTCACTTTAAGACCGGACGCACAGATCCATTATACTGTTACACATGCTTTTTCTTTTCCTGAACTGTTTACGTTGACTGTTTATGTGAATACTCGTAATGTACTCAACATTATTTTGTGTGTATATATGTGACTGTTTAAGTGCAATAAGCAGTGAAAAATAACTCCGTTTAGTACTTTCAACTCGTCGACAGAGATGAGAGGGCAAGAAAGCATTGGAAGCATTTTAGATATTTCAGTATCAATATTTTTGACAACACTACATTGTTATAGTTTGTTATTTCATAGGCCTTTTTAAAAGACTATAATTAAAAAATTTTTTTATATAAAATACAGCCCACCAAAGTGGCTAGTAGGAGTGGCTGCGTTACACGCCACTGCTTAAATCAACCTGGTGTTAATGTCAAGCCCTGTATATATCTCTTGTTTTTCTCTCTTCTGCAGTATTTCTGACCCTGATAAGAGGCTTCAGGCACTGTGGGTGGTGTGTGACATGTTACCAAAACCCAACAAAACCAATTTTAGGTCTGTTTGTAACTACAACAAACTACCTTTTAGCATTGATCTTTAACAATTAAATCACTATTATGATATTTACAAGCTAATCCATGTCTGTGAAGGTACCTGGTGAAGTTTCTTGCCAAGCTTTCTCTGGAAAGCGACATCAACAAGATGACTGCAAGCAACATCGCCATCGTTCTGGGCCCTAATTTGCTGTGGGCCAAAACAGAGGGGTGAGATCCGCTAACATTACCCATTAGACAAAATGCTTCTCAAATTGCATTGTTCATATACAAATGTTAGATGGAGTTAAATGTCCTTGTTGGTTACTTGTGGAAAAGTTTGACATGTTACAGTTTTGTTCTCATAGAAGCCTTGCTGAAATGGCAGCCACTACTTCCGTCCATGTCGTGTCAATAATAGAACTGATGATCAACCATGCAAGCTGGTTCTTTCCAGAAGGTAAGACTACCATTGACTGAAGCTCTGTTCCAAACTTAGAGAGCTTCATAGATGTTTACAGTCTAGATCAGTGGTTCTCAACTAGAGGATCATGGCTCACTAGGTTCCAAGGGGGCCTCAAGAAATATATTGAGGGGCCTTCAAATATAGTCTTTGACTGCTTAGTTAGGGTTTAAAAGACAGTTAAAGAGAGAGTTCATGTTGTTCCAAACCTGTTTGAGTTTCTTTCTTCTGTTGAACACAAATGAAGATAATTTGAAGAATGTTGGTAATCAAACAGTTGATTGTAGCCAGTGACTTCCATAGTAGGAAAATAAAAATTCTATGGATGTCAAGTTCCATTTAATTTAAGTTTTTAAGTTAAGTTGTTTATCTAATATCAGGGCTCCAGGCTCTCATTTTGCAACCTTTTTTCCTTTTGGTGGGACTAAATTTTGTTAGAGGTCGGATTAGTGCGACCACCACATTGCCTTTAATAAGAGTTGAATATTTAAATTTTTCTGGAACCCTGTAATAATTACATTTTATTTTATATCAGCGGAATTACGGAAAATGTTCTTAACGGTGCCACATGGGACTGCATTATCCATAAAATATACAAGCAATACTACTTCAGATTGGGCCAAAAAAAAAAAAAAGCCACAATATTTTTCATGACCAATTTCTGCCTTTGGCTAAAATTATCATGAAATTTTGTCTAAGTAGGCAGCACACTAGAGTTTGGAACTGAGCCTGCTTTTACCCAGTCATGGCTGTTTAATCATATCTTTTGCTCTTTAGATGTGGACTTCAACGTTTCAGGCATGTTTGCCATGCCTGGGTGCCCGGGTACCCCTGACTCCGAAGCCGGAACCATAGACAAGAGGCGCCAAGGCAGCCAGGGGTCGCTCGATTCTGACACACCCCGCAAAGACAGGTACAAGTCTCACCCCCGTGTTTACAGACATGACTCCAGCTGCACAGTAGTGTCTGCGTCGTATGTAGTGGCCAGTGAGTCCGTCACAGTCCAAGCAGACAGTCTGAGACCAGAGCTGGGGGCTGTTTAGACGTGTTCATTTCATGACGCATACATCTTTTTCTGTGGTTTTGCCTCGTTTGTTTTGCTTTGCTTTTCTTTTCTTTTATACTTTTTTTGTTTTACTTTAGTTTTTTTGTCAACCGTTGCTTATTGTATGCTTTCTGACATAAATAAATGTATGCTCATAGCTATGTATAAAAGTATTATTGATATATTTCATGATCATGAACTGGGTGCCAAAGTCAGAGGAAAAAAAAAAAATCACGTTTTTTAACGTGCGTTTCAAAAGCACTAATGCAGCGTCTGTCGGAATAAAATGATTAAAAGGAATAAATGTTATTATTTCTATTTCAGTAATTCCAATTTTAGTTATCCAGTGAGTGTATATGAGCAAGTGTTCAGTCCAGTCAGCAGCTCTCATAGGCTTGGTATGTTCAGAACGAGTCAAACAACTCGCCTGTCCCGCAGGCGATCATACCAAAAGTTCAGAGCTTGAAAAGGGGAATGTTCTTGTGCCTTAAGGGACTGGACAGTCCTTCAGTTGAATGTCAGGCTGCTCCAGTCACTCTCTAAAAGTGATTTGACTGCTTCATTAATGAACGAAATTAATGTCAGTGTTAATATTCTATTATAGTACTGCTTCACAATTTTAATTATAGCTTTTCTGTTTTACTTCTAGTTAAATTTTTAGTAATTTTGTTATGTGCTTTTGTCCTTTTTATGGTTTTGTTTACCACATTTGAGCTTTATTTTAAGTAACAGTTTTTTAAATTTTAATTGTTTTAATTAACAATAACAGCATTGATTTATGCTTCATTAATGAATGACTGCTTCTTTTATGCACTGTGGGATCATCTTAGCACACAAAACATTTACGCTAGGTTTTGAAATTAAATTTAGAGGCAAAATACCAAAATGTGTCAAAGTTTGTCATTTACTGATGTAGATATACTGTATTTATAAAGGTGTTTTTTTTTTTTGTAATTTAAAGGGATATATAGTTCACCCAAAAATGAAAACGATCCCATTATTTACTCACCCTCGAGCCATCCTAGGTGTTTTTGACTGTCTTCTTTCAGACGAACACAATCGGAGAGATATTTAAATATTTGCTGGCTCTTCCAAACTTTATAATGATTGTGAATGCGGGGCGGGATTTCAAAAAAGTGCATCCATCCATCCGTCATAAAAAAATAATCCATACAGCTCCAGAGGATTAATAAAGGCCTTCTGAATCGAAAATATTCATATTTAAAACTTTATGAACTAAAATAACTAGCTTCTGGCTGACCCGACGCATAATGTAATGACAAACGCGGAAGTGCAGAAGATGGAGCAAAACAAAGCACTGGTCATGAATTAGAAGTTTAAAACAAAAAAAATGTAAAGAGAAATGTTGGAGGATTTCGATATATGAGAAGAGGAGCTTGAGTTTTTTGCCCAGCCCTATTTGTTTAAACCTCGAGAGTCATCTTTGCTTACACTACCCGCACATCATAGCCTACATCGTGTCAGCTTCAAGTTGATAATGCTGGAAGCTAGTTATTTTAGTTAATAAAGTTTTAAATCTAGATATTTTTCTTACAAAAACCCATCGCTTCACTTCAGAAGCCCTTTATTATCCCCCTGCAGCCGTATGGATTATATTTATGATGGATGCATGCACTTTTTTCACTACCAATATAAAGCTCAGAAAAAACAGAATATTTTTAAATATATCTCCGATTGTGTTCGTCTGAAAGAAGATAGTCATATAAACCTAGGATGGCTTGAGGGTGAGTAAATCATGGGGTAATTCTCATTTTTCGATGAGCTATTCCTTTAAGGACACAACATTTCAGTGTATAATGTGTATTGTACGATATATTGACTGTTATTGCTCTGTCAACTAAAATCGTTCCTATCAAAATCAACCATCAACCATACAAAGAGTAGTGGTGATCCTAAATGAATCTACGCTTTTGAACGATTCAAAAGACCTACTGACGAAATTTCATTTATTTTATATATTTTGAAAATATGTATGCTCAATATGATGCATCGCTAAATTCCAAAGAAATCTCCTCTATTCCCAACATATCTCTCTGGTTGCTGTCGCAGTGGTCAGGTGGTGGTCCTGTCCTTCTCCTCCTTTCCTTCTGTGGAGACTAATACCCCACTGTCCCTCTCTTGTGTGAGTGTTTCATACTCTCTCCCCTCTTCCCTGTAGCCCTGCTAACAAACAGCCGGAAATCACCCCTCGTAGACCTGGCACAATAAATAAAAAGCAGCACTCCACGCCTAACTTCCAGCCCCCTCTCCCTCCCATTGACGCTGGGGGGGTTCCCGTGTTTGAGCCCTCCCCTCAGTCACCCACTGGCGGGGGTCTGGAGGCTGGGCAGGCGGGAGCTGCGGTGCCTCAGACGCAGCAGCCTTTAGTTCAGCAGAACCCTGCTGCGGAGAACAGGTAAGGATTGGTGCGACCGTAGAATCCCGCTACCTCCCCACGCCATCCGCTGCCAGAAGTCAGGAGCTGGGCGCCGAAATCTGTTGTGTGCACACCGTTTTGTGCCACTGTCTTGATTATTGCTTCAAAACGCTGCTTTAAAATCAGTCAAATTGCTAGAAGTTGGGTTCAATCACGGAGGAAGTTTACAAGCCTTTCAAGATACCCGGGTTGGCAATAATCAAATGCCGTCATTTGTTTCTGTGTCATGCACATTTTTTTTTATTGTGCAATTCTTATGATTCTTTGTTCGAAACAATTTTAAAATCAAAAAATTATCACTTTTTATGGGTAGCCTCCGAGTGCAAATAATAAGCTTTACGAAGGGTTTTTAAACTAGGATGAAGACGTTACAAGGTGGTGTGTACAAAGAAAAATTGTGTTCATATACACACATACACACAGAATAAAGCAAAGAGTTAAATGAAATATTACATTATTATATTAATGAAAAAAAATGTATACAAGAAACAAAATTGCTCTTTTTTTTCAATAAGTTTTATGTCATTATTTTATTAAATTATTTTTATTCTGTTTTCTAAAAACTAGTTGGAAATCATGTGACATAAGCAATATAATTAACAATAACTGATCAAATTAACGCTTGTTTCCACTCAATATTTTACCCATAATATTTTTAAAAGAAGAGTTTCCCCAACCGATTTTGATTATCAAATGGGAAGGATTCTAACAAACGCCTCTCAAAATGCAAGTCGAGGATGATTCTTCACATGATCATGCTGTCACAGTATGTCATCCCGGTCAGGGCAAAAACCCTTCCAAGTCTTTCTCTCCATATCGTTCCTGTAGAATATTCTCTGTTGCTTGAGTTTGTGTCCTGCCTTGCCTTTCTCTATTGCTTCTCTTTCTTTAGTGGAAAAGATGCACTGCATGCAGAAACAACACTGCTAATTATGCTAACTGTTTTTCCTCAAGGCATCTGTATTAACTTTTCCATGCAAGTCATTAACTGAACTCGGACCACTACATTTTAATTCCCTGCATGTTAACTGACCTGCATACATACTGCAGTGTAATCCCATGATATGAGTTCCCGCTTTTTTTTCTCTCCCCAGTAACATGACCCGAGAACCTGCGTCCACACCTCCAGCTTTGAGGAACGGACCGGGAGGTTCGAGTGGGACACCCGCTCAGGTGAATGTGGGGACCCCTACCCCAGGTCCCAAGGGCCCCAGTCCATTCATGATGCGCAGAGGTGAGTCCTAATGGTCCAATCATGACATGACCGAAGCCATTCCTCAGTAAAGCTGTGGTTTTTATCTCGCATTTGCTTTTTTATATTTTTTCACCTTAATATTGTGTGGAAAATAATTAAAATTAAGTTAAATGAACTAAAATGCATGTTATTATTGCTACTAAAAATCATGGATATTTTTAATCAGGGACAAAGAAACAAGCACCGGCACCTCCCAAACAGGCCACGCCTACCACACCTCAGAGCGTGAAGGCGGCTCCTAACTATCCCGCACCAAGCCAGCCCTCTGCCCCGAGCATCCCTCAGCCTCACATCGCACCCCGTCGCAACAACCAGACCCCCATCCAGGCCCCCAGCCACCCTCCTCCTCAACCTCCTTCCCAGCCTTTTTCCCAGAGCACAGAAGAACCAGACCCGTCCCCTCCCAGAACCCCCACCCCACCTGGTACACCGCCTCATGACAGCTCCCAGCTGCGCCCCAGACCCACCCCTCGAACGAGACCCAAACCCACCGGCCCGCCACCACCCCAACCGCCTAGTGACGGTGCCAATGGTGTCTGTGTTTCTGGATCCAAGATCATCTCAGGTACGAATATGCACTTTTATTTATTTATATTTTATAGACACTGTGAGCATTATCAAATATCTGATTTTATATCTGTATTATTATTATTAGTATTATTGTCTTTAATAAGGCTAGGCTTATTGTTGCTCATACTTGAAGTTAGTTGAGCAAACATATTAAAAGCATTTCACTTTGGGGCTTGATGGAAATCAATGGAAAAAAACAACATTGTGACATTTTGCACAGACTGGCAAAAAAAAACCCAATAATAAATAACAATGAAAATAATTTAATAATTGTGTATAGTTATAATTAAGAACATTTAAAGTATTTATTTATATTTAAAGTAAATATTTAATAATTTAGCTTTGTATATATTTTTATTGTTTTAATTTATAGAAATAAAAGTATAGCACATGACAAAAATGTTGTACATTTGTATAGCTAATATAAATAATAATCGAAATAATGAAATACTTTTATGAATAAAAATAATAAAATATTTTATTTTTATTTATAAAAGTATTTCATTATTTTCATTATTTCCATTATAAAATAAAAATTAAGGATCTGACCAAAATGTTACACCAATTGTTTAGTTAATATAATAAATAATAATAGAAATAATTTTCTAATTTTGTTTTAAGTGATTCATTATTTCATCTTATTTCTAGAAAAACAAAAACGCAGCACATGACCAAAATATTTTTTTTTTGTTCGTTTTTTGCAAAATAACAGAAAAATGAAATGGAAATCTAAAGACAAGACCAGAGATAACTTTACACTTTTCCTGAGGGCAAATGCAAACAAAAACAAAAAAAATCAATATGTCCAAGCACTCAATGGATGTCACTTGCACTCACTTGATGACATCTCTTGATGACTACAATATGAAAACACTCAACTCGAGTGTGTATAAAAGCACAGGTGTCCAGTGTCACTATATTCTGTTCCTCATTAATAGCTCATTATTGGGCAGGAAGCCCAACTCTAGCTCCTGCCAAACAGCTGCCCTGAGGGTTTCCCACCGTTCGGATCGTTTCACATGACGAAAAAAACTCGCAGATGCTGTGGAGACAAAGAACTTCATCTAGAGATGACAGTCAATGCCAGGTCATTATAGACAAGAACTTCAGGTTTTAAACAATAACAAGCTGTATTTTCACATGTAGGTCTGTGAGGATAGGAGTATAGAGTGTACAATTGTTAGCAGCCTGCAGCACTGGGCTTTAATAGAGGCCAAAACATCTTTGCTTCATGCGTGATATCCTCTATAGTTGTGTCTGTTGATATTTAATATTTATATTTAAATATGCAGTACAAAGGTTACGGAATAATTTCATTGTCACATCCTTGACTCAGTGAATTATGGAATAAAAAAATAATATTATTAAAAAAAAAATCTTTTTTTTTTGCAATTCCTACTTTTTCTCAGAATTGCATGATGTAAATTTGAAAGTTATAAAGTCAGATTTGTGAGATAAACTTGCAATTGCGAGGAATAATATCAGAATTGCTTGATATAAATTCACAGTTTTGACTTTTTTTCCTCAGAATTGCGAGACATAAACTTGCAATTGCGAGCGGAAAAAAGTGTGAATTGCGAGATGTAAAGTCGCAATCGTGAGAAAGTTACTTTATTTTTTTTTTTTATTCCTTCCCGGAAACAAGCTTTCATAGTGAATGTTCCACGCTAAATAGAAGTTAAACTCTATAGACTGTGTAGAAAATAGTTATTACTAAAATAAAAGTGATATAAAAATATAAACAAAAGTAAATATAAAACATGAATAAAAATAAGCAAAAATCTTGTTTTTGATAATGCACTTACTATGGAAGTTTCAGTAGATGAATAACTGTAAACACAATTCTTGTTCATTTTTGCAAATTGAGGAATAATTCAAAATGTTTTTCCGGGATAATCAACAGACTGATTGAGCTGAACTTGTACTGACCCTTAAACATTCCTTTAATGTCATGTAATCGATAGAAACGAATGAATCTCAGATGATTTATTCTTCTTTTCATCTTCCTGACACTGAGCATTGCTGAAATCAGTATCCAAAGAAATCAAAACGATGAAAATTTTGGACAGGGAGGAAGAATTTGAAAGACGAGTTCTATTCTCTGAAAACGGAATGTTCCGTGACATTATATTATCATCCGTCGTTCCTGTTCAGCACCTTTGTGATGTTTAATTGTCTTTTACATCCATTATTTCAGCTCACAGCTGAACAAAAATCTTTAGTGTTTAATATCGATATTTACTGATCCCTGTTTCAGCGACACACACACACACACACACACACATCTCTTCATATCTGGATTTCACATTTATCCCTCATAACTCAAGATGTGCTCGTCGGCCTCTCTGTACGATCTGCCGAGTGTAATAATCTTAGCCGTAAGTTTGGGTCAGTGAAACCACATGCTGCAGTAGAAATGAAGCATTTCCAGTGGTTGTGGAAATATCAGCGGCTGCCCAGAGTCCTTCACAGTTTGGCCTGGGGTTCAGACGATCTCCCGGTTTACTGCATCGCAGCGCATTCATCCGTCTGCGTGAGAAAGAGCTGCGCCGCTGCCACGTTCACTGCTGAAGCTTCGTGACATTAAACGGCGCTAATGCATGCATCACGGCGGCGGTAAAGAAATCTCAGTGATTTCCGAAAAGTCATCCTTCATCACTCAGACCTTCATCCGAAAAGTCAACATGAAGTCAAAATTAAATCCGTATACTAATTAAGACCAGGAACGTGTATTAGGAAAGTAAAGAAAAATCCACTACAGTCCAAAAGTTTGGAATTTTTCCAAGTTCACTAAGGCTGCATTTAATGGATCAAAAACACAGTAAGAACTGTAATATTGTGATGTATTATTGCCATTTATAATAACTGTTTTCTATTTTAATATATTTAAAATATCATTTATTTTTGTGAAATTTTCAGCATCAGCATTTACTCCAGTCTTCAGTGTCACATGACAATGCTCTAGAAACATTTCTTATCATTATCAATGTTGAAAACGGCTTCAGAGTTTTGTGGAAATACTCTACCATTCAAAAATTTGGGGTAAGATTTTTTTTCTTTTAATAAAACTAATATTTCTATTCAGCGAAACTAACGGTTAAAACGTTTATAATATTACAAAAGATTTTGTTTTTTCAAATAAATGCTGTTTATTTCCACAAAAACATAAGCTGCAAAACTATATCTTGAACATTGATAAAGATAATAATTGAAAATTCAACTTTGACATCACAGGAATGTTACATTTTAAAACAAAATTTAAAATAGCCGTTCTCCATTTTTCACTTTATTGCACAATATTACTGTTTTTATTGTATTTTTGATTAAAAAATTGTCTTATGGAGCTGAAGAGACTTCTTTAAAGAACATTAAAACATTTTAAAGGTGCGCTACGTAATTTTTTGACTGAACTAAAGCATAAAAATACCATAATGTTTGCAGAGATTTACTTGTTTCTCTGAAAAAAACATACAGCCAGTTTCTTTTACCTGGAAATGCGCCGGAAAGTCTGTTTTTGTTTTGGTCTGTGTGATTCTGCCCATCGTCAATTTACCCAATAGTGTTTCAACACCTCGGTTGCCATTTGGCGGAAAACACAACATGGAAGCCAGCAAACTGAGTCCGAGATCGCAGACCTACACAGCCTCAGCATCCGTCTAAAAATCACTATAAACGGAAACATATGGATAAATCAACTCATCAACTTACTTAAGTCTCCTCTCCTTCCATTGTCAATGAAACTGGCATCCTGTGTGAGCGTCAAGTCTGAGGTTATTTTGAATTTGGACTGCAGTACCCATTTCAACCGCTAGCTGTCAGTATTACACACTGCGCTTTACTTACTCCAAACTTTTGAACTGTACAGTATATATATGTGACTTTGCATTGTCCAGTTATTTTGACACATTATAGCAGTGTTTCATGTTGACTTTAAAAGGTCATTTGATTCAAATTGATTGGCTTTATGGAAGTTCATCGCCATCTGAATCATGATTGGCTTCACTTTGCTGGTGGTTGGTCGTCGTCAGTGTTTGATCCTTTGAACATGTTGTGACGTTGTTGCACTGTTACAGATGTGTGATCTTCTGCCTGTGAGGTGTGATTTGAGTGGCAGGCGATGGTAAGAACTCGGGGCGTATCCGTTGTTTTCTGAGCTCAATCTGTGTGTCTGAAAGCTTTCTGCACAGTGCCTGTTTAACCCGACTAACAGCAAGTTAACCTGCATGACAGCCTGCCTATTTTTGTGACATGTCTTAAAGGGATAGTTTTTTCCATTTACTCAGCCGCATGTTGTTTCAAACCAGGATGAATTTCTTCAGCGGAACACAAAGGAAGATATTTGGAAGAATGTCAGTATCCGAGCAGATCTCGCGCCCCATTGACTACCATTGTAGGAAAAATAAATACTATGGTAATCAGTGGCGCGAGATCTGCTCGGTTACTGACATTCTTCCAAATATCTTCCTTTGTGTTCAGTAGAAGAAATTCACTCTGGTTTGAAACAACGACAGAACTACCCCTTTAAGAGAGAATACCAGCACATGCTTTATGCAACTAAACATGTAACTCCCCACCCATGAACCTCAGCTGCTTCTGCAGGGTCAGTTTTAGGTGTGTCATAGATACGGTGTTATTTAACATTATTCATTTTTGTTAATAATAAAGTACTGTTTTGAAGTTTGGGGTCAGTTTTTTTTTGCTAAAGGAAATTGCTTTTATTCAGCAAGGGCTCATTTAATTGATCGAAATTGACAGTAAAGTCTTTGTAATGCAAGAGTATAAAAGATTACCACTGAACTTTCCATTCAAAAAAGAATCCTGAAAAAATGCATGAGTTTACACACAAATATTCAAATGTTTAAGCATCAAATCATCATCATAGAATGATTTCTGTAGGATCACGTGACTCTGAAGACGAGATGCTGAAATTCAGCTTTACCATCACAGGAATAAATTACATTTTAACATTCAAGTATTTTTGATCAAATGAATGAGCACGATACTTATTTCCTATACATTAAAAATCTTACTGACGCCAAACTTTTGAACAGGGGTGTGTATTTTATCACGTTTGGATATTAATGGTGTAATATGAATACTAGTTTAATTGAAAGGCTATATCAAAACTAAAAGCATTATTTTGATACTGTTACCATTCAACAAAATATTAATATCAATGTCGTTTATATATGCATTTTGATATCCAAAATACATTCAAGTGCTTCTTGTTCAGTTAAACAAAATTTTTGATACCTATAATGCATATTTTCCCTGAAGGGCAGGTTTCATGAAGTTTTATTTAGTTTTTTTTTTTTTTTTTTAATACTTATGCATTATGATTACACAGATGGAGATGGAGAGGAGAGATCATTTACGGGACCAGGGCTGGATCTTGTCCCAGAGCTTGAGGATGAAACCACGGAAATGCACTCAGCAGATGAACACCAATCAGAAAACACCGCCCTGTGAGGTGGGCGGAGTCCGGTCTTCAAACAGCCAATCCAAAACTATGTTCGTAATGGAATACTAGCATACTGCACCGTATATTCCTACCCTAGGATGTGAAAGTATCCAAACGTTGTCACATAAAACATTGTCACGTGACCTCTTTATATACTGGTTACCTCATGAATAAATGTAGTCAAGTGTTCAAGTAAAACTTTTGAAAGCATGATCAATGAGTTGCTTCTAGTTCAACCGTCACACTGGAAACGGAAGGTCAAGTTGATGCATTGTGGGATACGGTATCCAGCACAGTGTGCAAATATAGTAGGTCATCTGGGTATTTTAAACGTATATAAGATGTATGCAAAACAGCCTATACATACTACATACAGTAAAAGTAGTATGCTATTCCGAACATAGCCACTTTGGCTATGCAGAAAAGTCAATTTACACAAAACACAAGACATTCTAGAAGCTTCCTGGAGAGTCTCTGTCCTCACAATGCTGGCACATTGTAACCATACACCGGGAAGAAATCAGAAATCTTGATTTCATTCACCAATGGCATAAAGCTGATTTGGGTTCTAATCAAATATGAATGTCTTTTGAGTTTTGTGATGATTTGCGTAACAAGCGTTCTATATGTGTGCCTTGAAATCACTGAGTTTGTGTGGCTGATATCCTACTCAGTTCTTTTGTTTTTGGTTATTATGGTGAAATGTCATTTATTCAAATTTATTTTAATTGTTCCTTTTCTCTTTATACTTCAAAAATGACAAAATTGGATTAAAACTCTGAAAAATCATTTGAAACATCTAATTTAAGTATTTTTCCTGGGGTGCAATACTGACTTCAGTGTAGTGTTACAGCATTATAGTCAGTTTTCTAGTAGTTTATTTGTGTTTTACAGGGTTTATTTTAGTGGAGGATACCAATTTATCCGATTCATCCACTAAAATAAAGCCTGCTCATACTATTATGAAATAGTTCATTCTGAAAATGACCAAAGATGTTCTTTAAAATGATCCTGTATCAGAGCTTTAGGGGTTTGTTTCATGTTGTATGCAATGCACAAACAGCACTGACAACATTAATGTGAATGAAAGGATTTATGGATCAGTCAAGCTCAGGAACTGCCAGCTAGAAAGCCAAACCACGTTCCTTTCGTGAGGGAATATGTATTTTATTTCTGTGCTTTTGTTGTCTTTAATAGGCTTTCTTAATTGTACATAATGATTTTTTTTCCCCCGTTTCTCCCCCTTTTGTATATCTGTGCGCACATTTCTTGCCTCTGAATTTGTTTTTCACATTCTCTAGTGCCTCAGATGAACAAATGTTGTAAAAATTCATTTCTTTTCAACCTTTTTCTGATTAAAATAATAAAATGCTTAATTACAGAAGCAAAATGGCTCACAAAAGTTGATTCTTAAACAGTTTAATTTACAGAAACATCAAGTTTCAACAAAATAGTTTTCATATTAGTAAGCCGTTTTTTTATAAACACTTTTTGTTATACTGGTTGAAACTCTTCACATCCTGACAGTAATCAATATTAGAAAAAAATTAAATATACATTTGTTTAAATATATCTGATATAAAGTCCAGATGCAATGGTGGGATGTCTTCCAACAGTGTTGGGGGTTACAAGTAACTTGAGTTACGTAATCAGATTACTTTAAGTAACTAGTAAAGTAATGCATTTTAAATTTACTACAAAATTTTTCAAATAAGTAACTCGTTACTTTTTTAGGGCGTAACGCAATTTAAGGTATTACTTTTAAAAGTAACTTTCCCCAACACTGGTCACCACAAACAAACAGCAGCCGTCTTTTACAGTTCCTCCTGAAGCAAAAACAACAAGCTTACGTTCAATCCATGTCGCAATTCCCGTTATTAAGAGATGGCAACCTGTGACATTCCTCAGACTCGGATTTTTGCATTTCTATGCCAACGCTATCACTGCAGATATGAATCTGAAGCAGTCAGGTGATACAAGTTAGAGCTCTTTAACTCGTTTATGTTAATGATTATTGTAATATGAGCTTTGTGACATGAGGTAATTTAATGCCGTCTCTCGTGACGCTTCGTAGACTTTGCTCTAGCTTTGTACATTCACATGTTTTGGAGGAAGCGAGGCTATGAGGACGCTCTGAAGGGAGGGTGGGATCTTATGCTTTTAAAGCAAGCTTGCTGTTGCTAGCCTCTCTGAAGTTGCCTACCCTAGCTTTAAACTGTCATATAATGTCTTATCAAAAAAGTAAAAACTGATTAATAAATAAATAAGCCTATCAGTCTATTATTAATTACATACTCCATGAAGATTTACTTTCACATCAGTCACAATAAACAATCCATTATAAAGGACAAGTGACTATGCCCAGTAAGCGATGAGAAACACCGCCACTGACATACAGACGATGAGGTTGGCGTTTACCAGGTGTCTCATACAAGGCTCTTCCTCGAGGGAACACGTCGGAGCCTCGGGAGGAGGAGACATGGGATTCTTTCCTTTCTGCTTCTCCATTCCACAGATCCAGAACAGAGCAGATTTCAGTTTAGAGGAACCCGCTTCACTGGACACAGAACTACAGGAGTCTGGTGAGAAACACATGTACACAAATCGGGGGTAACGCATTACAAGTACTGCCTTGCATAAAAATTGCCCCATGTCAATTGTTTGCAGATGCCACTTGTGATTTCTATGCAAATAAATCCTTTAAAAAATCCCCTCCTTAAAATATTAACTTTTATATTAACTTGTAATATTAATGACTTTGTCTCCATCTGCTGGATAACGCCTTGGCAAACCATTGGAGGTCTTATTTATCCTAAAGCATACTGAGACTTCTGTTTCTATTTAATTAAAATCACAAAATAATGCAACAAATGCATGTGAAGTGGAAAGGGTACCTTCTTTGATTTGATGTGCATCATTTTCCTTGTCCTTTGTGTACTGAGTGGCGCCTTCGATCGTGTAGAGATCTGAAGCCACAACCTCGTCGCTTTCTTTCACAGGATCAAAGCGCGTGTACCACGTCAAACGACTGATCTGCAAAATAACAAGCGATTAATACAGTACATGTGTGTGCATTCTCAAGGTTCATGAAAAGGCATTTAATGTCTGCATTTCAAAATTGCAAAATGGGTTAGTGTTGGTTTGTTGTGTGTGTGTGCGCTTACCTGCTCCGGTTTGGGCTTCTCTGTAGCCAGACTAACACACACCACCACAATGAGTGTGAGGAGAGTGAGAATGATAGAGAAATACAGAAAGTGAACATATTTTATGATGTCAGGCCTGGTGTCGCTCTCGTAGCACAGCGGTGTAGGATAGACGAAATCCAGAATCATCCTTATGATTCCCACCAACATGCCCACTATCAGACCCCAGAATGCACCCTACACCAACATCACAGAAAAAAAAAATCGGGTTTATTTATTGCTAATATATATTAATAAAGTATCATATTTTCTCAGAAACTAATTAGGAATGTAATGTATATAAAGTTCTGTATGGAGATTTATCAGGGATTCAGAAATGACCAGGTGCATCCCAGTTTGCGTTCTTAATGTAGTGCGTGTGTGTGTGTGTGCGTTTTTGTGACATATCAGGACACATGTGTATAATGTCATGGGTATGACACTGGTATTACAACTCCAACGTGAAATATGAGGACATTTCATGTGTCCCCACTTTTCAAACAGCTTTAAAAACATACTAAACAATGTTTAATTAAAAATGTAAAAATGCAGAATGTTTTCTGTGAGGGTTAAGTTTAGGGGTGGGGGGGGCAGAATGTACAGTTTGTACAGTATAAAAACCATTACGCCTATGGAATGTCCTCACTTTGATAGAAAAACGAACGTGTGTGTGTGTGTGTGTGTGACTAAAACAAAATTCTAAAATATAGGCCTGGTTTCACAGACAGGGCTTAGACTGAGCCAGGTTTAGACCTTAGTTCATTGTACCTTCTCATTGGTCCGTTTCCAGAAGCATCCCGCAAGGAAAATGACCGTTATGGGAGGTTGCAGGTACATACTGATGGATTGAATGTAGATGAAGAGCTGCCCACCCTGACTGGCCTGAACTAGAGGAATCCACAGCACTGACACCACCACTAACACCAACACAAACACTCTGACATGGAAACACACGGCAGTTGAAAGTCAACTTTACGAGAGAGTAAAACGTATTAAGCATTTGTAGTTGTTCAATGATTATACTAGACTCATTTACCATAAACAAAAGCTTGACTAAAGAAGGATTCTACTAACTGTCCAGCTGGCCACCAACATCATAAGATGTTGATTTTGGTTGAATATAGGTTCTGTTCAATATAGTTTGATGTTGATATTTTGTTGGTTTTAAGTTGTGGTGATAAGAAACCGCAATGCCTGCAAACCCAACGTCTGCTAAACATCATAATGTTTGCATCCACTATGGCAAGCCGTCGTGACTTTTATTCATTCTCAGGATATGAACTTTCACTAGTTAAAATGTTCTCGATATCAGGAATTAGATTTCCACTAGTAACAAAGTTCATTCTTGATATCAATATTTGTATTTTCACTTTTCACTTTTGTATTTTTTTTCCACTAGTAAAAATGTTCACTTCTGATATCATGAATGTGATTGTTATTAGTAAGAAAGCCGTTTTAGATATCAGAAATTATTTTGATATCAGGAATTCATGTTCAGATATCAGAAATGAATATTTTTACTAGTAGCAATTCAATTGTTGATATCAAGAATAGACATTTGTACTAATAACAATGTAATAGTTGATATCAGAAATGTGCATTTTTACTAGTAAGAATTGCATTCCTGATATGTGAAACTGGAATTTCAACTAGTAAGAAATTAATTCTTCATATCAACAATTGAATTTGAATGGCAGCCAATGGCGAGATTTCACTAGTAAAAATACAATTACAGATATCAAGAATTATACTTTGTAGTGGAAATTGAATTGTTGATATCAAGAATGAACTTTGTTACTAGTGGAAATCTAATTCCTGATAATCAAGAATTAACATTTTAACAAGTGAAAATGTAATTGTTGATATCACAAGTTCATATCCTGAAAATGAAATAAAAGTCAAAACGGCTTGCCATACGTCCACACAATATTAAATAGCATCAATGGACACTGATATTTTATTGCCGTCATGCCATTGTTGGGTTTTGGCATCAATACGATTTTCATTTCCAACAAGATTCAACATCTTTCCAATGTTGGAGGTTGACTTCAACCCAATTTTTAATTTCACCCAAATTTTAATTTAAAGTCTATCTGACATCAGGTTAACGTCCAGTGCAAGATGGGTACTTTTAAATACAAATATGCTCTTTACAGGCTGGAAAAATGGATGAATTTCCCTTTAAAATTTAATATGTGTACAGCAGCTTGTTGATGTCACACCTTCCCACAATCATGAGCTCCCACTCGGAGGCAGTGCGGCGGATGTTTCTCCACAAGTCCATGGTGAAAATGGTGCTGGAACTGTTGAATATGGAGGTCAAAGAGGACATGAGAGCAGCCAACATCACAGCCATCATTAAACCCCTCAGACCTGGACGAACACACAGGAAGAAAATGATTCAGCTCGGCCAGCTGATCTAGAAATCCAATAACAAACATTCCCTGAATCTCACTGATACCTGAAGGAAGGAGCTCCATGACCAGTTTGGCATAAGCAATGTCTGAGCAGCCCACAGGATTCCCACAAACCTGTTTACACACATCCGGGTCTCCACAGCCCACCTCGTCTACAAGTCACACACACGTTCACAAGCCTTTCAATAGAACATATTGTACATTTAGAGGCCTTAAACTTTGGTGTTTGTTTCGGTGACGCACCTGGGTAAAGTATTCTGCTGATCATGCCAGGAATCACCATCATGAAGAAGGGCAGAACTTTGAGGTAAGCGGCGAGCAGAGATCCTCCTTTAGCGTGCAGAATGCTCTTGGAAGCAAGTGAACGCTGCACTATCACCTGCATACAGGAACGACAACAAACTTGTTATGATTGGAAGATAACGTTATGTTGTTGCTAGGCAGTTTCTAAGATGTTATAGACGGCTACAAGACAGTTACTCTAAAATGGTTATAGCAGCTTTTCCATCCGAAATTAACCCCCGTCGACCCGCCGACCACATTTAAAAAATAACTTCCAGTTTAAATTAAATTAAAATGGATTAAATGACTATAAGTTTGAACTATAATGCTTTTTATCATCATTTAAAATCATTTTTGTGATCATAAATTATTTTCAGACATGCGCAGACCTACTATATACTGAATAGTATACTCAGTTAACGAACACTTACGCTCGTGCGCTTTGGCAGAATTCCAATAGTAGCCATTATTTTTATAAATTTAGGGATCAAAATGGACAAATTTGTTATTAGAGGAGAAAAACAAAATCAGGAACATACGAATGAATGAACACATTGCAAACAAGAAGACTCGTAGCATCAGCAGCGAAGAGAAGAAGAATGGAAGAATCAGTTTGCTGTCAATGCGCGAGATGGGCAGCCTTTGTTTGCTCTGTGGTAAAGTACTTGGCAAATGCAAAACCTACAATGTCAAAAGACATGTGAATTCAATGTGTTTGGTTAATGTACTTGTATGTTAAATCAATAAAAAAAACGCATCGGCGCGAATATCGTCAGATTGTAACAATGCGCTCAATGTTGTGTAATGTGAGTTTATTGAACAGGAGAGTTTCACCATTTCAGCCATTGTGAAACGAAAATGAATTTCTTAAAGTACTTGCTGCCAGTAGTATTTGTTGATTTTGCTGTTGTGACAGAAATAAAAATACAGTATGTGCCACCAGAAAACACCACCTCTTCTGTGTGTGACAGTTATCTAGTTATAATAATGATATTATCTGCTAATACCACACATTAAATCTGATTGGTTTTTATTGGTGGCGTCATTTGTAAATGATATGAGGCCTGTGACTTTTAAAAATGGTGGTTGAAATAAAATGCTGCATCGAGTCAAATAATCAGCAAGTCCCACCCACGAAAGTTCCTGAACTTTGAAAAAGCACCACCTCGAAAGCAGGGACTTTATGAGGGTGAAATTTTTACCCAGAACTTCATTTAGACCCTGGTCCCTGTGGTCCAAATACACCAAGTACCACCCCAAAGTCCCTAGTTCCTGTGGTGGAAACTCAGTTATAGAAACTAGTTTACAAATAGTTTATAAATGCTCTTGTGAAAACATATATGCCTTACATTTAAGACTAATGTGCACATTCAGTGCACTAATTTTTCTCAAGAGTAGCTCGATCGTTGGAACTAAAAGCAAGAACATAGAGATAGATCAATATAAATAAATCGAAGCCATCATACGAATCATCGGTAATGCATTTAATAAGTAAGTTCAATAAACGCTGCTGGTGCTTCACCTGGTCAGAACACCAGTACCACATGGAGGGCATGGACATGCCCAGGATTACTCCCGGCCAGGGCAGGTCAGAGGTCACAGGGTGACGGAATATGTGAAAGGCGTCATCACGAGGGATTCCGCAGGTGGTGTTGGGCACTCGGATGGAGGGAATGGCTTGAGGATACTTGTCCAGGACAGCCTGAAATCCCCCAACCTCGACAAAACCTGACATCGAGAGAAAAAAAGTACATTATTATTGTATAAAGGATTCAGAAGAAGTCAACGTGATTTTCATGGTCACTCACTGAAGCCCATGAGGATCAGGGCTCCGACCACCATGATGACCGTCTGAACCGCATCGGTGTAGATCACTGCTGCCAGACCACCTGCGACCACATCAGTCAAGAACTGGTTTAGAAGATTACAAGACTTCCTCACTTCAAGGATTAAAGGACCGTTCGCAACATGAACGATAACCAGAACTAGTGATGGGCACTTTCGAAACACTCCTTCGTGAACCAGTGATTCGAAGCACGTTTCAAACTGCCAAAGTCAGGTGATTTCAGTAAACGAGGCTTCATTAAATCTATAACTATTTCGAAATATTTTGAAATGTCAATCTCTTTGAACCCATATATATATATATATATATATATATATATATATAACCCATATATATCTTTGACCCAGCGTCTATATAGTTTTCATCTGATCTCAGATTAGTTTTATAAAATTACCAACATTTAATGACATTTGTATAATGAAAAGGAAGAGTTGTTGGAGTAATCTCTTATTGGCCTGATTTACCAAACCCTCCATAAACCAAACAAAACAAGTCCTACAATTGAATAAAATAACATATTATACAAACATTTCATATTTAATGGTTTTTGTGTTCAGTTCTGAATGTGTTCGAAACAGTAAATCAGTATGAGAAGAAACATTTGAATTTCAAAACACTGGTTTATATATAACTATTAGAATAGAGGTATGGAAAACATAACAACTACACAAAGGAAATATATCGTTGGGATCACTTTCCAGAGTGATTTTTTTTTCAACATCGACAGCCAATCAGAACTCAGAGCTTGAGCATTTAAAGTGGCAGACGGCGTGTTTGTTGTGCTTTGGTGTGAACAGCTCTTAAGAGAAATAAAATATCCGACCTGCGATGGTGTACAGAGCCGTAATGCCAAGAAGCAGAACCACAGCGAGATAGATGTTCCACTGCAGAGCCTGCTGAATGAACACCGCTCCGGCATACATGTCCACCTGCACAGAGACACACAGATCTATTCAAAGCGGATTACAAGATCAGCTCTGTTAATAAGATTTTTTTTTTATTTAACATACTTACTGATATTTTTGTGAAGATGTAGATAAATAGATATAAAACACAAAGAAATAACTGTATTCTTTTGCCTCCAAATCTTTTCTGTAAATACTCAGGCATGGTTGTGACCTGCAAAGTAATGGAAAATAATACGAATTTACATAATTCGTATTTATTTCACACTAACTGCAGCCTTGCTGAGCATAAGACTTCTTTCTAAAACATTTAAAAATAGTACCGAGCCCAAACTTTTTAGGGTGCCTGTTACCGGAGATCTGTTAAATGGACTCTAAGTGTATGTAATACTACCTGTTTTTCTCCTCACCTTTGATGCAATATAAATGGGTAAAAACAGCCAGCCCAAGAGCAGCACCATCAGCATGCCCTGCAAATGAGACATTAACTATATTACAACAAGGGCCTGTAGACGTCACTCATTCTCTTTCTCACTCATATTCAGCAAATCAATGTACTCTCTATCTCTTAAATTGTAGACATTGTGCGCTCACATTCCATTCATAAGCAGTGGCGCCGATACCAGCTGCCGCCCCAGAGCCTGCGAGCCCAATGAAGTGACCACTGCCCACATTACTGGCAAATAGAGAGGCGCCCACCTGCACGGGATGATAGAAGATGGAAAAAATGTGAGCTGGAAATAACATTTCATTCTTGAGGGGCCGTTTACACAACACCGTTTTCAACTAAAAACAGAAAACTTTTTTTGGCAGTTCATTTACACGTCAACGGTGTTTTGGAGACCTGAAAATGCAAAATTTTGAAAGGGATTTCAAAGTGCAAGTTTTTGAAAACGATACCGTTAGCAGGGTTGGGGAGTAACGAAATACAAGTAACTTAGTTACGCATTTAAAATAATAACTGTATTTCATTACAGTTACATTTTAAATGGGTGGTATTCAGATTACAGTTACTTCTGAAAAGTATTTTAGATTATCAAAATTTAGATTATTTGTTTTGTGTCATTTTAAAGAGCAATTGGTGATTCTCTGACTCTGACAGTCTGAAAAAATGGAGTTAAATTTCATCAACATTTTATACTTTTAAGAGGGATCATAAAAAAATTCTTATTTTTATTTAGTACTGTCCAGAATAAGACAAAATGACTGAATTTGTTAAAAAAAAAAATGCCAAACTGTCAACCTAACTTAACTGTCCTGTCAGCACAGTTGTTTTGTGCTAGTTGTTTGTGAGTCATTTCATAATTCACTACTTTTTCTCACAATTTTTTTTTTTCCCTTACAATTGTGAGTTTGCATTTGGAATTGGGAGATATAAACTTGCAATACCTTTTTTGTGTTTGTTCCACACTTATTAGTATTCCAAAGTATTTTAAAGTATTTAGATTAAGTTACTAAACTTGAGTAATGAAACGAAATACTTTACAAATTACTTTTTAAAGCATGTATTTTGTAATCTGTAGTGAAATTCATTTTAAAAGTAACCGACCCAGCCCTGCCCGTTAGACATTGGCAACTACTGGACTGGCGTGATTAATGCAGTGTTTTCACACAAAAAAAATTTTAGAAAATGTTTTCTGTTTTTGTACATCGTTGTCGTGTAAACGTAACCTAAGTTCCATTACTTTTTTACTCGCTTACCGGCCACCAAGTCATGTTTTTGCCAGCAAGAAAATATCCATCCACTGTGCTCCTCTTGGTCTTCCACATGGACTGTTGGGTGAGCAAAGGTTATAAATATGCCATTTGCAAGATTTTAAGCCATAAATGTGATAACACATTTCCTGAAGTAATATTTTGTCACTGTGAAATGGTATTGCATTGCATTTGGTCTTTTCAGTAAACTTACCCACAAGCCCACTGCCAGAACCAAAAGGAAGTAGATGACAAGCACCACTATATCTGTGGTGGCCAGGGTAGTCGGGGGCAATATGCCCTCGGCGGTGGGGGAAGAGGACACATCGGGTTGCTCAGTGGCAGCCATGAGGTCAAAGGTCAAGGAGTTTCTCAGGTGTGTGTCACTTTAAGACAAAAGATGGTCTGTATCACATACACACTTTGACAAGCAACACGTGATGCGGAGTGTGAGGATATCAAGACGTGACTTTATGTCTTCCTTGATTATACATTATCTAGTATTCACATGTTAATGCTTGTTGTGTTTAATCAGATACTGGTTATAAGTTACAAAAGAGGAATGGCAAATGTTTCCCTACAGAGCGTAAAACTGAAATGTTAACTTCTAAGAAAGGATCACAGGGCAGATATTACGTAAAACTCTTCATAAAGCACAAACAGAAATGGGATTATATAGGCAGATCTCACATTTGCTGATCCAAATTTGATAGATGTATGTGATTTACTGCATGGATTTAATCAGTTTTACTCTCAAAAGAAGAGAGAAATACTGTATATACAAACATGCTTACAGCAGCCAGCATGATTTTCAGGCTTCATTAAGGTGTAAAGTTGATGGTATTAAAGTTTGTAAATACATTTGCATTATTATTATTATTATTATTATTATTAAGAAGTCCAGATTATGGCATCTGGCAAAAGTGTTTGGAGAGGCTTATTCTGCCACTGAACATATGTCTTTAACAGATGTTCCACTCACCCATGCCCATGAGGGAGCCATATCCCTTGTGGAGTGGGCTTGAGCACTTATAGGACATTACCTATAAGCTAAAGCTATTGCATCCACAATCCAATGGGATAGCCTCTACTTTGATACTGTATCCTTTTGTTCGCATATGGTTACAAATGAGGGTTTACCACAAAAAAACGCAAACTACTAACTTCAGCAAAAGCTTTTTCTCTTTTTATTCTCATTGGTTTAAAGTGTTCTTGTGAAAAGTATATAGTTACGTGTGTTGAACTTGAACAATGAGTGCATTGGCATTTCTTCCAGGCCGAAGAATTAGCTCCATAAACAATACAATGAACATACAAAAACACTTCATTCAAGCTTCCCATACCATTTTCTCAGTGAAGCCTTTAAGTCAGTTCATGGTAGTCAAAAAAACTGATTCTTCTACCACACCTCTCTCCTTCTTCATTCAAATCTCACCTTATATGTGATGCAGGTGAGTTTAACTATTGCCCTCTAGTGCCTCAAGTATCATTACACAGAATTATCTTCAGGACATGAAGAAAAAAAAACCCCACTCTGGTCACTCTGTTACTATACCAACAGACCTTTAGTGCGACTATCGAATCACACAAAGAGCTGCAAAGAGAGTCTAAACTAGTGTGTTCAACATGAATGCGCATAGCACATACAGGGCAAAGGAGGGAGACTTGTCCCGGCCAGTAAGTTAGCTCAGAGCTAAAGCTGATATAGGTACAACCTGGCCTCTGAACAATATTGAGAGCACCTTAGTAACACAACCTTTGATTGGTCTGAGAGCAACTCTACAGTCACTCAGGCCAAAACCATGCAGGACTCACTGACTGAAAGAGCAAATCGAATCAAATCTTCACTCAATCGCTTAACTGATGTGAGTGCAAGCAAGCGCTGTCTTGAAAGAGAGCACTTACAGCAAAGCTGTATGGGGAACATGTCAAAGATTTCAAAGCTAAAGCCAAATCCCAGGAGGTGATTGTAGACGGTCGAGCAGGTTTTAGCCATCTCGTGCCTTGTAAAAATGTATGTATACTTTGAGCGTAGAAGGCACATTGCCATCATTTAAGAGCTCATGCAAGAAGGACATAACTGGAATCAGACGATTCACAGGGTCCTCATTCCTCAAGCTGTACCAGCTCTCAAAGACTTTCCATTTATGAGCATTGAGGCAGCAGGAAGAAGGGGCTCTTGCTCTTGCTTCAGTAGTTGTCTTCTGGCTGCGAGCTTTGCTGAGCGGCTCAGATTGAGCATCCCTCCTCAGCAGGATGGACCAGGGGATATGCAAAAGATTGGTGACAAGCCATTGTAGCATCTGTACTTACTACTTGAGCATGGAGGGGTACACCTGAGTACTCTTGTATAAAAGACAAAGTGATTGGCACGGGGCAATTCACCAGTGCTGTAGTCCAGCGTTCTACTCTAGTTATTAAATGATACTTCGATTAGCAATGTCAGAAAACGCCTGTGATTAGAGGCTATCTGAACATAAGAGTAGACATATTTCAGGTCCACTGATATAATCCACTCCCTTGGCCAATACACACAAGGTCTGTTTCAGTTCACTCATTTAAATGTATGCTTTGACGGTGCGTGATTCAGTGGTCCCAGATCCAAGATGAGATGGGAACAACTTTCTTTGATGGGGACCGGAAAGTTGCCCGTCGCACTTCTGTACAACATGACAGAAGCTGAAGCATTTGGTGCTTACAACAAGGCAACCAAAGACTAGGAGCTGCTGATACTGTGAGAGTGAGGATGAGCTGGAGAAGCTTTGATACGGATGCACATTGTGAGTTTACATATACATTAGTCTCAGCCTCAGACATCACGGGCACGGACCGTTGGCTGAACGTCTGATGAGAGCAAAGAGGTGGTAGTAGCGGTGCTATTGCTTACATCACAGCAGCGATGAGCTACCGGACCTAGTTGAACACCGTGGGTTGATGAGCAAAACGGTGTCAAGATGGCGGCAGTCATACCGGGAGGCATTATAGATTGGGAGTGCCCTCTGTGAAAGGTGGGCTCACATCAAAATAAAGCCCAGTTACACTCCCTGAGAAGGGGATATGTTGGGTGGTTGAGTGGCAGAATCCTACATTTAGCACACTCATTTTAGAAGGGATAGTGCAAACATTGCATTACTGTACACACTCATTGTAGGGATTGCGAAGTGGTTCGCCTTGCCAATGAAGCAATTTCGTGATGAGGGCTATCTGGATATAGAAGTAGGTACTCACCAGATGCACTGTGATAATTAGACCTCCAGCCAACCTGCGAGAGGATCTGTTTCAATCGGAGGGAGTGTTCTGAAACTGAGAGTGAGATTTTAGAGCTTGCACGGCAGACAATATTACACCATTAAAATGGTGCTTTTTATATGGAGCTCATCGCTTTAAGGCGAGAGGCGAGAGAAAAGGACTTCATTAGGCAGGGAAACCGAGAGGAGTAAGAGAATGGGTAGACTTTACTGTAGACTCTGTAGTTCCTCGTGTCAGGAATGGATGGCATCTTGGCCATGAGTTCTTTGGTTTCGTAGCTTGCTCAGGCTCTATGCAAAAGAGCTTGATAACAGTCTTGCAGAAGAATGTGCGGAAGAGTGCAAAAAGTAGCGGCACAGCCGATGTATTATCATAGGAGGGCTATGAGAGACAGCATTGCCAGTGTATGCAGTGGCTAATGTAAGCAACACTGTCGGTGCTTATTGTGGAATTCTTGAACGGCAGCAGTGCCGGGATATTGAATGGTTGGTGTAACCAACGCTTAATGACAACCTACACTCCCTCATGAAAACATCAGCACAGCTGGTGCGTTATCATTGAAGGGCTTTGAAGTCTGATGACACCAAACTTCTCTGAGGTGGAGGGTTGCTTATATTGCGTGAATGAGTGAGCAACTGGGGCATTTTGTGCTTTATACAGGGCAGATTGCTGCTTAAAGGCAGGGGGCTGCGCATATCGGCTGCTAAGATTCACTGGAGCTCATCCTAATCATCTTCTGAGATGTCAAAAGAGATCAGGTTACGGGTCCCAACGGAGGCGCAGAAACTGCTGATGAATGCCGATACTGACATGTACCCTGACTCTCCTGCTTCTGTTCCTTGCTCCGTGGCTCTTGGGCGGCGGAAGCAGTTCAGCGGCCAGCTTATCGTCAAAGATGATGTCGATATGGAGGTGAAGGATCCTGACACTCATCACTTCACAGTGAGGATAGCCACATCCTTCCAGCACTAGCCATATTTACCAGAACGCATGAAGGGCAGCGGTAATCCAGGTGCTGTCGGTAATTGGCGAGTAGCAATTGGCTTCCTGAATACAAAGTTATTGTCTGAAGGAGAAATAGTCTAAGAAAATTCCGTTCACTGAGTCCTTACATATGGGGAGCATTCCCGCCCCTATTTCATGCGCTTGAATGTCACTGGCCATTGTGTTACAATGGTGTTATTCCAATCATTTTTCAGTATTTTTAGGAGAACAATGTTTCCCCATAGTGTCAGCTCTGACACAATGTTGAGAGACCGATTTGAAAGGGAACTGTATTGAGAGTGGTACATAAATGTATTTAAAGCTGTTTGTAAAGGTGTTTGCAAAAAAATATTTACAGCATTAGTAGTAGCCAGTTACTAATTACTAAATTCTTCTTACTTACCTTAATATTCATTAATGTTCACAAATTCAAATTAAGTATTAACCCCCACCAAAAATAAAACAAACAAGAATACTAACAGAATCAAAAGTTTGAAGAATTAAAGCTGAATCAAACACGTTTTCCAGGAGGAGTACAAGATTATTGTACACATATGGCCATTACAACCTAAATAAAGATTAAAAAATGGACAAAACTAACCTGAATTAACGGGTCAGAAACAGTCAGAGGTCTCTATCCAAGTGAATGATCCATTCAAACAGGAATGTAGGGTCTCCAGCGAACGAACCCAGAGTTTCTCTCAGAACCGTAGAGATGAGCCCTCTCTGATCAAAGGGGTCAAACTCCACTTGCCTTCATGTAACACTACACGCTGGTTAAAATGTAAGGGCGTTTTATTACCAAAACAGTAATGACAACAGAACAATGTTGCAACATCACTTATACAGAGTTACTTAGTGGAGGCGCCGACATTTATTATACATGATACATTACAAAAGAAAGGAAAACAAACTCAGAAATAGACATTGTCTCATTTCTCAAATGAAAAAACAAATGCAAAAGAGCTGTACTGCCCTTTGTGTGTTTTTTGCATCACCACCAACCATTAATTCGTCTTATATAGCACTTTAAAGATGAAATAATTCAAATTCTTCTTTGGGCCGTCCCATCCATGATGAGAGCATGAAATGAGCTATTAACACTGTAAAACATGTCCTAAAAGTAAAATACAAAGCATGTATGAATCTTTACACGACTTACATTACAATAATGACCAATAAATTAATCAATAACAGTTATGAAATGTCCTGTGATCATATGGTAAAACCTTTTCTGTTTTCATATTACAAACCCCTGGTTTCTTACATTGAGTTGTAAGCACAAAAAGATGAGCAAACGTTAACAATTAAACAATTAAAATGAATTGACATGATAAATGATGCCATAAAAATATTTTTATAAGTGGGGAAACGAGTCAAACAATTAGATAAATATGTGTGATATTTTCACAATTTTTACAACAGGATTGTTTAATACAATCACAAAGTCCAGTTTAATGCCTTGAACATTCAGAATAACAATGATACAAGAATAATATGATTCATTATGGTAGTAAGGAATTAAAGCAGATATAAAGCAGCACAGTTAATTTTTAGTTAAAAGTTAATATTTAAAAAAGCAAATGCATATAGTGAAATCATAATCTAGCTCATCATCGTTTTCCTTAACTAGTAAAGCAATATACCAAACTACGGTAACTGCTGCTCTCGTACAATATATCTCAATCTATACAATATATCTCTATCTAAGCAGTTTTTGTTTTGAAGAAATCATCATTAATAATATATTGCAATTAAACATTCTGGATATCAGGAATGACTTTTTATCAGTTAAGACATTAGTTTAACAAAATACTTACAGTAATTTTACTTTTACAGTACAATGACCAACTAACAACTCTGAACCAAGTTGTTTAAATACACTTATGCAGAATTAAGACACATTGTTAAAGCACTTTTCTCCTAAACAACACTTTTATTAATATATCAAGTCAGTCAAATCTGACACTCACAGTCCTAATTACACTTTACATTAAATATATCTTAACTGCACTTATAATGTTTACAAATCCCATGTAAAATGTTTGCCGGCAATTCCTGCCCCAACTTCTGGCTTGTCAATTTTCAAGAGGCAAAAAAGTTTTTGAGTGCCAAGAACAATCAAACAGTCCAGCTTGTAAATAACATTCTAGACCAAATGTTTTAAAGCCATTTATGATCTTTCCCTGCACTATTTGCTCTACAACAGAAGCTTTCCTGTCCAAACTGTGCCTGAGAGTTCATCTGTATAACTTACCAGGACTCTGGTGCTTATGCATTATATTGTCACTGTACATGTCCTTGAATTACCATAAGGCTATCACTAAATCAGATTGGACAGGTATAGGAGTGTATGTAAGTGAGTGTTTATGTACTGTAAGTGAGTTTGCCTCATGTACCCAACATTGTTTGGTTTCGGTTTCGTCACCAGGCTACAGGAGAGGTTGTGCGAGGGCTCCTGGGGCTGCGTGGAGGGTTTTCTGTTGTCTGGATATCACTCAAAGCCCTCTAAAAACAATAACAACAACACATATAATACCTGTAACATACATATTCCTCATCCACACTCATGATACACAAGAAATATCATAAAATATATTCATTTTCACTATTAAGGCACGACTCTGCAAGCAAAAAGATTTTTTGAGCTATTTGGATTTTCTCAAAATGAGTAATTTCTCCAGCACTGAGCCAGAAATCTTCATTTCAGTGGCACTTAATGTACATTGTACATACTCCAAACTACAGTTTTATCTATACAGTGAAGATTTTTTGTTCACATGTCATTTGCTTGATTTTTTACTACACTTTATTCCTAAAAACATGGTGATTTTTTTCCCCTGTCGAATGTATTTTCTAATTTGTGATTAAAAAAAAAAGAGATATCCAAAATGCCTTCAGTAAAAACATTTATAAAACGGTTAGTTCCTGTCCTTAATTCTGATTGGTCGATAGCTGTGTTTTATTCACCCAACGGTTCTGTGCATCACTACACAACAACACCCTTAGCAACGTAAACTGAATTATGTAGAAGAGTATTGTGAGAAAGAGGTCGAGGTCTGCTTTCAGATTTAGCATTTTCCTTCAGGTCAGGCCTATGTTCATAAAAAGAATCGCTGCAATATCTTGTCCTTTTAACAGTTAACTCCCGTGACTGACAGCTCGAGTCAAAGCATTTGTCAGTTGTATCTTGTTCTGTGTTCACAACAATTCAGTCTTTCAATGCAAAAGTCTTCGCTACTGACTGACTCACTCACTCAAAAAGAAATTCTTTGCCGCTATCTAATGGCGTATTAATGTAACTTCTCTTGCTGTTCACGGTCAGGGACTATTTTTCCAGCGGAAGGAACACATTTACTGATTCTACAACTGAAAGCAGCATTTATAGATATTTTTGGCTTTAATATCTATATTGTGTAGTAACCGTTTTATAAAAACAATAAGGTACTCGAGGCTAGTGCTGTATCGTGAATAAGTAACAGCTTCGCATCGAGCCTAATAGCCGTGACTCATTCACGATAACAGCACAGCCTCTCATACCTTATTGCTTGCTTAACTCTAACATGTCAATAAAATAAAACATGAATTTTGAACCTGCCTTTACTAAATATTCAGGTATTTTGTTTTGGAGATCATCACTTGCATATTTAAACATAACATTTTAGAAAATTTCATATAACTACAAAACAAATGTTCTCAATTCTTAATGTAATCAGTCAACTGGGGAAGTATGGTGATATATTTTAGTTACATTTTTACCCTATTCATCTTGGTTATCTTGTCTTAAATTACAACAATTTAATAAATATCAGTTGTTTTTGACAATGAAATCATGCCTTTCTTTATTGTGTATATTTCAACTTATTTCTTTGGGTTTGTCTGTGTTCGTCTTGTAATGGACATTGTTAATGTTTGGTAAATAGGCTAGTTGTGTTTTAAGTGAGCAACGCATGTCTAAAAACAGCTCTCAGATGAGAGGAGGAGGAGTGACCTATTTCTGCCACATGTCTGTGCTAAAAGCCTCAAAACACATCTTTACTTTCTTTCACCTCGTTTACTAGATTGACATACAAATTGCAAATGAAATATCCATCAGGTTGTCTAATACAAAGCTTACCTCAAACTTGGCAATGAACTCAGCAAAGATACCGAAGAAACTCTCAGTGGTGGTGGTCTTTCCATCCTCACCGAAGAACGAAGCGACTTTGCAGAATTCATCCATCGCCAGCTGCTGCAGAGACTCCAGAGACTGCACTGCAGGGTGACTGTTTTCCAGAAATCCCTACATGCAAACTGTAGTTAAGGTGGTTTGTGATGAATTTGGCAAATTTCAGGCATCCTGTATTCAGTGGTTGAAACATTCATATAATCTAGTGTCACTAAGCCATATTTAAGACACGCCAAAAGTACATTCAAGTCGTGTCGGAAAGTTTGCATTTATGAGTTGAACGCACTTGGAAGTCACTACAAAGTCGTAATTACAAGTAGGAGACACATGTTAGAGAGAAAACATGTGGATGTAGCATCTGTGTTAATGGTACATTTGTTTAAATGATTGTTTTAGGTTACATCTAAATTCCATAGTATTGTAAGTATATTTAGGAAACACTTTATTTTACAGTGTCATTGTTACGTATGTTTCATGTATTTACTATAGTAATAACTAGGAATTACGCATAATTACATGCAATTGAGCCTAAACCAAACCCTACAGTAAGTACATGTAGTTAATTTTTATTACTCAGAACTTAAACGTATAATTACACTGTAATCCCGACACCTTAAAATAAAGTGTAACCAAAATTACAATTCGGTTACACTTTATTTTAAGGTGTCCATGTACTGAGTAAAAATAACGAATGTCATGTCCTTACTGTAGGGTTAGGGTTAGGACTGGGGTTTGATTTAGGGTTAGTTGCACGTAAATATGCATCATTTATAGGTATTACTACAGTAACTACATGTAACATGTGAAACAAGGACACTGTAAAATAAATTGTTACCCAGTTCAATATACATCACCTTCATAAAATGAATAAAAACAATGTGCATTAGCATCGTTTTGTAGATGCAGTTTAAAACGTTTGCTGAATTCTTGTTGAAAAAGGTATATTGCCATCTTGCTTTTATTTGAAAACACCTGACGTCATAATTACAACTTCCCAACTTGTAAATAGGAACTTCCCGTGAGGACATGAATACACAATCTTCTAGCCAGTTAAGATATTTTGATAGAGGATACACTCATAACAACAGCAAAACGATCCTCAGCAGTGGCTGGCATCTTCTGGCAAGCTAACCGGATGTCCTGGATTGTGGCGTGTAGGTCATTAAAGTCGGAGGTGATGTTTCTCTGATTCACTGTACAGAACAAATCAAAGAAAAATATTAAAGAGATCTGCACCACCATTTATGGAAATATAAGAAGCCAACATTAAATGGGAATGATGTCTTGGACAAAACTTGATGAGGAGCACCAAGGATTGTGTAAATCAGAGTTTGAATGAATCGTTAGCTTTCATTTCATCCATTTTTAGACATCACTAAAACAAACTAAATTAATTCAGACTTTATAAAAGAAGTGTCTTTGAGGAACTAGATTCAAGTGTTTACCTTTGGCTGCTTGTGGCACCGTCACAAGCTCCTTCCTAAAATCCAGAACCTCAGGAAAGTGCTGGCACAATGATTTCACCAGGATGTGAAGAAATGTTGATTTTCCATCCACGGTTTTGGTGGTACTGAGCTTCAAGCAGAAAAATTGAGAGTTCTAGTTTTATAATGTTTCAAAAAAATGCTTAAAACTTTTACACAACCTAATGATGAACCTCATGAACTCATACACAACAACAGGGCTTACTTCAGTGAGAAAATTGATCTTAAATCCAGTCGTTTTGTTGGTCTTGGGTTGGCCATTATTCAGATAATTCCCCATAGCCAGCACAAACTGGAAAAAATAGAAACTAACAAGTTAATCAACATGCCATGAGAAGAAGGTCATTTTTATTCAACATGTGCATTGCCATGGTATCGGAGCGGATTAATGCATAGGCTAACCTAGGCTGCAGATGTGATCAGGGGGCCTCCGTTGAGCGGTTGTTACACATATTTTCTTATTAATCTATTTCTACACCATTAGAAATTGCTAGTGTTACTGGATAGAGGTTTTAAAATAACAGGCAATTGACAGCACGGAGTTTTAGGGGCAGTTCACGTCACGTCTAAAAACTCTAGCGACTCTTACCTTCTTTTCAAACTGGAGTTTGTCAAGAACACGTACTGTTAACTGACAAAGCTTATGCTACTGGATCAGAGCGCTGTCAATCACTGCCTTATTCAATATCCTTTGTTGCCTGTAAATTTGGCAAAAACAATTGACTGTTCGCAAAGACCCGCCCCATTTAGTTAATGTTGCTATGTCGCTCTCATGCAGTGAAAAATTCATCGCGGAGCAACAGACACTGACAACGCGTCGACGGACAAGACAGAGCAGGTTACTTTTAATATGAATTAAAGTTTCACATTTCAAATTGTGTATTTTTTTTAAAGAAGTTTAAACAATATTTGACAGCTCAAGCGGCTCGTGAATCAACATCTCTTCATACTAGTTCATTTATAGCATCAAATAAACATGAATGAACATCAGAAGGAATGTTGTTTCAACCGTGGAAAGATGTGAGTACACACAATTCTTCAAGTTCACCAACGTTAATCTACTAACTCCCCTGACTGCTTTGTCGGACAAAATGGCGGATTAGGGGTTATGATTGGTTAGATTGCCTGTCAATCAAACTGCCTGCGATTTGGATCCGAGCACTGTCAATGCTTAGGCAATATACAGCCTTTTTACCATGCCAATAAAGCTACTTGAATCTCAATTTGTCAATCTCTGATTAATAATTAAAAATAATAATGTTATATTTATGTAGCACTTTAACACTTTACATATGGAATGGGGAATCAACCACCACAAATGTGCAGGATCCACCTAGGATGATAAAGTGTTACCGTTTTATTGATTATATATTTTATCTAATATTTATTAGTGATACAACATACGATTCATGCAGATGTTTGCATTGAGTGTGCGTGTAGGTTGTCTTGGGGGACTCTAGAAATCCGTGAGCCTTGGGGTCTGTGTAGTGCTTAATTCATCTCTGCATGGTATATTTCAGTATTACGAACAGCCTGCATTAAGAACTTGTCAACACTCTGCGAAAGACTTTCTTTGTGTTTGATTTCTTGACTGTATGAGCATGCGTGCCTGGGGAGAAACTAAATGACTCGATGGAAATGAAGGAATTATACCTCCAGAATCTTGGCCAGTTTTTTGCTGTTCTTGAGCTCCATTGAAGCTTTGAAAACACAGTCATAGGCCCCTCTCATCTCCTCTGTTTTCTCTTGCAGTGTAGTCTTAAAATGCAGGCTTTTTAAGCGGGTCTTATACTCTGGCACAGAAAGCATCTGAATATACAAAAGCACAAGAAGAGTTAAAATCATACAAAAAAATAATCATGATGTTCATCAAACTTTTTCATTGCACATTTCATTCATCATGTACCTGTAGGACAAACTGATCAGGCTCACTGAGTTTATTTGGGTCATCTCTGTACTGCTCATACTGTCTGACCTCATCATCATCTGGAGCATACAGGAGCAGTTGTTTAATATGTGGTGACTCCAAACGTTCGCTCGACATTGTCATCAGCACCTGCCGTAGCTCTCCTGGCGACAGCTTCAGATGGGCAATCAAGATTGCTATAAAAACGACAGAAGAGTCTTAGTCCTTGTTTACGCCTGGTATTAAGATGCGTTTTGTTCGATCAAATCACAAGTAGATGAAGGTCTTTGTTGTCCATTTTCGACCACTTCTGTCTTGATTTCTTCGAGCAGAGGGTGTGAACGGATTGGTTTTTTTGCTGATCATTTGATTTAAATGGACAAAATAAGCAGTTCACATATGAATCCGAAAGGAGACAACGGAAAAGCATACCGAGAGCATTAGCTTTCGTTTCTGCTCTGACAGCGGCAAGAGCACGCTGAATGCAGTGTGTATGTGTGTTAGAAATCAGAAATGGTGAGAGAACATTGTGCTTGGTACATTTTCATCTTCAAACCGAACTTCAGCTGACAAAGTTTAAATCCCATCTAACTAGCGCGCTTCCCATAATGTTTACGCATTAGGTCAGTAGGCGTAGAGTAGGCGGTGTGGCTTGTGGCTGCTCAAACTCGACCACATGAGCGCATACATTATGAAAGCAATCCAGTCAAATGCGTTTTTGACTACCTCAAGAAGTGGTCGAAAGTGGACAAGCTCAAAACATTTCAGACCCTGTTTATACCCGTATTTAGTGTCATCCACTTGTGATCCGCTTATTTGCTAGCTTATAGTCAAACAGTTGGGATAGTATGCTGTTATCAGGTCTAATTTAAAACCAAAAACACACTGTGATAAACCAAGTCAAAAAAGGGCATGGTCATACTGTATATACTGTAAGCTGATACTTGACTGGGAAGCACACATGAACATCATCTAAACATTTACAAATAAACATCATTGAACTCCGCAGGCCATTACAACCTGAAAAAGGACAACGAGAAGAACAATACCCTGACTTGAATACTCACAAGCATTGTAGGCTTTCTTATGGGAGAGAATCTCCACCACATCTTTCTTCTTGAAAGTCTCCATCTGAGCTGAGAGCTCCGGAAGAGAAACTGAGACATGAATCGTACCGTGAGTGAGAAGAATTTATGAGGGTAAACATGGACTCAATTGATAAAAGAATAGTCCGACAGTGCCTTCAAGTCTTCTCGGGAAGTTCTTACATATGAGTTAGTGATTTTTGGTTGGAAATGAGAGGAAAACAGAGTTGTCACACAAGCCTGCCTCCTCATAGACTGGAGAAGTTTGCCTTTCTGGCAAGCTTTATCGCCATTCTTCATCCACAGTAAACAAAAATTTGTGCTGCCAACATTTGCAATTAAAAGTTAATTATGACGAATACCATTTCATGCTGCAAAGTCTGGGCGTAAAGACTCTTACCGCTGGCAATTACAACATAGTGGTGGTGTTCATCTTTCTGTCATAACTTCCAATCAGCTTGGCCAGCTACAGACAAACTGGCAGCCAGGCAACAGACAAGTGACCAATCCTGAGCTGTGTAGCCACTACATGCATTCTACCATCACGGTTCAACTGTGCAGAGAATTCTGGGCTGAGAACGGTTTGTAATCCTGCCGTGCTGAACCAAGCTCAAGTAGAAATATAGCTGGAACTGTTCCTCATACCTTTCTTGGAACTATTTGCCCCGGCGGTGGAACAGTGGCTAAATGTTTTATAGAGATATATTAAAAGTCAGTGACAGATAGCTCATTGACCCAGAAGTTCAATTGACATCATATAAGACCTTAGAATATTCTTCTATATCTTTTTGTCTTCCAATAGATATGTGAAGGTTTTTCACCTTGAGAGACCTTGAGACCCTCCTCCCATCTTTCTTCTCACAACCGTTCAGTTTGAGCTAGATTTATGATATGAGCAGGCTATTGTTGTCTCAGTCAAGGAGGACCGTGACTCCCTTAGTGCTGCCATAGGCATCTTAGTGTCCTCTTTTACTATTGCTGTTATTGTCTGAACTCAGTTTTCATGGACAACCAGTTCTGGGCAGATTCGCAGGTGTTCCTCATTTTCTTACTTTAAATGATGGACTTTACTGTGCTTTTAAGTATTAGACGACACAGAAATATTCCTAATACCTTGTTAATACAAAATGGAGTTAAGTATACTCTACAAACAACAAATCCTGTCTACTACAAATGGACCACACTGTATATTCCTCTTTTAAATACATAGAATGCAATTGGCCAGATGAAGAAACAGCTTAGATTTGCTGGTGTTATCTGACCTCCAGCTGACCTCCATGGTTTGATGGTTTAAGAGGGAGGTGTTTGCCACTTGTCACCTGGTCAACAACTTTTTTGCATCAGCTTGGAAATGAGTAATACATATGTAACTTTTCTCATACTTTACTCACCAGGGGTCTTTTGTGTTCCAAAATGAAGCTCCAAGTCAAGGTATTTCACCATGTCACTCAGCTTGTCATAATCAGAGTCTTCTTCTAACTGTGGTGAGAAAACACATCTGTCCTATACATTTCATCTTATGGCGTGAGACAAACACATGACAATGGACCTTATGAGATGTTCCCCATTACAAAAGACCTCATTATATGTCTCAAATAACATACTATTTCCTTTAAAGGTCTCATCCAACTATTAGAGGATTGTCGTTTGTGAGTGGCTTATGCTTTTCTACCAATTTGAAACAGCAAATATAATAAACAACCACTAGAATCAGATCTCCTTTAGATGCAGAACACTGTCAAAATTTGAGTCAAATGCTATAAATCTCTATTAAAAGCTATTTAAGACATGAGGCTAGTTTCAGGGCAAACTACTTTACCTGTCCCCAAATGGTTCCCTCAGAATTTTCCACCTGCTCCCAGCGTAGCCTCTTTACACTCATATGACTGGAATCCGATTTTTGCGGTGAGGACTTTGGTAGAGGAGGAGGCATGCAAGGTGGTGGTAAAGGTGGTGGAGGAGGTGGCTCCACTGTGGACTCTTCAGTGTGGTGGCGAGTTTGTGATTGGGGTGTACTTGGTGGTTGTGTTTGGGACTGGGCTTCATGGTGGCTATGGTGGTGGTGGTGATGACGATATTCATGGTACATGGGCTGAGGGCTCTGCCTGGCCTGTGCAATGGGGGGAATCTGAGGGGTTGAACGATGCTGATGCTGTTGCTGCTGCTGAATCTGTTGCTGCTGCTGTATCTGTTGTTGCTGCTGAATTTGCTGTTGTTGAAGCTGTTGCTGCTGCTGAAGCTGTTGTTGAAGGTGTTGTTGCTGATGAATCTGCTGCTGCTGTTGAATCTGGTGCTGCTGAAGTTGTTGTTGCTGCTGCATCTGTTGCTGCTGTTGCTGCTGTTGTGAAGGATGAGGTTGGAAGGTCGACAGAATCTGTTGAGTCTGGTGAGGTTGGTGGGGCTGGTGGATCTGGTGGTACTGAGGAGCCGACTGGATGGGCTGAACCTGGTGTATGTGTTCAATCTGGTGAATGTGGCGGTTTGGCGGAGGAGTCTGGGCGGGTGGGTAGGCTTGATGAGCTTGGTTCATCTGATGGTGGTACTGTTGCGGAGATGGCTGAATAGCTTGAGAAACGGCTTGAGCCATGTGCGCTCTGTGCATTTCTCTATCCGCCCTTTCCAGTCTCTCAATTCGCTCCAAATGCTCCAAGCGTTCCAAGCGCTGGATGTGCTCCAATTGGTCAAGTCTATCCATAGAGCTTGAGAGGTGAGCCTGATGACTCTGATGCCTCTGATAAGCATTGTGTATTTGTTGATCTGAATGCAAGGGTTGGGACTGCATCTCATAGATATGTCTATCTGAGCGTTCTTTTCTTTCAATCCTATCAAGCCTATCCATAGAACTAGAGAGCTGAGTCTGAATAGTCTGGTGTGAGTGACGGCTTTTGTGCACTTTGATTGACTGAGATTGGTGACTTGGTTTATTTTGATACATTTGATGCATCTGGTGATCCTGTTGCATCTGGTGGTGTTGGTGAACCTGGTGGGCTGGATTACCCTGATGGTGCATATCGTAGATTGCATGACTGGGCATGGATGACTGGATTATTTCTGGAGAGGGCATAGGGGGCAGAGATTGGTGCATCTGCTGCTGAGTTTGCTGAGGGTGGCCAGCTGTTGGTTCAACTGGAAGTGAGTGGTGCTCCTGAAGGACTTGATGCTGAGTCATCATCTCATCACGTGTGGGCAACACCTTGTGAATGGACTGTCGTTTTGGAGGCGGGTTAGCCCTTGGCGGAGGCGGTGGAGGAGGCCCAGGGTGTCGACGGAAGGTCATCTGTCGGGGTGTGTGGTCAGGGGTGAATCTAGCAGGTGGAGGGGGGTCATTGAATTGGACAGGTGGAGGGGGAGGAGGAGTGAGAGGAGGTGGAGGAATGTGCTCGGAGCTGGAGGAGTAGGTGAGAGAGCTGGCATCCTCGCTGCTACTATGCACTTCGCTTGGACTACTTAGCTCGGGAGGCATGTAAGGACCCTCTTCCTCCTCCTCCTCCTCCTCTTCCTCTTCCTCCTCCTCCTCCTCATCTTCCTCCTCTACCTCCTCTTCATCATTCTGGAAAGTCATCTGGACAACATCCTGGTATTATATTGAAGCAAAACATTCAAATGGCATTAAGTTTTTGCTATAGACTATTAAAGATTAGTCACTGTACTTGTCAAGCCAATGAACTATTGTCACAACAATAAAAGCAAATATCAAACCAATAAACCATACTAATATACAAACCTCTTCATAGTCATTCTCTGGTGACAGGAAGTCATCCACAGATAACTGCTGTCCTAGCTGTTCACTCAGAGCCTCCATGAACAGATCTGTGTCCGGGGTACGGGGTGGACGCGAAAAAGTATAACGCTTCTTGCGAATGGGTGGACTAGGAGGGTAGTCAGGAGGAGAGGGTGGAGAGAGAGGTGGGCTGTCTAAACTGATGTAGGGGTTGGACTCAGCACTTGTTTGAGAGGGAAGACCTGGAGGGTAACAGGGGCACTGAGGACTGAGGGGAGGCTCCTGAGTCCAAGAGTCAGGCTGTGAAGGAGGAGGTGGAGGTGGCGGAGGAGGCACAGGCTGCGCTGATGCAGATTTGCGGCTACCTGAGAGATGAAGATTAAAAACCAATTGTTAGGAAGATAAAATGTCTCTGATATTAGCCTCAGATGAAATTGCCACTTTTTACAGAAATGACAAGGACATTCGAGAAAATGAGAAGCTGCGATGCCAATCAAAAATGAGTCATGTACCTGAAGTAGCCCGAACAGACGGAGAGGAAGAGTGTGTTCTAACAGACTGTGAAGAAGCGTGCGGGAAGACATCCACGCTAACCATAGTGTCAGGAGCAGGGGGAGGGCGACTCTTCAGGGATTTGGATCTCTTCCCGGCATAGACATTTTCCAGCTCGGCATACACCGCTGATAGCTAGACAGAGCACATGGACTGGATTGTTAATATAAAGACAGTACACTTGCGTGATTTCTCAACGATTTCAATGTTTGCAAACCTGTACAAATCAAAGAAGAGCACTCACATTAGTCAGATTGTTGGGTGTCTCCGGTAAAGATGTTCCATCCCCTGATTGTCTCTCTCCAGGAGTCAGTCTCATAGGTGCCACCTCTACTGGCTCAGTACAAATTCCTTATGAAGAAAGAAAATAGTCCATCATCTCTTATTTAAGTTAAGCTGATGGGACATTAGATCCCAGTTTCTACAATAATGTCTAGTATGTCCAGTGCTGTTTTCATGATTTGTAATGTTAGGTGTGAACGTTGAAACAATTTCAATACATATATATAAGTTGCGATTCACGTGTAAACGTGTTTCATTTGAACCCATGCCCGCACACCAGACCTTCAGGTGCTGGGGGTCAGTACCAAAATTATAGAGAATTTTGGTAAATGTATTTCTTTAGGGTTGTCAAAGATCAATAAAATGTTTAGCCGCAATTTTTTAAACATACTTACCAAGTTTCTTTTTTAAAGTCCAGTCATCATGAAATCATGAGATTAAACCATTATTTTGGCTATAGACAGCCCTAGTTTTTAACTGTAAGATATATCATATTTGGGGGTCATTGGCATCAAACAAATTGAAAACCACTGTCCTATGCTATAATATGCAATGTAATACAACATAGTATTTGAAGACAGCCTACCCATGCCCAGGTGAGTGCCAATAACCAGATCATCTGAGCTGCGTCCCCTCACACTGCTCCTATAAGTGGTTCCTGTCACCTTCATGGAGCTGCTACGACGGTGAGGCTCATGGGCTGGAGGTTCAGGATCTGCTGTTGGCACCATCAATAATAAGAACATGCAAACATACATGGTCATGTACATATACTGTATTCTGTACAGATTGAAGAGGAATGAACAGAAGGTAAGGCTCACGTGCGACTTTATAGCCAAGGAAGCGAGATATCTTGTTCTGGCAGTGTTCCTGCTCCTCATAGGTCAGCAACTGGTAAACGAACTGCCAGATCACCTGTTTTGCTGGGGTATCCAACACAGGGAAGACGTCCACAATCAAAGTGTCTACATTTCTAATGGCACAGAATAAAAATGAATCAAATTAAGTTTCACACAAAGTTCTGAAAAGTTCTCAGAGAAGCAATGCAAATATTTCCAATGGAGAATGTATTTTCTTTCACTAAATGTTACGGGCATGTCCTTCACCTGTGCTGGAAAAATGCCTCCAGGGCCTTGCAAATGGTGTATCTCTCCTGAAGCGTGAGAAGGTGCTCGAGCTGCTGGCTGAAGGTGCGGCCCTGTACTCGGATACTGGGAGGCAGGATCTCAGCGACCCACTGCAGGGAGCTAAGTACAGGAGCACGGGAGCGGGGAGAAACTTCCACTTGCTCTGGTTCAGGCATGGTGAAGGCTGGCGAGCCATCTTCAACCACCAGGCTGGGCATTGCCCCACTCCCCTGCAGCATAGACACCACCTTCTCATGTGAACAGCTCCTGAGAAGATGTACAAAAATATGACATAGAGTGTTAATTTACCGGATTATGAGCATACAAAGAGATTCAATTTCATCACAAAAGGTATTTACATATTTTAGAGGAACTTTCAGTGATCTACCTGACTTAATACTTATGTTTAGGGGTTTGTTCAAATCCAAATAATGCATAAAAACAATGGTGATGCTTGCTTTAAACTCTATTAAAGTTCCATATTAGGATAAAAGAATTGTATTCCAATGCAACCCAACCACAAGTCTCACCTCATGTCCAAACCATTGAGAAACAGGATGCGATCTCCAGGTTTGAGACCCGCCTTCTCAGCAGGGCTGCCTGGAGAAGGAATGGCAAGAGACCAAGCAGAAAGTAACTACTGACAGCAGATCATATGTGCTCCAACTGAGATTAAGCTGTGCTCATGAGATGCCATTTGAAATGACGTGAGATCTATAAAGTCAAGACGCTGCAGCTTGGGTGTTTGTCACATCCTGCCCAAGAATGAATGCCTCTTTTTAGCTTTTGAGGGCTGGTTGTGGGAAAAGTGTGAATCTAAAAGGATTTGTGCTAGATAAAAACAGAGCTCCACCACCTGTGCCCCTCTGACTCAGCCTGTGGAAAGTCTTCTGTTGTGTCTTCTTGCCTCTCTCTCTCTCTCGTCTCCTGCTGTTCTTGCTCACTGCCAGTTTTTGCCGCCTAACTTTGTAATGGCCGCCATGATTCAGAAATGACAGAACTTTCATGATTTCAGCATTCACGTCATCTGCTTCAGTAATATGTTTGATATTTGACTCCCCTTCACTTGTTTCATGTCCAAAATATATTTTATTCATCTTTCTAAAATAGTCTTATTTTGTTGTAGGATGTCAACTAGAATAAATGCACCGCAAGACACAAGACGAAAGTTAAATGTTTAGAAGAACAACGATATTAAAGAACAATAATAATATTTCTGTCATACAACAAATGTAAATAAAAAGCTAATTCATTTATAAAATCTGAGTTGTTTAGAGAGAATAAAAATATATAACAGTGGATCATTTGAATATTAAGGTTTAATCAAATATTAAACATTTTAACATTGAATATAAGCCACTTAACTCATAACCATGATCATTTTTGTTCATTTCATACCTGGTATTACAGAGTCTATCCAGACTGGAGCATGGCCACGCAGAGTAAACCCAAAACTCTGGTTGCCTTTGTACACGCGTACTGTCCTAATGAAACACAATGGGGGAAAGAAATAAAAAATAGTTAGTATGCCCCCAAAATTCAAGATATTGGGGCAAAAATGCCCATAAGAGTTTGTCTCATATTTATATCATATGACAATATCACATGGGTAACTAGAGCAATATCACATGAGTGCTGTTTTTGTTCATAACAGCAGGAGTATAAATGTGATAATGATTTCATAAAACAGTTCAATGAACAAGAAGTTAATATTGTGCTATATTTTAGAAACAATATTTTCTTTTTTTGCTCAGTTTTGCCAACGAAAATATTGCCTGTAAAGCCGAAGCAGAATTGCAGAGCAGTGTTTTGTTTCTGAATGAATCCGCGTTTTGAGCGAATCAATCGGGTGAACCAATAATTCAATGGCCCATTCATAAAGAGAGCCATTTACTTCATTCCTGAATGAATCCGCCATTTGAACAAATTGAATGAATGAATGAATGAAAGACTCAATGTCTTTCTCCTTAAGCCATTTAATGCCACCTACTGGCAGGTTCAGTTTTTTATTTAGAGTAAAATATTATTAAAAAATATCATATTTTATTTTCATATTAATAATAATAAAAAAAACATTAAAAGGTATAGTTCACCCAAATTTAAGATTCTGTCATTATTTACTCTCCCTCATGGTCATTGAATCCCAAAAGTGTATGTGTAATAAATTCTATATTGAATAAAAAAATATATTTATTTCTAAAGCAACTTTTTGTAAAGATTTTCTGATTTAAAACAATAATTAATTTAAATTAACTTTCGGGGTAATTTTCCAGCCAATTTTTATGTGCGATTAATTTGTGAATCGCCACATTGTTCAGTCCTAACATATGAGATATAGATATAGATTATATATATATATATATTATATATATATATATTATATATATATATATTATATATATATATATATATAAGTATATGAATGTTTTATTTCTGTTCAGTTGTACTATGACAAACCATGTTATGCATTTTAACTTTTCTAACTTGTATGGATAAAGCATAATGCATAATGCATGTGTAGCAAGCAGGGCGCAGCCGAGAGCCATGGGAATGGAGCAAGGCCGGTGACGCGAGTGCGAATGAGTGAGTGTACGGAGTGCAAGTCTCACGGAGGACCTCCAAAAGTATAAAAGGAGTGTCGACAGTGAAGGTCATGAGAGAACCAGGCCTGGACTTTATGTTGGTGTTTTGTTTTGGTTTAAGCGCCAGTCGTCTGTGAGGGTCTTTCGTTTACTTTCATGTTGTTGTTTGTTTATTTTATGATTAAAGTTAATTTGGAATGTTCTCCAGTTTCCGCCTCCTCCTACCCTGAGCCTTTGACTTTACTACAGCATGTTTTATATCATATTACAAAAGTGTAATGTTACTGAAGCGATACAAAAACATTTGTTGTGCCACATTTTTGCTCATATTATTATTTTTATATAATTCTGATTGTTGTTTTCTTTAAAGGTAGTGCTATTAATAGATATAGTCACATAAAGTCTTCGAATTTATTCCACTACCATCATATAATCAAACTACTCCTGGAATATAAAGAGCTCTTCTTCTACATATTTCATTTGCTTTCTCTGTGTGGCTCAAGGTATCTCGATAGCTGCGTCTCATTACGAAGGCTGCGTCCTCCGGAGGTCACATCTGAAGGCTACATACGTCATCGAGAAAAGTAACCATTAGATTGCAAAGTAAGCAAGAAATTACAGTATTTTACACCTCAGGAGGAGTAACAGTCAAGTTTATTACCATTACTTTTCTTAAATAAGACAACAATGATGACTTACGCAGCCTTCAAATGCGACCTCTGGTGGATGCTGCTTCCGAAATGAGACGCAGATATTGTGTATATGCTGTCATTATGGAAATAGCTAGCAATTTCCCAGTCCAATGAAGCCACACATTCAGTCTTATTAAGCTATTAAAGAGAAACTGCAGCTGCATTCCCTGTGACAAATCATTAAGTGTGTATTATACTAGTGACTGATAGGATTTCATATCCTCCCACCTTTTCCTATTTATGCATCAGACACAAGATTAAGAGAGAATTGATTCATACTTACGAAATATACTTGTGAAGTAATGTTTAACGCATAATAGGCCATAGTGAGGAGGTCGATTCTTAATGATGTGTCATATTTACTCTCTCACACATATGCAGGTGTCAAATAATATGACTAAAAATAACACGAATTATAAGAGTGAAAGCAGTGACATAAAATATCCATTTACAGGCTACAATAGTTGTGAAATTGGAAATCCAACAAGGAGGTATCTGTCTATCCATCCATGAATCTCAGCATTATATTTATTAAAATCTAATATTTTTTATTTTCTAACAAAAACAAATAAAAATAAAACAAATATAACAAAAATAAAATCGATAATTTTATAATTATAAAATACAAATTAAAAATGTTTTTTATTATATATAGAGTGACACTTTCACTGACCTGCGGGTGGAGAAGGAGCTGGTATGGCCTGCGATGAGAGAGGTGGTCTTGCGGAGGCCACGGGCAGGAGGCATGACAACATCTTCATTTGAGGTCCGGGGCACAGAACTGGCTCTCGTGGACACAGACAGCAGTCGATCGGGGTGGTCTTCGCTCCGGCTGCGTCGTAGGCGATTGTTCCTGTGCTCACTGAAGCTTCGGCCCCTTAACCGACTGATCAAACTCTGAGAGACCATCTCATCAAATCGCTGCCTGTGCTTCTTAGGGATGAAGATCCTGACAAACATGGCATATACACAGCAGACGGGAGTCACAGAGGAGAAACTGTTCAGGCGTGTGAACACACTCCCATGCCTACTGAGACAAACACTGGATAGAGTCACACAGGCAAAGACTGAGGAGGAGGGACAGCTATGAGAAAGTCTGCTATAATTACATCGGATTACGGAGATGTTTTTGACCTGCTATGAAAGAAAAGAGGGCTCATGTGTGCAATGAAGCACTTTTTTTCTGTCCTGTGAAGAGGGGCAGATAAAAATATCCCGTTTGATCAACATCAAAAGCTAAGCAGGTAAGCATGTGACTTCTGAAAGATGTCTGATCGGTATTTTGAAGTTCTGGGAGGATGAATGATTAAAGTGAAAAAAAAAAAGTGCTTTTTACTCCACTATGATATAAGCCCTCTCTGAATTCTCACTCAAAGTTATGAACATTCTTATTACCTTCTACCAACCCTATCACAGATAGACAAAACTAAAGCTCCGCCTTGATATATATGTATATATATATACACACATACACACACAGAATATATAGTTCAGTCATGAAACTCTTCTGATCAGCTGATTGATTCTCTTAAAGCTGATTGCTACAGCCATTTGATCGGTTTGTTTTATCTATCTAACCTATTTTTTTCTGTCCTGGACCGACTCAACTCAGTGCAACATGTCATGTGAATTTTCCTAGCCCTTCTCCTTCCCCAGTACCACCTGCCCATGTCTGTTAGGGGATTCTCCTTACTTTGCATGTTTCACCAGTAGCCTTCACTCATGCAGCGGGAGCAGCATGTGTATATTGCATTCTTAAAAATAAATCCTGTTTAAATCTTTTACGATGGTTGTCATTATTGATTGGAATGACAATTGTGGAATGATTTATTCATTTTATTTTAATGTTTATTTTGCAATTATCATTCTCAATACAAATCATATTATTGTAATACCATTATTATCAGTAATAATAATTTTAATCAGTAATTTATATATACATTTTTTATCATTTATTCATTTTAATTTAATTTCTTCTGATTTAAGCGAAAAAATATTATCTATAAATACAGCTACTGCGAGTCTGACCTGATTATAAAAATTCAACCACAAATAATACATATTTTACATGCTTCCTGTCAACATGTCATCACTGTATAAAACCCACTGAATATATATTACCCACTGGACTATTCTGACTAAGATAATATTGCATAAAACTGAAATGATCCCAGGATCATCAGGACAATATCAAACCACAAGGAATCATGGGGGGGATGCACAGTCCAGAACCAAATCTAAAACAATATTTTATATTACTAATAAATATCATACACTACGGTTCAAAAGTTTGAGGTCAGTAAGTTTTTTTTGAAGAAAGTAATATGTTTATTCACCAAAGGTGCATTAAATTGATCAAAAGTGACAGTAAAGACATTTATAATGTTACAAAAGAAATGCTATTGACAGGGATATGTTTAGTTTGGTCTTTGTTTCTGTAGTACATTTGATTGTTTGAGTTGTTTTTCTGTTAGTTGGTTTCTACTGTTTCTAGATCAGTTGTCTTTATGTTCATTAGTTACCATGATTTTTGATTTTCCTCATGTGTCACTCCTCTGTTTAATTAGTTACCTTTTTTTTGCCTGTGTGTACAATACACTGTATACAGCCATCATTTTGTTCAGGTCTTTGTCTTGTGTTTATGCTGCCACATGTTTTACTGTGTCTTCTTAGCTGTAGATTACCTTCTTTGTATTTATAAATAAAATATGTAAATAAAAGTGTAAATATCAACCGATTTTAATAATATCAAAAACAACGCACAGACCTCAACAACAAATGATATTGGAAGAATTTTGGTTTCGATAAAAGTTAATAAGCATGTTGCATTTTATTATTACCGTACTTTTTTTTAGCATTATCTGATCAGAACACATCTGCAAACTGTTGTTGAAAACACAGAATTGTCCCTTGTAATGTACCTAATCAAGGTAAAGATTAGATTACAAACAGCAATTGTCACAAATTGTACTTATAAATAATAGCCTCATACACGCATACTTTCACTCAATATTACATTATCCCTGTTTGTATAAAGCAATTCAGTCATTTCACATATACAACATATGCTAGTCACTTTCCTCTGAAGAGCTCAGAGCCCAGCAATGGTAGCAGGACATTCCAAACCAAGAAAAACAAAACTAATACTAACTTAAAACTAACATTTTTTTAAGATTCATGTAATTCATCCACAATTCTAATGTACCCAAGTGCAACTGTGCCACTGAATTTAAGCATAACAAGCATCTGCTCTCATATCAGTGTTTTCATTCATGAAAGGTTCTCTAAAAACTCTTAATGCAACTTAAATTCACATTTCTCTCAAAGTTAACTTTTATTTAGTTCAGGATGCCCTCAATTAGAAGGAGGTCACAGAACATCTAAAATTAACGCAGAGTCATACAAGGGAGGCAACACAGATCAAGGACACACTTTTGAAAATGAATGAAGGTGGGAATGAAGAATGTATTAAAGAGTCTCAATTATATATATATATATATATATATAATATATATATATATAAAACATCTATTAACAAGTAAGTGAACTCTAAACCTATTATTTCCAAATGTTTTAGTCCACTCTGTCTTGTTATAATTGCATGCCATCCACTTTTCTAAACTGACGAACATCCCCTTAAAAAGTTCTCGATGATATAAATGACGGAAAATTCATTATTAAAGAAAGCAAAATCAACAACAAGGCCAAATGAGGAGTAAATACGATGTATGAAGTAAAATACCAACAACAAAAATAACAAAAAAGTTTTCTACTTGCTCTCTCGACTTAAAAGTCTAATATTGCTTGAAACTGTAATAAATTAAAGAGTTACAATTTCCCTAGAAAATTGATAAAACCCCAACTACTGAAACTACACTGTAAAAAATAATTGTTGGTTTAACTTAAAAAAGTAAGTGACCTAGTTGACTTAAAATTTCAAGTTCACTGAAATTAAAATGTTGAGTTAATACAAGGCGATTGGTTTAATCAACAGAAACTCAAAATATTATGTTATCTAAACCACATGAATCATCTAACATTTGACAAAAGAAAACATGTAGTGATAAATCATGAAAATAATTTTAGCATGATCCTAGAAGGTTCTCCTTACCGAAAACGCCTGAGCCCCATCTCTCCTTTAAATTACGTCTCAAAGAAACAATGAGATGTTCTTGATCTCAGCGCAGGTGTCTTCATAGAGCTGAAATAATCATTCACTGAATAAAACAGGATAGTTGGACAAGCCATTATCTCCAGTAGCCAGATGAGGAGATGCTTATTAGCGCCAACTTGAGGAGCGATGACGTTGCGTGTATGAAGAAGGAAACTTCACGTCATCATCGAGTCAGCTTTGGCAGGGTCGCCCACACTGCCATGCTGTGTTGCCTTGGGGAGTTTAACATTTGAAAGGAGTCTACATCCAGAGCTGTAGACCAGATGTCTTCAACTGCAGATGAGAGGCAAAGTTGCAGCTGCTTCAAAGGTGGAGAGAGAGAATAGAATGAAAGAGTGGAGCAGAAACGGAGAGAGAGGGAGAGAGAAAATAGATACTGTCCCACTGGATATCTAAGGCAGGTCATCATGTGGGAGACTCAGGAAAAAGTTATTCAATCTGATCCACATAATTGTGCGCGAGTTAGAAGGTCCTTGAAGTATCCAAGTGCACGAGGACAAAAGCAGAAAACTCTTGAGTTTGCACAACCGACACAAACCAGATAAAGCGTTGTAGTTGAATGCAAAACCTGAAGACACAAAGAACCGATTCCTTTCAAATTTAAGGCAAGGTCCCAAAATCTTGTTAGCCGGTTCTTTGTACCCCAGCTGGAAACTCGCAAGTTTAAATCAAGAAAGTTGTTATGTGGATTTTGTTCGAACTTCTGGTGCGTCACAGACCTAAGAGAGATTTATTACAAGAAGTAGGCTGCTTAAAAATAGGGAGGCTCCATGGGGAGGACTGGGCACATTTTTTGCAGGGACGGAGCGCAGCACACAGGCTGGTCAGCGCTCGAGCGGACTGCAGGACAGTGAAAATGAAGTGATGCATGCCAAATTCTGGTGACATCAATGATGAAAATGAGCTAGAAAGGTCATGCTCTCACTAAGATGCTTATATGCGTTCACACTACATGTGTCTGAACTACCTTCTCATTCAATTTAAAGCCAAACGTGATCAATACTCAAAACTAACAACATCAACTAGAACATGCACCAAATATGCCATTAAAGAGCAACTTGGATCTGCACAATGAAAAATGACAGCAAATCGGAGCTTGTGCAAATACAAAAATGTTTCTTACTTGCTAAAGAAGCCGTTCATGGTTCCTGGTAATACAAGGGTAGGCCATCAAGGGTTAAATCAGAACAAGCTGATCAAAAGTGTGAATCTAGGTATCTGGAGCATGCTGTTCTTCTTCATAATGCACTCCAGAGCGGTCCAAAAGAGTTTGTCTTTCAATAATAACACTTATTTGATAAATACTTGATGAAACAGTGATATCTGGTAAACATCACAGGAATAATTCCTCACTGGTAGCTAGAGGCAGTTGCTGTTAAAACTGCTCCGTTAGTGAAAATGAAAACCCTTCAGCTATGGGATGAGTCAAATTCTCCTGACAAAAGCCCTCATCAGCGAGTTATTATTGCAAGACACAGAACTGACGCCTACAAACCTAAGAGAAAGAAACATCTCTATTTGTCACAAAATATAATAAATGTAATAACAATACATGAATAATAATAAATGAATTTATAATATGAATATAATAATAATAATAATAATAATAATAAATCTAATTATATTAAAATGATCAAGGCACTAATGTGAAGGCCAATAATCTGTATCGGTCGATAAAAGCCACTGGCTGATTAGTTAAAAAATGCCAACGATCAGGGACAATTACGCGGTCAATCAAAAGGGGGCGGGAAAATGTGTCAGGCAGCAACTCATCGGGTGTGTTTAAAAAATGTTGAATTTAGGGCTTTCGACGTTTACGCGACAATAAAGCTTTAACAGTTATAGTTAACAGTGAGGTTAAAGCAGGCTCTTGCGCTTCTCATCCAATAATCGTAAAGAGCTTTGTACTTTCACACTTCTGATAAGAAATAAAGTCGTTAGTAGGCTGTAGTTAGTAGATTAATGTTGGTGAACTTGAAAAATTGTGTGTCCTCACGTCTTTCCGCACTTGAAACAACATTCCTTCTGATGTTCATTCATGTTTATTTGATGCTATAAATGAACTAGTATGAAGAGATGTTGATTCACGAGCCGCTTGAAGGAGCTCCAGCGATCTGTCACGACACATTAAAGAGACACTATGCGCTATTTTTTGTTTGAACTTCTTTAAAAAAATTACAATATTTTAAAAATGAAACTGTTTCATATGAGAAGTAACCTGCTCTGTCTTGTCTGTCGATGTGTTGTCAGTGTCCTTTTTCACTGTGTGAGAACATGATGTGTGGCATGAGAGCACATGGTTTGTCGGACATAGCAACAGTAACTACAGGGGGCGGGTCTTTGCGAAGGGTCAATTATTATACCTGAAAATAACCTGTAATATTATACTAATGTAGCAAATGAGAGAGTTATTGATTACAGCATTAGTTGGGAGAGATGCAACTAAAGAGTCAGATAAAGCTAAAATTAGCTGACATGATGTTTTTGTTGCTCCACAGAGAGTTTTTAAATAAGCTCACTGAGACCGAAATCACCAGAAATGTAAAGATTCAAAACTGAAGCATAAAATTATCAGGGAGACTCTGACACTGAGCATCAAAAGTGAGTGTGAATAAAGAAGTATATTTTTGAAAAATGAGGCACAAAACAGAAGAAGCATCCAGTTCATGGCTGTCCTGTCAAAAGGCATGCTCACAATACACAACATTTTAGCTGGATTTTGCTGTTTTATACAGATTTCCAATGTTTGCGTCAACCCCCAGTGCTCGTAGCGATTGCCGATGCTTGTTAAGTATAAGCAGGTCAGCAACGTGATCCGAGTCTGTCTTGAGGCGCTGTTGATATTCTCGCCACGTGATCTTGTAGTGTGTGCAATGCAATGACAAGGTGGAACTAATCCAGCCAATCAGACTGCAGGTGGTATAAATGGAAAAATCTCAAAATGACTTGCGTGAATTTAGTAACACTCAGGACTGGACATTAATTTTTTTGCTCATCAATCACTGTGGCCAGTAGTTACTGGCCATTCTGCATTTTCACTGGCCACAATTTTGACATTGAGAACATAGGGAAAAAATGGTTTTTAATATTATCATTTGGCAGCAGGTATATTAAGCAACTGTCTCTTAAAGCCTGACACACAGATCCATTATACTGTTACACATGCATTTTCTGTATTTACGTGAATACCTTACAAAGACCTGCGTTTTCTTGTTATTTTGCGTGTATTTGACCGTTTAAGCTCAAAAAGCAGCAAAACAACTCAATTTAGTACTGATGGGATTTATGTGTGCGCACAAAATATGCGGGAAGTGACTAGAAAGTGAAGTGGCGAGGAGTGACTGCGGCGGGTTGACGGTTGTTAATGTCAAGCCCTGGTAACACTTACCTACAACAAGGTTTCATTTGTTAACAGTAGTGCATTCGCTAACATGAACTAACAATATATGTTCATAGCATTTATTAACCTTTGTTAGTGTAAGTTAATTAAGTGTGCATTTGTTCATTGTTCCTCTTAGTTAATAGTGCTTTAAAGGATTAGTTCACTTCAGAATTAAAATTTCCTGATAATTTACTCACCCCCATGTCATCAGAGATGTTTAAGTCTTTCTTGCTTCAATCCGCCACGTAATAACAATGGAAAGGTCACACGCAACGTAGGCGGAAGTACCGTGGTAGGGCGAAAAACTCCATCTCATTTTCTTCTTCAACTTCAAAATAGTCTGACATTGTTGTTTTATCTTGCTTTATAAACATTTACTCGGTACTTCCAGCTACGTCAAGCGTAATTTTTCCAACATGATTCCGTAATGCGTGACAGATCGCAGAGCTAGTGCAAGATGAGCTATTGTGGTTAAAAAGTATATATATATATATATATGTTTGGAAAATTACTGATCGTTTCGTTAGATAAGACCCTTATTCCTTATCTGGGATTGTGTAGAGCCCTTGAAACTGTATTGAAACTGCAATTTGGACCTTCAACCCATTGAACCCCAGTGAAGTTAATGAAAATCCTGGAGTGTTTTCCTCAAAAACCGTAATTTCTTTTCAACTGAAGAAAAAAAGACATGAACATCTTGGATGACTTGAGGGTGAATAAATTATAAGGATATTTTAATTCTGAAATTAACCAATCTACTAACTGTAAATTTAAAAAATGAATTAGTAAATGTTGAAATTAACATTAACTAAGACAAATAGATGCTGTAGTAGTGTTGTTCATTGTTAGTTCGTGTTAACTAATGTAGTTAATGTTAACAAATGAAACCTTTTTGTAAAGTGTTACAAAAAATAAAATAAAATCAAATCAAATACAATCCAGCATTGTCACCAATCCAAACACAAAAAGGAAATTTAAAATGTGATGAGATGTAATTGGTAAAAAATTAAATAAAATAAAATAAATAATAATAATAATAATTTGGGAGGCGGGCCATATAGCTGGACTGATGAAAACTCATTGGTACCTGATGCTGTCAATCAGTTGCTGATGCTCCTCGGTGAGCAGTATTTCTGGAAGTGTGGACGCCAGTCCTTCAACATCCCTCTCATTTGCATACTGCTTCAGCAAATCAAAAAGCCTCTCTTTCACTTCAGGCTCCTCCCCTAAAATCTCCTCAACCTATAAAAATTCAGAGCAGACACTTTCAACTTTTTGAGGTTTGTGTTACAGTTTAACCATGTTTACATGCCTTTAAGACTGACCTTCTTGTTGAACTCCAGAGCTTTGTGCTTGCGGTCCTGCCTCACGATGTCTCCGCTCTGATAGGTCTCTTTCATGCTGCTGCTGGTGCGTTTCTGCCAGCGGTTCATACGGAGCACACCCAGACGCAGCGTACGTCCCTGAGAGGCCTTGATCATGGCCGCCGCTGTTTCGTGATGTTTCACTGGAATCCCGTTCACCTCCATCACATAGTCTCCTGCTCGCAGTCCACTCCGGCCGGCTGGAGAGTTGAACATGCAGTCCTCCACCAGCAAGGGACTGTCTCCCACTATGGTGAAGCCAAAACGACCATCAGGCCCTGGGGCAATGTCCATCTGTGGTAGCAAGTTTTTGCACAGCAAAAGCAAATGAAAAGGAAGAGAGATTTGAATTCACTTTAAGAAAACAACAGTACCTTGGTTTTATAAAATCAATCAATCAAAAGAATCCAAGTATCTACTTATCGAAGTATCTATCCAAGTATATACATATCCATCCAAGTATCTATCCATCCATCCATCCATCCAAGTATCTATCCATCTGTATCCATCCATCCAAGTATCTATCTATCCATGCATCCATCCATCCATCTGTATCCATCTATCTATCCAGCCATCCATCCATCCATCCATTCATCTATATCCATCCATCCAAGTATCTATCTATCCATGCATCCATCCATCCATCTGTATCTATCTATCTATCCAGCCATCCATATCTATCTATCTATCTATCTATCTATCTATCTATCTATCTATCTATCTATCTATCTATCTATCTATCTATCTATCTATCTATCTATCTATCTATCCATATCCATTCATCCATCTATATCCATCCATCCAAGTATCTATCTATCCATGCATCCATCCATCCATCTGTATCTATCTATCTATCCAGCCATCCATCCATCCATCTGTATCTATCTATCTATCCAGCCATCCATCCATCCATCTGTATCTATCTATCTATCCAGCCATCCATCCATCCATCTGTATCTATCTATCTATCCATCCATCCAAGTATTTATCTATCTATCTATCCATTCATCCAGCTGTATCCATCCATCCATCCATCCATCCAGCTGTATCCATCCATCCAAGTATCTATCTCTCCATCCAAGTATCTATCTATCCATGCATCCATCCATCTGTATCCATCCATCCAAGTATCTATCTATCCATGCATCCATCCATCCATCTGTATCCATCTATCTATCTATCTATCTATCTATCTATCTATCTATCTATCTATCTATCTATCTATCTATCTATCTATCCATCCATCCGTATCCATCCATCTATATCCATCCATCCAAGTATCTATCTATCCATGCATCCATCCATCCATCTGTATCTATCTATCTATCTATCTATCTATCTATCTATCTATCTATCTATCTATCTATCTATCTATCTATCTATCTATCTATCTATCTATCTATCTATCTATCTATCTATCTATCCATCCATCCATCTGTATCTATCTATCTATCTATCTATCTATCTATCTATCTATCTATCTATCTATCTATCTACCCATCCAGCTGTATCCATCCATCCAAGTATTTATCTATCTATCTATCCATTCATCCAGCTGTATCCATCCATCCATCCAGCTGTATCCATCCATCCGTATCCATCCATCCAAGTATCTATCTCTCCATCCAAGTATCTATCTATCCATGCATCCATCCATCCATCTGTATCCATCCATCCAAGTATCTATCTATCCATGCATCCATCCATCCATCTGTATCCATCCATCTGTATCTATCTATCTATCTATCTATCTATCTATCTATCTATCTATCTATCTATCTATCTATCCATCCGTATCCATCATCCATCCATCTATATCCATCCATCCAAGTATCTATCTATCCATGCATCCATCCATCCATCTGTATCTATCTATCTATCTATCTATCTATCTACCCATCCAGCTGTATCCATCCATCCAAGTATTTATCTATCTATCTATCCATTCATCCAGCTGTATCCATCCATCCATCCAGCTGTATCCATCCATCCATCCATCCGTATCCATCCATCCAAGTATCTATCTCTCCATCCAAGTATCTATCTATCCATGCATCCATCCATCCATCTGTATCCATCCATCCAAGTATCTATCTCTCCATCCAAGTATCTATCCATCCATCCATCCATCTGTATCCATCCATCCTAGTATCTATTTATCCATCCATCCATTCATCCATCAATCCAAGTATCTATCCATTGAATGGTAAAATATAGCATCAACAAAAAACAAACTGACCTGTTCAATTCTAGATACGACTCCGATGCTGGGTGGCACAGTTTTGAGGGTCTGAGCCAGAGCGACGAGAGCTTTGGTACTGAGGGTGGAGACGTTCTGCCCATCGATCTCCAGAACCTGGTCACCAGGCTGCAGCCCAGCCATGTAAGCACTGCTGCCCTCCACCACAGAGAGGATGTAACTGGGTCCATCTCCACCCAGCTTAAAGCCAAATTCCTCTGGCCAACCCTGGTTATTTGCTGGAAGGGCCAGTTCTGGAAAAAGTCAATAAATTAGAATACATCTAGGAGGACATTATGGTCACATGTTTGACACTTATAAGATGATCAGCTGTCCTTCCTGTCTCCCCGTAGCACGGTCTCAGGCGTCTTGCATTACGGACATTTTATTGCTCTGTTCACATCTGCAGTCCTCATGCCTCCTGCAGCAGGACTATGGCATGTTCGTACAGATGATCAGAGACCCTGGGCATCTTTCTTCTGGTGTTTTTCAGTCAGTAGAAAGGTCTCTTTGGTGTCCTTAGTTATTGTAACTATGACCTTAATTGTCAACATCCTGTGAACTATTAGTGTCTAAAGGACTGTTTCACTGGTGCATGTGCAATAATTGTTCATGGTTCACTCACCAAGCATTCAAAACATTGTTCAAACCCTTTCAAATAAGAAGCTGTAAAGCTCAAAATTATCTTAAAATGCAGTATCTTGAAAAAGCTACATTATTTATATATAGCCAATATATAAACACACACACACATACACACACATATATATATATATATATATATATACACACACACACACACAGACACACAAAACAATATATAGTCAAATCTAAAAATATAGTATTCTAACTTCTATTCAATCCAAGACATCACGCCAAAACCAATCCATTCATCTATTCAAATTTAAATAAAGATTAAAAAAAATATGTATACACACAAAACACCAGTATAAATTAAAATCTAAAAGTATAGAATTCTAACTTAAAAAATATTCACTCCAAAAGACATCATCCTAAAACCAATTCATCCATGTATTCAAATTTAATTAAATAAATAAATGTAACATGTTACTGTCAGAATCCCCACATCTATTCAAACCAAATCTATACACTTGCATCTAAAATATCAGAATGTTTTAGTTAAGTTGATTGTGTGACCTAATAACAAATGAAAAATAAAGACATTAAACAGTCGAGCAATTACTTTACGCACCAATATTCAGTGGGAATTCTCTCAGCACGTTAGGGTTTGGGTCTGTGGAAGTGAAGAAACACAATAATTTGCTTAAGTATATGTATGCATATTATTTTACCATATTATATAAGGTAAATGGCATAAGAAGTATCTATAATCTGGAGAAAGAAATTGTACTGTAATATATATATATATATAAAATAATAATAAAATATACACATTAAATCACATCTAAACTATATAATAAATCTTCTATGATCTTCAATATAATCTATATAATACAATAATGTTTTTCTCAGTTCTGAATAATAACTCAAAAGCATCTGACTATGGCACTGCAGTCACCGCCTCACAGAGCTCCATGTCCTGCCTCAGGAACTTACAGAAATCTTTGGAGGCACTGCGGGATCCCGATCGGCTTTGGCGAAGAGAAAAACGGCCCTTCTGGCTCTTCAAAAATCTTCTCATCATGGTTTCTGTGTCTTCTCAGCAGTATTGAAGTCAAGCTCTAAGAGGTCACCTCAGGTCAGCACCTCATCGCCCTCCTCAACAAGTCACTGCTCCATTTTTACAAAAAAGCCTTCAGTGAAGCAATCAATCCAGCATGTTTAGCCTCCATTGAGGATCCTTCCATGAAGCTATCAGTCCAGTGTAGATCAAGAGAGCGCTGTCGAGCTCTCTGCAGCCGTGGCTCTACATCTCCACTGAGTTGGTCCAGTCCTAACCCTCTTGCAGAGCACCGAGCAGAAATCTGGGACAAGCTAGCTGGGTCTTTTAATGATTCTTTTGCAAGAAAAAGGTACAGTGAAGCCCCATTTTTCTATAAATACCTCCCTCTCCCTCTCTCTCTCTTTCTCTCTGTGATGCTGGTGGATTGGGCCCTCTCTCAAGGCTGAGGACTGACCCAGAAACTGCCTGTCAGAGCAGCAAAGGACGGCGCTCCGATTAGAGATCCTCAGAGATGCTATGGTAAAGTTATATGGAGTCTGGTACATTTAACTCCAATTCCCATTCTAAGATGCTGATCCATTCTTCCAACTGTTCCTTATGCATCACAAAAACGCTCTCAGAACACCAGGAATGGTTAACCTCCAACACTGTAGTGAGAGGTATGATTTAACATGATATTAATAGCATTTACAGCATGACGTCATGTAATGAGGAGATCTCTGGCGCTCAGGGCTGGTAATCAGAAGGTTGCTGGCTTGACCTCCACGAAGATAAAGCAACAGCCCATCACAATTGTGCCCTTAACCTGAGGTTCCACAGTGAAGTTCTTTATTTATTTCCCTGTATATGAATATACTGCAAGCAACTTTGAATAATAGGGTGAATCTCCTAAAAATGTCAACAAAATGAAATAAAATATATTTTTAAAATTTAAACAAAACAAAATAATAAAAAAAACTAAAATAAAATAAACAATAGAACATATAAACCGAATAAAAAACAAAAATAAACATGAATTTTAAACAAAAATTAAATAAAACTTAAAATAAACAAGTCAACTTAAAATCAAAAGAACTATACATTTTAAACAAAACAAAACATAACATATGAAACTAAATATAATAAAAAACAGAAATAAACATATATATAAAATTTAAAAAAATATATATAAAACTAAACAAAAAACAAAGAAACAAATACAATTGACCCCCCCAAAAAAGTGACCTGAACATCAATAAATATCCAGTAAGATTTAACTAAATGAATACTTGCTGACTATAATGAAGAGTTAACTATGCAACAACATAAAACAAAAGGCATTTGTTAAAAGGCATTTGCTGCTAAAAGATGAGTTGATAATCTTGTTCAATATCACTATGAAACATATCGAGCCAGAGGGCTTATATGTTTTTCAACGGATCAGTAGAAAGTCAGGTCAGGGATTCAATTATAGCTGGAAATAAAAGACAGATGTCATTATATATGGGCATATGTGAAGGCCTGAAGGAGCAAAGCACTCCAGCATCTGATGGGAGGGAGAACAGATAGAGTCAAGGTGACCGCTTCATTATGCCCCCGATCTGCCAGAATGAAGCGTCTACTACTGCCTCTATCCATCGCTTAATGAAAGAACAGAGTGGAAAAATACATACCTCATACTTGCCTCACCAAATCTGAAGACGATAGAAGCCTTGCGGGCTCGTATACTGAAACACACACAAGTGTCTGTTTGTCTATCAATCATAAATTCAATCTTTTGAGCAACTGCTGCAAAGTATATTAAGACAATATTGATAATTAAATGTTTCTTGAGGATTTTTGAAGGATCATGTGACACTGAAGACTGGAGTAATGATGCTGAAAATACAGCTTTGATCACAGGAATATATTACATTTTAAATGATATTCAAATAGTTATTTTACATGGTAATATTTAGCAAAATTATGTTTTTTATTTTCATCAAATAAATGCAACCTTGGTGAACAGCAGAGACCTTTATCAAAAACATTAAAAATCTTTATTCCCACCCTAAACATTTGAACAGTAGTGCACAAGTCTGTAAAAATGTACAATGTGTATGTAACAATATTGGGTATTACGACTGGACAGATGTTTGTTTATAGCTGAACTGCGTAATTTCTCTTCCACAAGCATTTCGTCTTCCACTGATCATTCAAACAGATACTCCCATCCCAAACTCACATCATTGCCAATGCTGTGTCCACCTGGTCAAACAAATGAAGTGACGTTTTATAAGCATCACAGAGCCAGTCTTTGCTCATAGCTCTCTCTGCATCTGCACTGGAAAAAGTATTTTAACATCAAAAAATAACACACTTCAGCTTTAAATGTTCCAGATTTAGTATATATGGACAGTACATTCTCCTTCTAGTCCCTCAGTTTGTTTAATATAGATATAGTTATATTAACAGCAACTACATAAATATATCCACTTACTGTTCAGATGTATTCTATATGTTGTAACTTCTTCCTTAGTCTCTCCATCACTGTCCGACTCTGGTTTGAATAGTGTAAGGCTGAACACCGTTACTGACAGCTGTCTTTTTGGCTGCATGAGATTCTCCAGCTTTGTTGTTTTTGAGCAATAAAACTTGAGCTATTAAAGCTCCGCCTTCTTCTGGAAAGGGGGTCGGGAGCAGCAGCTCATTTGCATTCAAAGATACACACAAAAACGGCATGTTTTTGCTCACACCCAAATAGGGGCAAATTTGACAAGTTATTATAAATGATCTGTGAGGTATTTTGAGCTGAAACTTTACAGACACATTCACCAGAGACTTATATTACATCTTGCAAAAGGGGCATTATCAGTCCCCTTTAAAATATACTGTCAGCCACTTATTATATAAGTTATTAAACAATGAATTATACATGTTAACATTACCACTGTGGTTAAAAAATGCTTACAAACCTTGACTAGGCAAACTGATGTCCAATTTTTCTACTCTTGTCTGGATTATGAACTTTGAAATAGCAAAAAAGCAAGTGCAGGTATTATGTCAGAAAGTTATAACTTAAAGTTTTTGAAATTCCTATCGAAAAAGAAACACATTTAGACGTATTTAGGTCATTTCTGATTTTAAACCCTCCAGAAAGTCTTGTCCCATTGACTTCCATGTGATTTTTATTTCTTTTTGTCAACTGGGGGATGAAGTATTATGTAAAAGCATAACATGCTTTTTGTGCACAGAATATTTTAGAAGATGATTGTGCAAATTGTGCATTAGTAAATATGCAGAAATGAGAACTGATCAGTACAGGTGCATAAAAATATATTTCATATTTTGTACTTTCGTTCCCTGCCAGTTGTTCTATGGATGGCAACATGTTATGTCACATTATTCATGATTAGATGATAGTCGTATATGATTATATACCATTCAGCAGAAGAGAAATGTCAGTATGCCGGCATCACTGCCATGAAAGCTGTACAATCAATCTTGGTGTGTAATATCTGTAATCAAATGAATAGAACAAAAACATGGCTGTACTGTCCATTGAAAAGTAGTTCATTAGTATAACCGACAGCTTGAAACCCAAACACAAAGTTTTTAACACTGAAATGTTCCATAAGCAAAATTTATGAATCATTAGGCCTTTCTCATGCAGTGCATAGCATGTGGAGTAAAGTCTCACAGAGAACGGAAATGCTACACCACCGCTGCTAAAAGAAACCTGCGTCTTAGACCACTACCACAGTCTGGATTTCCATTTCATCAGGTGAAGCGATGACGTACTGCTCCTCTTGCTCGATTGGCTCAACGTTCTCAGCTGTTACCATGGTAACTGTGGTGTGGGGCGTCTCGACGGCGCCCTCTGTCGTCGTGGTAAGGATGGTGCCATCACTGATGGCATTTGCAAGTGTCATTGCCACCTGTTCGGTCAAACTCTCTGGCGTGGCGATTGTAATGGTGTCTCCACAGTCCGAGATGCCAGGAGTTTCGTCGGCGGCCACATTACGCACGATGATCTGGTGGCCTCCGTGTGATTGGCTCACAATTTGCTGCACAACCTTCATGATGTGACTGTCCATCTGAAGTCAGACACATTGAGCAATGCGATTACTTCATTTGGCTCACACAGACCTTTTCTGTCTTGCTAATATTAGCTTTAAGTTGACATTGCCAAAAGCGAAAAATTACCTGCTGATGATTGTCTTGAATTATTGCCACTTCCTCTCCTTGAACTGCTTCCTCAGCTGGTGCCTGGAAAAACAAACACAAAATCAGTAATGTTAGCAAAATTATAGTGACTATACTGCAACAACTAATCTCTCAATGAATCATTATTTCGATATATTTAGCCATCCATTTTATTAATTATAAAATATTATTAAACATACGCTACTATTCAAAAGGTTTGGGGCAGTATGATTTTTTTAAAAGAAATGTACACTTTTATTCAGCAAGGATGCATTAAACTGAAAATTGATCAAAAGTGACAGTAAAGACATTTATAATGTGCGACAATAGATTTCTATTTCTAATGAATTCTGTTCTTTTGAACAGAAAAATCCTGAAAAATATTTGCAGCACAACTGTTTCACCATTGATGATATTAATAAATGCTCATCATATTAGAAAAATTTCTGAAGGACCATGCTGAAAATTTTATAGTATATCAAGATAGAAAACAATTTTAAATTGTTATATTTCACAATGTTACTGTTTTACCATATTTTTGATGATTTTAATGTAGCCATGGTGAACACAAGACTATTTTTTAAAATATTGCATATATATACAGTTGTGTTCAAAATTATTCAACCCCCCACTGAAATTGATTGTTTTGGCCGGTTTGACATTGATTTTGATCATTCAGTCATCCTGCTTACAATTAAATCAAAGAGGCACGTGTAGGTCAGACAAATATAACATAACATTTATAATGAAATAACCACAAATGTCTTTTCTCTGTTCACATCATTATCAGTTTTATTCAACCCCCAAGTGACATTCAATCTTAATATTTAGTACAACATCCTTTTACAGTTATAACAGCTTTTAAACGTGAAGCATAGCTTGACACAAGTGTCTTGCAGCGAGCTACGGGTATCTTCGCCCATTCATCATGGGCAAAAGCCTCCAGTTCAGTCACATTCTTAGGCTTGCGCACTGCAACTGCTTTCTTTAAGTCCCACCAGAGGTTCTCAATCGGATTTAAGTCTGGTGACTGCGATGGCCATTTCAAAATGTTCCAGCCTTTAATCTGCAACCATGCTCTAGTGGACTTGGAGGTATGCTTGGGATCATTGTCCTGTTGAAAGGTCCAACGTCTCCCAAGCCTCAGGTTTGTGACGGACTGCATCACATTGTCCTCCAATATCTCCTGGTACTGAAGAGAATTCATGGTACCTTGCACACGCTGAAGCTTCCCAGTACCTGCAGAAGCAAAACAGCCCCAAAGCATGATTGACCCCCCGCCATGCTTCACAGTAGGCAAGGTGTTCTTTTCTTCATAGGCCTTGTTCTTCCTCCTCCAAACATAGCGTTGATCCATGGGCCCAAACAGTTCTAATTTTGTTTCATCAGTCCACAGAACACTATCCCAAAACTTCTGTGGTTTGTCCACATGACTTTTGGCATACTGCAGTCGACTCTTCTTATTCTTTGGAGACAGCAAGGGGGTGCGCCTGGGAGTTCTGGCATGGAGGCCTTCATTACGCAGGGTGCGCCGTATTGTCTGAGCAGAAACTTCAGTACCTACATCTGACAAATCTTTTCTCAGTTCCTCAGCAGTCACACGGGGACTTTTCTCCACTCTACGCTTCAGGTAGCGCACAGCAGTCGAAGTCAGCATCTTCTTTCTGCCACGACCAGGTAGCGTTTCAACAGTGCCCTTTGCCTTGAATTTGCGAATGATGCTTCCTATGGTGTCTCTTGGTATGTTTAACATCTTTGCAATCTTCTTATAGCCATTGCCCTTCCTGTGAAGAGTAATCACCTCTTCTCTTGTCTTCCTAGACCATTCTCTTGACTTCACCATGTTTGTAACCACACCAGTAAATGTCTAGAAGGAGCTGAGTATCACAGTCATTTTAAAGCTGCCTAATTGGTGCTTCTTAGGCTTTATTGCTGCTCCCTGACATCCACAGGTGCTTTCAATACCTGATTGAAAACACTTCAATGGACCTCTGTTCTTCAGAGTGGTAGTCTTTAAGGGGTTGAATAATTGTGTCAATGAAGAATTCACAAAAGAAACATTTACTACTGTATTACAAAACCAATTGATGTCATTTTAGTTGCATATGCTTCTTTAAGAAGTCCTTGTAGGATTTCATTCTGAATTCAATTACAAATTCTCTAAAACCATTTACAGCATTGGGGGGTTGAATAATTTTGAACACAACTGTATATATGTATGTATATATATATATATATATATTGCATGTAATTAATTTACTGCTATTATTACAGAAAGTACATGTGTAAATAACACTGTAGAATAAAGTGTTACTGAAAACCTATTAAAATTAAGAGACAAAACTGGTTGGATTTTCATCAAATTCTTATGCACATTAGATGCACATCAAGTCACATAAGCGGCATACAGCAACACGTGACATTTACCCCTATGATATATTCCTGAGTGTCGGCCACTACTGAGGAGAACTCCACCAGCACAGCATGAGGGTCGTCTGATACGATAGTGGTGGAGACGTTCTCAGCAGTCACCTCCTGCTCCTCAGAGCTCCCTGTATGTTCAGAGTCCTTCTGCTGCACAGCAAAACAGCCTCCTGACCACACACACACACAGAGTCATTATGAATGACAACAGTAAAGGGCCTTAATAACATTCTGTTTAGGGTAGTCGTGGCCTAGTGGTGAGGGAGTTGGGCCTGTAATCTGAAAGTTGCTGGTTTGATTCCCACGCCGGCAGGAATTGAAAGTGGGGATTGTGAATGAACAGCACTCTCTCCACCTTCGATACCATGACTAAAGTGCCCTTGAGCAAGACACCTAACCCCTAATCGCTCCCCTTGTAAGTCGCTTTGGATAAAAGCGTCTGCTAAATGATGAAAAATGAAATGAAACATTAATACAATCACATGCTCCTATTATGTCATCCTGTGTTTTAAATGGTCGAGCTCTGTAAAGCAGGATGAACTCTGATTGGGTGGCAATGTTTTAATCGTTTATCAGCTGGAAAATACATCTCTCCGAAAGTGATTGCTCTTTCGTTATCGTTATAGTTGTGTGGATTATTTGTATTACTATACATTTAGTTATTACCCTTGGTGTGAATGCGCCTTAAAGATGTCTATAAATAACTTAAAAGTGTCTCAAGTGTCCTCTGATTTTAGAGTGAAATTTTAGGGGGGTTTTTTTGCATCTCAGCAGCCTCTGAAGAGTCGAAAAGGCGCCGTGAGCGATTTCTGAGAAACCCTGCTGATATTTGAAAACAACCCAAACAAAAACAGCCCTCCCTTCATTGCTCCAGCCCCAAAATATACAAACATGCAATGCAAGAGTGGATGTCTCTATCATAGCAGAAGTGAAGCAAAACAACGTAAGAGTTGGCTGTTGGTCGCCAGCGGCATCAGACAAAAAAATGACACTCAAAACTGTCCTGTAACAAGAGCTAACATTACAACAACATCATGTCTTGATTCTGTGACACATAGCGAAACCAATACGGTTCACAAACAGAGCAGAAACAACACAACCTCGGCGTCCATTTTCAGACCTTCCCACTACGGTCTCTCCAGCTTTTCTAATATTAACTCGCATCCTAAAGCTCTTACCTGATCATAACCGTTCTTTTTCCAGTGATATTCCTCTGAGCTTTTCTCTTTTGTAATGTCTCTCAGCCACCTCGCTTTCTACAGTCTTTCTTCAAATCTCACTCTTGTTCACTCTCCCTCCGTCCACATCATGAGTTGACACGCCCCCTAATGCTGATTGGCTACAAGCGTGTTGTGCCACTTAGTCCAATTCGCTTTCAAAAGCTTCATAAAAATCATTTACTGCACCTTTATCAAAGTACAAATATATAGCTTTTTTTTTTAACCATATCAGACATGTCATTTCAAGACATGAATAAAAATGAGTTCAATTCAATACAAAATAGCAATAAAAACACTTATTATATCTATATAGAGAATCTGTCCCCAAGAAAGATTTACAGATTTTGTAGCTAACATTTAAGACTTTTAATATACCAGAAAACATGTTATATTTATGCTGACCTTGTTTACTAGATGTCTTCGAACATTCACTTCAGTATTGGTGTGAATGGTTAAATAGTATTAATTCCACATATTTACAAACCTTTGGCTCGCAGGTGGCGGTTCAGCGTTCCGTGCTCAGCAAAGCCCCGCCCACATTTCGAGCACTTGAAGGGTTTTTCTCCCGTATGATGACGGATGTGACGCACTAAAGCGCTTTTTTCCCGGAAGCCACGGGAGCAGTGCGGACACACGTAAGGCTTTTCATCTGCATGAGTGCGATGGTGGACCTGCAGAGCATTCTGGAACACAAGTGAAAGTGAGGTGAGTGAAACAAGGCAAAATATAGCAAAAAATACAAGATAAAAATGAATATCTTGACTTTGTCCATCATTGGATGGTTGTTTTTTGCTATTACTGTGATCTCATGTAAGTGACAGGTTTTCCCACACTCGCGCCAATAAATTGTTCATAATAGATACTGCAATATTCTATTAAAAAAAAAATGGTAAATGGTAATTGATGAATATACTATAGTTCTTGTTGATTTATACTTGTTCATAATACATTCTTTTGATAAGCTAAAAATTTATATGGTAGTTTTTTGCTATTACTGTGATCTCATGTAAGTGACAGGTTTTCCCACACTCGCGCCAAAAAATTGTTCATAATAGATACTGCAATGTTCTATTAAAAAAAAAAAAAAAGGTCCGTTTTAATTTTCATTGAGACTTTACAGATTAACAGCAAGATTGAGGATGATACAATTTTTATCCAATAAGAAAACGTGCATAAACTACGATGGAAAAACATTCACCGAATTAATCCCTTGATGCGCACCAAAAAATTTCCAATTCTATAACAGATATTTTGTGCCAATTTCCCAGGAAGTGACGATTTTGTTCTCGTAAACCCATGTGATAATAATGGTGCTTTATTCCCATATTTTATGTTTTGCACAGAAGTTAAATTTGGATGCAAACATAGCTACTGTATAAACCTAAGGATTGTTTGTTCGTCTCCGGTGTCTCACTTTGGTCTTATAACTCTTGTCACAGAAGCTGCAGTGGTACGGCCTCTCGTCCGAATGAGCTCTCATGTGTTCCCGCACGTGTCCAATGGCTTTAAACTGTTTGCCGCACTCTCCGCATTTGTACCGCCGCTCGCTGACGTGCGTCTCCATGTGTTTCTTCAACACGTAACCTGTCAGGAACTCCTTCTGACATGTTAAGCACTTAAATGGCTTATAACCTGCGGAGGAAAAAAAAAACACATTCGAAAAAAGTTTTCATAATTAGGTCCAACTTTATATTAAGTGTCTTTAACTGCTACGAGCTAACATTTAGATTAATCATTTTATACAATACATGTATTGTGCAGATCCATGTATTTACATATATAAATATAGCTGCGAGCAACACTTATCAGGGTTCAAGCGCTTTAAGGCCCATGCACATGCGTAAATAGTAGGGGTGTGACGAGACCACTATCCCACGAGATGAGACGAGACACGAGATCGGGTTCACGAGACGAGATTTTTATAGTATTTTTAAGAAATCCTCAATAATGAAACGTATGAAGGGAAAATAGTCTTTTATTCAACTGAAAATGATAAAATGCAAAAATGTTGGTGCATTTGGAAATCAACTTGTAATGCATGTCATTTTACTTCTATTTTAATGAATTATTTGCAGTAAAACAACATGCAAACACTGCTAAATGTTGCTACAAAATCAACCAATTGTTGTCTGCCCTGTATAATTTCACATGAGAAATCTCACTGAACTTCTTTCTATAGATTGAACATAAAATAAACATAAAAATAAAAAAAAAAAATTCAAATTACACTTTAAGTGTCACTTTAACTGCAGTACAAAGTTGACCATTTCCCAGTCACTATTGATTGTGTGGCTGTAACTGTGATAAAGCTCTGCAAACACCGAGAAGTCCAACCGTCAGCAGTGACAGCGAAGCTTTCTGCCTCTTTAGGGGTCGTTCACATATTGCGCCTAAAAAAGCGTGTAAAGCGCGGCCGCGTCGCTTCCTCCTTCTTTTACAAGCGTTCGGGAGCTCGCGCTTCTGTAGCGTCTGTCGTTGCTATGCAACCATGAACTGTGCTCTCGATGACCATCGCTTGGTTTTTGTCACATGACAAGACATTCTGAAATGTTGAGATGTTTTCATCTGGCCGCGGCACAGGCGCACCAGGAAAAAAACGAGCGCGCCGCACTGCATGCGCGTCGCGACCGCGTCGCTTCCATTTTGCGAATGAAAATGCGCGCGATATGTGAACGGCCCCTAAGAGTCTATACAACCTTGGCCGAGGTGCAGGGGCGGACTTAACCATTAGGCAAAGGTAGCCGTCTGCCTTGGGCCCCCGAAAGCTAAGGGCCCCCTAAAATGCCTTGTTTATATATACAGGACAACCGTCTACGTGTCCGCGTTGAACGCGCTTTTGGCAGAAAATGCAGGGACATGGTTTCAGCGATGCAGAAAACGCGGACAGAATCGCGGAATCCATTCATAAAAGGGGAATTACTGTGTAACGCGGAATGTCAGGAATGAATGGCTCAGGCACGTGGTTTACTGAATCAAGCGCGATGCTCGCGCTGCTCGTCTGAACAATTCATTCAGAGACACAAAACATAAAGTATTCATGTTTAAATAGTATTTTTGCCGTTTAATATTAACATACACTAGTCCGTATCGCTATTTGATTGCAGTGTACCGACCTGCATTTGATGTATTCATCCAAAATTCGAAAAATTACGTAACATTCCACGTTAAACAGTAAATTCCGATTTTATGAATGGATTCCGCGATTCCGTCCGCGTTTTCTGCATCACGGAAATCGTGAGCATTTACCGTTTCATTTGTGAGAAACACACACACAGAAAAAAAAGATCTTCAAGGCAACCCCTCAAATTAAAGTTTGTTTATACTTTTTAACAGTAGTGTATGTCTAATTTTAACAGTAAATCTCTGTTTAGCGAATGTATAAAAATTAAACTTTTTTTAAAAGTATTATTTACATTGGAATAGAAAATAAATGTTTTATGCCTTCATGTGATTACCAGTAAAATTAAAATACATAAAAGAAATAATATACATTTCCATACAGGCACACTTAATTTTTGGTTGAAATAATTCTTAAGCATGTAAATGTACAATTTCCTTCAGTTTAATTTAAATCTGTAATTAAATATATATATATATATATATATTAAAGAATTAGACAGCCCTGCGCTGTGTAAACAACTGTGCAGTGAAAATTACCCCAAAGTACCAGCTAGTGTCCAAACTACTCTAATACTGTTATAACCCGTTTACATGTGAACATCTACATTATGAAGAAAGTATGGAAGCCTGTTTCCGCCACTGAAAAAAAAAAGATTATTGCGACTTTTTAACTTAGAATTTTTACTTTTTTTCACAGAATTGTGAGATATAAAGTCAGAATTCTGAGGGGAAAAAAAGTCAGAATTCTGAGATAAGTCGCAATAATCTTTTTTTCAGTGGTGGAAACAGGCTTCCATAAGATAACCATTATAACATGAACAAGAAAAATCTAAAAACAAACAAACAAACAAAAAACGGACACAACTATGGGACACCACCATGCAGCAGCAAGCATCACAACAATGAAAGAAACCTCAAGTTTAATTGTGTGCAATCAGGGGCCCATTCCTGTGTTTTGCCTGGGGCCCCCAAATCACTAAATCCGCCCCTGCCGAGGTGTACGGCATAGTTTTCTTAAAATGTTTACACATTGTTTGTGTCTTGTGTGTTATTCTTGCGCCAAAAACCAAAATGTTTCCACACAAACGATTTGAAAGTGGCGGGGGCATCTTGAATAATTTCACCCTCACACTGATAGCACGACGAGACAACTTTTCAACTCGACGAGAAATCTCGTCACGTTTTAGTCTCGCGAGATCTCGTCACACACCCCTAGTAAATAGGTATTATGTTTTAATTAGCAAGCCTGTAACCACTTCGATCATAGATGTAAAAGACCATTTACAGCCAAAACAGGCAATTTCCCATAGGAAATGTATGGTTTATAAAGCTTTTTAACAGTTATTGAGGCTGAGCCAAAAACCTAGAACTAGTTCTAGTTACTAGTCCAACTAGTAAGTTGGTTTTTGAAATAATCTCCAATATTTAACGAGCAATCTGGTGGACAGCGGTGATCCTAGAGGCAACTTTTGTGAACTAAGTCCTAGGTCTGATAGTCAAATAGAAATTTTCAAAAAATCCAAAATATCTGAAAATTTCTTATCCGTCTTGAGCCAAGGAATCCAACGATATAAGACACTTGAACCTACACCGAATGAAGTTAGGAGCCATTTCGTACTTTTGACCGCAGTAGCGGCCCTTGGTGATGTTCAAGATGGTGTGAGTACAACCGGCACCTCAAAATTTCAAGTCTCTACAACTTACGGTTTGGTCTCCCCGATCACTTTTAGGGGAGATTGCTGATCCTTTGAAAATTTAACAATTACAATAGGATTTCAGTGCCATGTGCTTGAACTACAATGCTGACCCTTCTCTTACTGCTTAGCCCACCCTTAAACCCAACCAGACCACCAAACCAGTCCCTAAACTTACCCGTGTCCCACCTCAATAGCAGCAAAAGTGTTTTAGCAAAACAACATGAACACAATAAATTCATTGTACCAAACTTTTTTTGATGCAAGTACATAGTAGTTAAAGACACCGAATATAAAGTGGGACTCTTAATTACAGACTCGGCTATTATACAACATTTAATAAGCTGTGGGAAATCATATAGATGATAAACAAATTAATAGCTTTAAATGGGGCCTACCGACATGCCCTTTGACATGGACTCTCAGATAAGCCAGTGTCTTGAACATGCGCTCACAGTGAGGACATCTGTATAATTTTGACTCAACAGGTTCTCCTTCCTTCACAGATGAATCCTACCATGGATAAAAATAGTTTGAAGTCTCATTTGTGTTGTTCTGCAATTTTATTGGAAAAAAAAGGTGTTACAGTGTCCTTAGAAACCCACCTGCGTCTCTTCGGCCATTGTCTCCACACATTCTTCTGTCACCTGGATGTCAGTGAGTCTGGCCTCAGACTCAGGAGCCTGCAGGATCGCTTTAGGTGATCGAGCCTCTGCCTGCTCAGCTGCCTCGGTGGCTTCGGTCTCCAGCTCGATGCCAGAGTTGATGATGGCCTGGCAGATTAGATTGTCGGCTTCAACCACAGTCGCAGTTTGAGGCTGAGACACCACCTGTTACGGACATAGGAAACACATAAAACTAGTGCAGAAAAAAGCCTTTTATTTAAAAAAAAAAAAAAAAAAAAAAAAAAAAAAAAAAACTTCTGAAAATATGCTACCATTCAAAAGGTTGGGGTCAGTAAGATTTTTTTTATTTTTTTTTTAAAGAAATCGCTTATGCTCACCAAGGCTGCATATATTTAATCAAAGCTACAGTAAAAAAGTCATATTGTGAAATATTATTACCATTAACAAAATAACTATTTTCTTTGTGAATATACTGTGAAATGTAATTTATTCCTGTAATCAAAGCTGAATTTCAGCATCATTACTCCGGTCTTCAGAAATCCGTTTAATATGCTGATTTGATACTGAAGAAGCATTTTTTATCATTATCAGTGTTGAAAACAGCTGTGCTGTTAAATGGTTTTACAGAAACCATGAAACATTTAAATGATTCTCTGATGAGAAGAGCATTCATAAGAAATAGCATTTTTTTGGTAAAATTAAAAATGTCTTTACTGTCACTTTCAAGCAATTCAATGTGTCCTTGCTGAATAAAAGTATTAATTTCTTTAAAAAAAAAAAGCATTAAATGCAAACATCTGAAGTTCCTTCCTTGAAAAATTATTATTTTTCTTTGATAAAACTATAAAGTAAACAAAAGTATTTTGAGAGATTTTGATATTAATGATGTAACACTTTTTAATGAGGTTCACTAATTTAATAATAATAAATACTACTAACATTAGTTAATGACTGAGGTATCATTAACCAACAATAAAAAAAATCTCTCAAAATAGATACTAATTGATGAATATACAATAGTTCTTGTTGATTTATACTTGTTCATAATACATTCGTTTGATAAGCTAAAAATTTATAGTAAAAAAATATATTACATATAAAAATATTACAGTACATAAATATGAATTATATTTTTTGTGTGTAAAAATGGCAAGAAATCCAACTAAGAAAAATATTTAACTTGTCATATGCTAAAATATAAAGACGTAAAATTGCAAACTCCAACCATTAATGCAAAATGTTTCTTCTCAATTAGTGCAATTCAACATTTTTTTTTTTTTTTTTGCATAAAATATTTAAAAACACCATGTCCGTTAGCCCCAGACCTGCTGCACTTGTCCTACCACCTCGATCTGGATGATCTCCTGGCCAGCTTCCACAACTCTCACAACAGGAATGTGCTCCTTCTCAGGTTCAGGATGTGACGGCTGAACTTCTAGAATGATACCGACAGAATCAGAAAACGTCACTTTTTTCACTTTTATTAAAAACAAAACACCATTGTGACATGAAAAAAAATCAGCTACAAAAGTTGGTCAAAATCCACACAAGTGTTAAGCTTGTACTACTGAAGTTTTCAAATGACACTCTTCTAAGCCATTGTGAGATGTGAATTACCTTTCTGAACTCCATCTTTGTTGACAAGTATCTCTTTACATTGACTGTAGCGAATCTTCTCAGTGCAAGGCGTGAGAGACTTCAGATGTCTGGTTAGAGCTCCGGACTCTCTGAAGGCAAGTCCACACTGATTGCAGCGATAAGGGCGCTCATCTGCCGAAGAACATTACATCTTCATTTGATTCCTCAAAAGACAACGTTGAAAATTTAAAGAGGACCTATTATGCTTTTTTATATTTTCAACTGTGTGTAATGTTGCTGTTTGAGCATGAAAAAGGTCTGCAAAGCTACAAAGCCCAAAGGTCACTTTAAACACCGTTTCTGAACTCCCTGAAACGCCTCAATTGTATAGTTGCGTTTTCTTCCATCACAATATCCTTCATTTAAATAACTCCCTCCCAAGGCATAAGCAAATAAAAGGGGTCGGGGCCTGTCTGAGTTGCGCTGGTAGCGTGTTGAATCTTGCGGTTATGTTAAGGGGTTACCTTTCCCAAACAGGGTCGAAACGCTTAACCAATCACAACACACTGATCCAGCCCATTAATCAGAGCACACTGTGCTTTTCAGAAGGAGGGGCTTCGTAGAGATCGGAACTAAAGCGTTACTGACAGACTGGGTGGAGAGGGGCTGCAACAATGTAAAAGATGTAGAAAATAATGTTTAATTTTGAACATTCAAGCATGAAAAAATTATTCTAGTAGACCCCAAAAACAAAATCAAGCCTTTTTAAAGGGCACAATACGTCCTCTTTAAACAGACTCTATATAACTTTCACTACCTATAGTCCAAAATAAAGATATCCACCTCGCATAGCTTAGATTTACCTGTGTGTCGACGCTTGTGTCGGATCAACGAACCCTTGGTCCGAAATGCAGTCTCACAAATTTCACACTTGAAATCCTTCTGGTCGGTGTGCGTGAACATGTGGGTTCTCAGAATATTTGTCTGTGGGACATAGAAATGGATCGATGCATATTCACAAATATGACACATAGCAGTATTTATAAAAAATTGATGTAATATTGTACCGTTTTAAAGGTCTTATCACAAATGTCACAGATGTATCGTCCCTCTGCGTTTAACTTCAGAACCACTTTTGCAGGACTCGGACTGTCATCCTCGCTTGCAGAGCGGCTTCTCTTTTTTCCTCCAGCTGCCGCCCTTTTATCTGTCTTGTCTAAAAGAACAAAGCAACTTCATTTAGGACCCAAACAGAGAGAGATGGATTGGTAAATTACATTACATTTAGCCCCAAATGATCCCACTGTATTCATATTGCATTTAACTATGGAGAGCACATGTCTTGTTTGGCTTTGGACAGCCCTGTATTCAAGACAAATTCAAATAAGTTGGAATGTCATGAAAAGATCCTGTCTCATTATCAATGACAGTGATATTTGAATGACTTTAATAACAAAAAGTGGAGTACCTGCACTGGATGTTCCAGCTTCATCAGATGAACAATCATTTTCATTAATTTTCACCTCATTGGAATCACCTTCATTAGGAACAACATTTGTCTAAGGGAAGAGACAGACAGATGAGCACTGATATATCCTACAATGACCTCAAGGTACTTTTCTTACAGATTCATGGATTTTAATGGATTTTTTCTCTTATGCTGACCAAGCTACATTTATTTTGACCAAAAATACAGTAATATTGTGAAATATTATTACAATTTAAAAGAAGTTTTTTATTTGAATACATTTTAAAATGTAAAAAATTTTATTATGCTATTTTAGCTTGCTAATTTTGTTTTGGAGATCTCCTACAATAGGTTTATACCTCTTTTCTCACAGTGTCTGAAACGGTTTGATCAAGGATTCAGTCTCTCTAAACCCCTCCTTTCCCAGAGCCGTCTCTGCTCTGATTGGTTGGTCAGACAGTGCAGTCTGTTGTGATTGGTCTATTCTGCTCTGATTGGTCAGATGGCCCAGTCTGTACCGCTTACAGAGCTTGTTCGAAAACGAAACGCATTACCTTATCTGAATTTCAGCTCCAAATCTTCCTCAGCACTTGAATCACAGTGATATGAACAGTAACGATGGCGTGGGTTTGTCCCGTATCAATTCCAGCGTAAGATCTCATCCTTTTGAACTGCATGTAAACAACACGACATGTCGACAACACGAACCAAACTCTTCCGTTTGAGGGCGGGTCAAAGTAGACGTTGTTCGTGAGCAGCCAATGAGGGCCATAGGCTGGCATTATGCAAATTTGTTACATTGTTACAGAAGGTGAGATTGGAGCTGACGACTCGTTTTAGGCAGTTCAGAATCGATTCTGTCATTTAAGAGACAATAACTTTACTTGTCATGGACTTTGATCTTTGAAACTTTGCAGACTTTTGGCATTCACAAACAGCTACAATATATTACACACAACATGAAAGGTAATATTTGAAAAAAGCATAATGGGGCAGTTTAATATATATGTGAAAACATACATTTTTTCAGGATTCTTTGAAGAACAGAACGTTCAAAAGAGCAGCATTTATTTGAAATAGAAATAGATAGAAACATTATAAATATCTTTACTGTCAATCTCATCAAATGTACCCATGCTGAATAAAAGTAGTAAAGGGTTAGTTCACTCAAAAATGAAATTTCTGTCATTAATCACTCATGTCATTCCACAACCAGAAGACCTTCATTTATCTTTGGATCACAAATTAAGATATTTTATGCGAGAGGTAAATGACAGCAATATAAATCAACACTTTCAAGGTCCAGAAAGGTAGTAAAGACGTCATTAAATCAGTCGACGTGAAGCAATGAGAATACTTTGTAGTTATTATCGCTTTGTTTTTGTGCACAAAAAGTATTCTCGACGCTTCATAACATTAAGGTTCATCCACTGTAGTCACGTCGACTGATTTAACGATGTCTTTACTACCTTTCTGGACCTTGAAAGTAATTCATGATAGAAATAATAACTTGGCATGTTTGACTGTGAGGATTACTTTGCATGCATGTAGTGTATGTTGATAAAGAAAATAAATAAATACTTTAAGTACTACTCATTTTGCTGCTTTTATGGTTACTCTCAGGGAGATTTTCACCATTCGAAATATGCACAGTAAAGTCACTCGGACTGGACATGAAGTATCCGCTAAATATGACAAAATAAGACACAAACCTGATGGTCTTGTACAGGACGTTTGCAGTTCCTGTTAAGTTTATGTTGGATGAAAGCATCCAGAGCGGAAAACTCCTCCAGACATCTCCCACATTTATGAATATCCTCATCTGAGAGGGAACACAAACATATCGAACAAATTCAAATTAAAAGATCATGCATATAATACAATTATCCGTGCAAAGCGGACGAAATAAATAATCTAATTAAAATAATCAAATTTTTATACAGCTGTGATATTATTTTTTACATCCGATGAAGTTTATATAGGCTAAATAAATATAAGATATACATTTAATAATAAATATTATTTATTGTGTTATTATTACATAAAACGCTAGCAAGAAAGGCCAATTTTAAATGACATTTCCCTCACAGAATTCATGATTTAAGGTGTGGAAATGTGTCGTTGCGTTTTAAGAGAGTTGATTTTCTTTAAAAATATTTAAAAAAAACACAGCATTCAAAAGTGTATATAAACGAATAAACGGTTAAATTCTGCAGCCGTGCAGTTTTAATATCAAACAGTCTGGAAGCAGCAAGAACATGGATGAGCTGCTGTTGGATCTTCTTCGTCCAATGCAGTTCGATGCTAAGCAGCATTAGCAGCCTAAACATGCTGGTCAAAAACAACATTGCTGCTAATGGAGACTCTGCTAGCGTGTCTGAACGACCCAAAGTCAGGCCCGAACATTTAATCGCGTTTTGACTATGTGATCGTGTCCCGTTACACTGCTTTACCTTCGTCTCCAAGAGTGGTTTGGATGGTGATGATGTTGCTATGCTCCGTTTGGTCGGTAACTGTTGCTGCCGTATTATTATTTTCTTCAGTCATGTCGTTCCAGACCTCCGTCTCTGTCGCAACGCTTCAGCAAGGAAAACATGGCGGATTTACGACCTCGTAGTCATAACAACAAAAGGGCGAGTGCGCGCACATCATGGTAGATTCAAAATAAAGGCGCGCTCATGTTCTCCGGTAGAAAGATTCGTTTCAAAGAACCAATACAGCGATAGACGCGTAAACCAACATTTAGTTCATCTAGTACATTTATTGGTTAATTTATACGAAATATTATAGTGTTTTGAACCATACCATAGTAAAGTATTTGAATGAATTGGTTATGGTAATATAACAGCTATAAACAAATACTTTACCCACCTACTTACTAAGTTTTCTACAACTATAGGTATATTATAGGCTACTACAGTGTTTACTGTAGTAAAAACTGAATTATTACAGTTCATAGTAATATATGCAGCATGTTGTAAATGCTATAATATGTAAAGTATACTTCATTTACTATATTTTACTATAGTAAATAATATAGTGTATATATATATATATATATATGTATGTATGTATAAGTAGCGTAAATATATGACCATATAAGGAGATTTAATATCCTGCTTACGTTCGTCATCAAACGTTATATTACGGCAGTGAGCTGTGAGACTTGGCAGTGAAAAAAGCTTTACAAAGATGTTAAATGTATATACTAAAAAAGCGCATTTTTTACCTCAAATAATGGGTTTGTAGAAGGTGTTTTAAAAGCTTGTTTGGTCTGAGTTTTTGTTGCTTTTACACTGCTCTGACCAGCAGGTGTCACCAGCGTGCGGTGTTTCGAACGCTTCGAAGCAGTGAATCATTTTGCGAAGCAATTGGTTCAATTGATTCGAAGCTTCGAAAATAATTCGTTTCTCCCATTACTACCGTCTACCGTACCTCAAATAAATGGCTGACCACTCAAATAATGCCTAATTTGAGGGTATAGGGGGCGGTTTTTTCAATTCAGCCCATGTGCCAAATGATGAAAATGGTTTAAAGGTCGTTGCCAATTAATTATTCGTATAAAAATCAGAATCGTTATATGGCCATTCACGAGGAGCACATGATTCATATGTTTTTAGGTCTATTCAAGGGGGAGGGTCATTTTTTATACTAAATTATGTCAAAGTTTTGCTGTAAAATATCCAAAAACCACTGGGCCAGTGTTATACATTTTGTTCAGTTGAGTACTTATAATACCCCAAATGTTTCCAACTATTTGTAAATGGTGAGAAAAATCGCAATTTTAACTAAGGATCCGGGACGTGTGAGTGAGTGAGTCGCCTGTAAATGGCACCACAGATGCTTTAATATATATCAGGGGTTCCCAAACTTTTTAGCTCGCGACCCCCATGATAAATGGGTCACATACATTATATATATATATTTTTTTTAAATCAGACTTTTCTGCAAATACCATTTAATAAGTATTGAATTAAATTAATTGCAACAAAAATATATAGGGCCTATATATTTTTTGCACTTTAAAAAAAATAAAATAGAAATCATCTCGCGACCCCCACTTTGGGAACCACTGATATATATATAACATGTGGGAACACAGACAAGGGAACATCTCAACACGTTTACTCTTGTTTAAATCATTTGTGTGTGTGTGTGTGTGTGTGATTACCATGCTTTAGGTATCAAGTAGCTAAAATAGTATAATCAGATGCAGCTTTATTTATAATTACAGTAATACAGAAATTTCTCCATCATACAACATGTTTTAAAATGAATTACATGGCATTTATCAACACCATCCATCCAGCATTTAATAATACTGATCTAGGTTACTGCAGTGTCTGACAGCAGCCGGCGAGCAACTAGTTATAACATCATTTTCAAATGTATCAGAGCTGCGTTTCCTCATCGGCGACTGTGGCATAATAAAAGTCCCTCTGCTCACGAGGCGTGTCACGTTCGTCTCTCATTAACAATTGCTCAACAGTTTATAAAAACACAAATTCAAAAGGTCTTCATTGAAATTACAGAAATTGCAGAGTCAAAATGTAGCCTACTTATTATTATTAATTTAAGTAAATAATTAAAATCATTTAATTACATTTTTAAACTAAATTGTTAACTTTATGAACTGATTTGATTAAATTTTTTATTATATTTAACATTGCAATGTTCATATAATATATAATTCCTGTACTATTTTCAGTAAAATATGCCAAAATAAAAGTCCAGCGGAAAAAAGGGGTATTTAAACATGATCTGATATACTGTCAGAATCTTAAAAAAAAAAAATTGTGTATTTTTGGTCAAACCGCCCAGTACTAATCGATGGCTTGAGAATGGAGAATTCACTCTATGCAGGGGTTGCTTCACTAAAAGAAGCAGCACTTCAGAAGCTGAAATAGCATTTATCAGGACTCGTGGGGAAAACTATCCACTGGTTCATGTCACTTGTTTGCAGTTTTAATTTTGACAGCAAATTTTGATTCAGTTTTAGTCATAGTATTTTCACTAAAATGCCAGTTTTCCGATGATATTATAGACATTGGAAATTCTTTTGGTCGACTAAATCTACATTATATACAGTCGACTAAAATCTAAAGGGTTGAGTTAAATTGTAAGGCATCAACTAAGCATTTCTCTATGACTCACAGATCCAGTGCACTGATATACATCTGATAATTCTCCCAGCTACATTCACTTAAGACATAACCAACAGTTACTTTACTTGCAAAAATGGACACTTAAACTATTTGTGTATGCAAGTGCAAAAAAGACATGAAAGAGAGCTCAATTTAGAGCTTGTCAGGGAGGCACTATAATAGTTTTTGTTACAAAAGTTTTAGATTTGATTTGTAGTTGTTTTGTAGTCGGTGTTATCTTTTTTCAGTTGTGTTTTACACCCACAAAATTTACATGAGGAAACGATGATGTTCGAGGCTCACGCTATGTCATTTCGATGTACAAAACTTTTATTGTTCAGCAGTTTTCAGGCAGGGTTGTATAAACACACGGCGATGCAAATAGGTTATATTTAATAAAAACAAGCAGAGCAACATACAACACAAACAAATTAAACAACACCAGACTGAAACAGAACCGAACATAAATACAGGTGATGATGATGACTGATTCATGGACAGCCGAAAATCCAAATGACTGATGACGATGACAAAACACAAACATTACTGTGACATCATAGACCTAAAGCTTTTCAGCTTGAATTCAAATTGTAATTTTTGTGTTATATAAAAAAATGTAACTTGCTTTAAAATGACAAACACTGATCCAAGTAGTTTTTAATCAAATAATCATCGAAAACCTGCAAATTCATGGATTTGGACTGAAGTGTACAGTGTCTGGGAGAGAATCTCTTTCAACTCTTGATAATTATTTAGGGTAATAAATGTGTAAAGCCATAGTATGCAAGCAAATTTGTTTGTTTCTGTGTAAGACACCTTTGAAAATCGAAGTGAAATATTAGTTTACAACATGCTTGAATGTACTTGATCACAGAGCAGAGAAGAACAACAGCAAATATTTTCTTACAATTAGCTATTATTATGCTGACTTTCATTTACCACTCTCAGACTGAGAGACAGCAATCTTTTATAACTGGAGCTAGCCTTCTTTTAAAATTCAGTGCGGAATGTATTTGTGTCTGAATATGTTTAGAAACCATTAAATTGTAAATGTTCTTGAGATTTTGCAGTAACAAACAGTGAAAAAATACAAGCACAAAATAACTTCCACTATTTTTTATTCTACATTTTAAACCCCTCAAAACGCAAAAATGAAACCATTTCAAGCAAGTTTTGTTATGAGGCTGTAAATGTAATCTACGCTCCAGGATCAGCAGGTTTTCACTTTTAATGCTTTTCAAGACCTAAATGGAACATCTGTAAAATATATAAGAAAGCTGTTTTAATAATGTTGAAACACTAAAGACACCTAAAATCTTGATTGAGGCACTCAACATACATCTCGCATGTTAAAGAGATGAAGTTTGATCCCTAGACATTTATAATAATAATAATAATAATAATAAAAAATATGTACCAATGTGTAAAAAGTCCACTTCTTCAAGAAGTGGAAACAGTGTTATTAGAGTATTTTTTAGAGTACTGCATTTTTTCAGTGTTATTATCACTTCCAGTGAGGCGTTCGGGAAATGTGCAAGATCCCTGAGATGGGTTACTGAACAACAGGCTTGAATGTCACATTTTGGAATGTCCTTCCTGTTGGTCCGGTTGTCTGTTTCACCTAGTTTTCAAGGTATCAACCTTTGCCTGTCCATTGAGGTTAATGATTCGTTCTACGTCGACCACCATTTCATTAAGTCTTTCTATGTGTTCGTTGACGTTCTCTTCCAACCATTCCTCTAACGTGTCTGGGTAGAAGATAGCTTCCATACTTTCCCGGAAAGTTAGTAAAAAGGAATCCCATTCATTCATCAATCTAACGAGGAAGAAAAGCAAGGTTACTGGATATCCGTGCACTTTATACATCCAATGAACAGCATGAACTAGATTTACTTGATCAACTCTTTGAACCAGAATTTCTAGTTGTTAGTTTATAATAACCTCCTATATCTGATCGCAAACATACAGTGTTCCCACACATTTTGACAAATAGTTTTGCATGACCTCTCCTTTGTAATTATTGGACAAGGATTAAACATATCGATACAGACCAATTCATTAATGGCCATCAATTGACCCTTCACCGGCAGTTTGATTGACAGGCGATCTGACCAATCGTAACCCTAAATTTACCATTTTTTCCGACAGAGCAGTCAGGGGAGTTAGTAGAGTAACGTCGGTGAACTTGAAAACAACATTCCTTCTGATGTTCATTCATGTTTATTTGATGCTATAAATGAACTAGTATGAAGAGATGTTGATTCACGAGCCGCTTGAAGGAGCTTCAGCGATCTGTCACGACACATTAAAGACACACTATACGCTATTTATTGTTTAAACTTCTTTAAAAAAATTATTATTTATCAAATATGAAACTGTTTGATATCAAAAGTAACCTGCTCTGTCTTGTCTGTCGATGTGTTGTCAGTGTCCTCTTTTCTCCGCAATGTATTTTTCACAGCGTGAGAACATGATGTGTGGCGTGAGAGCGCATGTTTGTCGGACATAGCAACAGTAACTAAAGGGGGCGGGTCTTTGCGAAGGGTCAATTGCTGACCTTTTCTGAGAACTTCGCTGAAAAGAACCATCTCAAAACAACAACTGACTCACTATGACTGTGGAAACAATGTATCTAAATAATCAAAATGTTTCATGAAAAATATAAAGACAATATACTTGCTAATAATTGTTAAAAGGTAGTGCTTTAAAACAAAAAAACACTTACTTTTTCAGCTCATTTTTGAAAAATCCAAGATTTCGAGGGTTAGCAAAGTTACGTTTGCGATGATAAGAACTGAATGATCCCCTGACGTGGCTGCACAGCACAGGACAAACAAAACAACAAAAAGTCCATGTGAAAGAGAATTAATACTGGCCTATGCCCTGTGTGAACTTCATTTGAGCTCATATATATATCTGATCGATGAAGAAGAATGAATCACTCACTAGCTTTGCATGATCTTTTTGACTGAACTCTCAAGGTTGTTTTTGATCTTCTTCACCATTTCATAAACATCTGAGCCAGGAAAGGACACACCCTTACTGCAAAAGATCCATTACACACATTACAATCCATTCCATTTTAAATTTATTTTATCATCTACCGTTCAAAATTTTGAGGTAGGCAAGTTTTTAAAATAAATCTCCTATGATACACAGCTGCTGTCTATCATTGATACTAACGCCGTCTTCACGTGCTATGGGAATTACCGTAAATAATTATATTGTTGATATAATTGATATTGTTTAAGTTTGGAAATAATTTTGATACCCAAATTCCCGAGATGGGCATGCCAGAAACTGTACAAATGGTGTAGGGGAGAACTACTGCTGTGACGGGTATGATTTATTCATTTTTCCCCCCTACAACAGCTAGATCGTCTTGTCTTGTCATTAATATAGTACATATTTATATATACGAATAATCATTTGAAGCGTATTGTTTGGTTTATACACAGCGAAAATAGTCTGCATTTGACCAAAATTCCATAAACGTGAGCAAGCGGAATATCTAGATAGCATTTATATGATTGTCAATGAATGGGACACTAAATGTAATTTTGGTTTTAATGACATTTTCCCAATAAATAGGCAAGAAAGTGTCTTCCACAATTTCTGTTCATCCTGACAACACAGCACTTGAATGCAACAAGGACGTGATCATAACTTCTGAAGTGTGGAATTATGAAATTTCCGATAGCACGCGAAGGCAGAAATAAAATAGCAGTTTTCTGTTTGAATATATTTTAAAATTTATTCCCATGAGGTCAAAGCTGTATTTTCAGCATCATTACTCCAGTCTTCAGTGTCACGGGATCCTTCAGAAATCATTCTGATTTGATGTTCAAGAAATATTTTATTATTATTCTTATCAATGTTGAAAACAGTTGTGCATAATAATTTTGTGGAAACGATGATAGCTTTTTAGGATTCTTTGATGAACAGAGAGTTCAAAAGAACAGCAGATATTGAAATCATAAATGTTTTTACTTTTGATTAATTTAAGTGTAAAAATATAGAAATTTTCATACCACTCATTTTTGCTTAGCTCAATTTCACAGCCAAGCAGGCGTTGTACCTCACTCTGTGCCTTGGCATCAAATGAACCTAACACAAACAAAACACATGACAGCACGATACCTTTGCAACATCATATTTGATTTTATTCACTTATTTAACCATTCCTGAAATAAAATCTGTTGGTCAGCTTATTCCATATTATACACACACACACACTCACCATATTTCAGTGTCTGAAGACAGACAGCCAGAGAAGGGATGGCCACTGGGAGAAGCTCACACAGCACAGTGTGATGCTCATACCTTAAACATACATTGTTTTTCATTAACAATAGTAATAGTATACTTTTGTTGATATACAATGCTTATTCTTTTAATAGATCGCAAACACAGTAATGCTTTAGGTTTGGGAGTTCCTAAGACTTTTATAAAAATATTTGAGTAAAACTGCAAGCACACCTCTGCCAGCCAGTCAATGCAATGCCTTGGAATCTCACGGACTTGTACTGCGGCATTGATGTAATGACTTTCTGCCACTGTAAGTGGTTTTTTAAATGGTGATTGATTGGCGTCCATGCCTGGTCGATTCCAGAGGCTCCTTTAAATGCGCTAGCAAACCACACGCGCTGAAATCCAGCCTCCTCATACTTTGCGATATAATTACCTACAAACAATAAGTAAATATGAAAAAAAAGGGGGGGGGGGGTGTCACGTACACTAGTGTTTCCAAAGTTTGGGGTGGGTAAGATTTAATGTTTTATAAAGAAGTTGAATTGTTTCAGAGGTGAATTTTTAAGTTTATAAAAGAGAAATAGGCATAGATGAAGGTATTTTAAGCTAATAAATCAGTATTTTCATGTTGACTTCAGTCATATATAAGAAACAGAACATGGCCTCACCGATCTCTTTCACATCCATGTTTGGGGTGTACATCCATATCATGGGCGATGCGAGATTTTGCAAACCCGATGCTAAAAATTGAACACTCACGTCAGAACCAAAAACATTACACTTGCTTTTCTGTGCTATAGACATTTTTGTATTTTTGAAAGCTTAAAAGGTGCACCAAGTAACTTTTTCCCATACTATCCCACCACCATCGTTTTTCCATATTTTAAAAGGCATAGTTCATACAAAAATTAGAATTCTGTAATCATTTACTCACCCTCAAGTTCTTCCAAACCTGTGTACATTTCTTTGTTCTGCTGAACACAAAGGAAGACGTTTTGACAAATGTTTGTCACCAAGCAGATCTCGCCCCCATTGACTAGTAATTTTTTTTTCCAACTGTTGGAAGTCAGTGGGGTTTGATATCTGCTTGGATACAAACATTCGTCAAAACATCTTCCTTTGTGTTCAGCAGAACAAAGAAATTAACACAGGTTTGGAAGAACTTGAGGCTGAGTAAATGGACAAAATTTTCATTTTTGGGTGAACTATCCCTTTAAGTTACAGAATAAATTATTTCAGGTGACAAGTACACTACTACAATAACATAGGTCACCATGACTCGTTTATTTTGCATGATGCTTGATCCACACCAATAGGTGTCACTGTTATATTTATGATTATTATTATTGCATATTTTGGTTATTCCCATAGAGTTAGGTTTGAAATAAAAACCATGCTTTTGGAGCGGTGTACATGAGCTCTGATGATAATTTAGATAAATTGAATTTCTCAAAACTGACACCTACAATTTAAAGAATTTATGAATTTAAACTTTTGCATTAAACCTTTGATAGTGTCGGAGCTGAGCTTCCTAAACATGTCATCCCACAAGATCAGCTTGATTCCTCGCTTCAGACTGGTCATAAATCTCCCCACTGCGGTCACATGATTGAGGAAAAGCCTTCCCATGTCTCCATTGTTGGTTTCCAACCAGCGCTTGGAATCTTCACTTTCGCCCAGACCTCGCACCTAAATGTATTTTATCAACAGTGGACAGAGCTGCTTGTAATCCATTACAAATAACATGAGTTGTGTAATCAGATTTCTTTTTTCCAATAACTAGTAATCCATTCCTTTTAGATTTACATGAAACGTGAGATACTTTTTTCAAACATTTTAAATAACACAAATATACCTTATGCATTTAATCTCACTTTATTAATCAATGTCTCTGTTGCTGACCTTTGATGAACCAATTCAACCACACTAGTAAGCAAAAATGACTTTAGATAAACATCGCGTGTGTGTTCATATTTTTGTTCGTTTTTATTGCTGAAGTAAGAGTGTTGAACTTTCTTCTCCTGCATCTTATTCTTGTGCAATCCTGGGGAGCGTTTCTCAAAATCATTGTTAAGCAATTACGGTCGCAAGTTCCGTCATTATCAGCATAGTTTAACAAGTCAGAGTTTCCCTTAGTTCTAATGAACATTCACAAACAGCATTTTTGTTACAGAAATTTGTTATAAGAACGTTCTCTAAATATTCAGTGTTGGTTCTGGGAACGTAAAAAATTTCCAGTTTTCTTGACGTTTGAGGAACGTGTTTTAAAAGGAATGATGTTCCTCAAACGTTTAATTTTGATTTAAAATTCAACCTTCTAAGAACGTTGATTTGTAACATTCCAAGAACATAAAATGTCCTTAATGTTAGTAGGATGTTATTTAAAGGTTTGTATGATGTTCCTGAAACATTCTTTCAATCATTCAAGCACTGAAAGATAGAGAAATAAGTACACAAACTACAACTTTCTCCAGCCACAGCCTTGGAGGAAACCGATTCTCTCAACGATTCACAGTGACGTTTCATTGAGTTGCTTCTTTATCTGCAATTGCAGGTGTTTTCAGAAAACATTTCTGCAGATCAACATGTTTGTTTTAATAACAGACAAGCGGCTGCATTGTCACTGTGAATGTGTGACAGAAATAAAGTCAGTCTGGTTCGTAATAAGTGAAGCTGGTAATGCGGTTTGAGATGTTTAATCAGATCCTCAGAGTTTTAATGTCTTTTATCTTCAGTTGATTTCATCCAAGGCTGTGGCTGGAGAAAGTTGTAGTTTGTGTACTTATTTCTCCTCCTTTCAGTGCTTGTTCACCGCAGGTGTTTGAATGATTGAAAGAATGTTTCAGGAACATCATGCAAACCTTTAAATAACAGCCTACTAACATTAAGGAAACTGGACATTTTATGTTCTTAGAATGTTGAATTTTAAATAAACATTGAACGTTTGAGGAACATCATACTTTTTAAAACACGTTCCTGTAATGTCAAGAAAACCGGACATTTTTTACATTTCCAACACCGAACATTTAGAGAACGCTCTTATGACAAAATTCCATTAGCTGGGAGAATAGTTTCTTGCTTGCATGACATGTGTTCTTAATAAATCCTTTTCTTGAGCGAAATAAGCAAGGTGACATTCAATCTATGACAAATCCTTCATTTTGAATATATACAAATTGCATACATACAAAGTCGTTCAGTTTGTCTAGAGTTTTAAAAGCTCCATTTTTGCAGACTGCACGTCTGTACATGCTCTAGTATTTAAGAACATGCAAAAAACGGTGGGAAAAAACCCAAAATTATTATCCACCACCTAATTGACATTATTAACCAACGTGGTTGAACGACAAATTTGCGACAAATACAGTTTGAGGAAGCATTTGTCGAGACTAGCCACGTCATACTATGGGAGTTAAACGGCGAGTTGTTGTTGTCGTTGTAGTATGTGAACACAGCCCAGAATGGCAGCACAGCTAAAAAAGTTTTCCTTCAGGCTTATTCATTTCACTTTTTATGTGAAAAGGCCTTTACATTTGCCAATAATATGACATTTTTTTAATAAAAAAAAAAAAAAAACAACAAGCAAGGGCAGCCCCGATGAGAAAAAGCAGCAAAAATAACATAACATTACTTTCCAGAAAAAAGTAGGCCTAACTAAGTTACTTTTTTAGGGAGAAACACAAAATTGTACTGCATTACTTTTAAAAGTAACTTTCCCCAACACAGTGGATGTAATTCTCTCACCAGGAGTCTGTTAACTCGCCTTTCTGTTAATCTTTCTTCCATAAAACAACTTTTTTTAACTGATCCATAAAGAATAAAGATCCACCAACCTCGTCAGCGCCAATGTGGAACCACCGTGCTTCCGGGTGCTTCTTCATAACTTGCCTTAATATGTCTTGAACAAGGTCGATGCTTCCTGGGGCCAGAGGGTTTAGGCTATTGGGAAACGTTTCCACTTCTCTCAATCTGAAATACTTCTGGTGTTTTAACACAAACTGAAATGTGAGCAGAAAGAACAGTTAAGCGCAAGCAGGAATGTTAGGCAAGCTAATAAAGTGGAGTAAAATCACAATGCATCTACTACAGCATTTGAATGAGTTTTGCCACAATGAATGGTTGACCTAGATGCACATGCAAAAAATGTGAAGGAGTCTTTAGTGAAGTATATGAGCACGTTTGAGAATTGGGATATCTAGAGTTTTTACGAAACTTAGCTTCTTCTGTACTTGCCTCCATGTGTCCGAACACCTGCACCAGGGGAATTAGTTCAAGCTTGTGCAGTTTGGCCAGTGACTTAATTTCCTCTATATCTTCCGGACTTTTCCGTAAATAATAAAGAAACAAATGAGAAATATATATGTATAAATAGAAATTAAGATAAAGAAATGCAGATAAAGATTAAAGGATTAGTTCACTTCTGAATGCAAATTTCCTGATAATTTACTCACCCCCTTGTCATTCAAGATGTTCATGTCTGTCTTTCTTCAGTCGAAAAGAAAATAAGGTTTTTGAGGAAAACATTCCAGGGATTTTCTCTGTATAGTGGACTTCAATGGGGTTCAATGGTTGGAACGTGTAAATTGCAGTTTCAGTGCAGCTTTAAAGCGGTCCCAGACGAGAAATAAGGGTCTTATCTAGAGAAACGATTGGTCATTTTCTAAAAAAAAAAAAAATAAATAAATTATAAACGTTTTAACCACAAATGCTCGTCTTGCTCTAGCTCTTCTTCCTGTTGTTGTAGAATTATGGCAGCTAAGTGCATTACTGCCCTCCACAGGTCAAAGTTTGAACTAATTCTTATATACTTGCACTAGCATACTGTATGTCGAAACTTTGACCTGTGGAGGACAGTAACACACTTAACAGCATCTTTACTCCTGGATGAAGAAGAAGAAGAGAACTAGTGCACGATAAGCATTTGTGGTTAAAAAGTATAATTTTATTTATTTACTTTTTAGAGAATAGCCGATCGTTTCTCTAGAAAGACTCTATTTTCTCATCTGGGATTGTGTAGAATGCTTTGAAGCTGCATTGAAACTGCAATTTGCACCTTCAACCCGTTGAACCCCACTGAAGTCCACTATACAGAGAAAACCCAGGAATGTTTTCCTCAAAAACCTTCATTTCTTTTCGACTGAAGAAAGAAAGACAGACATGAACATCTTGGATGAGTAATTTATCATGAAATTTTAATTCAGAAGTGAACTAATCCTTAATAAATCTTAATATATATTAATTGCTGCATACAGTAACTATTCTTCAGGATACCTGCTTTTGCATTTCAGAAGGAAATAATAGCATACAGGTTTGAAATGACATGAGAATGAGTGAAATTGATGTCAAGTTCAGTCAGAAGCTCAATCACCTGTACGCAAAGCTTGATTTGAGAATGGCGAGTTCCCCCTCATAGGGAAACATATCCTCATATTCCAGCAATATCCCGTTAGCACCCAGCGATGACAGTAAAGGGAATATCTGTTAAAGAACATGAAGGGAAATTTGAAAAAGGACACTATTGATACAGGCACTTTTGAAACACAGTGCAGTTTGCTTGCACGGATTCCCACCTCTTTGAGGTATTTGACTTTGGGTGCTGCACCTTTCAGATCTAAGTGCACAATCTTCAGTGGGTCTGTCGGCATATTGTCAGGAATTTCTGGTTCCAGCTCCTCTTGTTTTGATTGGGTCATGTCTTTTTTCTCCGGCTGAACTTCTGGGTCTCCGTGTTCTTTTTTAACAGTATCTTCCTGATTTTTATCCAAATTCAGCTGTGGGATACGCTGGTCAGCCCAGAAATTACCACCTTGTATGATTTGGTGCGTCTTTCCACTTGTGCCTGTGCTTGAACTATGAATACAAGATAAATAAACTGCAATTACAAGCTTCTTTGTGACAATGAAACCTGGTTTGATAGGTGCACAAACACATGTGCGTACATGAAGACCTTTGAGAACTGCAATCCTCACCTGGGGCTAAACCACAATTTCACCATGGCAACAATCACCAAGCCACCGATGATTAACCTCATTAACTTTTGATTGTTCATGTTTGTGTCTCTGCATGTGAAGGAGATATAAACCATAACAATTAAAGCATGCATTAATCTCATGTGACCTTCAAAATAGGCAATGAAAATCTCGACACAAGCTAAAAATGTTTATGACAATAGAAAAAAAACTCTTCTAGATACGCATTTATTAATTACATGTATTTATAATAATCATTATCATCACGTGAGCACGTTTTTTTTTTTTTTTTTAAAGAAAAAAGAAAATGCATCAATTATCAAAATAAATCGAAAATATATCATGCATTTTTATAGATTTTCTCACAATTATGACTTAAAGGAGAAATGTTTTCTTTATTAAATAGAGCTTTATAAACTAATGCATATTGTTATTACTCTAGAGATATAAAAACGTCTACTTACTTTGTTAAAGAACATTAATCCTTCCGGTAAAAGACTTGTTAAAGCATATAAGAAGCAGATAGATTTACTTCCGCGTATAGTGTCTTAGTTCTGCAAGTGCATTTGTGCGCCTGAAACCTCGACAAGTTCAACCTGTTTAACGTGACGTTCTCACGGCAGTTTATTTGCATCAGTCATTTATGATGACGGATGGCTGGCAGACATCTTAATGCACTTGACAAAAGCGAACACCTGAACGCAAAAAGCGTGACAGATAACGTAAGTGTGCGCATCACACTGACGCTTTACGGCATGTGTTTTTTTTTTTTTTTTGTAGTTGTAAACCACATAGACCGACCGTAACATGTTTGATATATGCGCACCTCATATGACAACTTTTGTTTTAAAAACAAATACGATGTGAATAATTCACATAACATGTGAAGAAGTGCTTTGTTGCGTTATATACTCCAGCTAAAACAGCATTTTCTAAATATTCTTATCAAGACAAAAAAAACAGCATCATTAAAAATATATTTTATATAACAAGTCCAAAAGTGAGCGAACTAGTGAAGATACTTGTATTTGCATTGTTTTAATATCATAGCTAATACATTGCACAGTTAGCATAACAATTTAAGTGAAAAGTTTAATCTTTGTGGTTTTAGAAAAACAATAAGATGTTTGGCTGATATCAAAATATGTAACTCCGACGATGAATGAATGAATACCTCAGTGTGTCATGTGACCATACAGTTGACCTGTGATCGTATCTTCTTATTCATTTTAAGTCCCGCCCTTACCCTCTTAGTGTTTGCTTTGATTGGGCAGAACTTTTCTTAGGCGGTCTACGATTGGTCAGTTTAGAAGTCATTCACAGAGCCCTACCAAACACGTCCCTGGTAAATTGGTAGCTGTAAAAGCAATGGCGTCGCACTTCAGCGGAGTGCTTCAACTCACGGATCTGGATGATTTTATCACTCCGTCTCAGGTTGAATAGTTGTTTCTATCGGTAACATTAAAAGCAGGCACATTTCTGTTAATTCAGCGCATTAACATTATATCTGCTGAAAATGTTAGGGGAAAAAACACCGGTCAGCTGATCAAAAGATAAACTGTAACATCGTGTAAGATAACGATACAGTTTCTAAAAGTGTTGTTTTTGAGTCTTGTACATACTGTAAATGACCTATAATATTTGCTTTGTTTGAGCTCCTAAGGTTGGGCCCACATTATTTGCAAGGTCAGATACAGAAAGTGACTGTCTAAAACCCAGTGATTTGCTTCTACTGTATAAAAAATGAATGTTTTATAGACTTCAGACACACTTAAATGTCTGTATGTCACTGCATTGGATAAAATATCAAACCAAGTGGTTTATTTCTAAGAAAAACTGTGCAAATGCAACTTTAAAGCTGACAAAAACACGTTTGTTGGGCATTATATTCTATTCAAAATTCATTTTGACAGTTTGTCATGCACTAAATGTTACTGCCACACCAGTAAATTAATTTAATTTTGTCCCAACTGTCCAAAAAGGGACCTAACTGTCCTCTTTTTGGGGGCCACTACCGTTCAAAGTAAAATTTTTAAATTGTTTTTTTAAGAAGTCACTTATTTGATCAAAAATACAGTAAAAACAGTAATATTGTATTTTTACAAGTTAAAATAACAGATTTATTTTTGAATGTTTTTTAGTTTATTCCTATTATGGTAAAGCTGTATTTTCAGCATCATTACTCCAGTCTTCAGTGTCACATGATCCTTCAGAATCATTCTGATATGATGATTTGATGCTCAAGAAACATTTATGATTGTTATCGATATAGAAAACAGTTCGTATTTGTAGGTTCTTTGATGAATAGAAAGTTCAAAAGAACATCATTTATTTGGCAAATCTTTTGTAACATTATAAATGTCATTACTGATATGTATGGACAATTTTATGCTGATTAAAAGTGTTAATTTCGTAAAAATCTTATTGGCCCTGAACATTTTAGCGATAATGTATACCAGAATATTATTCCACTGATGTTAATTCATTTACCCAATTTATCAGGAATGTGTGAAGCCTGTAAAGGTGGAAAAGAAACAGGGCAGATCTGTGGCTAAAATCCAGATAGAAGATGATGGCAGTTATTTTCAGGTCCATCAGGTGAGTACAAATGATGTGACTTTTATTTTGAACCAGTATTGTGGAGTTATGTCTTGTTTCATTTGATAGCAAAAAGCAAAGTATGTTTTTGATTTGTCACGTTTGATAGATATGTTGAATATATGCTTGTTACCCAGGATGGTCAAAAGCAAAAGCTGGAGAAAGCGAAGATTACACTGAACGACTGTCTGGCTTGCAGTGGCTGCATCACGTCTGCGGAAAGTGTCCTTATCACCCAACAGAGTCATGAGGAACTGTACCGTGTGCTGCGTCATAATAAGGTGTTGTGTACATTACACTCATTCACCTGCATTTAACTTTTTGCTCCAAATGAATAGCTCACTTAAAAACTGTGTCTCTCAGCAGCAGGTTAGCAGTAGCGAGCAGAAGGTGGTGGTGGTATCTGTATCGCCTCAGTCAAGAGCCTCTCTAGCTGCACATTATGGTCTCAACAGCAGTGAGGTGGCCCGCAGACTAACCAGCTTCCTGAAAAATTTGGGTGAGTTGGAGGCTGCAGTTGAGTCAAAAACATCCTCCTATGACCAAGACAAAAACATCCTCCTATGGAAGCTTATTTCCTCCACAAAATAAAAAATATAAAAGCTAATAGCGACTTTTTTTCCTCACAATTCTTTTATATATATATATATATATATATATAATTCTGGGAATTGTAAGATATACCCTTAGAATGGCAAGACAAATTTTGCAATTACCTTTTTGATTTTTTTTTTATCTTGTGGCAGAAACAAGCAAAAAAAAATTGGAAGATCATAATTCTGAGAAAAAAGTCTGAATTACGATATGTAAACTCAGAATTTCAAGAAAAACATCATAATTCCGAGATGGAAACTCAGAATTACCAGAAAAGAAAGTCAGAATTGTGAGATGGAAACTCAGAATTACCAGAAAAGAAAGTCAGAATTGTGAGATGGAAACTCAGAATTAGAAGGAAAAAAGTCAGAATTGTGAGATAGAAACTCAGAATTAGGAGGAATAAAGTCAGAAATGTATGGAAACTCGGAATTAGGAGGGGAAAAAAGTCAGATTTATCAGATGGAATCTCAGAATTACCAGAAAAGAAAGTCAGAATTGTGAGATGGAAACTCAGAATTAGAAGGAAAAAAGTCAGAAATGTATGGAAACTCGAAATTAGGAGGAAAAAAGTCAGAATTGTGAGATAGAAACTCAGAATTAGGAGGAATAAAGTCAGAAATGTATGGAAACTCGGAATTATGAGGGGAAAAAAAGGTCAGATTTATCAGATGGAATCTCAGAATTACCAGAAAAGAAAGTCAGAATTATGAGGAAAAAAGTCAGAATTATGAGATGGAAAATCAGAATTATAAGAAAAACATCAGAATTACGAGATGAGAACTCAGATGGAAACTCGAAAAAAAGTCAGAATCGTGAGATAGAAACTCAGAATTATGAGGAATAAAGTCAGAAATGTATGGAAACTCAGAATTAGGAGGAAAAAAGTCAGAATTGTTGGATGGAAACTCAGAATTACAAGAAAAAAGTCAGAATTATGATATATAAACTCAGAATTGTGTGGAAAATGTCATAATTGCAAGATGGAAAATCAGAGTGAAGAAAAAAATGGAAATTACGAGAAACTCAGAATTAGGAAAAGTCCAAATTGCGAGGGGAAAGAGGAATTGGGACATTGTGTAAAGAACTTCCATATGCTCCTCTGTGTATTGAGATCATGGAAGTGCCATACTGATCTTTCAGGTGTCCATCATGTCTTTGACACCAGCTTCAGTCGCTCTTTCAGCCTGTTAGAAAGCCAGAGGGAGTTTCTGGAGCGATTCAGTCGGAAGGAAGTGGACAAGAAGGCCCTGCCGATGCTGGCGTCTGCCTGTCCAGGTAGTATTTTCTCAATCTGTTCTTTCTTTTCTGAAATATTCATGGTAGTGTGTTTTATAATGGGTCTTATTTTGTTCAGGGTGGATTTGCTATGCTGAGAAGACTCATGGTGAATTCATCCTCCGTACATCAGCACGACGCGATCGCCCCAGCAGATAATGGGTTCTCTAGTCAAAGGCTATTTTGCATTTCAGGAGGTACTAAACTATGACCTTCGGTTCAGAGAGAGAGGAACTTAGTGGGAGGAGGAGTCCCACATTAAAAAAAAAAAAATTTTGAAGTATTTTTTTCGGACCTTGATTTAAGTGTTGAGGGTCACATTAGACATAGAATTTATTGCATTATGCCTGTATGTGTATAGTTTATAACTTTAAATTGTTTGATTGTAGTTAGTAGCTTTTTTTCCTGATTATAAACATTGCTTTGGTTTCTGCTACACATGTAAAGCCTTTTGTTGTGGAGCATTAACTAGAGTTCCACAGAAAAGGCGAGGAGCCTTTGAACACACACACACACACACCTTTATTTACATTAAATATGAACATTAGTAAACAAAGTAAATAAAATGACATGCAGCCTTTATTTCACAATTACGTTAAAAGTGAGTCTCACCTATTTTAATGAACAAATCAAGGTTAAAATGTATTTTGTTCTCCATCTTATGCTTTGACAGGGTATTTCACCACAGAAGATCTATCATGTGACTGTGATGCCCTGCTATGATAAGAAACTAGAAGCTTCCAGACCAGACTTCTTCCTCGACGAGTATGAGACCAGAGAGGTGGACTGTGTTATCACTTCAGGTGAGTGAATCTAACGACATTAAAATATGAACAGATGGCCGCAAGAACGAAGCTCAGTCCCTCATCTTGTAAGTGTTTGGTTCGCAGGAGAAGTTCTGAAGATGTTGGAAGAGGAGAACGTGTGCCTGAGAGATGTGGAGTTGGCCCCTTTAGACACAATGTGAATTCTTCGTGTTTTCCAGTCAAACCAATAGTTTTAATACATTATAGAAATTGCGTCATACATGAATGTGTGTTTTAGGTTCAGTAATGTCTGTGGGGAGGAGCTGCTGAGTCACGCAGGAAGTGGATCTGGAGGATACCTTCATCACATCTACAAACATGCCGCCAAACAGCTGTTTGGGGTTGAAGTAGATGAACTCACATACAAGACATTGAAGTATGTCTGAACACAGCAATACTATTACAAAACATTAATAATAATAATAATAATACTTGATTTATTAATAATTTATTAATCAAGGACGCATTCATTTTCATCTATAAATCTCTTTAAAAAAATTTCCACAAAAATATTTTAATATTAAACTGTTTTCAACATTGATAGTAATCATAAATGTTTCTTGGGCATCAAATCAGCATATTAGCATATTTTCTGAAGGATCATGTGACACTGGAGTAATGATGCTGAAAATTCAGCTTTGATCACAGGAATAAATTATATTTTAAAATATATTTACACACAAAACGGTTCTTTTAAATTTCACAATAATAATAGTAATATTTCACAATATTAGTGTTTTTACTGTAGTTTTGATCAAATAAATGCAGCTTTTTGTGAGGAAAAAGGCTGTTTTTCAAAAACAGTAAGAAATGTTACCAACCACAAACCTTTGAATGGTAGTGGCACTTTATTGATATTTAAATGATATGAATATTATTTAAGTAATACTTAAGGTTTGCATAATTTGGAATTAATAAATGTAAGAACAATGTACCATGGTTCCATCAGAGTTCCCTGCCGACCAGGAAAACCTAGAAATATGAAACAATTTCTGGAAAAGTCTAAATTAATAATAATAGTAATAATAACCTTTATTTTTTCCAGTTATGCTACTTGAAGGTAATTACAAGAAAGAAATTACCTAGTCATGCCTAACTTACTAATTACAAAATTAGTACTACTAAATTAGTTAAAAGTAATTTCTAACTAAGTATTTGTGTGTAAAATCATTTTTAAAAATCAATTTTATGAATGGTAATTGGTCAGAAACTGTAGCAACCATGTATTTCCATGGTATTATTTGAAGTACGATGGAGCAGGATGTAAATATGAACATGATAATAACATGATAATCATTAAGTCCCATAGTATCAATGTTCCTTTGTATTAACAACGTACCCTAATATATTTTCCATGGAACTACCACAGTACCGTTTTAAGGAATTAATTGCGTTGCTTGTTACTTTTTATTTATCTTAAACAAGTTTTTTATTTCAAAATGTTTTAACAAGTATTTGTTCTCCAATAAAGCTTTCAAAAGTACAATGATGCTACTATGGTTTATTGGACAAAGTCTGGAAGTACCATGGTAGTCCCTTAGTCCTTTTTTCATGAGGTAAATTTTATTTGTCTCTCTTTTTGTTCAAACAGAAACAAGGACTTCCAGGAAGTCACTCTGGAGAAGGATGGTCAAGTTCTGCTGCGGTTTGCTGCCGTCTACGGCTTCAGGAACATACAGAACCTGGTGCAGAAGCTGAAACGAGGGAAATCACCTTACCATTTTGTAGAAGTAATGGCATGTCCGTCAGGTAGGGAATTACATCTCTAGTCCTAGTCCTTGCAAACCATCTTTTCATATCATTCATAAACTTTCTGTAATGTGGTATGTACCTCTCAACGCATGTCGTATGAGATCTATTGGAAAAAGAGCATTGCAGTTAGCATGACTGAAGGACTATTACACCTCTCTGTCAGTAACGCTCTGTGGTTCATTTCCCATGGGTTAGTTCACCCAAAAATGAAATTACTGTCATTAATTAGTCATGTCGTTCCACACATGTTCGTAAGACACAAGACCTTCGTTCATTTTCAGAACATAAATTAAGATACTTTTGATGAAATCAAAAGTTTTTTTTTTAATCTCCCATAGTAAGCACCATAATTACCACATTCAAGGTCCAGAAAAGTAGTAAAGACATCCTTAAAATAGTCCACGTGACACTTGCGGTTCAACCTTAATGTTAATGTTATTGCGCACAAAAAGTATTCTCGTCGCTTCATAACATTAAGCTTGAACCACTGTAGTCACATGGACTTATTCTCAGTCAATCATAGGCTCGTTCTTACATACTAGGGTACGTATGCACATGCGCACTCTTCAAAAACACCGCTTCAAATCTCCCGACTATCTGAAATTTGTATATTTTCAAAATAAAAGATGTCAGCTTGTTTATTTTGCTCAAGAAAAGGATTTATGTCCACATGTCACGCAAACTAGAAACTAACCACAGCTCCAACCACACAAGTTTGCAATGCAGTTTGCGAATGTTAGTTGTAACTATGATTTCGGGAAGCACTGACTCATTGAACAAAACTGGTAACTACGAAACTCGCAACCATAGTTGGCCAACAATGCTTTCCGGAAACGCTCCTCTGTTTAGTTCTTGTCTCTATGAAGCCCCTCCTTCTTAAAAGCACAGTGTGATCTGATTGGTCGACTGGATTTGTGTGTTGTGATTGGTCAACCGCATTGAGGACGTTTCAGAAATTTCACATGCCTTACCATTACCGTGAGTTTCAATACCATACTAGTGCAACTCAACCAGACCCGACCCCTTAATTTAGCATATTCCCTTGTTCGGTATTTATTTAAATGAACAATATTGTGTTCGTTCCCAGACGAAAACTCAAAACTACAATCAAGGCGTTTCAGGGATCTCAGAAACTTTCTTTGCAATGACATTGTACTTTGAAGATATTTTTCATGCTCAAACAGAAACAATACTAAAGAAAAATGAAAATGTAAAAATGTTTAATAGGTCCTCTTTAATATATATTTTTGTAGTTCATTCAATGCTGTATTTTGACGCTTTGCTCCACCGAGTGTAATTCTTTGGGCCTCAAGACCATGTTGTTGAATTTGCATAATCTACTGTTCTCTTGAATGATATCTATTCTAAACTTGCATAAGCCAAGTCTGCTAAATGATTAAATGTAAATGTCGATGAATGTTAGTTTTTTGATAATGTTTCAGTGCTGTTCAGTAGCTGTCTTGTTCACATATACGTTTATTTGAATTCTACAGGATGTCTTAACGGCGGCGGTCAGCTCAAGCCTTCTGCAGCTCAATCCAACAAAGAGTTGCTGCAGCAGGTGGAGGAGTTTTACCACGGTGAAAGTACCTCAGTGCCAGAGGAGGACTCGCGAGTGGCTGAACTCTATAAGGACTGGTTAGAGAGCGTGGGAGAGGAGAAAGCCCGACAGTTACTGCACACGCAGTACCACGCCGTAGAAAAAAACACCAGCGGCCTCAGTATAAAGTGGTGAGGAGCTGCCGAGACTCTAGATTGTTGTAGTTCTTCCCTTCTGTGTCCGTTGTCAATATTTAACATGCTTTTGAAACTACATCAGCCAAACACACACATACATGTGATTATGACAGATGAAGTAATATATTTTCTGCAGATCTGCTGAAGAACGTTGACTTCAGGTTACATATCAAACCGGCCTTTATGTATTTTATAAGCCCTTTTTCTGTCCATGAGTGTCTTGTTAACATTAATTCACTGTGAACTAAAATTAAACACTGAACAGTTGTATTTTTTACAAACATTAAAGATGAACAAATACAGTAACAAACAGTTCATGCGAGTGAATACCTTCACTGATGTTAACAAGCGAACTTTCATTTATTCATGAGCTTGTTTCTTTGAAATATTTCTGTAAATTCACTGTTACTCTGTAGTGTGCACTGAAAACAGTACTTTGTCTCGTTTTTGAGAATACGTGTTGATTTATGATAATACAAATTGTTTCCATGTATATAATTATTCCATGAATGTAATTATATTTATTGAGGAAATAAACTATACATATATTTTACTCAATACATTTTTTGTGCACATTTGATTCAATTTCAATATTTTTAAAAAACATTAAGTTGGTCCTGCAGAGAACATTTTTTTCATCTGTGTAACATGGTATTTAAAACAGTTATGAACCTGGAATTACGGTATAATTTTAATCTTATACCATGATAAAGTTTACAATTAAGTTTTACAATTAATAATATTGTTTCATACAAAGCTGGTAATAAAATCGTTAAGAAAATATGTAGCTGCATTTCTAAAAAAAAACAAACAAAAAAACAGCGGCGTACATTTATATTAAGACTTTATTCAGTTTGAACACTATAATTAAATTTTCTCTTTGTTACTTTTGATAACTAGTGCAAGATTGACAAACAATAACTGGATGAGCTAAACAAAGAAGAAAAGCTGAAACCAGTATGCAGTGTTCGATATTTTCTACATTCAAAATCATTCAGAGACAACAAAATAAACGCAATTCGATGAAATGCAGTTTTCTTATGGACATTAAAACACCAAATAAAATTTTGCTGCAACACCTCGCTTTGTTAACATTGCCATAACATCTTAAAAATAAGTCTTTTTGATTTACAAAATAAAACATTGCACATTAAGATGAAACATTTCGAAAACTATAATTTAACCATACAACATTGGTTCAGACATGGCCAGGATCTTCCCAGAAATAAAACTTACGCAAATAAAATTTGGCCTACAACACAGACTTAGTACATCTGTATGCAAATCAACGACAATTTTATTCTTTCAACGATGAAAACATTCTGAATAATATCGGTTTTTGTTTGATCTATTGCTTGTAACAATGACTTAAATACATTGTTTTACAGGTTAACAACCCTGTGTATTGCTCACTGAAGACGATACACTGCCCAAAAATTGTGCTTTTGCTATAAATGAAGCGTACGTAAATATCAAAAGAGTCCTGCTGTTGTTAGTGAACGATGAGAGGAGAGAAGCGTAGTGGTGATCGCATAGACGAGCTCTGAAGATCAGTTCTTCGGGACTCTAAAGCTGTCCTTCTCCTTACGGATATATCTCATGGCTTCAATCGGGTCACTGGTCCCAGCATGCTCTTGTACGGACTTCTCTCTGTTGAGCAAACACAAAGAAAAAATTAGAAACACTTTACAATAAGGTCTCATTTGTTAACATTAGTTAATGATTAACTAACAATGAGCAATATGTTTGTTAAAAAGCATTTTTTAACCTTTGTTGATGTTAGCTACAAAAATGTCCATGTTCATTTTAGTTCACACATTTAACTTTTAGACCTTAAAAATGTATTAGGAAATGTTGAGATAATCGTTAACGAAAATTAACAAATGCAGTAAAAGAATTGACCCTTCGCCGGCAGTTTGATTGACAGGCGATCTGACCAATCGGAACCACGAATCCACCATTTTGTCCGACAAAGCAAACAACACTCCTTCTGATGTTCATTCATGTTTATTTGATGTTATAAATGAACTAGTATGAAGAGATGTTGATTCACGAGCCGCTTGAAGGAGCTTCAGCGATCTGTCACGACACATTAAAGAGACACTATACGCTATTTATTGTTTAAACTTCATTAAAAAATTACAATATTTTAAATATTAAACTGTTTCATATCAAAAGTAACCTGCTCTGTCTTGTCTGTCAATGTGTTGTCAGTGTCCTCTTTGCTCTGCAATGTATTTTTCACGGCGTGAGAACATGATGTGTGGCGCGAGAGCGCATGGCTTGTCGGACATAGCAACAGTAACTAAAGGGGGCGGGTCTTTGCGAAGGATCAATTGTTCATTGTTAATTACATTAGTTACCATGAACGAATGAAAACATGTTGTAAAGTGTTACCAAAAAGTCGAAATTGTCTTTAAGCATTTCAATACATTTTATTATTATTTTTTTATCTTTGTCTCTTAAAGGGACAGTTCAGCCAAAAAAAAAAAAAAAAATTATTTACTCCCCCTCATGCCATGTATATGCCCTTATTTCTTGAGATAAACTCAAATGAAGATTTTAAGAAAAATAATTATTCTCTGCGAGTTCATATAATGGCACTGGCAGCTCGTTCGATGCTTGGAAAAACCAGCGATTGTGACAGTAATCCATACGACACCAGTGGATGAATCAATGTCTTCTGAAGCCAAAAGATAGGCGTGTTTAAGAGAAATGCTAATATTATTTAGTCTTTTAACTATAAATCATTAGCTATGTTTACATTGACCTATTTTCATGCACATTTTAGGATGCTGCATTTAAAATAAAATAAAAAAGCTGGAAATGTCAAGATGTGCATAAATTCTAAAAATGCACAGAATTTATCCGATAAGAAAACATGCACAAAAACTACAGTGGAAACGCATTTTCCAAATCCCTCGATGCGCAGCAAAGAACTCATGTGACTTTACCTCAACAGAGGATGTGATTGGATAACTGGACTAACCAGTGGATCAGTTTTATTGCACAGCATCTCAGATGTTGGTTTGATCGTTCTGAAACACCTGAGCCAAAGTGTGTCATCAGAATGATTTGCTTTAATTCCCTCCCAGAAGAATCTCACATGATTGTGTTCACAAACACCATCATCTGAACACAAGACAACATGATCGCGTTTATTGTGGTTCATCTGCACATCAAAAAGATGAAAAAGCCAGTTTCTTCCCTGAATGTAGCAAATAATTTCTGTTACAGATACTTTGCGAAATTTTCCCAGGAAGTGACGATTTTGAACACATGGGATGGAAAATTGTGCTTTATTCTAATGATGTTTCAAGCGATATTTCAAGTTAAATTTGCAATTTTGAATGGAAACAGCAAGTGTGAAGCTCACGAGAAGTAACGCAGAAACACAAAGGATCGCCACTTTTTACATCATGCCTCACAACGTCCATGACAGCAGACCGGAAGTGATGGTTTATACTTAAGAGTTTATTAGCATTTCTCTTACACACGCCTATCGTTTTGCTTCAGATTCAGAAGACACAGATTCCTCCACCGGGGTCGTACGGATTACAGTCACGATCGCTGGTTTTCAAGCCTCAAACGAGTGACGCGATTTTCTAAAAATCTTTGTGCGAGTTTATCTGAAGAAAGAACGTCATACACATACACAAGAGAATTTTCTGAAGTGAACTGTCCCTTTAAATAATGTCAACAAATGAAACCTTATTGTAAATCTGTTAGCAAAAAAAGAAAGAAAGAACGAAATCAATATTTATTTATTTTAGCATTTTTTAAGCATTTTAATACACATTTTAAAATGTTTTATTATTGTACATTTTAAAAAAAAAATCTATTTTGTCTTATTTTTTTATTGGTTTCGTTTTAGTCCTCTAATGTTTTCCAATAAGTTCAAAGCCATGCTAAAATATTATCAGCAATATTCCAAGTTAACTCATGTGTCAAGATAATGTGAAATGCACAAGACAGTCTATATGATGCATTTTTGTGAAAAACTTCACATACCTCACTCTCATGAAGGGGTTAAATGTGAACTCATCAGCCACCGTAGAAGGAATGGTTGGCTCTCCGTTATCATATTTCTCCTAATCAACGCAAGACAAGGTTGTTCAAACTCTTGCACAATGATAGTATTTGCAGCTTAAGTAAATGTGTGATAAAGAAGAGTTAAACACCTTAGCCCATGCTAACTTTGTCCGGATGACCTCGTTATTTGGCTCAACATGCCGTGCAAATTTCAAATTATTGATAGTGTACTCGTGCCCACAGTACACTCGCTGAAAGCAAAGGAAATTGTGAGTTTAGAACATTTATTACCTAAACTCTTACTGTAAAAGCAGATGTTTTAACAGCTTTAAAAGTAAATGGTCAATTTTATAGCACAAAAACAGATTTGAGTTTTGAATTGTTACCGTCTCTGGAGGAAGACGGCCTAAAACCTCGATCAGGGCTTTGTACATCTCATCAGCGGTACCCTCAAAAAACTTCCCACAGCCGGCCACGAACAGAGTATCGCCTATTCATAATGTGAACATAAGGAAAAAACTGCTTGTTAATAAAGTTCTACAAAGTTTGCATTTGCCAGACAGTCTGAATATTTTTTGTAGTCTCTGCTCATAAAGGTGGAACTTTTTTTTTTAAATTGAGCACACTAAAATCAGATTATTATTATTTACTTGGTGTACACTACCGTTCAGAAGTTTAGGGTCAGTACAGCTTTTTTAATTTTTAAAGAAAGTCATATTTTTATCCATCGTGTGTACATTAATTTGAAAAAAAGTGACAGTAAAGACCTTTTTTAACAGTCTAAATTCCGATCTTTTGAAATGTTTTCAACATGATCATCATATTAATGATTTCTGAAGGATCATGTGACACTGAAGACTGGAGTAATGATGCTGAAAATTTGATCACAGGAATAAATTACTGTAAAATATATTATTACAGTTATTTTAAATTGTAATAATATTTCCCTATAGCAATTACTGTTTGATTAAATTAAAGCAGCCTTGGTGAGCAAAAGAGGCCTTTCAAAAACATTTACAAAATTTTACTAAAACCCAAATTTTTGAACGGTAGTGTATGAAAATAGTCTTACCCGTAAACACAGCTGGTGGTTCAGTGCTGTTTTCTTTTGTTACAAAATAGCAGATGTGGCCGGTGGTGTGACACGGCGTAAACAAACACTTTACATTCAGAGAGCCCACCTGGAATGATCAAACAGTCTGACATGTGTCCAGCGGTATAAAGCGGATGGTTCTGATTGGCTAAGCTGCATTCAAAGGCAAATTGTGCACATGTTTATACGCTACCATTGAAAAGTTTGGGGTTGGTAAGTTTTTTTTTTAATCGTTTTTGAAAGATTAAAAAGTTTCTTCATGCTCACTAGGGCTGCATTTACATGATCAAAACCACTGTAAAAAAAAAAAAAAAAAAAAAAAAAAAAAGTAAAAATGTGAAAAATTACTACAATTTAAAATAACTTTTCCATTTGAATATATTTTAATTGTGAGTGTTGTCAAAGCTGAATTTTCAGCATCATTACTCCAGTCTTGAGTGTCACATGATCCTTCAGAAATCATTCAGATATGATGATTTTATTCTTAAGAAGCATTTATTATCATCAACGTTGAAAACAGTTGTTTCTTAAAGGGTTAGTTGACCCAAAAATGAAATTTCTGTCATTAATTCCTCACCCTCATGTCGTTCTACACCCGTTCTATACGTTCTATTTTTGATGAAATCCGATGGTTCAGTGAGATCTCCATTTCAGGCAATACAATTATCGCTTTCAAAACACACAGAAAGCTACTAAAACATATTTATATCAGTTCATGTGAGTACAGTGGTTCAACCTTAACATTATAAAACGACAAGAAAACATTTTGTGTACTGTCAAAAAAACAAAACAAAATAACGACTTTAACAATATCTAGTGATGGCCGATTTCAAAACACTGCTTTGAAGCTTCACGAATCTTGTTTCGAATCAATGGTTTGGATCGACTAAACAAAGCCTCTTTACTGAAATTACATGATTTTTGCGCTCCGAACCACTGATTCGAAGACAAAAGATTCGTAAAGCTTCATGAAGCAGTGTTTTGAAATCAGCCATCACTAAATATTGTTGAAAAGTCGCTATTTTGGCACACAAAAAGTATTCTCGTTGTTTCATAACATTAAGGTTGAATCACTGTACTCACATGAACTGATTTAAATATGTTGTATTGCTCTCTGGGCATCTGAAAGTGTTAATTGTATTGTTGGCAATAGAGACTCACTGAACCATCGGATTTCATCAAAAATATCTTCATTTGTGTTCAGAAGATGAACGAAGCTCTTACAGGTGTAGAACGACATGAGGGTGAGGAATTAATGACAGTACTTTCATTTCTGGGTGAACTAACCCTTTAATGTTTCTGTGAAAGATATATATATATATATATATATATATATATATATATATATATATATATATATATATATATATATATATATATATATATATATATATAATTCTTTGATAAATAAAAGTTATTATAAGAAATAGACATTTAAACATTGTAAACGTCACTTTTGATCAATTTATCACATCCTTGGTGAATAAACCTATTAATTAAAAAATAATAATAATATCTTACTGACCCCAAACGTTTGAACAGTAGTTTATATTATTATATAAACCAGACTTACTTTGAAAGTGTTGTAGTGTGTGACTTTCTGAGTTAAAGCTCCCACTCGGTCATCTCCACCGTACACGGTCAGTCCCGGCATGAGCTTCACCAGCTTCTCATTACCTCCAGCGTGATCCCTAGAAGTTATGAAACATCAATTCCCATATGAGTGCACATGGGCTACACACAAAACAGAATGATTCATTCCAGGTCTGACATACCAGTGATGATGAGTGGTCAGGACAGTCTTGAGCTTCACGCCATGCTTTCTGACCGCTTCTACAACCTGAGACAGATGACAATTATGAAGGTATGGGACGCACAATGTAATGTGTGATATGCATAATGAAATATTCGTATACTTTCTGGGGCTCAACTGGATCGACAATGGCGGCTTCCTTCGTGTCTTCATCGATGAGGAGGTACATGTAGTTGTCGGTGAGAGCAGGAAGCAGTTCGACCTTCATGTCTGACTGTTCCACCAGAGACGACTTCCTAAGAGCGGAGTGAAACCAGGCTGTAGGGACTTCAAAACAGAGATTCGGGATCCTGTTATAACATACTTTCATAATTTCAAAACATGAAGAAAAATGTACTCTGGCTGCCACTAGAATACTACAATTTTAGTTAACATACAATACATTTTTTATATATTCCAGCGGATACAAGTTAGTCATAAGCCGGTAGTGGACCTTGTCTAAGCTCTTGAGGAACTGGTTAGACTCATTTGTCTACAATAGCTTCAGCGGCGTGACTACTTTAGACTGGGAAGACCTGCTTTTCCCAAAGTTTAAATGCAATTAATCAAAACGCTACGCTATTATACTGTTATTATGATAATTGCTATAGTAACTGAGTATTGGTGGAAACTACAATTAGTAGTAATATTATTAAACTTTATTACAATTTTAAATTCTATTTGCATACATTTTACAGAATATGTTTGAAAGAAATCTCACCAAGGCTGCATTTATATTAACATAAATACAGTAATATTGTGAAATACTAAAAAATAACTTTTCTATTTGAATACATTTTAAAATGTAATTCCTTCCTGTGTTGTCAAAGCTGAATTTTTAGCATTTAAAATGTCACATGATCCTTCGGAAATCATTCTAATATGCTGATTTGCTGCTTAAGAAACATTTATTATTGTTTTTATCATCAATGTTGAAAACTGTAGGATTTTTTGCGTGAGCTGCGACATTTTTTTCAGGATTCTTTGACGAATAGAAAGGTCAAAAGCGCAGTATTTATTTGAAATATAATTATTTTCTAACATTATAAATGTTTTTACTGTCTTTTTCGATCAATTTAACGAGTCCAAGCTGAATAAGCCATTTCTTTTACAAAAATGTTTTAAAATAAAACAGTGTACGGCACATTGATCGTCCGTTAAACGGTTTTGCAACTTTTAAATTCACAACGCAGAAAGCATGAAGTGTTTACAATTACGTCACTCCAAACGCACGACATTTACAGTGTTGTTTATTACATGTTACATTAACTTTAATCATGTGTACATACAACACGTCATACTCGGTGGCATACGTCAACAACTAAGCTGATGTAACTCTACTCTGTATAGTGAACAATTCTTTTACTAGATTAACAACATTGACTGCAAATACAGCAAAGGTTCAGTGACAGCACTGACATATGACTCGCTGAAAAAGGCATTGTGATCATGAACGAGTAAAGATCCTCGTGCAAACATACCGAATTTATGCGTGACAGCTCCGAGAATACCGAGAGTGCACGCACTCGCCGCCAGTGTCCTGAACAACATATCAGGATTTCAGCTGTCTGATATTACATTCAGTACAGGGAGGAAGTAGAAAGTCTGGTTTAAAGTGCAAATCAGCCCACTTTTTAACTTTGACCCCTCGTCTAACCAATCCAATACGAGGGAGTGTCGTGCTCGCGCTGTATTTGAAGTTACGAATCCTACTATGGTGAAGGCATGGCTATTTGTTCAGCACTCATGTCACATGACCCAATCGATATTAGACAAACGAGTTTTTTAAAACACATAAATATACATTGAAGAGTCTTGAAAAAATAAACAGCTGTAAGCATGTCTCTATATACAATACGAAAACAATTAGAAAAATATAGAAATTAGAACAAAAGACAAAATAATTATTATTTTTTACATTATGAGGGACGAATCACCATATTTAAAAAAAAAAAAAAAAAATTAATAAAAGAGCCGTTTTGTTGATTGCCTTGCACGCAATAGAAAAATAGCTAGAGACTTGGGATATTAGAATTGCGCTTTTGTCATTGGATGGCCGTAAGCAAAGCGTCATTAATATTCAATAACGCTGGTGAGACCTATTTAATATTCATAAGATTAGCCCTCGCCGTAGTAGGATTTTTGAAATCGCTTTCGGGCTTCGTTATTGTGGGGAACTTCTTCAAGGCAAATAATGTTTCCTTGACTTAATTCCAGACAATTCTATCAGTTTCTTGTTTGTTTTATTTGCGATACATTTACATATTTCGTACTGTGCTAACGTGTCTCAACGCCCTCCGTTATCAAGCGACCAAAGGTCATTTTATTTCCGGCTGCAGGACTCGCTGGTGTTGAACTCCAAAATGAGCGCAAGGAATATTGCTCGCTTTTGGGAATGGGGAAGGAAAATAATATGTGTCGGGAGAAACTATGCAGATCACGCAAAAGAACTCAAAAATGCCATTCCCAGCGAACCTGTGCTTTTCCTGAAGCCCCCGTCTGCTTACATTAGGGAAGGGTCTCCTATTCTGGTCCCCTTCTACACCAGCAATCTCCACCATGAAGTTGAGCTCGGGGTGGTCATTGGTAAAGGAGGAACTGCTATTCCTCAGTCTTCAGCCATGGACCATGTGGCTGGATATGTGTTATGCCTGGACATGACAGCTCGGGACATTCAGGAGGAATGCAAGTCCAAAGGTCTTCCATGGACCCTCGCCAAAGCTTTCAACACCTCATGCCCCATTAGTGACTTCATTCCCAAGGAGAAGATCCCAGACCCCGGAAGCATCAATCTGTGGTTGAAGGTGAACAATATCCTGAAACAGAATGGAAACACATCCCAGATGATCTTTTCCATCCCATATCTCATTAACTACATCAGTGAGATCATCTCTTTGGAAGAAGGTGATCTCATTCTCACTGGGACCCCTAAAGGAGTGTCAAGCGTCCAGGAGCACGATGAACTTCAAGCTGGGATCGATGGCATTGTGACTATGACATTTACAGTTGATAGAAAAAGCTGATTTGAACTAGAATTAACATTCTTGAGTCCAAAATTGCTGAAAAGCACAACCATTTTGATTGTTTTAATTGCAAATACAATGTCGGACAATGACACAATCACTGAATGGGAAACGTTGTATAATGTTTATGAATTAAAAAAAAAAAGAGATCACCTGACTACCGATTTTATGGCCATGCTATTCTCACTCAGCAAAGTTATCCGAAGCTGATTTGCTTTCTCACTTTCAAGAGCCCTTGCAATGGAAGTTATTATGTGTAATTAAACAGGATTAAATGTACTTTAATCAGAGCAGCTTTGTGACGCAAATTGATTAAATTATTGCATACAATTTGCCAGTTACAGGAACAGCAGCTCAATGTAGGGAAATCATTTCTCAAATATCTCCTTTCAGTAGCCATCAAGTTGATTTTGATACCAGAATAATGACATGTTGCATAGTTTGGGGTAGTCGTGGCCTAATGGTGAGGGAGTCGAGCTTTTAACTTGAAGGTTGCAGGTTCGATTCCCACACCGGCAGGAATTGAAAGTGGGGATTGTGAATGAACAGCACTCTCTCTGCCTTCAATACCATGACTAAAGCACCCTTGAGCAAGACACCTAACCCCTAATTGCCTCACTTGTAAGTTGCTTTGGATAAAAGCGTCTGCTAAATGACTAAATGTAAGTTTAAAGTTGAGAATATACGTCTAACATATATATGTATATATACACAACAACTATATAACTACTATTATATATTACTATATACTATATATTAACTACTTGGCAAAAGCTGATTGGTTCATGCCGCATTGCAGCTTGCTGCTCTCAACATTTAAATGTTTAGCATTCATTATTTGCAGCATGCTTTCAGAGCTCCAACTTCCCCAGCTCCACCTGTATAGATCTGCTATGCGTAATTGACATATGCTATTTGTGGCATCTATTTAAAGGCAGAAACTCCCTAAAACAAGTAACCATTGAAAAAGGCTGTATTAAAGGCCTGGAAAAGCATTTCAAAGTGTGAAACCAAGAGTCTGGTGATGTATATGGGTCACAGACTCGCTCTTGTGATTGCTTGCAAGGGATTTACAGTTAAACCGTCCCAATGCTTTTGCTTACATTGCAGAGGGATGAAAGTGCTGTACTTACTTGGTAAAACATTTTGTTTTTCAATAATAAAATGTGGCATGCTGTACTTCTGCTATACATATATAATGCAATCCTTATTGTCAAGGCGGAGACTACTACAGAGACTAAATGTGTCTTTATAGGTTCAAAGTGTCTAAGAATGTTTAAGAAGACATTTAAGGGGGATTTTAAACTTTGAGCATCTCATTTTCATCAATATGTAACAACAGAAAAATGCAGTTTAACAATCAATCAAAGTTTAATGATTGAAATCTCTGTAGTGAGCACACAAACAGTGATATACAGAAACAGTAAAAATAGTTTCCAAAATTGACCTTTTGGTATTGTTCTAAACATGTAATTACATAAATAATTTCGAGTGATAAATGTGGTGTCCAATCCTGCTTCTGGAGGGACACGGTCCCGCAGTTTAGCTTCAACCCCAATTGTCTCAAAAAGACACATTAACCAGCTAATCAAGCTCTTATTAGGCATCCTAGAAACTTCCAGGCAGGTGTGTTGAGGCAAGTTGGAGCTAAACTCTGCAGGAGAGTGGCCTTCCAGAAGAAGGTTTGGACAACCCTGTGCTAAACAATATCCAAAAGATGATCTCCACAAATGAGGCAGCAGAAATGATTAAATCAGCATTTAGGATCTTTGTTATCAAGTAACCAAAAGATTTAAAATGTAACTAGAGACCTATAACAGACAAACTAAGATAAAATGTGCACTAACATTCAAAAGTTTCGTGTCAGAATAAGACGTTTTTATTATTATTATTTTGAAATAAATACTTTTATTCAGCAAAGACGCATTACATTCTATTTCAAATAAATCCCGTGCTTTTGAACTTTATATTCATCAAGAACCCTGAAATAAATGCATCACAGTTTTCACAAAAATATGAAGTGGCAAAAAAAAGCTGTTATTTTAAATTGTAATAATATTTCACAATATTAGCGTTTTAATGTATTTTTGATCAAATAAATGCAGCCTTAGTGAGCATAAGACACTTTATTAAAAACATCTTCCTGACCCCAAACCTTTAATTGGTAGTGTATATTGTGCATATTATAAAAGACCTGATCTTGCATTGATTGGTAACAGCAGTTTTTGGGAGTAAGCTTCTTCGTGTTTCCCACGAGGCTGTTTTACATATCATCACTCTGAACGTTCCTCTGTGGGCTTTTCATCAGAGCGTTTCATTCACCATCCACACGGCAAACACATCCAAGCTTCTCCATATGCTCCTACTAAAACATCCTCACATGCCTATCCAACCATCTGGCTCTACTGCTGTTCATTCTTGACTGTGGAAGAAAGAGAGACATTTCAAATGTATCAAAAGACATACTGTACATAGATAGAAGCAGTTACCAATAACTTACTTGAAGAAATACAGCGTATTACTATATGGATCATTTTAACAGCCATTATTTTACAAATAGTTTTCTATCGCAGTAATACATTAGATATTTTATTTTAGAATCATTCTGGGGTATTATTTAATAATATACATTCAAATATAATAATATAGCCTACTTGTACAGGTAGTTGTAAAAGTGTATACCTTTAGGAACGAACTTCAGAGAGCTGCTGAATATTCAGAAGCGTGAGAGGCCGTTCTTGGGTCCGTCATTCACAAACTCATGGCCAAGACCATTTCCACACTTACCACATTTAACCTGTAAAAGATGTTACATAATTCATTGTTCACATTCTCCAGATCAGAGTTAAACTGTTAGTTCACCCAAAAATTAACATTCTGTCATCAATTGACCCTTCGCCAGCAGTTAGATTGACAGGCGATCTAACCAATCATAATGCAGAATCCGCCATTTGGGGAGTTAGTAGATTAATGTTGGTGAACTTGAACTTGATAAATTGTGTGTATTCACGTCTTTCCGCACTTGAAACAACATTCCTGATGTTCATTCATGTTTCTTTGATGCTATAAATGAACTAGTATGAAGAGATGTTGATTCACGAGCCGCTTGAAGGAGCTTCAGCGATCTGTCACGACACATTAAAGAGACACTATACGCTATTTATAGTTTAAACTTCTTTAAAAAATTCATTAAAACATCTACTTTTGTGTTCCGAAGATGAACGAAAGTCTTATGGGTTTGGAACGACATGAGGGTATGATGACAGTTTTCATTTTTGGGTGAACTAAACCTTTACACAACCTTCAAATGCTATTGGAAATGTCCTACTTCCCGCATTCAAGTGCTTTGTTGTCGGAAAGAAGAGGAATCATGGAGGAATCCATGTTTATTCTTGCCTATTTATTGGGAAAATCTTATAAAAGCCAAAATTATACTTGGCTTGAGAGCCATATAAGCATTCACAGCGCTATCTATAGTCATCTTGCTGACGATTCTGGAATTTCGGTCAAAAACAGGCTATCTTGGATTTCCGACTATTAAAATAGCATGTGAATGCAGCATCAAATGCTCAATGAAATCAGGACGTAGTAGGTCTTGAGTTCATCTACAGACTTTCACCTTGTAAGCACCCCATCTCTCCTGATGTTTAGACACACTGTTTTCATGGATGGTCTCCGTGAAGGCTGGCCAGGGTGATGAATGCTCGTATTTGGATCTGCTGGAGAACAGCTCATGTCCACATTCAGCACAAACATACATGCCTGCAGGAGAAACACACACGCAAAGGGTTTCAGATGATCGTATTTTATACAGTTACTGACTTGCCAAAAGTCACTAATTCTACTATTCAAAAACATTGTTTTGTAGCAAAAAATATTGTCAATCATCTTCTAACAAGGGCACATTTTAAGGTCTGATCAGTTCACAATCAGTTCCCGTAATCAATGTGTTGAATGCGGGAGAAATGAGGAGATCTGAGCAACTTTGACAAGAGCCAGATTGTTGGGTCAGAGTTTTTTTGAAACGGCGAGGCTTGTGGGTTTCTCCCGGTCAGCAGTGTTGAGAATTTAACAACAGTGGACAAACCACAAACCAGCGACAAAGTGTTGGGTGCCCAAGACTCATCAATGGATGAGGGCAACGAAGGTCTACTGTGGCACAAGTCACACAAAATTTTAATGATGCTATGGGAGGAATGCGTCGCAACAGCAGTGCCAATGATGAGCCCTGTCCACCATCGAAAAACGCCTTTAATGGGTACACGGGCCTTGGAACTGGAGAAGTGGAAGAAGGTGGCCCAGTCCGCTGAGTCTTGTTTTCTTTTACATCACATGGACGGCGTGCCATTTACCTGGGGAACTGATGAAAGCAGGATGCACTGTGGGGCGATGACAAGCTGATTGAGGGAGTGTGATGTTTAAGACAATGTTCTGCTGGGAAAACCTGGAACCGGCCATTCGTGTGGATGAAAAGTTGGCACGTCGTACCTACCTACAGTAAACATTGTTGCAGACCAGGTACACACCTTCATGACAGTGGCGTTCCCTCTTTCAGCAGGATAATGCACCTTGCCACACTGCGCACATTGTTCGGGAATGGTTTGAGGAACACGATGAAAAGTGTTGCTCTAGCTTCCCCAGATCTCAATCCAATTGAGTAATCTGTGGGATGTGCTGGACCAATCAGTTCGATCCATGGCGGCTCCATCTCACAAACTACAGGACCTGAAGAATCTATTGCTAATGTCTTGGTGCCCGAGACCACAGGACACCTTCAGGGTCTTGTAGAGTCAATGCCTCAGTGGGGACGATGTTGGTTCGGCAGTATGTACATATTAGGCAAGTGGTCATAATGTTTTGGCTCAACGGTGCATTCCTCACTGTAAGTTAATACATTGTTTACATGAAGAAATAATGTTAAAAATTGAGACTTTATTGTAAAGTGTTACCTATTAAACTGATCACTGAAACTTAAGGATGAAGAAATTCAACTCGCATTAACATAAATCAACCATTACTTTTACATTTTCATTGATGCTTTGGCAATATAACCATATAATTGTGTCAAGCAATAGTCTGAAGCAAAGGCTGAAAAGGATTTGTCTTCTCCAAGCAACAAGAACAATGTGTGAAAACATTCCCATAGTTGTATGAATCAAACAACACAAGTTACACAAGCCATCTTACATAAGTTGCCTTACATATGTTATACAGTAGCCACATTCAGGTCAACTTACCGGTCTCAAAATGATCTTTATAAAACTCCCCTCCAGAGAACGAACAGAAAGACATGACTACACGGACTGTGGTGAAGTTATATCCAGCGGCTGTAACTTTCTGCATCAACCGGTGTTTAGGATCAGAAATGGAAGAAGCGTGTTTGTACCACGTGATCACAAAATCGCCACTGCTCAAGTGTGACAAACAATCCACGGAGATCCGCAGTATTAAAAAGGCGTAATTTTATAAATTAGCCAAGATGTTATAGCAAAAAATAGTTTCTCAACCTGAAGAACCAACTATACAATAGAAATTAGCTTAAGTACTGACTGCTAGACGTTATTTACGTTACAAAACCACTCAAACATGTCTATGCTGAGTAACATAATTACGTTCCCTCAACTTATTAAACCTATTTTCGGTAGTTTAGTAAATGAAGACGAGTAATTCTTGAGATTTTTTTTAGGAGTTAGGATGCCAGACTAAATGGGAAGCCTTGAAATGTTTTATTAGTTTATAAATCACTTTTTTATTTTCACATATTATATTTGACTCCATAATTGAGAACTCTCTGTATTATGATTTATGTACGTCTCAATTCACTTTTGGATAAAATAATTATAATTATTATACAGTAGTGCGACAACGACCTCTATTGGTAGAAAAAATAATTGTGTGTGCATAACCTTTCACCTTCAACCTGGCAGTTTATAAACGAAATGAGATTTATAAAATGAGATTTTCGACAGATTAATAGCATGAGTTTAGTTTTTAAATAAATAATATTAAAAAAATAAATAAAAGTAATTTCCACTCAGTTTATTAATCGTAGCTCGGTGACCTTTCTCGCCATGTTTTGTGAAGCGCGCATGCGCATTGTGGAGGAGCGCAAGAAGGGAGATTGAGGTCGATTAAAGGGTTTTTGAAATTTCCTTTCCAATTAATGGTCGAAAATGCCGCAGGATCACGATAAAGATGTGTATCCAGAGCCTCCCCGCCAGACTCCAGTGGTGGATAAACAAACGGTTCTGCCGAATCCAGCTTTAATATTGTCTAAGCTCTTCTACTACTCGGTGGATGTGCCAGTGACCACATTCAGAGGTGAAGTGACTTCACACTAGTGTTTACTTCTGCGTATTCACACGGTTTCCTATAGAGTAGCCTTTGTAGTATGAAAAGAAATAGTATGGACATGCATTTGTGTTTTAAAACTTGTATCGTGGTTCGATTTTATGCTGTCGCCACTGATCTATTAATACCTATTCAAGATCATTTGGTGCGGATCACCTAAATTCACACTATCAAAACAAAACAAAGCAAAAATAGGTACAGCAAGCCTTAACATGAATACTTCTTACACATAAATAAACCGCAATAAACCTGAGAACATGTTTTTTAAAACCTTTTTTTTAGCAAAAATTGTCAAATTATGAATATTATTATAATATTTTGAATATTATTATTATTGAAACAATTTTTAACATCTATCCTGAAGCTCGAATAGTAGAGCATTGTGTTCGCAACACTAAGATCATGGGTTCAATTCCCAGCAATTATTAACTTGCGTAAAATAATTAAAAATGCACTCCTTTATGCGGTGTACGTTTCTCAGGATACAAAACATCTGCCAAATGCATAAATGTACATACTCTCTGAGAAATGGATGTGATAAAAGTTTTAAAGTGTGTATTTTGGGTCTGTGTTGTAGGGCTGTGCAATATGGACAAAATAATCATATTTCAATATATTTCATATATCAATAATAATTTTTTTTTTTTTTTAATGAATATTGCAATTGCGATTTATTTTGCAATTTTGGTAATTGTTTTTGCTTTTTCAAACATGCTACATTCTGAATGTATTCAGTGCACAAGAAGTACATAACAAAATGTTTCACAATGAAGTAACTGTATTTACAGCCTCATAAACAAAACTGCAATTAACTGTCTTTAAAACAGACAACATAAAATAAATTAAGGTTAACGAACCTAAATTCCAGTCATAATAAGTAAAATTCAAAATTGTATTTCAGTGCACACATTTCACAATGAAGTATCATACTGTACAGTAGGATTAACTGCTTGATAAACAAAACTGTAAAAAAAAAACTGTGTCTTAAAAACACACAACATAAAATAAATGACGATTATTTCACCTGCTTAAACTCGTATTCAATGCCCGCCTTACATTTCTCATACAGCGACTTGTGTGAAATAAGTGTGAGTTGGCAGCTGGAATCTTTTGTCCAGTGTTTGACTCCAAAATTCTCTCAAACGACTGATGTTCAATTTCTCTTTGGTTCTAAATCATTTTTATTCTGAACTGCATCCATATTTTTTCTTCTTTCCTCCCGTTTGCCTATTCTGTTCTCCCGCTTTGCTTTGTTCTCATTTGTGTGGTGTGCTGAGTGAGCTCTGATTGGTTAACATCTTAAACACAATAACGTTGCAGTATTCTCAATTAAAATATAAATAAATTAATAAATAAAAATTGCAGACTTATGCGATTTAGAAATTGCATGTGCTCAAATTGCGATTGTTTTGCGTTTGCGATTAATTGCACAGCCCTACTGTGTTGCTGCCTGTAACCATGAAATGCACGTCTAATTTAATGTTTTTCTTTTCCTTTTTCTTCATTGATTGGTTGTTTTTTATAATAGCAGCGTAGTTTAGTTTTAGTTATTGTCTTTTCAGTCAAATACAAGTATATATTGAAATACTCCACAGCGCAAATTGTATGGAGGACAAAAATATCTGTACACATTAACAAAACTATAACAATCAACAAAACAGCATATTCAAGCTTAATGTATTTTGTTCCAAATGACAACTAAAATCTACTTGACCCTTATTTTATTGTCCTGATTTTTTTCTTTATTTTTTTCTTTGTCTGTCAGGCATTATCGAAGGCATCCAGGGTGATAAGAAGTCCCACTACTACCATCAGAAGTTTCGCCGTGTTCCTGAGCTGACTCAGTGCCAGGAAGGAGATAATCTGTGCTACTATGAGGCCGAGATGCAGTGGAGGAGAGACTAGTATGTTCATCAAAAAAGCTTTTGCAGCACTACTGTTCATATATCTCTATTTTTGCACACAATCACTATTTTTTCTGTTAATTTTGTGTGCAGTAAGGTGGATCAGGAGATCGTGAAGGTGATCCAGGAGCGTCTTCGGGCCTGCCAGCAGCGTGAGGGTCCCAGTTACAGACAGAACTGTAACAAAGAATTGAAGCAGTTTGATGAAGTGTCCAAGGCCTTTCAGTCACGCTGTGAGTATTTTGTCAGCTAGTGACATTTTATGTACAGTTAGCAGTGGCTTTTTAAATTCATTCAATATATAATACAATGGGACAAGCCCAATTGTACTAGGTGTTGTCTGAAATGCCTAAGCTTGAAACCAAGGCTATGTTAATATTAAAGTACAGGAATTAGTTTTCTGGCTGATAAACTCTTTATTTCTTCTAGACGGGGACCTCGGCGCGTACGCCAGTGGGCGAAAGTGTTTGATGAAACAGAAGGAGAGGATGATGGCAGAGGCACAGAAGGCATAAACCTCCTGTCCTTCGGCTTTTCTTTGTCCGTCTCTCTTATCTGTATCAAAGTGTAAAATAAAGTTTATTGGAAAGTGACTTCTGAGAAGCTGTTATTAATAAAATCGCTCCAGTGTCAGTCAACTTGCATATGACTCTCCCTTCAGTTCAATATCAGTTGTGTTGCGGATTTGTATAGACATTTTAAGAATCAGATTACAGTTTATTTCATGTACTGTACGTACTTGTATGCCATTTGCTGGATAGTCGAATGAAAGAGTTTGCAACAGTCTTTTTTGGGAGTAATGCATTACAAGTAATGCAAGTTATGTAATCAGATTTTCCCAAAAGTAATGCAAGTTACTTTGTTCTCCTTTTTGACTGACAGCTGTCCTGTTTGTGAGAAATAGTGAATGCAGAGGCGTGTGAGTGCACCATGTAAACATGATGGTTATTGTAGTTCTAGACTAAATGTGAACATTTACTCTCTTGCACAAAAACAGATTCAGTATTCCTCAAAATGAATAAAAACAGTGAAATGCAAAGTCAAGTATTACACAAACCAGCAATTAACAGAAATATACTTAACATATTTCATCTCAAAATGACTTTAGATAAACATCACATTTGTGTTTCATTTATTGCTTTAAGTATTAAACTCCTGCATCATTTTCTTCTGTAATCCAGAATAACAGCAGAGCTGAAAGGTTTGTTTGAACTGCGCCCTCTACTGTACAGGCGAAAATACGCATTTCCGTCAGCCTGAGGCCTAATTAGTTCACCTTTGGTGTCAAAGAGCCTCAACATTTGCCAAAATGTTGTCGATGTTAAAATCTATCACAGAAAATAAAACAATCATACACTTCCATTAAAAAAGGGATAAGTTTCAGAAAGAAATGTAATTTTTCAATTTAGCTAGGATGCAAATAAATGCAGTTCTAACACTTTCTCCTGAAAAGTATGTTTCCACAAAACCATCTACACAAGTTTACCACTGATCATCAGAAACCCAATTAAATCTTATTAGAATGATTTCTCAAGGATTGTGACACTGAAGACTAGTAATAAAGTTGAAAATTCAGCTTTGACAGAGGTATAAATAACATTTTAAAATATTACAACAGGTTTTTTGCAGTCATCAAAAGATACTGATTGTAGAAGCCACATCAAATTGTGTAAAATGTGTGTTAATTTTAATAACTATAAGCTTATGCAGTTTAGAAAGTGGATAGTGCAACATTTGAGCTAAATTAATACACTTCTTGTGCTTCTCATTCCTTTATTTGTGCTCAGTTCACCCCAAAAAACAATATAGCATCTCTTGACTTAAATTTTAAATCACCTAAAATCCCCGAGAACTTGAAACTTATCCAGTTTGTTGGGGTAGTTTTTTGTATGCAAATCAAAGACCTCAAATTGCAAGCGCTTTTACAAAACTTTAATATCAAACAGAACACACTCAAAACTGGTTACTTTCTGGACTTTTATTTCAATCCATTGAAAACAATTTAGGAGGAGGGTGCCTGAAGAGCTCCCTGACTCCTCTGAACAGAGACCCTGGAGTGAGTCTTGGCCAGATGATCAGTGAATTCCTGAAACAAAAAGGAGACACTTTAGTTTCAAGAATGACGATGTATTTGTTAAAGGTAATAATGTCTGGATATACATGCATTACCTGGTAAGGAGACTTGGTAAACACAGTTTCCTTCCAGAGATCGGGTGTCAGGTAGCTGTAAGTCTTAGAGATCGCATCGAAGGTGGCCTTGGCTGAAATGAAAACACGGCAGTTAACATCACAAGACTCAAGCATGGACAGTTGAATCCTGAAACTGTATTCAAATTAAAGTCCCTTACCAAAGTTGCCCAGAGTGGCGGTACAGCCCCTGGCAGAGGTGTAGCAATCATCGATACCAGCCATCATCAGCAGTTTCTTGGGCACGGGAGCAGACACAATGCCTGTACCACGGGGAGCAGGAATGAGACGCACCAGGACTGAACCACAGCGACCGGTCACCTGAACAAACGCATATTTAGTCAATAAAAAAAAAAAAGTTCAAATTCAAACTTGGCCACTTATAAAACATCCTTTTAAGACTCACCTTGCATGGCACGGTATGTGGTTTTCCGATCTTGTTACCCCAGTATCCCCTCCTGACGGGAATGATGGAGAGTTTGGCCAGGATGATGGCTCCACGGATAGCTGTGGCAACCTCTTTGGAGCACTTCACTCCCAGACCAACATGGCCATTGTAGTCACCAATAGCAACAAAGGCCTAGATGATTGAGAAACAACGATTATGAACCAGCTGCAAGAATTGGACTAGTACTGAACCACTCAGGAAGCAGCAAATCACCTTGAACCTGGTGCGCTGACCAGCCCTGGTCTGTTTCTGGACAGGCATGATCTTCAGAACTTCATCTTTTAGAGCTGAGCCCAGGAAGAAGTCAATGATCTCAGACTCCTATAGGAAAGAAAAGGATTTAAAGGTGATTAAACATTCCACGCTTTAAAAATAAAACCAGTGGATTTTGACTTCTGTCAACTTTAGTACCTTGATTGGCAGAGAATACAGATAGATTTCCTCCAGGGTCTTGATCTTCATATCCTTCACCAGGCGACCAAGTTTGGTCACAGGCACCCACTAAAAAACATTTTACATTAGAATCCATTCTCACTCTGAAATGAAAGCTACAGATATAACATTGCCAGCCAACCGCATGAAAAATAAAACACATTCTGTACTCTGAAAATAACAACAAAACAGTACAGACTGCATTTAAATGTCAAACCATTAGTCATAGAGTAACAGTAAGGTGATATTTTACCTCCTTATCCTCAGATTTGCCTCCACGGGGACCGCGGCCTCTTCCACGGCCCCTGCCGCGACCACGACCGCGTCCCCGGCCGCCAGTGCCGAAACCTCCGCGAAAACCTCCTCTACCACCGGCGTCGTCCGCCATTTGCTATAAAAACACCACCGTGCATCAATATACAAGTGACGCTTAACGTCAGGCATGTTAATGACAATTACACGTGTATTAATATAAACAAGTTTGATACTTCAGCACTAAACAAGACATAAAACCCAAAGTATGTCTATAGAATCCTGTAGTTTAGACTAATCATTTAATACAAGAGCGCATATTAGGACTACATCACTGGCTACACCATTTCACCGCCATTTTTGAGACCATCCGGTATCAAATGCCCTAAAATCTTATTTCTGCTCATTTTACACGATTAATTTATGGGATTACATTTTTAGCAAACCCTACACAGATGTTTTCTATACATATGTTATGTTTTTATTTTGCGATTGCGGAGATAAAAGCAGATTCTGTTAAACAGTGGCGAAGTCCCGTGTCGACTTACGTGATGTACGTTCAGGAAGAAGAAGACCGCACGAGAGTTCGAGGTGGTTTTATTCAAGGGGAATCCTCGCGATATTTCATCACAGATGGGATAATGACGGCCTCTAGTGGCAATCGAGAGATTTCCACCAAAGCAGTTCGCTTGAGCTAGTAGGCTAACATATACTGTGCTGGCTAACTGCAATGACTATGACTTTAACGTTTATTAAAGATTATTATATCAATTAAAGATACATTTATGTTCTGAAATGGACTGAAAGTAGCTGGTATTTAAAGCCAATGTAGGTGTTTAGGCAACAGTTTTGTTTTGAAATTGACTGTTTATGGCAAGACACTACAGGCACTGGTTAATATTTTGTGATTCTGTCCTCATAACTAGTCTTCTTTCAGACAAATCGAGAGAAAACATCCAAAATGTACATTTAAGTTTATTAGGCCTACACTTGATCTGTTTCTTTAGATTTCAATTATCCCCATTTGAGCGATGCTTAAATAAAACTTTAATATTCTGAAGGTTTGGGGGTTTGTTTACCATTTGCAAGGTTTATATATCATTTTATTCCTACAAACGTGGTGAAATGTATTTTTGTCTTGGAGTAGTAAAAAGAAATATGTAGGCTGCCTGGTATCAGGCAGATCACATGTAAAACACAGATAATCAGGATACATAAGATAATTTTATTAAAAGATTCCCACACCTCTGAGACAACAGGCCCTAAACAGTCCGTATTAACATTTTCTTAACATTTAATATAAAACTGTACAGTTTACAAAGTAACTGACAGTGTAAAGACAAAGCAATAGGGTTCACATAAAATACAAAAACTTATTGGAGAAATGTCATCAAAACACAACAAGCCAAAATTCTGGGTCAGCCAACCACTTTCCCCAAATGTTACTTTCAGGTCGTTTGCATGAAGCTGCAGGTTTTAGATGAGCATGGATAAGGGCATTCGATTTCTTTTACTCATCAAGATTTTGGTAAACATCTTCACTGTGGTTCACAGCTTGAAGACCTTCAGACTGTATAGGGAAGATTGAAACTAAATGTCAGGCTTTAACAAGAATTTTTGGAACAGTAAATATGACAGCAATATTTGTGTTAAAACTCCACGGTTGTGTACAAATTAATGGTGCATTTGCCAAAAATATGCATGTGTGTTTTAAAAGAGTAGTCTGGAAACCTTGTCTTGGGAAATTCTGTAGCGTGCCTGAATTTCGTCACCACTTAAGTTCCTCTTGCACAGTTCTTGCACCACTCCACTGAAAAGCGCTTGCTTAGTAGAGTCCTCCTGAAAACATCAGCACTTTTGACAATAGCATACTGTACACTACAGTTCAAAAATATGGGGTCAATAAGGTTTTTTCTTTTTTTATTCAACCAGGATGCATTAAATTCACCAAAAGAGACAGTAAAGAAATTTATAATGTACATCTTGAAAAAAAAAGTATAATGGTTTCCACAAAAAAAGCCTGTTTTCAACATTGATAATAATTATGAATGGTTCTTGAGCAGCAAATCAGCATATTAGAATGATTTTTGAAGGATCATGTGACACTGAAGACTGATGTTATGATGCTGAAAATAAAGCTTTGCAACCCGGGAATTTAAAATATGTTCAAATGGAAAACGGTTATTCTAAATTGTAATAATATTTCACTATATTATTGTTTTACCCAAATTATACATCGAAAGATAGTGTACCGACTTCTAAATAAAAGAGCCAATCATTGATTGATGAAGTCATTGCGTCACTGCAGCAGCCATTAGAAGATCAGATTATTTGATAAACAATGACTGCAAATGCACGTCGACTGGTCCAACCTGAAAAATACGCTTTTCTTCATATGCTATTTCAACACGATCTTACTCCTATTAGAAACAAGATTTGTGCGACATTCCGGACAAATTCTGTTGCTGATTTAAAATATGTTATTAAATTGTCAGCTCGGCAAGCAGTCAAGTAGATGTCCAAAATAGCTACCCGGAGGTTTGCAAATATGGCCGCTGAGTGAACAGACTTTCCTTGAAGTGAGGCAAAATCTCAGGATAAATAACTGTAAATTAAATGAACTACTTATAAAATTGTGTTTTATTAAATTCTACACCTAACCCAACCCTAAACCTACCCTTACAATACTGGAAGAATAGTTATTAAATTAAATAAATAATTATTAAATGCCGCAATATTGATGTGCACATGCACAGTTGCCATAGCTGTATCCCTTCTAGTCTTTACCCCTTGAAAAGGACTTTGGTTTTTATTCTATTTGATCAAAATGCTGCCTTGGTGAGCATAAGAGACTTCTTTCAAAAATCATTGAAAATCCAACAAATATTGGTAGTAATCTGTTTTTTTTTAATAAACACCCAATTAATACACTGAAAAATTAATATTATGAATCTAAAGTTAGTTTCAGTTACATTATTATATATTGTGTTGTACTCACTAGTAATGCAGCTACTATTCAATACTATTATAATAATGGACTATTGATTGACTTAATTTCAATCAAATTTTTAACAACGTTATAATTTTTTCATTTCATTATTTTAATAATGTAATCTATTTAATAGATTAATAGTTAAAGCTGCAGTCTGTAACTTTTTTTTTTTTTGGTTAAAAATGATCCAAAATCAATTTTGGACACCAAACATTAGATTCATCCGCATTGAGCAGCCGTGCCAATGCACAACGCACGTAACTATAATAATTCCGCTTATAACTGCAATTGCAGGTTTCAAACAGAGATGGCGACAAAGAGGCAAAACTTACAGACTGCCGCTTTAATGATATTTTACTTTAAACACATTTTTTCTTTATTTTGATATATTTTATTGCTTCACTCATTTATTTTAATCTACTTATTTATTATTATTTTCATGTGTCACATGTTTTCCTCTGTAGACTTTTCCACGAACCCCGGGTTGAAAACCCCTGGTTTAAGATGTATAAAGAGAGTCAAACAATACCTTGTTCTTATTTTTACACCATCTTCTTTTAAAGAATGATTTGAATTGTCCAGTCTATCGAGAGAGAAAAAAAAACATTTTAATTATTTAAATTTCATTTAAAAAGTACTGAGAATGTCCTAACGTTTTGAACATTAAAATCCTTGTCACATAGTATTATTAAAACACTGCATTACTTTGAAAAGTACTGTAACTTTAATTGTACCTTAATGCAGATGATGAGGCCCAGGACGAGGAGGCTGTACACTATCAGCAGGACTAGCAATGTCAAAAGAAGTGCTTGACGGATATTTAAGCCCCTCTCTGGATACAAATCACAGTTTTTATAAACAAGAACATCCAGATAATGAAATGTGTAACATATTAGCAGAAGGGTGTGATGTTTACCTGACACTTTCAAAGTGGTTCCCTGTCCCATTGCTTGAGCCCCACTGTGAGCCACAGTCAGCAGAGCCGCTGCACAGTAATACACTCCACAGTCTGCTTTTGTCAAAGAGCTGATTTTCAGATCATGGCGTTCCAGTTTGAACTTCAGTGGCACGCTTGACACATTAATCTGGTAGTGACGGTCTTTCCGGAACACATACCAAGAGATCTGAAGTTCTGTGTGTTGACAGCTGGATATGTTGACAGAGCAGGGAATGGAGACAGACTGTTGCTCTTTTCTTCTAATGAGCTCCGTTGGCTGTTCGACATCTATACATCCTCTGACTGTAGAAATTCAGAAGAATATGTTGCTAAATTGAATCCATTTAATTTCTGACATTTTATATTATTAATATCTCAAAACTTTGGAAGTAGCTCAACATGTCACATACAAGATTTTTAAATAACTCCTATATAGTTTCATCAATAGTTTTAACACCCATGGAAACTTGCATTTCTTTATAGTGCAAAAAGGTTCTTAAAATGTTCTTCACACCTTTAAAAACTGTTGTTCGAAAGACTAAATACGAAACTAATATTGGAATCACTGCATCACTGTGCATCAACTTTCATTTTCAAGAGTGCAATATAGCATTGACAAGTTCAATCCCTGCTCACCTAAGCCCAAAACAAGAAATGCCATGGTGAAGAAGAAACCAAAGTTCATGTTGATGTCAGAGTTGTTTGTGGCTCCTCTTCCTGTCATTAATGTCTCTCTGTGATTGTTCGTCATCGGAAAAAGTTCTCACACCTAACTGAGAAATAAAACCAGAAATAACTTGTAAAAAATGAGAAGTGACACAGACCCACCCCCTCAGTTCTTCCTTCCTCGTGTGACACTTCTTGTCACTTTAAGTCATCATACTGCTTATAGTGACATGCGAGTAATGTTGTGATGCATTAAGGTAATTGTAAATAAAATGTCGTATTGAGGATTTAATTGGGTGACACATTACAAGTAATGTAATCCATTATGTAATCAAATCACTTTTTTTGAAGTAGTGAGTAAAGTAAAGCATTACTTCATAAATTTAGACATGAACATTTGTTACTTTATTAAAAGTAAAACTAATGCACATACTCTTCATTTTAATTAATTAGCTTAAAGATTTTACAGTGATTCCAATATAGGTTCCAATACGGATGATTCCAATATATGTTCCAATATGTGTGATTCTGTAGGAGACTTTACAGTTAAAGACCCAAAAGACCAGATGTGATAAATGAAGACCCGGAGTCAGAGTTATAATTATTATAAGAGTCAAATAATTTGAAGAAAATTTTAATACAGAATAGATTGCAGTTTCATCAGCAGAAGCCAGCTTCCAGTCTCACAAGGAGTTCGTAGGCCGTGCTCTCTCTCCCCCTCTCTCATTCACATTTCCACAACAATTCTCTAACAGAGTCTACTAACTCTGGTCATCACTAGGATACTGATTGGTTAAGAAAACTAGACAAAACTGGTAATTTTCCACACATGGACAGATTGTCAGAAGCAAATCTCCTTCCATTATGATTCTGACGAGTAGACCCTGTACTTAGGCACAGAATGTCCTGTTAAGTCAGGACAAGGCGTCAGCGGGTCTCAAGCAGTCCCAGTTGTCCACCTGTACCCATAACAGACCTGTACAGAACACTGAGCGCACATACAAAGACACACATGATTCACAGTTTCTTCAAAGCTAAAGTTGATCTGTGCTCTGCACTGAACAGGAAACTTTTCCAAAACATACTGAGAAGTTGTACTTTTCTATCAGTCAGACGTACAGACAATATACATCATTATTTTCTCGTGTTTGAAAATGAAAATGAAATTAAAGGCTTAAAAATAAGTTGAAGTTAGTCATTCTAAATAATTCAATATTTAGAAAGATAATTTTGTGACAAATCGCTCAATATATATATATATATATATTGAAGCGGCAGTGGATTCCAGAATCCACCCCTTCAATTCCAATATATGTTTCAATACGGATGATTCCAATGTATGTTTCAATATGGATTATTCCAATATATGTTTCAATACGAGTTATTCCGATATACGTTCAATATAAGTTATTCCAGTATATGTTTTAAAGTTGATGATTCCAATATACGTTTCAATATGGGTGATTCCAATATGGGCACCAAAGAGTCTTTTAAGACAACTCTCATGCATACGCAGCAACAGAGAAAAAAGCAGCCTAATAAAACACTACTTTCTATCTGTCATCTGACTGTCTGTAAAGCACAGCAGGAATTGAAATCACAAAAATGTTCTTACACGTTAAGGAAATGCCAAATTATTATGATTATTAACAATAACAACAACAACAATACTCGATTTTTCTCAGTTAATCTTTGTAAGCGAGCCTCAGAGGGCGTGGTCAGACTCGTGGAGCTCGCGGCCGCATCAACTACTATTCCCATAATTCCTTGTGCTGTTGGCCACGTCACGTCCACCGGCCACGTCGCCCCTCATTCGCCATATTTCTTGGAGGAATGCTCTGCTGGAGAGCGGCACTCAGCCGGTTCACAGTTATTTCACTCACCTTGAGTTCTCTTTAACGCCACTAAAACCAGCCAGAGAGGTAAAAAAAACAACCATGAATGTCTTTAGGCTAACTGGAGATCTGTCTCATCTAGCTGCCATCATCATCCTGCTGCTCAAGATATGGAAGACCAGGTCCTGCGCAGGTGAGCTAAACTCACACAAAATATACTTTTCTCATTCATTTCGAATTTAATGTGCGTGTTTATCAAAGAAAGGAAAGACCTTTAGACTGGCTTGAGCTGTCCGGCAAAGTCTTATGATTTTATTTTAAAGCATGAAGCAAAAAACGAAGCATGAAATGAAGTAATTTGTGTAGCATGCGAGCTAGTGCTTTAGCTTGACTTGAAAGCAACTGAAATCCATTTTTGTTTGTGTAATTAAAAATGCAATTTGGGTTTAAATGGACAGAGCTGTGTCTGTTGTGACGCTAATTTTTGTTTATGTAACGTTATATACATAAATATTTGAAGACTCAAGGTACATGACAGGCTGAGTGACTGAAATAGCTGAAAACTTAAGGCCTAGTTACTAACTGCAGTTTAATAATATTAGTGTTATATATAAAAGTTACATCTTCATATGTTGCATTGTGAGAATCTTATATTTGAAGTCATGCATCTTAAGTTTTCCCTCCTTTTATTCGCCATACGTTCCTGAAGTGCAGTGCATTCCCTGCCTTGACGTGGCAGTGCCTGTCGTTTTGTGTGGGCTTTGCATGGATGAGTCTCCTGGATAGTCAAGATGAATGACTTTTGCTTTGCAGAACTTTGATGCAACACTTTTGAAATGTTTCTGAGCTCAGAATTCAGTCTCTTTGTTTTTAAGTAGATGTTTGAGTGTTAATGTTCTTGTCTCCAGGTATCTCTGGGAAGAGCCAGATCCTCTTCGCCTTGGTGTTCACTACACGATACCTGGATCTCCTGACATCCTTCATTTCTCTGTACAACACTTCCATGAAGGTAAATTGCGTCGAATGAACTTTTACATGCGAACATCAATACATTTGTCAGTCTTAAATTCCAGTGATTGTAAAATCAATCTGAGTAAACAGTTGAGTGTTTGTATAATTGTTTGTTTCTGTTCTTTTAAAACAGATCATCTATGTCGGTTGTGCCTATGCCACCGTCTACCTGATCTATGCAAAGTTCAGGGCAACCTATGATGGAAACCATGACACTTTCAGAGTTGAGTTTCTAGTGGTTCCAGTGGGAGGTCTCGCCTTTCTGGTCAACCATGACTTCTCTCCTTTAGAGGTGATTATTAGACTCTTCACAGCACATAAATTATTTTAGGCTTGTCCAAAGTTTTTTTTTAACCTTTTATTATACCTCTTCATCTAATTAACCTTCATTATTTTATATATATATATGTATATGTGGTGTATATAAAGACAAATTTATACTTGTAGTGTAATAAATATGCAATAAATTAAAGCTAATTATAGCAGATTATATTATATACCATTGCTTCCCAACCACGTTCCTGGAGGCCCATGAACACTCCACATTTTGCATTTCTCCTTTGTCTGACACACCGATTTTATATCTTTGAGTCACTAGTAATGAGCTGATAACCTTAATCAGGTTTGATTGAGTAGACATGCAAAATGTGCAGTGTTAGCGGAGCTCCAGGAATGTGGTTGGGAAGCACTGTTATATACAAAAAAGTTTTTTATAATATTTTATATTATTTATTTTTATATATATATATATATATATATATATATTTATATATATATATATATATATATATTACATTACAATTTGAAAAACAAAATAATTATCAAAATAAATAAACTATCAGAATAAAAGCAAATTGTACACTCGTTAAGTTTAAATTGCAAATAATTTAGAGAATTTTCAGGCATTTCTTTTTTTTCAGTTGCCTTAAGGATTGAAATGGCATTTAAAAAGAAGTTTTGTGGCATTTAAAAAGAAATTTACTTTTGTGTAAATGAAACTTACCTGTGCTCAAAATATCTTCATGACAGATTCTGTGGACCTTTTCCATCTACCTTGAGTCGGTGGCCATCCTGCCTCAGCTCTTTATGATTAGCAAGACCGGCGAGGCCGAGACCATCACTACCCACTATCTGTTCTGTCTGGGCGTCTATCGCGCCCTCTACCTCTTCAACTGGATCTGGAGGTTCTACTTTGAGGGCTTCTTTGACATGATTGCCATCGTGGCTGGGGTCGTCCAGACTATTCTCTATTGTGACTTCTTCTACCTTTACGTGACAAAAGGTGAGTTTGTTTGCATTTACACCTTTGTAAGGATCATGGGTGTGAACTGACATTAAGTTTGGTCTTGATGTTAAAGTCACTATGATATCAAAACTGATCTTATTTACTTAATACTTTTTGCTGATGTTATTCCGAAAACAGTTGTTTTCCCATTGAATATCCTGTTTCACTTGAAAATATACAATTATGGAAGTAAAACGTGTTTTGGACAGTTTAGTGTGGTGTAAAAAAAAAAAAAAAAGAAGAATGTTCTGTTATTAATTACTCGCCCTCATGTCGTTCCAATCCCGTAACGGTAGGGACACACCAAAGCGACACCAAAGAAGTAGCACTGATAAAAGCCAGCTGTGTTGTCGCCTTATTCAGAAAGGGAGACCGGCGCCTCAGATACACAAACCATAAACAAAGCAGCAAGCGCTTACCATTTTCTATAACATTCATGCTGATCGCTTTCTATATTCTGCTCAGCTCACGTTAATTTGCCCTGGACGTAAAATTAGATCAGCCTTCTGTCTGTACTGCCTTGATTTGTTTGCCCATTGTTTTGCTAATATTCTGGCGCTTTGGCTGTTCAGTTTGGTGGGCGATTCTCTGATCGACTCGTTCAGACGCCAATTCTACATGCTGAATCGGCCCAAAAAACCGGACGGTGTCCAACTAGAGCCAACGGTGCAGAACACACTGGGAAAACTTAGTTAGCCGACGTTTTGACAGCTGATCGTCGGCTTCATGTGTCCCGGGCATAATATCTTCGTTCTTCTTCGGAACACAAATGTGTAGCAACGTAATCCCCAAATTAACAGTCCAGAAAAGTATTTAAGACATTGATAAAATAGTCCATGTGACCACGTTATGAAGCGATGAGATTTTTTGTGTGCAAAAATAACGACTTCAACAATATCTTCTTACCTGTCAGTCTCCTACACTGTTGACGCAGTGAATTGGCCGGCTCCTGTTACTCACATGTACAGTGTCGGCCAATAATGAATCAGCACTGTCTATACAATGTAAACAGAGTAGGAGACTGACGGAGAAGAGAAGAAATTGTTGAATAAAGTTGTTTTGTTTTGTTTTGCACACAAACTATTCTCGTGGCTTCATAACATTAAGGTTGAATCACTCTAGTCACATGGACTATTTTAACAATGTCTTCAATACCTTTGTGGACCTTGAATGTGGTATATACTACGTTGCTTTCTATGGGAGATAAAAAAAAAACCCTTGGATTTCATCAAAAGATCTTAATTTGTGTTCTGAAGATGAATGAAGGTCTTATGGGTTTGGAACGACATGAGGGTGAGGAATTAATGACAGAAATGTCATTTTTGGGTGAACTAACTGTTTTTTACTTCAGGAACCTGACTGTTGCACTCTATATGGTTAGAGTTAGTTGTATAATGTACTTATGCATAATTTATAGTTATACATTTTATGTAGTTACAAGGACACTGTAAAATAAAGTGTTACCCTTTTTCCCCACACAGATAATTGGTTAATTAATGCCTGTATTAATTAGTTTAAGCTCTAGTTTAGTTTTTTTATGCCTTATTTATTTATTTTTTTAAATCTTTTGTCTGGTCCACAGTGCTGAAAGGAAAGAAGCTGAGTCTACCAGCCTAAGTGCCAAAGAACAGAGAGCTGTGTCTCCATCAGACTTGTAGAGGGACACAAGCCAATGATGCCACCGCAAGATGCCCAAGACAAAGAACACATAACGCCAGTTCAATCACTGATTAATTTCTCTCCGCCTGGACACCAACCATCCCCTTACAGAAACACGGACGTTTTCTTCTGTCTTTAGCATCTTGCGATACTTTTTTTATTGCTATTACAAAGAAAAAGAAGAAAAAACTTTTCTATATGCAAGGTGTATTGAAATATTGAATATTGAACAGTGCATTGTACACAATAACTCCAGTTAAATGCGTCATTGTAAATTTTTCCATGACTGGAAATGGTTCCCAGAGTGTCGATTAAGTTCTTTCCTGATTTAAGAGGGAAAATGAAATGTGTGTGTCCAATGATTCAAATTATTATATCCCATTCTTTTTTTTTCTCCCCCACAGTGTACATGTAGTAAAGTCCCCCTTTGCTTAAAAGAGAGGTTTAGCCACCACTGAAAATTGAGTTTTCATCTTTTCACATAAAATGCCTTATTTGTCTTTCAGTTAATGTACATAAGCATATTTGCTGATGCCCCCATAACAGTGAGTCGACTGTAAATAAGAGAATGTTTCATATTTCATTCAGCACAAATCTCCTTGTGTGACCCATATCATTTGTTTTAGGATGTCAACATTTATCAATGATATGCGATATTAAAGCAAGGATGTTAAAATATTCAGTTATTTCCTGCAGACATCAGCTTGTTGAAATGCAGTAATTTATGGTAAGACCATTAAATTTAGTGGTGTGGATACTGTCAAAGCACATTTTGGAGTGAATATAAGTTTTGTAGCGTAGTAATTTTTGTTTATGGATTACAGCTTATTTTCTTTCAGTTCATCATCCCCAATGTTTTCCCCCTCTCGTGTCATTCCTGTAGGGTTTACAGTTTTTTTCTAGTTTTTACATGTCTCCAATAAATATTTTAAGGGACACAATTTTGTGTGTTATTTTTCAGTAATTACATTCCGGTTTCAATTGATATTTTACTAATGAACACAAGATGCAGTGAGGACAAAGGAAGCAGGAAATACATGGAAATGTTTTCCAATACAAAAAGTCAACCATATCAGTGACAAGTTTTTCATCATTTACATTCAGTTTTGATTTTGCTTGCTTAATTTGAATGGTCCTGTGGTGTGATGAATTTTTAGAAGTAATGTTCCATGTAATCTCTCAGTAATCATAGTCATAAAATGCAGTAATGTTAAAAGAATGTGCAAAATGCTGTCTTGATTGTTCTAGATGGAGCACATAACATCACACCCCAGTTTTGGCACATATATTCAAGTTAAGAGTACAAAGAAAATATTTAAAATATAAAAAATGTTACTGTACAGCAGTAAAAACACACCAATGAATAATTAATTTGGATCCAAGTACAAAGCACTGGCCACAATGAACCTTTGAGCCCTTATAGTGTCCCAACATTCAAACATTTACCACTTATTCTTCAGAAGTGGGACAATTATATTTCATGTTTAGAGGTATTCACTTTTAAGTTTCTGTACATCTTTGAATTTCCCATAAAATGTGTTTTTCCTTGCCTATATCATCCAATAAAAGTCAAGAGTAGTAACTGATTACATGTAATCTGGATTACATAATCAGATTCCAGAAATTAAGTTCTTGTAATTATATTACATTTTAAAATGATCATAATCAGACTACAGTTTTTTTATTGTTTACATGATGATTATTATTCTCATATTCTCATCAATTCATTGATTCGACTTCTTTATTATCTGTTAAATTGACAGATTTAAAATTAATACAATTAACCTTGTATTACTGTCTCTGAAAGGCTTTTGACTTTCAAACACCTTAAAACAGGGGTCTTCAACGTTTTTCAGGGCAAGGACCCCTTAGATGAGCGAGACACGGAGCAGGGACCCCCCCCCCACACAAAATATGTCAAACAGCTCGCGATTCGGACTTTATATCTCGCGATTCGGACTTTATGGCTCGCGATTCGGACTTTATGGCTCGCGATTCGGACTTTATATCTCGCGATTCGGACTTTATAGCTCGCGATTCGGACTTTATGGCTCGCGATTCGGACTTTATGGCTCGCGATTCGGACTTTATAGCTCGCGATTCGGACTTTTTAGCTCGCGATTCGGACTTTATAGCTCGCGATTCGGACTTTATAGCTCGCGATTCGGACTTTATGGCTCGCGATTCGGACTTTATAGCTCGCGATTCGGACTTTATGGCTCGCGATTCGGACTTTATGGCTCGCGATTCGGACTTTATAGCTCGCGATTCGGACTTTATAGCTCGCGATTCGGACTTTATGGCTCGCGATTCGGACTTTATAGCTCGCGATTCGGACTTTATAGCTCGCGATTCGGACTTTATGGCTCGCGATTCGGACTTTATGGCTCGCGATTCGGACTTTATAGCTCGCGATTCGGACTTTATAGCTCGCGATTCGGACTTTATGGCTCGCGATTCGGACTTTATGGCTCGCGATTCGGACTTTATGGCTCGCGATTCGGACTTTATGGCTCGCGATTCGGACTTTATGGCTCGCGATTCGGACTTTATGGCTCGCGATTCGGACTTTATATCTCGCGATTCGGACTTTATATCTCGCGATTCGGACTTTATGGCTCGCGATTCGGACTTTATAGCTCGCGATTCGGACTTTATGGCTCGCGATTCGGACTTTATAGCTCGCGATTCGGACTTTATGGCTCGCGATTCGGACTTTATAGCTCGCGATTCGGACTTTATAGCTCGCGATTCGGACTTTATGGCTCGCGATTCGGACTTTATAGCTCGCGATTCGGACTTTATGGCTCGCGATTCGGACTTTATAGCTCGCGATTCGGACTTTATGGCTCGCGATTCGGACTTTATGGCTCGCGATTCGGACTTTATATCTCGCGATTCGGACTTTATATCTCGCGATTCGGACTTTATGGCTCGCGATTCGGACTTCATGGCTCGCGATTCGGACTTTATGGCTCGCGATTCGGACTTTATGGCTCGCGATTCGGACTTTATAGCTCGCGATTCGGACTTTATAGCTCGCGATTCGGACTTTATGGCTCGCGATTCGGACTTTATAGCTCGCGATTCGGACTTTATGGCTCGCGATTCGGACTTTATAGCTCGCGATTCGGACTTTATGGCTCGCGATTCGGACTTTATGGCTCGCGATTCGGACTTTATAGCTCGCGATTCGGACTTTATGGCTCGCGATTCGGACTTTATAGCTCGCGATTCGGACTTTATGGCTCGCGATTCGGACTTTATGGCTCGCGATTCGGACTTTATAGCTCGCGATTCGGACTTTATAGCTCGCGATTCGGACTTTATGGCTCGCGATTCGGACTTTAATATTTAGGTAAAATTTGTCTATGGTAAAAATTAAAAGAGCTCATAGCGACACCATCATGGCCCTTCTTTATTAATTCAAGTGGAGGTGACGTATTTCCTGTTTGAGAGTGGAGCTCCACTCGCCCACGGTCTGCAGCCAGACCCTTCTCATTTTTCGGCCGATTCGACATGTTGAATCGGCGTCGGGGCGTCGGTGAGAGAGAGAACTCTGATTGGCTGTTCAGCATAGTAAACGAGTCAGTTCACGAGAAGATATAGCAAAAGTTATGAAAGCAAGCGAATAAGTCATGACGGCACCGACGGAAGCTTGTTCTAATTTCACGTCCTCTTACCCGAGCACTCGAACATACGAATATTTTCATAATAACATGAGAGGAGTGGAATAAAGCACGTGATCAGCATGACTGATATTCAAAACGGTCAGCAAGCGCTGCTTTGTATATGGTTTGTATACTTGCCGTCTTGGTTTCGCTTTCCCCTTTTGAATGACGAATATAGACCAATATATCTGCTTAAATAGACAGTCATCTCATTTATATGCAGGCGCTAGTTGACAGTCGGCTTAAATTCTTTCGGTGCTCAAGCTCATATTTTTCCGCCGACATGAGCGACAACACCGTCGGCTTCCGTCGCCGCTAGTTCTTGGACGTCGGGTTGGTGTGTTTAAACAGAACTTCACATTTTAATTTTACTATCAGGCGATCCATTCTGGCGAGTTAAATTGTATATAAATTATTAGCCAGTAGCATTTTCAAATTATAGTCTGCGTTGACAGTATCATGAGATCACGTGACTGCACGTGGACGGAAGGGTTTTATTAAAGCTGTTAATGTAATACTATTTGTAAAATAAAATATATTTTATTTAAATTTGACTTTGTGATGTTTTTACACGTTTTATTTTTTTTTTAATTATTTGTGATCAAACATTAATTGACGGACCCCCTGCAATACCGCCGCGGACCCCCGGTTGAAGACCCATGCCTTAAAATGTATAAATTCACATCATTTCTTAAATGTTTTATTCTGTTTGTTTATATTTTAAAATGATTTATTTGAATTTTTATGAATTAATTACTTAACAGCTTTTCATCAACCTCTCAATCAAACCCCTGCAATTTCTTCACAAACCCCAGTCTGGGAAACCCTGACGTAATGTATTAATGCACTTCATATTGTTGACGACAAAGAATGAAATATATATTTTCTTTATCTTTATATTTTTACATCAATATGGTACAAGATTATCCTTTTCAAATGAATGTGAAAAATGAGTCAGGTCAAAAGTAATCTAAAATGTAATCAAAAAGTAGTCAGAATACATTACCTGTAAGTAATCTAGATTACATTCTACTAATTGCAATTTTTGTCAAGTAATTTGGAATCAGTAACGGACTACATTTTGTGAGTTATCTAACCAGCACTGCGACTCACCGCCAGATGCAAAAATAATGAGTCAAATATGACCCTTAAGGTCCATTCACACCAAGGACGATAACTTTAACAATATAGTTTTAAAAAGAATACAACACCACAACTATAACAGTAACGACTAGGGCTGCAAGATTTATCGCGATTAAATCGCAATCGATTTGGCTGCGATTATTTAATGCGCAGCTTGTCAGAGCTGTACGGCTCTGTGAGCAGTAGTAAATGCTTCTGAAAGCCAGAGGGCGCTCTTGCGCAGAAAAATATGCCCTGCAGCAGAAGAAGATAATGTGTCACATTGCTGAAGCTGAATAAACAGAAGATTAAAACGCTTTTATTGATTAAACGTGACTAATAAATAAACACACGACTGCCTTATTCTGGCTAAGAAATCACATCATCTCACAGAAGGATGCTCAACTGTCGTTATGAAGTGAGTTTGGAGTAAAAACATGTTATTAAATGTTGTCTTTTGTTGGACAAGATGTTAATAAATGCTTCTGGAAAGATGTTGCTGTTTCAAAAGTACATTATAAGCGACTCAAACTCGTAGTGCTTTCAGATGGATCAGCATTTGGAGCCGTACTTCATTGATAAAAAATAATCGCAGCCTTTGTGATTTCATAATTGCACTAAGAATCACGTTCAAGCAATAATCGTGTTCAAGTTCAATGTTATTTTTCGTATTGTGCGATTAAATCGTGCTGCTCTATAACGACCATAGATTGTAAAAAAAAAAAGAAGGTAACTTGGAACGTTTTTAATCTGAAAAAAAAAAAAAAAATGACAGCCAATCAGAACTTTTTAAGCATTTAAACGGTTAGTTCACCCAAAAATCAACAATATAGTGATGGCCTATTTCAAAACACTGCTTCGAAGCGTTACGAATCATTTGTTCTGAATCAAACTGCCAAAGTCACGTGATCTGTTCAAATTGAACTATTGACCACTGATTCGAAACAAAAGATTCGTGAAGCTTCAAAGCAGTGTTTTGAAATCGGCCATCACTAGATATTGTTGAATAAAGGCGTTATTTTGTTTTTTGGCGTAACACTAAGGTTGAACCACTGTACTCACATGAACTGTTTTAAATATGTTTTAGTAGCTTTCTGAAAGCGTTAATTGTCTTAATGGCAATAGAGACTCATTGAACCATCGGATTTCATCAAAAATATCTTCATTTGTGTTCTGAAGAGGAATGAAAGTCTAACGGGCGTAGAACGACATGAGGGTGAGGAATTAAGTCAAGTAACTGAGTCATTTTTTCACCCTTTAAAGTAAAAAGCAGCAGTCACTGGATACTAATATAATGTTATCAATAGTTATCGCTCTGGGTGTGTAATGAAGTCTTTGACCAGCTTACTACTGTTGCCATGGTTACCTCTTGGAGTGACAGTGATTAGCGACAATTTACCCTTTTTTTTTTTAAAAATGTATTTATTATTTTAATAATTATTTTAATGTATTAATTAATTTAGTAAAACAAATCTTTAATTATTTAATATCAACACCCCATAATTCGCACCCTGCAATTTCAATATGATTATGCTCAGTTATGATTAACTGATAAATTCTAATGTGGAAATTAAAAAAAAAAAAACAAAAACAAAAAAAAACAACAAAAAAACTAATATGAGGTAATGTAACGGGACAGCTTTTGTCCCATGTCCCAAGAATCAGTATTACGCTACGCAAAAGGCGTGACGTCACCGCGCGATTGTCTGGTCAACAACTCAGCTGTTGTGGGGCGACCGCGGGAAAATATTCCACGTAATACATCGGCCGGTTCCAGGGAGGGACTCTGGACTTACGTGGGATCCTTGTGGCCGTGTATATAACGGAAATATATCCGCATTTGTTCTCAAATTATAAAGCAGGGCACGTTGGGTAGGAATAGCGGAGGTTTGAATCTAGGACATTCTCACAAGAGGAAGGAAAATGGAGTTGGATGACGGAGTTGTGTACCAGGACGACCCGGGGACATCGGCGATAATGTCGGAGAGAGTCTCGGGCCTGGCCAACTCCATCTACCGCGAATTCGAGAGACTTATTCGCAAATACGACGAGGACGTGGTGAAGGAGCTGATGCCGCTGGTCGTGGCGGTGCTGGAGAACCTCGACACTGTGTTCGCCGAGAACCAGGAGCACGAAGTGGAGCTGGAGCTCCTGAAAGAGGACAACGAGCAGCTGATCACACAGTACGAGCGCGAGAAAGCGCTGAGGAAACACGCAGAGGAGGTGAGAGAAGGAGATTTATCTGTTGACAGCATCAGAGCTTGGCATCTTCGTTTTTGTTGCAGCTAAGCATCATCATCACCATGCACGTGCATGAAGGGCTTTGTCATCTCATCATGCCTTGTTTAGCCAGTGCTGATGATGAGGCAGTCTCGGGCCTCGAGTGAATCCATAAATAAGTAGCTTTATCAATGCAAAACGTCCAATACTGTGCCCTCCGATGGTGTCTGCTGAGAACTTCATGTACAAGCACCACAATGTTGTTTGCATGATTGTTAATAAAGGCCAGAGATGGATAAAACAAAACACAGACAACCTGTTTCTTGTCTTACCATGCAAACTATTGAGACAGATGCTTGCCTCAGTGTCATATGGGAGAGACTGGGGCAAGTTGTCACAGTTTTTAAATCACATTACATTATATTTATGCATTTGGTGCATGCTTTTATCCAAAGCAACTTGCTGAGCAAATGCAATTCACCATAGAGCCAAGAATGTTTGTAATTCACAATGCCGTGTGAATTACAAAACACTTTTTCCCAGACATTTTTTTACCTTGCATGTGTCATTAGTGTTAGATTGTTTTGAACCATTCATAGTTGATGTACATGAGTCAATTCTTTAATCTGTTTTGGAAATAAGATTACACTGCGTTGTACAGGTCTCAACGTGTGTAAGCCCGACTTTGGACAGATTATTTCTGCTCAGTGGCTTTATGTGCTCCTGACACAGTGACAGTTAAGTGGGATTATGAGCAATATGCCTGGCACATTCTCCAAGCAAAACACAAATGAGCTGCATTAATCCCTGTGTGAACTGATACGGGATCTAGGATGCATCCTATTATGACACTTCTAGAAGAGCGGCATAAGGTCGGGATCAATATTCATTGGTGAATATTGATCTTTCGTCTCACTGAAAGAAACTTTTAAGAATATTTAGGATCGTGTTGTTTCGGTTTCAGGCCTACATTTTCATACCGTTTAATATTTTCTTAGTGAAAAGTATTATTTATTCATATTCTATTCTAGTATTTTGATTATGCTGATTTAACCTTATTTCAGTTTTAATTATTTTAGCACTTCGACTAATATTTATTTATTTCAGTTAGTTGTAATTTATTGACTTAAGATGACAGGACCCCCACAGAATATTTACTCAGAAAACAGAGATTGTATATTATCATGTCTGTTTAGTGTATCGTTTTATCTTAAACTTCCTTAACTTTGTATGTTTTTTAGAGTTCTGTGTCGCAATGATTAATAACGATCGAGTATAAATAAATAAATCATCGCAAATTAAATGTGACGAGAAGCGTATGTGTGTTGATCTCTGTGCTCGAGGAGGATGCTGAGTGAGTTTTGTGTGCCAGTGTGACGGGAACCGAAAGTGACACTGAAACAGCTCCTCTTTATCAGATGCTCACACTGCACCAGGCTCTCCAGCAGACCCCTGTACTCCAGACGTGAAGCATGTGTTCTGTAGGAGAGAGATTCCAATTAGGGAAAATGCGTCAAGATATTACTTCCAGGTCAGGTGATCCTTTGGTGTGACCAGGCTGAAAAACTCTTGCTGCTGAATTCAAACTGTATTTTTCTTGTGAAACAGACAGTTTTGTCAATGCATGATGAACCTTTTACTGTTTGAAAGTTTGGGATCAGTATGGTTTTTTAAAATAAAAAAAAAAGAAAAGAAATTGCATTCAGTAATGATGCATTAAATTGACAGAAATCTTTTGCAATACTATAAATGTCTTTACTGTCACTTTCTATTTCAAATTATGTTTTTTTTTTTTTAATATTCACCAAATAATCCTGGGGGAAAAAGATTATGGTTTCCACAAGAATATTAAACTGCATAACATAGTAGTATTTGTCTTAGATCATTTGGTAAGTAAATATCGTGAAAAACACACTTTGTACATTTAGCAATGTTGTTAATTTGCTGTCATAAATTATTTAATCTGCATTATATCAACGACTGTGATTTCTAGGTATCAGCATCAGAGATTGAAAAATTGATCAGACATGAAAAATTAAAAAATGATCGGTCAAACATTTATCCACATTTCTCATCGTAGATTTGGTTACATACTGTATGTGTTTGGACAAATGGTTTGGATATAGTTAATTAAATTAAATCCTTTTTAAGATCATGTGTCAGGCTTCACACTTGTCCTAGTCTTGATTCTATTTTTTTTAATCTATTCTGCTGCCTAGTAGAAATCGTAAAGTGTTTGTTTCTGCTTAAAGTTTTGTAGCTTTTAGTCAATCAATAGAAGTTCATTTTAGCAGATGCGTGCATAAAAAATAGAGCAAAAATATGGAAAAAGACTGGAAATCCCCCCCTTCCATTAATTGACTAGCAACAGCGGTCTATTCATGATGAAACAATTAAATCCTGTAATGCTTCTTTGCTGTTATTAAAATAAATGTATTGCACAATGTTTACATTTTTCTTTGTGTTTTCTGTGAGCAGAAGTTTATTGAATTTGAAGATTCCCAGGAGCAAGAGAAGAAGGACTTGCAGAACCATCTGGAAAGCTTGGGATCACATTCCCGTCAGCTGGAGCTGAAGATCAAGAACTATGCTGACCAGAGTAAGAATCACCTGCTTTTATTTCCAGTTCTCGTTTACTTGAACGCTTCCATGGTCTGACAATTTTTAGAACTTTCCTAGATACGTCTTCTACTAGTGTTCTTCATTCTTTAATAAATGTTTGAATAACATGTTTTTATGACAGCCACCATTTAAATGTTTGTATTTTAAAAGAAAATAAACGAGTAGAAACATTATTGTCATTAAAAATGTATAATTTTAAAAAAACTTCCTTGTGCAATTTCAATGTAAGTAACCTACAAATTTACATTTATTCATTTGGCAGACGCTTTTATTCAAAGCGACTTACAAGGGGTTAGGGGTACCTTAGTCATGGTATCAAAGGTGGAGAGAGTGCTGTTCATTCACAATCCCTATTTTCAATTCCTGCCGGCATGGGAATCGAACCAGCAACCTTCAGGTTACAAGCCCGACTCCCTCACCACTAGGCCACGACTACCCAAATCAGTAAATTGTAGTCTTTAATATTCTAGTGGTGTAACAAATGGGTTTCCCTGTGTCGTTTACAGCATTAGTTGAGAGATCTCTTCACCAAGTGCTTGCACACATGCACGGAAGCGTTGGAAAGCATCTGCCTAAGAGCATCAAATATGTGTATTTGCAACATGTTTTTGAAGCGTTGATCATTGTGGCCAATCACAGACACATCTGTCGAGCACGTGAACAAAGTGACCATTCAGAGGCGTTTAAGTTAGTCAGAATCCGCTTAACAGCGCTCAAAATGCTGGTATCATCACATTTTTAAAATTTCAGTACCGGCACTTTTGACAACGCTAATTTATTTGTCAGCAAAAGTCCGGTGGAAGTGGCCTTTGATGGCAACGTGCCCAGTGCATTATGGGTGTTGATGTTTTCCTGCCTATTTGGCAAAAGGGAAAGCAATAGCCCCTTTTTCTCAGTTTTCTCCAGTCAGGTAGCACCAGTTTCAAAATAACAATATAAAAAATATAAATTTAATATAAAATGGATATAAACCAATGCAACTAAGCTGTTTATGTGAAGTATTGGTGTTCTTCACACATGGTTCATAATAGAGTACCGACCCATCATTCAATTTGCTCTCTCTCCTCAACCCATCCATTAATGGATCAGTGATAATGTAGTAATGTAATGTAAAGTTGCCCATTTGCACAGTAAAGAGTCAACATTTTTTTCGTCTTCAACACATCGCTGTTTGATTCCTCATGTACTGCGAGTCATTAATGTGCAAAGAATCTGAATCTGAATTTGAGTCATTGTCAGAGCAAATATTTACACTCCTATTAGTCTGGCTTTGTGTAAGAGAGTTTATTTATATGAGAGTCTGATTATATGAGGTCTTTTATGTGGCTCTAAAGAGCATTACCCATGTTCTGTTGTTCAAAAACATGGGAAAAGAAGCTAAAACGGGGTCAGTTCAGACCAAGTTTGCTCTAGAATTGCCCTGCGCTCCACAAGATGCCTGTGGGTGATAATGATATTAGGCAAGCTCTCATACATGCTAATTATGGCTGTCTGCTTTTCTAGTCTGGCACTAATGAATTAATTCTGCCATTAATTAATAGTGAATTGCCAGCAAACCCTTGTCTGAGATTTGAACTGGATATCGTTCTACTTGAAATCACTGTGCTGAAATTAAGGATGTAGCAAACAGTGAATTACTGTTGCCGGTCTGATGGCGGGATGCATCGGGCAGTTCTGCTGCAGGCTTAGATTTAAACCTGACAGCTAAAAGTGGATTATCTCTTTGTGTCGCCTCTTAAATCAAGCCTGTTTAATGTCTTCTGTGAATGTCCTCTCTCCAGAGCTGCGAGTGTTTTTATAGGCCTCACTGAAAGCATAAGCTTTGCCCACTCAGCCTAGCTTAAAATCTGGTTTCAGGCCAATTTAAAGCGGCAAGCGCTCGCACGTGGTTTTACAGTGATCGTCTTTGATCATTTGGGACATTCTAACCTGTGGTGTGATGATGACTGGAATAATTAGCCTCGTTTCTTTGTCCTCATTTAGTTCTAGGCTCTTCTTCAGAGCTTCTATATGGCATGTAATATGAGTTTACAAGACACTGCAAACTGTGCATGTTTGCATGCAATGAGATAGCAAGCCTAAATATTCTCTTTCAAAGTATTTTTAAAAGGGGTTGATTTTTTTTTGGAGCACTTATGACCCTGAACTACAACTCTAAATTCTTTGCAAATATCTCTTGTATTGCTGAACTAATCATGTTTAATCTTTCATACTCTTTCTTTCTCAGTAAGTCGATTAGAGGAGCGAGAGGCTGAACTCAAACGAGAGTATAATTCCCTTCACCTGCGGCACACGGAGGTAAGGAAGAGAGCAAATTCAACACGATGTAAATGACGTAGGCCATGCACACAGTGACAAGCGTATTTTAAAGTTAGCATGAAACATAAGTTGTAATGGTCTTTTCTTCCCTATTGTGATTTATAAAAAGTAATGATGTGCACTGATGAATCATTTCTAATAAATAAAAAAACAAAAACAATTTTGGTTTCATGGTGACTTTAATGTAGTCCATTTAAATTAACATATACTGTTAAAAAGTTGGGGGTCAGTAAGCTTTTTTTTTTTTTTAAATAAAAGAAATGAATACTTATTGGCCACATACACATTGCAGCTAAATTCAGTTGTCAGTTCGCCTTTTAGTGCTTAATTCTGTTCTGTTCAACCATAGTTCAGTAATTTAAGGGAGTGACAACTGAATTAACTCCCTAAAGATTTACAAAAACACTACGCAGTGTGTATGGATTCGAACTATATAACTAATTATTAAAGGGTTAGTTCACCCAAAAATGACATTTCTGTCATTAATTATTTAACCTAATGTCGTTCATCTAAAAAAACAACAACAAAAAAACATCTCAGATTTCATCAGAATATCTTTATTTGTGTTCCGAAGATGAACGAAGGTCCTGCGGGTGTGGAAAGACATGAGGGTGAGGAATTAATGACAGAATTTTCATTTTTGGGAGAACTAACCCTTTAACAATGTATTTTAACGTGCGTCAGAAATATTTCTCCCTTCTGTGTGGAAAACAAAACAAAACAGGGAAAGCGGTTCTAGCTTTGACTCGGTCGATCAAAATATCACAACTTGCACCTGTTCACTTTAAGAGCCAAGCTTAAACAACAAGCCCAAAAATTCTTATAATTAAATGGACATGACAACACATCAAGAGTGCGCTCTGTGAAGCAGCCTTTAAGTATGCATAAAACACAATGCCTTTGTCGACTGTGCTTTAGTTAAAATCGCTGAGCGTGAGTTTTTTGTCGTTGTAAGGTTTCTTCAGTAAGAATAGCAAAGACACATGAGATGCCAGAATGTTGCTATGGTTACCATGCTGTCAATCATCCCGTTTCGGGAGTCGTGTTCCACACACACACACACAGAACAATAATTTAGGGGACTCGTGAAACTTCTCAGTGTGTACGTGGTCTTATTTGGCAATAAATTGATAAAAATGTACACTTATAATATTACAGAAGAAATGCTATTTCTTTGAACTTTCTTTTCATTAACGGATCCTGAAAAAAATGTATGTTTAATCAGAAATGTTTCTTGAGCATCAAATCATCATATTAAACATTTCTGAAGGATCATGTGACCCAAATACGGCTTTGTATCACATTTTAGAATATTTTACAATACAAAACAATTCTTTTAAATTGCAATAATTTTTCACAATGTTACTATATTTTCGATCAAATAAATCCAGCCTTGGTGAGCAGAAGAGACTAATCTTACCAACCCAAACGAAACCGGATTAGTTATTTAGGAAAGAATTTACAACTACATTCAGCTGTATTGTCTGTGCTGCTCTTAAATTAATCCACCTACTTTTTGTTCATTTGTTCTTCAGATGATCCACAACTACATGGAACATGTGGAACGGATCAGGGTGCAGCAGACGGGAGGAGAGACCTCTGACGCGGGAACACTGGGACGAGTTCGGTAAGACGGACGTGATCTGTGCTAGAACGAAATGTCATTTGAGAACTGGCAAACTGATTCAGAAGCAGATTGCTTATAAAGATTAAAATAAAATTAGAACAATCACTAAAGGCTTTCCACATTTATCTTAACATATGATGCAGTTTAGCTAATATCGCGATTTTTAATCCTATTTCCTTAATCCTAAGGAAAGAGCGGCCCTTGTCTCTGGGAGTCTTTCCCATGTCTGGCGGGAGCACTTCACTGACACCTGACGTCCAGGGCAGAGCCGAGACTCCTGGTATGGAGGGCTGGAGGTTCAACAATCTCAGTCACCAGCGCTCTAACGCCAGCCTCAAGGTACAATAACGGCCCACATCCGTCTCATTTTCTACTGAGACAAATGTTGAGGGAATTTACACCGGGCCATGAAAAGCATTTTGAATTGTTTACTAGATAATAATTCTAATAACAGGCGAAAGTTATGAAAGAACTCTGGAGAGAGATGATTATAGATGCATATTTGTGGTTTCGTACATGTTTAGCTTTGTTTTTGTGTGAATATGAGCAGTGGTTGGTCGACACGGAAACATTAGGCAGTCATGACGCATTTTCAAGCATCTTGTCACATCGACCCATTTGAACGATTTTACTAGAGGTTTAAAGCAGATTTAACTGCATTAGTTAAACAGCCACAGAGTTATTATTGTTCAAAGTCTCTGAATCAACACTATTCCTTCGACCTAATTTTTTTTGTTTTGTTGTACGTTTGTTTTTAAAGATGTTTAGGTAATTATATCCGAGTCTAATATGAAATATTTTCAGAATAACTGCATTTAAAAAAAATGGTTTGAATTGGACAAATATGTTCAGTCACACAGAACATTCACAGCCATTTTTCTTCACGTGAACCGATGCTTCAACATCCACGTTCACCTCCATGAAACATGGCAACATTAAGAATTTGAAGCTCTCTTGAATGGATCACTGCTTTAAATGTTCCCATACACAATGATGTTATGTTAGAGTTGTGTTTTCCCACCTACCAATGCTAGATCACAGCACAAACACAAACACATGTGAGCACTGTTGTGTTTTGTGTTGTGCCAGTTTTGCAAACAAATATAAGATGCCACGTCCCAATTTTCTTGTCCAAGCAGTTGGAGGCAGAGGACGCTCCAAAGAAAAGGGAGGGTAAGGATGTTCTGGAGGCTTGGGATTCGCTGGCAAACGACTGCAAGGTAGCAAGGCTCCGTGCCGGCGGACAGTGTGTAGTGCAAATCACTGTTGTCCTCAATATAATAGTCCGAACGTTTATTCACAGAACCATGTCTGGTGTTTTAGCTGCATGCAACTACAAAGAGCATGTCAATTTATCTTTAGTCATCAATTATCTGGGATATCCACTGGCCAGCCTCAAAAAAGGTCACTCTTTGGATTTTAATTGGCAAATTACATAATTTATTAATGGATCATTATTGCAGTGATTTTATGTTTCTAGCATGCTTTATGTTTGGCAAAGGTTCTTTTAACCCCAACAGACAGAGTGTGTAGCTTTTCATTTTTTTCAAACATTTTTAGGCACATCATGGCTGAATTCCAGGATGACAATGTCAAGATTCATCATGGTTAAAATTGTGAAAGAATAGTTGAAGAATCCTTTTCACACCTCTGCGTCCAGACCTTAACCTCAGTGGAAGTCTTTGCTCAAGATCTCGTATTGACAATGCAAGAGGTGAGCACTCTGTAAAGTCTCCTCCAGCACATCCCATAGACTTTCAATGAATTCAAGGTCTGGACTCGGAGGTGCCAATTCATGTGTGAAAATGATTCTTCATGCTCCCTCCCAACCATTCTTTCACAGTTTGAGCCTGATGAATCTTGACATTGTCATCCTGCAATGTGTACCATTCCTACATGGTTTTTTAAGAAATGAAAAACTACACACTCCATCAGTCAGAAAGGTTTGAAGAACTGTTGTCAAACATAAAACATGATAGAAACATAATAGTCACTGCGATAATGATCCAATCATAGAGTCTTAAGTATTTGCCCATTAAAAGCTAAACAGCGCCTTTTGTGGCCAGGCAGAGTAGTTGCATACAGCTAACGCATGCTGTTAATTTCGCTTTCACCGCATGCCATTTCAGTTTCACACGGTCTTAGATTTCATTATTCATTCACACTTTTCTTGTTTTTTGTTTTTTTTTAATCAAAATGGTTGCTAATAGTTTTGCTTGTCTTTAGTTTTAACACACTGTAGCTATTATTTCATTTTAACCTGTGTTGTTGGGGAATGTTACTTTTAAAAGAAATGTGTTACATTTATTTCTTTTCTCCTGATAAAAGTAACTCTTTCGGATTATTTTGGAAAGTAACGTTAGTTCTGCATTATTTTGGCTAAAGTGTGTGGGTATGTAAAACCAAAAAGTTAGCAATAAAAGTTTTCAATTTATTTGATAAATTCATTCATTCTATGGAATGAGAAAAATAGAGGGCGTGGCTTGTTTTTTCCTGCGGGGAATGAGCGTTCCGTTCAGACTGATGTTCTGCTCAAGCCGTCAAACTGATGTCATCAGAGAGGGAAGGCCATTCTGGAGGGGAAGTACTTTTTCAGATTTTAATCTAAGATTACAAAAACCAAAAAAGTTTTGGGATTAAATTGCTCAGACCACAAGACTCGTGATGTGCAGTAACAAAATAGATGGGGTAAATTTTGATTTCTTGCTGACTTGCTACCCCCAACACTTGCCTTTAATGTAGCTTTTCTTTTTTCTGTTCTATAAAGGACTTGATTTCAGTTGTGTTGCATTCACAGCAGCACCTTTAACTTATTTCATCAATCATTTGTAAATGGTTTGCTTTGTTGTTTGGGGTGTGTGTTGTGTAAATGGTCAATCTCTCTGTGCTGCAATGTGTTGTAGTTGTTTTTTTGTAGAGATTGACCGATCAATGGTTTTTAAAAAAATATTTTTTTCAGTTATTGGTTCTTGAACATAAGGTAAGGTGTTCACAGATAAATCACTTATTTCATTAATCTTTTGGATAAAATTATAAACTTGTATACACATTTTTAAATTGAATATCAAAGTTACAAAACAACTTTATATTTGATTTGTCTTTAAGCTAAATGAAAGTCACAAAACAACTTGACGTCAAAGTTACAAAATGTAAAAAATGTATTTTTTTATCATTTATATTTATTATTTTTTTTTATTATTGTCGATTGGCTCTGCATGTAAACTTAATAGTTTATGCAATTTTTAAATGTATATCCTAACAATTAACCATCAGTGTTACAAAACAACTTTGCATGTGTAATAACATAACATTATGCATAATTTGTTTTATATACATTTTTTAAAATAATTATTTAAGAAGCACAAAGTAAACAATATTTGAAATCGGTTCTGGATATCATAAGAATCTGTATCGGTCAATCTCAATTTATTTTGGTGTTCTAATAACTGTTGTTTGTGTATCTTGTAAGCTTTCGTACAGTAGCATCAATGAGCTGTCTAGTGTTTCTCCTGTTTCGCAGTCTTATTCTATATTCATACCTTTATCCTGAACTGACACTGATTTATCTAGTTATTATTTGACACTAATTTCATAATCCCCTTTTCAAATAAGTTTGATGACATCTAGAGTGCCAGCAGTTCTAAATATTATTCATTGTGTCTGTCCTGTGTGTGCTCGTTGGTCTTGCCTCAGGTTGTTTAATGTGCAGGGATAAAGGGAATATCCCTACCCCTCTGTTTTCATGTTCATGCTCTCCTCTGTCCCTGAGCTGTGACCTCTGACCTTCACGTAATGATCATTGTGCGTTGAATGATTTCAGGATGAGCTGTCTGATCTCAGCCAGGGGGCCTCAAAGTCTGTTACCCCCATGTCCACTACGGCCTCTGACCTGGCCCTGGACTCCCATCGAGAGGATGGAGATGGATTCTGGAAGAACACGGAGGTTCAGGCTGTTCCCGGGACCAGGAGCGTCTCTGCGGGTTAGATACTCTTTTACTGTGGATGGAAAGCATCAACAGGAGTTTACATAACTTTAAAATTACAGAATGTTATGCAAATGGTGCTTTTCAGCATCGTCTTCAGTGTCACATGATCCTTCAGAATCATTCTAATTTGAGGATTTGATGCTCAAGAAACATTTCTGATTATTAATGTTAAAAAGAGTTCATATTTTTGTGGAAACCGTGGTAAATGTATATATTTTGTTCATATTCTTTGATCAGTAGAAAGTTGAAAAGAACAGCCTTTATTTCAAACGGAGATCTTTTGTCACATTATAAATGTCTTTACTGTCACTTTCGATGAATTTAATGGGGTCAGTATGACCACAAACTTTTGAACAGAAATTTGTCATTTACATTTACAGTTATGCACTTGGCAGAAACTTTTATTAATAGTAACTTACATTGCGTTTAGAGTATAATTGTTTTTGTGAGTTTATTCTCTACTGATTGAACTGCATGAATATATACTAATACGATTCAGGAAGAAACTCGTGCAACCATTTAGGGCTGGACGATATGACCTAAAATCAAAATCTCAGTTAATTGACCATTTTACCTCAATTATGATTAATTAACTATTTTTTTGCCCTCATCGTTCACTGACAAGGGTTGTATTGTAGGTAAATATGCTTGGCTATTAAAGGTGGCATATTTTTTCCTAATGAAAGAGTGCTCTGACATAACCGCTCTCTTTCCGTGGTTCTTTTATCTGTGGTTCCTAACATTTCTTACAGATTTCTGCTCGTTGTAACAAGGATACAGATCAGTTAGCAGAGTACATTTATTTGAATGCGTTAATGAGAGCGACTGTGTGTGTGAATTAGTCATACCAACTCTCTGTTAATTATGAAGCTGTGGGTTGTATAGAAAAATATATAGGACAACGAGTTTCTGGGCTCCGCTCAGTGCCCACGATCTTCACGTGATGTGCAGCTACAGTTTGTATGAGTGTTTGTGTGCCATAATGCATCAGTGTAGTTGCTCAATATAATAATACACATCCGATGGTCTAAAATAGCTTGAGTGTCCAACCTGGCAAGCCTTACAATTAACGCATACAATTGACAAAGTTTAGTGAGGATGCAAGTGAAAGTAATCCCTCTGAGGCTTGTGCGCTGCCTGTGTGTGTGTGTGTGTGTGTGTTAACAGGATTAAAAAAACAAAATAATAATAATAATACTTTTAGATTAATCGTCCAGCCCTACAACCTTGTATTGTTTCACAGGAAAATCTAAAACTGTTCCTCAGTCAGAATTTACACTACCTAATGTGCTTTTAAGACATCTTTATCAAAGTGTATAATTGAAAAAAGAACAATTTCACTCACTCTTGACACGAGTTTAACTTTACTATGAGTTATATGATGCAAGCATGATTACATATTGCAGGTCACATAAATGCATTGAGTCCCCAGAGCAAATATGTAATTGTCCATTCTGATTATTCAGGTCTGGCTGATATTGAGGAGAAGTCAGATGTTCAGGCCATTATTGAGTCCACCCCAGAGCTGGACATGGACCTCGGATATAAAGGTGCAAGGTAACCAACTTGCCATGAAATCAAATACTGATTCTGAAACATTTGAATCTGTCTGTGATGCCCAGAATTGCTGTTTAGGTAGGCAGTGTACTAGTGCATTCATTGTATTCAGTGCTCAGAATATTATAAATGTGTTTATAAAGAAAATGGTGTATGTTATATAGGCTATGTTGTTAAATGCATTACTGCTTTAAACACTTGCGAAAAAGAACTTGGTAGAGAGCGAGCCTCAGCCAGCTGAGATAATGAAACTCAAAAAGGGATTACTTTACACAAAAAGTAACTAAGTAATGTAATCAGTTACTTTTTAAGAGAGTAACGGAATATTGTACCGCATTACTTTTAAAAGTAACTTTCCCAACAGTGGAGATGACACCATAAAACTTCAGTTTAATAGGGTTCTCTAAACTGACCTGAGTAACTGCAGTGTTACCCTCTCAGATTAAATCCAATGCTGGCATATATTTGAATGATGTAACATGCTTGTTGCTGATGTGTTGAAGTACCCCGACCCGAGGGATTGAGAACATGGCGTTTGACCGCAACACGGACTCTCTCTTTGAGGAAGTGTCGTCAGCAGGCACAGGTTTGATTGGAGACGTGGATGAAGGAGCAGATCTGTTAGGTGCGTTTATTGCTGTTCATTTTCAGATATTATGAAGAAAAAAGCGTATTACACAAACATGACATTTTTACTTTTTCTAAACATTAAATGTGTGTAATTTTCCATCGTACTGAGATGAGCTCTGTGATATAGTGGCACAGTCCCATGATGCTCTGCTCTGCATGTTGAACTGACCCAGATTTCTCTTTCCATGCCCTGTTGTCCTGTTCTTCCCTCTAACCGCAGTGGAGTACTCCGGTGTGTATGACATCCTTGCTTCTTTATGCCAGAGAATCAGCATCCTTTCACTTAGCGTCATTCTAAATCTTCCATTCATACTTCTTCACACTTCTCTTTAACTGAATCATATAGCTAGTAGTGTCAGCCATATGGGTATGGACTAAAGCAGAAACATGACATGAATATTTTTATCTACTGTCCTTATTTTTTCACTAACTGCAATAGTGCTTGTGTTATTCTTAAGGCCACACAGAATCTGCTGACGTTTTCTTCAGTAATTATTATAGAAATCTTCTGTGGATTTGCATTAGTTTGTTTCATAGATAATCACATGATCCTTCAGAAATCATTCTATGATGATTTGATTATCAAGAAACATTTCTTATCATTGGTAAAATCAGTTGTGCTGCTGAATATTTTTGTGGAGACATTTTTTACATTTTTTTTTACATAAAAAAAACATTTATTTGAAATTTATTTGAATATTTTGTAACATTATGATTGTATTTAATGTCACTTTTGATCAATTTAATGTGTCCTTGCTGAATAAAAGTGTTAATTTATTTCAAAAGAAATCGTACAAACCCGTAGCATATATATTTTAAATGGTAAAAGTCTTTTTTTTTACCAAAAAATATTAATCATCCAATGAGTCAAGAACAGTTTTCAACCAGATACTTATAATAATGCGCATTACATGTTTTAAAGGTTAATCTTTCAATTTAGTCATAAAGGCATCATGAATTAGAAATTTTGAGCATCCCCAAAATCAATTTTATAGCTCAAATTATTTTTATACCCCCCCCAAATTACTTTAATTACCCAAGCTTTTGTTAAACCTTTTTCACAAAGTGAAGCCTGGTCTTCCATACTAAACTCTTTGTTTGCAGCTGTCTCGATGGACAAATCAGATGAAATATTTAATAAACTTGGCATGGATTCAGTGTGAGCCTAGTTATATAGCTAATCTAAATGTGGTAGAGTAGTCGTGCTGATCTGTCAGTGGTCTCTCCACTCTTTCCAGCATCTCTCTTGGTTTTTCTGTGACCTGTTAACTCTCACCTCACAGCTGTCCATTCCTGTTTCACTCTCCATGTGTCTGTCTCTCTGTCGAACACATGCAGTGCATGCGCTTTCACACCCGAGTCTTTCCGGTAAGACTATTCATATGGCCTGTCCAACCTAAAAACACAGGGCACATAAAACTCATCTCAAATGTTTTTGTCAACAGTGTTTTTATCATCAGATCATTGCAGTTGTTATCAGTTTGCCTTGGTTTTACTGTAATAATTTTGTGTTGTATTTTGCAGGCATGAGTCGTGAGGTGGAGAATCTTATTCAGGAAAATGTGCAATTGCTTGAGACAAAGTGAGTCAAGATTTTTTTGCTTTTTATAGTTTATTTCCTGTTTTATGTGGCTTTGTTTGTTGACCCCATATTGTGTCTCTGTCCAGAAATGCGTTGAACGTGGTGAAGAATGATCTGATCGCTCGTGTGGACGAGCTCTCCTGTGAGAAGGAGGTTCTTCAGGGGGAGCTGGATGCGGTTTTGCAGGCCAAAACCAAACTAGAGGAGAAAAACAAGGAGCTGGAGGAGGAACTCAAAAAGTGAGTCATTGTTTTGTCCAAATAAAAAGCCAAAGGGGGTGCATTTATATGCAGTTTTCAAGGTCTAGTTATCATGCAGTAGTAGAATAAATCAAACATAACATATTCAGGTTAGCAGCCACAGGTGATGTTTATCCCATTAATTTGTGTCTTTTTCATAACATGCTACTTGGACTGTGTAATTAAATGTGTAACTAGACTGTAAATGAGGGACACATAAGAATATTTTAAGGTGTTTTTGTTACACTGTTATTATGCATTTAAGTACTGAGCAATATTAAGTAACTACATGTATTTACTATAGGTTTAGGATTAGGGTTTGGTTTGGTTCAGGGTTAATTGCATGTAATTATGCATCATTTATAGTTATGACTATATAAACTACATGTAACATATGTAACAATGACACTGTAAAATAAAGTGTTACCGAATATTTTATAACACAGAGTGAAAGCGGAGACAGAGGTGGCCAAGCAGAACAATAATAAAGATGAAGATGAGGTGAGAATTATTATTTAAATATTACAACTATTATACACTACCGTTCAAAAGTTTGGGGTCAGTGGGATTTTTGTTTTGAAAAGACATTAATTATTTTATTCAGCAGTGATGCATTAATGATGCTGCAATGGTTTGTTTTCTTGAGCATCAAATCCTCATATTAGAATGATTTCTGTAGGATCATGTGACACTGAAGACTGGAGTTAGGATGTTGAAAATTCAGCTTTGCATCACAGAAATAAATTATATCTTAAAATGTATTAAAACAGACACAAGTTCTTTTAAATTGGAATAATATTTCACAATATGTTTTTACTGTGTTCTTCAGACTTCTTTCAGAAACGTTAATAAACTTTACTGACCCCAAACTTTTGAACGGTAGTGCACATTTCAGTTCTCCTGAAGCCATACAGTATGATAGTTTTGTGTAAAGTATAACTTGTTTGTCACAGAAATTGTTGCCCATGCTCTGCAGTCTACATATTAAGTGACTTTTATTATTATATTTAAAACAAGAAATGACAGCTAATACAAAATAATAATTGCTAGGCCCATATATGTGTGTGTGTAACTTTGTGTCCTCTTTCGTTGGGCTTTCCACAGAGCGATGTGCCCACAGCTCAGAGGAGAAGGTTCACGCGGGTGGAGATGGCTCGAGTCCTGATGGAGCGAAATCAGTACAAGGAAAGACTGATGGAGCTGCAGGAGGCCGTCAGGTGGACAGAAATGATCCGGTAAACATTTCACTGTGACGCAATACTGTAAAGAAAGCATATTTCATCTTTAAAGTGCCCCCGTTATGTTTTTTTTTCAGATAATACCTTTAATGTAGGGTGTAATATAGCTGTTTGTGAATGTAAAAGGTTTGCAAAGTTTCAAAGATCAAAATGCTTGTCTCCTAAAGGGAAGAAGCTATTCTGAACTGCCTTAATTCCTGCTCAAACCTATGTAGGTTTGTAACACGATGCCTGTGGTCTTCATTGTTTGAACATGCACAATGTTTACTTTGACCCTCAAACACTGTAGTTGTAGTCCTAGCTGAGGCCTGGAAGAGTTGTTTTCTGTGCTGCGAAAGCAAATCCACTTCGATGCACTTTCAAAGGATGAGGACTTTCACTCGAATTGATATGATAAAACCAACACCATCGTTACTGTGTGTATTAAGTGCTGAGGAAAATTCAGATCTGATATTCAGATTCGGTAATGGGAGTTTAGTTTCAGACATGGGGCCATCTGACTAATCAGAGCAGAGTAGACCAATCACAACAGCCTGGGTCATCTGACCAATCAGGACAGAGTAGGCTGATGTAACGAGGGGTTTTGAGAGACATAATCTTTTATCGAACCACAGTTTCAGACACTGTGAGAAAAGAGGTTATGTAATGCATATACATAATGTATATTATGAGAAAATGAACGTATTTTTATCTTATTGAAGCAGATCTACAAAACAAGATTATAAACCTTTAAAATGGCATAAAAGGGGGACTGAAATTTGAAAACGCTTTTTCTGTCAATTTTTTTAAAGTCTGACCAAAACCTCTTTTTACGCTCGGCTTGAGCTTTGTTCTCGTACTAATTGTCTCAGAAAGTAGGCCAGTTTTTCTGGCTCATGAGCAAAAAGCCCATGGCTCCACACGGATACACATGTCTGGTTGCTGACGGCTCTCCTACAGTGATGTCTTGTTTTTCCACAGAGCTTCAAGGGAAAACTCTGAAGTTGCAGAGAAGAAGAGGTCAAGCATCAGGCAATTGTAAGACCTTTTATCTCAACTGCTCTTGAAAATTCATCCACAACCATGCTAGTCCTTACAGATCACAAATGCGAGCCCGGCCTGTTCACATCCATCTCTCCGTGTCATGTTCCAGCTTCAGTCGCCTGTTCAGTTCCTCCAGTTCCTCAACATCCAGCAACACAGCGAGAGGTTTGCCATCCAACGTGAAGTACAACCCACCCAGCATCATGAAAAAGAGCAACACCTTCTCCCAGTTCCCCAGAGAAAAGTCCAAAGCATTCGACTTCCTCAAAGAAGAGTAACTCTTCTGTTTTACCTTGTCAAACATATTGATTTTTTTTTTTTTTTACCAATATCATGTCTGTTGAGAGCCATTTAGATGTAGAAAGCTCAAATGAAGATGTTCTTGATGTTTTTTCTCTGTTTTTATCATTAGGGTGGACTCGAGTGGTTCTCTGTCCCGCCGGGAGCAGAAGCGGGCCCAGTACCAGCATGTGAAAGCCCACATGCAGAAAGAGGATGGCAGGGTGACCGCACATGGCTGGAGTCTCCCGGGCAAATGCAAGGCAAGAGTCCTACATCTTGATAGATTACTAAATTATTTGTCCCTGGAGAGGAAATTTGATAATCTTTAAGCACAAACAAGCAGTGATTTTTGTCTTAAAAACTATTTTATTTTATTCTATTTTATTAAATTAAACACATTTTCTACTTACTGTAGAATATCTATAATTGAATATCTTATCTTGTTCTTAAAAGGGTCCTATGAATGCTCATTTACAGGTTCATAGTTTTGTTTATGGGTCTACTAAAATACGTTTTAATCATTTAATGTTCAAAAAGATTTTTTTCTTATAATTTCTATTTTTCTTATAATTTATAACTGCAGCACCTGTTTTCATCCTCTGTCTGAACGCTCTTGTAGTTTTGGTTTCCTTAACCTGCCTTCTGAAACACACAGTCTGTTGTGATTGGTCAAACGCTTAGAGCGTTTTTGACAAAAAAATGAATGACAATTTTCATTTTTGGGTGAACTAACCCTTTAAATCAAAAAATCATTTTTGAATTTTTTTCTTTTTGACAAATTTGTCTTTTTTTTTTATTATTTATTTTTAAATTTTGTTGTTTATTTTGTTTTGTTTTTTCTTGCTCTTGCATACATTTAAAAACACTGCAACATTTGATTTTACTTTATTTTATTATTCCATATTTTTTACATTTATTTTAACTATCTACAATTGTACTGTTATCCTGTTCTGCTCAGGTTGCCAATGGTGGCCATGCAGAGAACAAAATAAACCTACCAGTTCCTGTGTGTCTCAAGCCACTGGAGCAGAAAGATGCTTCTATGAAGGTGAGGACTTGGAGGAAGGTTATTTAGTGAGGAAAGATGAATGGATTGAAAATCATAATTACCTAAATATGAAAATAGTTGAAATCAGACCATACTGCTTTTTCAGTTTTCTTGTGCATTTCGCTTCAATAGTTTTGTTTTTTGAGGAAGAAAAATGCGTGCACCTACATGTACGAAGACTTTTTCAGGTTCACAAACCTTCACCAGACATTACTTTGCTATATGAACTCGTGTTGTCAGCCTATAATAGATCTTTTTTTCCCTCTGTGCAGCTCCTGTGTGCAGCTGGAGTGAACCTCTCAGGTGGGCGTTCCTGTGAGGGAGGCTCTGGCATTTCTGGTGAAGAGTCTATGGTGGAGACTGATGCCTCCAAACAGAGGAAAGGCTCTCAGAGCAGCCTAGATCAGCTGGAGCAGGAACCTAAAGTAAAATATTTCGATAAACTTTTAAAGGGAAAATACTTTTATCATGGAAAACACAGACTTGTACAAGAACTTGATGTAGAAATTAGACAAAGCTTATTCAGAAATCATGGTCATGGCATCAAAAGTATGAGCTCATGGCCACCCATATTTACATTACCAGTTTGCAATGTAGAATGTTGGTGAGTGTGTTACTTAGCCTAGCCAATCATAATAAAGCATTTAGAAGCCATACATACATATACAGTGGCACAAAACTATAAATCAGAGAGAGGGTGAAAAATAGTCATTAAAAACTAAATTTTTACTAGTTTTGATATAAGAAACCTTGAAAAACATTGTAAAGGTGTTTTAATAAATTAAAATTCTACAAAAGTGTAGAATATGGGTCCTTTAAACTAGGCAATTATGAACTTGAATTCCCATGAGGGAGTCATAAAAATGGATCGGACTATGTAGTTTTTGCTTGAGAATATAGAAATAGATTAAAAACATACATAGGCCTACCACTAAAACATTCATGTGTACACTACAAAAATGTTCTCCCTCAATATTGTTGTCTTGGTTTCCTTTAAAAATATTTAAACATGTTTTAAATCGAGATACATTTACTTGAGAATCAAAATTACTTAAGATATGTAGTCTTATTTTCTGAAAAATAAACATAAAGGGAAAGGAAAGCAAGTTTATTTTGCTGCACTAAACAATAACTAAACAAACAAAACAACAGTAAATCATTTTTCATTTTCGTCAGTAATATAATGTAAAAACATTGCATTCAGGGTAATATTATTTATCATATTCGAGAACGTAGCTATTACCCAGAATGCATTGTTTTACCATATATTACTGCTATATATTACAATGCATTCTGGGTAATATTATTTGTAATTTTCAAGAAACAAATATTTCCCAGAATGCATTGTTTTTATGGTATATTATAACAGTGTTTTACTGTGTAAATTTGTTTTGTTGTTTTATAGTTATTTTTTTAGAGTTTGCTTGTTTTAAGCGTAAAGTCACATGTTTTTCAGAAAACAACACTTGAGATCTTATGTAATTTTGCTTTTCAAGTCATTGTACCTTGATTTAACAATGCTTAGATAATTATAATGGAAAACAAGACAAAAGCTTTGATTTTTTTGCAATATAGTAAAATTTTTAATATTAGTTCCCCATGCAGTGTTATTCTGTGTTGACAGGATCAGGAACGGGAGCAGACGGTGCATGTGGAGATGTCCAGTCGTGTTTGGATCTGTACGAGCACTCACTCCTCCACAAAAGTGATGGTCATAGATGTAACACGGCCCGACGACCTGCTGGACAGCTTCTACGTCTGTAACTCATGTGTGCTGTGTATCGCCAGTGTACCAGGTCAGAATTGTACATCCCTCATAACGCATGCATATTTATACACATCATCTTTTGCACACTTTCTTTGTCATGGTTCTTTCAGTCTATCATTATATCTTGATAAACAAATACAAAATGTAAATGGTATCATTGTACTAGCGCTTCATGATTTTGCCAACAAATTATATTGTGATTTAAGACATCCAGGGAAAAAGAACAAAGAGACGACACTAGATTCCAGTAGAAAGGTACTTTTTAAGCGTGACTTCTTTACATGAAACCAACTCAGACTTTTCGGTGCTCAAACTTAAAGAGAGTGCTTCGACTTTGTACCTTGACTTTGAAATTGGGCTCAAACTTCGTTTTAGTCTTCATTAAACTTGGTCTACATTACAGATTTCGTAAGTTGTACTGTATCGAGTGATTCATAAGGTCAAATAGTGCTTGCTTTAACATCGCTATTTTTTAGCTCTTAATGTGTTATTGTCGAGAGAACGTGCCCTAAATTCAACACAGGACATTTTCTTCACAAACATTCTGCCCCCTTTTGATATAATCGACCCTGATCAGCGGCTGTTCTTAACAATCGGCCAGTGTCCAATAGTGAAAATAATTGCTTTTATCGACAGATTATTCGCTGATACATCGGTGGATTTCTAGTTTTGTTGCTTGTAATTCTGCAGATAACTGCATGGCAACTATTAATAATTATGTAAATAATTATAAATAATTCACAGAGGAAGCAATTAACATTTCCATTTAAATATGAATAAAAAGCAGTAATTTTGTTTATTGTAATGTGATTTCCAGGGGTCTTGGAGACCGACTATCCCGCAGGGGAGGAGATTCCTCAGGACTTGGAGGCGGGACCAGACAGTTTATTGGCCAGTAGCAGCTCTCAGGGCAGTGAGGGTGTGTTGAGTGACGTGTCGGCGGTGGGCTGCAGCGTTGAAGAGTCCAGCTCAGGATCTCAGACGGGCAGCACAGGAGTCAACGAACAGTCAGCAGAACAGAGTCCTGCCAGAGGAAGTGGTAAGAACTGTTTGCAACTCGGTGAATAATTCTTATAGAGAATTACTTCTTATAGAACCAATAGTTCAGACTCTTACATTTTTGGTTGGAGGAGCTATTTTAAACTCCTGGCTTACCTTACACTTAGAAGTAGTGATTTTTGAAACGCGTCATCATGAAGCTTTGAAACATTTATGATTCTTATATTTTGTATCAGTACTTCGGAGCTTGTTTCAAATTTGCCAAGTCACGTGATTTTAGCAAACGAGGCTTCTTTACGTCAAACCCTTTCGAACCTTGGTGTTCAAGCATTTCAGAATTCAGAGGGTTTGTCGCTTGATGGTGAACCCATGAACGAGTGTCTCATGGTTTTATCTGATCTCGAGTCAGTTTTATAATGTTGGTTAATTTTTTTTGTTTGTATAATATATAAAGGATAATGATATTTAATTGCTTCTGTACAATATAACAGAACACATCTTACAGAAACTTCATAATTAATGGTATTTAATTATTTGTTGATTACATTTAATAGAACATACTTCCATGAAAACATGTGCATTTAGTTTGTAAGAGGTATTTGGGCTGAATTCATTTATTTATTTATTTATTTATTTTTTGGCGATGCATTCACCACCCAGCTTGTGATGTTTCAAGCTGTGATGTTTGAATCAAGTAAACCAATTGCTTCATAAAATGATTCACTGTTTCAGAGTTTCGAAAAGCTTTGTATCTCCCATCAGTTCTTGTAAGTCTCTCTGTTTTAGATCTCTCCAGAGCTCCCAGTGAAGATGGGGTCCCTGCAGCAGAGGAGGCTATGGAGGCCACTGAGGAGGACCAGGAGAGCCCGGGGCAGGACACCAGCCAGCCAGGAATCTATACAGAGCATGTGTTTACAGACCCACTCGGAACAGAGTCTTCTGGGGCTTCGGCAGGGAACGATAACCAAAGGTGAGTCAGACCCTGTATCTTTTCTTTGTTGATTTACATCCAGCTTTGGAGGGGAACTCATTCTTGATTGGGTTCCTTGCCAGGGAGTCAGATCAGGACAGGGACGAGACGGTCTCAGCAGGTGGCAAGGCGGATCTGGCAAAAGAAGAGACTCAGCGGATGAGCAGCGCACTGCCCACCATGTGGCTGGGGGCTCAGAACGGCTGGTGAGAAGCACAAAAATCACAAAAAAACAGTATCTGGCCACAAGCACTATATACATTTATTTTTTGAACATAAAAATTAATGGATAATTAGTTTTATATATGTGTTTATCTACAAGTATGAGTTTGTATGTATAAATGTGTTTTAATGGAACAAAGACCTCTTATATTTACATTTACATTTAGTCATTTAGCAGACGCTTTTATCCAAAGCGACTTACAAGTGAGGAAAACAAACAAGTGATTCTTCATGAATTGGCAAATAACACAGGAAGTGCTCACAATACAAGTTTCATACATTGCTCAGTACCATAAGCTAGAGTAGGAAGGGAAAAGGGAAGGAAAGAGTTTTTTTTTTATATGTCAAAAGATCAAGGCAAATTTTATTTGTCATGCCATGATCCCTTTAATTATTCCAGACTTTTGGTAGTGATAGAGTTGTTGATGTTTGTCTTCTTATAGTACATAAAATCAAAATACAGTTCTGCCATTTTTCTTTGCGTCTTACTTTTATAACCTGTGTTTTCTGTAGTATTTTTGTCCACTCGAAATTTGTGAAAAGTCATTTCATTTTTTGTCTGCTGAACGATCAACACTTAAGTACTCCATAGTAAGATATAGCCTGCCTTGTTTGTTGTGTCTACTTTGACTAAGATCTACAGTATAGAAATTGCACTGCACTGGAAAAATAATTTAGAGGCTGTTCATGTACACTCTATCAGCTCATCAACAGTTTGTTAAATCGAAAAACAATCTGACAATTCCTCATTTGCAAATGTCTTTTATGCAGTTTATACGTGCACTCGTCTGTCGCTCGATGGAGGAAGTGTCTTCATGCTGTGAAGCTGAAGGATTCCATCTTAAACATTGTGTAAGTGGAACGTGACATTGTAAATGCAGGAAGATAACTTTTTGAAATATTGTTTATTTCACATTTGAGTGAGATTTCAATGTATGTAGCTAGATGTGCTAGAATGTAGCTATATTTTATTGCACTTTTGTTCGTTATTGATCTGGAATCAAAAAACACTGAGTACTAAGGATATTTTCTATTGTTTCTCTACATAGACACGTGAAAGGCCGTGTTTTGGTGGCTCTGGCTGATGGTACACTGGCCATCTTCCATAGAGGTCTTGGTAAGTCACTGTCAGTTTGCTAATAATTCAGAAACTCATCCCAAATTAGAAATTTACCTGTATGAAATCATCTCCCTTCTACTTTTACAGACAGCCAGTGGGATTTAACCAACTACCACCTCTTGGACCTCGGCCGGCCACATCATTCAATCCGCTGCATGACCGTTGTGCATGATAAAGTGTGGTGCGGCTACAGGAACAAGATCTATGTCATTCAGCCCAGAGCAATGAAAATAGAGGTTCGGTATTATGTCTTAGTCTTTACTCTATTAGCCTTTGCATGCAGTTTTTATTTGTATTAGTTGAATCCTATTTTCTGAAGCGCAAAAATAATTCCTTTAGGTGTAGCTTTGCCTGTATTCAATACACTTTGTGTTGCCTGGACCAAAAAATTCAAGTTTAGCTCCAGGGCTTCCTTGAAAACTATGGATTATACTACCGTATTTTTGTATACCTGCCCACAGACAGTCGTATCGACAGTTATTAACAGAACAGGATAGTTTTATCACTGAAAATGGTATTGTACTTTGTCTACTCTTTAAACGGCATTATGGTAAAAATACTATGGCAACAGATTTCTGACCTGCGCGTGACATCGTTTTACTTCTTGCAAAACTAACAGAACAGCAGTTTCCTTCAGTTCCCCCCCCCCCTCCGTTTGGCCAAAAACACTGTGTTCGTTTTCATCCAGTTTGAAATGTTGAGTGCCAACACAAATTTTTCAGATTTTCCGTCACAGCATTCTCTCCGGATTCTTTTTAGCCTTTAACCACTGCCTGGATCCTTTACTGGAAACCAAAGTAACTTACTCTCGCCTAACATTTGCTCTTTGAATTCTTGCACCCGGGAACAATACTAGACACTGTTATGACTGAAAGTTAGATAAAAAGTATTTTCTTCTATAGCAAGGTGGTATTTGACTCTGGGAGGACACTTGTGGGATTGGCCTTGGATGGTAACGTGGCCGGTGCAGAATGGGTTTTCCTTCCTATTTGGCAAAAGGGACGACAACAGCCTTTCTTCTCTAGTCAGGCAGCACCGATTTCAAAAATGTACCTTTTTACCGTATTGGCAGCAATGTTTTATTGAAAGCCCATTTTGCTAGTGGTGAAGAATCCCTTTAACTTGTTTAAACAGGATCTTTTTACAATGTGTTGTGATGTATTTCTCATTGGGTATTTGTGAAACAGAAATCTTTTGACGCCCACCCGCGTAAGGAGAGTCAGGTGCGTCAGCTGGCCTGGGTGGGTGATGGGATCTGGGTGTCCATCCGGCTAGACTCCACTCTCCGTCTCTTCCACGCTCACACCTTCCAGCATCTCCAGGACGTGGACATTGAGCCTTATGTCAGCAAAATGTTAGGTGAGAATACTGTGAAAAATGTGGTTTTGAGGTGTAATATCACTTTACACCTCAACATCACTGTGAGAATTGCTGGAATTTTTGGGGTGCTTTTTTTTGATTGGCCTTACAGCCGGCCTGCGAAATCTCGCAGTGTACATTTAAAAAAAAAAATAATGAAGTCTTCCTGACTCAGTTTTTGAACAGGAGTGTGCTCTTTTATATTATGCTTTGAAATGAATACACAATTGATTGGACCTCCACTTGTCTTTAACAGGAACAGGAAAACTGGGCTTCTCTTTTGTGAGAATCACCGCTTTAATGGTTTCCTGTAACCGGCTGTGGGTGGGAACAGGAAATGGTGTCATCATCTCCATCCCGTTATCAGATGGTAAGCCAATATGACAACACATAAACATATGTACATCAGTATTTGATGTGGAAGGCAGCTTTAGTTTCAGTATCTTTGGCCACTTCTCTCTGTTTCTCGTCTCCTGTCTCTGTAGCTGTAGGTCAGTGTGGATATCTAGGTCAGAGGGGTGAGTGGGAAGCACATTGTTGACAGCAGATAAATTCTGAAACAAAGCTGTCTTGCTTGGCTTGTTTGCTTTTATGCTCAGCTTTGTTCAATATTTCATCTCCAAGTTCTTTGTTCTTAGTTCCTCTTAGATCTTGCTCTCTCTCCAACCACCTTCATCTTTCTGAGCTGATCAACAGTGAATCTGCTTCTAATTGAAATTTGCTTTTAATGCTTTAATATTAATGGCTGTGTCCCAGGAATTTCGCAACAAGGCTGTGCTTTGAATTTGACTGGCATATGCTCTGCAAGATACTAACTGCTAACATTAGATGCTTTAGACACTGGTGTTTTCACTGGAATATTCCCCCCCCCCAGCAGCTAATAAGACTGTGGGAGCGATCGCCTGTCGTCCAGGTGGGGCGGTGCGAGTGTACGGCGATGACACCGTGGATGGTGCTGTTACTGGCTCGTACGTGCCGTACTGCTCCATGGCACATGCTCAGCTCTGCTTCCATGGTCACAGAGACGCTGTTAAATTCTTCGCTACAGTTCCAGGTATGACATTATAACATTATCCACCTTATTTTCCAACACTGACGTAAGCTGTTTTCTGTGAATGTGCAAGACTTCCGATTCATTCCGGCTGCTGTAGATAACTAGAAAAACTAGAACTAGAAGAATAACACAGTGCATTAAATGGTAAAACTATTTGCACTACAAACCAGTGTGTTTATAATTATGACAATTCACTAAAATAATATGGTATGAAACACCCGTTTGCAATATCAAGCAGCATAGCGAGCCTTTTTGTACAACTAAAAATAACTGGAAGCAGTCGACACTGAAAGCCTGCATATTTGATTTATAAACGGCCGTGTCTGCTCTTAGATTAGTTTGCCCAAAAATGTGTCATTAATTACTCACGCTCATGTCATTCCAAACGTGTAAGATCTTCGTTCATCTTAATTTGTAGAACACAAATTAAAATATTTTTGATAAAATCCAAGAGGTGTGTATATATATATATATATATGTGTATATATGTGTGTGTGTGTGTGTGTGTGTGTGTAACCCCTCCATCCGGGTCCTAGTCGAGTGGCTCTGAGTGGGCCTCGAACCCGGGCTCCAACAAGGAAGCCAAAGGCTACAACCTCTAGTGTCTGTCGCCAGAGCATCTCATGAGGTCAGAGGAGTGAGGTTTATTCGCACAGCAACTACTAACTGGCCTCCGTTACACTCACCCCCCTAAACCTCACTCCCATCAGGGTCACGGCACCAATGATGTAACCCTCTTCGTCGGCGTGCTCCCTCAAATGTCTCTGCGTTGTGTAAGAAGTGTGTGGTAAATAGGGAGGACACCAGAGTTGTTGGATGAATCAATGCTGAGCATCTTTCTTAATTGGACTTCTTTTCCCATTCGGTCACCTTTCCATAAAACAAATAAGACTGTATTCATCTCAAATTCACTTCAAAATTACAAAATACAAAAGTCTGTAATGGGAAACAACAAAGTTAAAACCACAGCTAACTTAATAGAAAGCTAATCGCTTCACAAACTAGATGTAGATGCTAGATATATTCAAAATAAGAAGAATAAAACCATAAAATACACAAATAGACTTTAAACACAATATAAAATACAAAAAATATGCTTAGCGGAACATAGGAAACGTGCAAAAATATCAGAAATGCAAAACAACCTTACTAAAAATAATCTCACAAATGCATTGGTATATATTTTTATAAATATATATATATATGTATATATATATATATATATATATATATATATATATATATATATATATATATACTATGTATACTATGTATATACTATGTATGTATAAATATTTTTTTTATATTGCAAATATTACAATGCAACAATGACAAATTATTCAATTTAATAGTTTCATTTATTATTCTAATAAAGATAAATATAATTAATAATTATCTTTTAAGCAAGTAAAGCATTTAAGTATTATGCTCGCTAGACATACTATCACATTTCATAATATAGTGAAAAATATGCTGTTTGCAGAAAAAAAAATGATTTGCTGATCTACATTAAAGAACATGTGTAGCATATTGTTTTAAATCTGTGGTGTTTGATATAATAATAACTGATGGAGTGCAACTGTGTTAATGCTGTGTTTCAGGTCAGGTTATTGTGCCAGGAGCTGAAGGCACGCCTGAGAGCTCAGACTCCTCAGCCCCAGATGGCAAGAGCATGCTTATCATGAGTGGAGGAGAGGGATACATCGACTTCAGAATCGGTAAGAGCTTCAGCAACAGAGTGTCTCCAGGACCTGCCTATGAGCAGCAGATGCTATTTGTGTTTGTTTCACAGTGTAAATCTGTAAAAATCTGGCTATTCATTCATCAAGGACTTGTATCATATTAATATGCACTACCAATTTACAATTTTTTTTGTGGAAACCATGATACATTTTCTTTCAGAAATCTTTGATATATAGAAAGTTGGATGTCTTTACTGTCACTATTAACTAATTTGTTGCATATTTGCTGAACTTTGAGTGTATCATATTGTAAAATGGGGTAGATAGGGGTAGTCGTGGCCTAATGGTGAGGGAGTCGGGCTTGTAACGTGAAGGTTGCTGGTTCGATTCCCACGCCGGTGGGGATTGTGAATAAACAACACTCTCTACAACTTCGATACCACGACTAAAGTGCCCTTGAGTAAGGCACCTAACCACTAATTGCTCCCCGGGCGCTGTCGCAATAGCTGCCCACTGCTCCAGGTGTGTGTTCACTGTGTGTGTGTGTTCACTACTCACTGCTGTGTGTGTGCACTTGGGATGGGTTAAATGCAGAGCACCAATTTCGAGTATGGGTCACCATACCTAACAATACGTCACAACTTTCACTTTCACTTTCAAAAGAGGATATCGTTGAAAGATAAGGCAGTTGAATTATTACATTGGACTTCAGTGCAAACCCACAGATTTTGAGCAAATATGCAATAAATCTAGTTTCATATGCAAGTAGACAGTTACTAGGCTAAATAAAGTGCATGGGTGAAAATGTGCAAACTTTTCGGTAACACTTCACAATAAGGTTCATAGTTAATGTATGAACTAATCATGAGAAATACATTTGTTACTGTATTTACTAATCTTCATTGATGTTAGTTAATGAAAATAGAGTTGTTCATTGTTTGTTCATGTTAGTTCACAGCGCATTAACTAATGTTAACAAGATTTTAATCATGTATTAACAGTAACAAAGATTAATAGATGCTGTGTAAGTGCAGTTCATTATTAGATCATGTTAACTAATGAACCTTATTGTAAAGTGTTACCAACTTTTCTAAGCTTCTGAGTGAATCTAATATAAATTAAATAATGACCCTTCGAAGACAAAAGAACATTTTTACTTTTTCAATAATTGTCTGTGGTCTCGTATTGTGCATGATTAATGCACAATATTAATTCTACATTATTTTAAAGTTTCAGCAAAGCTCTGTATGGAGATTTCTGCTGATTTAAATAATGTTGCATAGGTGGGGGAGAAATAATATTAACCAGCAATGTAATTGCAGAAGTCCTTTATTCATTTAGCTCTCTAAGTTTTAAATTCTGAAAATGAATGAAAAAACGCTGCTGTTTAAAGTGATCTCTTATTTTCTCTCAGGTGATGAGGATGGTGGTTTGGGACGAGATGAAGATGAAGAATCAGCTGAACCTACATTGAAACTGCAGTCGGCTCCTGCCAAGCCTGAGCGCAGTTATGTTATAGTCTGGCAAGTTGCGCTTGAGCAGTGAGTGACGGATAAATCACTGCTGGGGGTTAAACGGAGAACTCTAGATCAAACCCACACGGGCTTATTATTTTACAACACACCTTTCTTCTTATTAATACAGTTATTATTATTATTATTATTATTATTATTATTATTAATGGTGTTGTTCTTAATACCTACATCACAATTCGTTCTTTAATATTTTTGCTTAGATGTTTATTTAATTTTATTGTTTTATGTAAATCTGGCATTGACAGAAAAGAGACGTTGAAGGAACAAAACGATGACTTTAAGTCCGTCCACAACTATATCGCAACAATACAAAAATCCTGTGCTAAAAAGTCTTAACGGTTTACAATATATAACTTTAGGGAACTGTTTTAATGTTAGCTGCTTGAGATGATTTTTGTGTGTGTGTGTTTTTTTAATGTTCTTCACAGAATTGATCAGAGGGTTCTCTGCACTATGGCAGTGGTAGCATTGTGTAGTTCATGTATATAGAAACTCAGAGAGCTATTTTTGCTATCTGTCTGGCGTAGATCTCGCGAGCGGTGTGTCTCGGCACCTTACAGCATGGTGTGCGTGTCTGTCTGTGTGTGTGTGTGTGTTTCTCGCTTGCATGAGTCTTGTATCATTCCTATACGGAGTCCCGGAGGTCTAGAAATTTGGGATTCTGTTGCGCTAGAGCTTGCTGGCACTTTAATGACCGTACCGAACGTAGACGAACATAATCTCTGGAAAGAACAATATATGGCAGAGCTGCACGATTCAAATTGAAAATCACAATTTTTTGTTTCAAATGGAGATCACAATTCTCCCGCGATTCTGAACAGACAACTACACCAAATAAAATGTAATGGGAACACTTTACAATAAGGTTCATTAGTTAACATGAACTAATAATGAAATCTAATCTACAGCATTTATTAATCTTTGTTAATGTTAATTTCAATATTTACTAATACATCTTGTTAACATTAGTTAATGCACTGTGAACTAACATGAACAAACAGTGAACAACTGTATTTACATTAACTAACGTTAACGAATATTAATAAAAACAGTAACAAATGCTTTGCTCATGGTTTGTTCATGTTAGTTCATACATTAACTAATGTTTAATTAATGAACCTTATTGTAAAGTGTTACCAATGTAATTTACTAGAGGTTCTGACAAAATGTTAATTGCTACAATTTATTGAAAATGTTTAATTTAAATGATTTAAAAAAAAAAAAATCAGTCAAATTCAAAAAGTTTAAACAGCTCGCTCTATTTCATTCGTTTCATTAGCGGATGAATCTATTTTTTTGAAGAATCGCTTGAATTTGGATTTCCATTTTTTCAGTCACTTGTCGCCACCTACTGGTGTAACAACGTAACGAATGACACGATCGTTATTGGAAGCGCCATGTTACTTTCAAAATGTGATTTGCACTATTTTGATCGCTACGGTAGACATCAGTGTTTATATCCGAGCTATAAACTTTTATTCCTGTACTTCTGTGATCGTTTGAATTGTTGTAAGACAGAAATAACGATACTGAATGTTCTGGTTTGATTTTGTCTAAAGTTTAATAGACAGGCGATACGCTGTCGTTTGGGAATAAAGCTGCATTTACACTACCAGCTACAAAGCAATGAACTCTTTCATTTCAGAGCAAAGCAGTCGATTTCTGGCGAAATGGGCGACAGTGAGCTTTGGCGGCAGAATCGTGTGGGTGTTTGAATCGAGATTGCAATTTTTTTAATTAATTGTGCAGCTCTAATACACGGTAGTGTTTATTGTAGTTGAGATGGTCTGCCCTTTTACCAAAGGATGAAGCGTAGAACAAATAACACATACTAAACAGCCTAGTTGTCAAATATTTTGCATTGCCAAGGCTTTTTGATGTTCTGTGACTCTCTTGAATGGACAAACAACAGACAAAATAATGTTAATAAAAAATTGACAGGGATTGTATAATAAATGATTTGTATTTCTTGTGTTGGGTTTAGTTTTGTTTGCTTCAGCACTAAGCATCCCAGAAAATTAATGTGGGTTTTGTCTGTATTGTATGTCCCAGGCCTGGGTTCGAGTGTGTTAAGTTTTCTAATTATGAGTTTTGTGCTCCTTTTGTATCTGTTCTGTACGACACTTTTATTGTACCTTGATGTCTGTTGAAGCAAATGCAACATGATATTTGACTTTTTATGGGGGAAATGGGTTGGTTTTGGGCTTTTTGTTTCTTTTAAATTCTGACACCTAAAGGGAATCTTTATATCCTTGTCGTCACCATTCCAAGTATTTATTTTTCATAATGAACTTTGTGGTTCAGAATGTAACTTTTTACATATTTGTGAACAAGGACGTTATTGTTTTGCTTTACGACAGACACCTAAAAAAGCGATGTTGTCATGTTTAAGGAACTGACTAATAATGTTGACAGTATTAGACGGCGTATGACGTATAAACTCGGTGGATCGTTTGAAAATCAACGTTTATTGTACTGAGCTATGCATGTTTGTTTTTTTTGTTTTTTTATATAAGTGTAATGCAGTTTGTTCATTTTTGTTTATGGCCACATTTTTGGGTGGCTGTGTGTATATGTGTGTGTGTGGAGATGATCGAGAAATATTACTGCATTTGTGTGTGTGGAGAAGTGTGTGTGTGTGTGTGTGTGTGTGTGTGTAGTCGCTGTATCCCTTAACTCTGACTGGACTTGCTGTGTGTGCCACAGCTTGTCATTACTGTGTTTTTCTTGTCAAAAGTTTGCTAAAACTGCATCATAGCCTTATTTTTAAACTCTATTAAACTCAATTTCATGGGGAAATCACTTTCTGCCTTGGTTTTGTTCTCTGTGTTCATATGTTTCCTATCATAGGTTCACTCAATGCTGCGTACTGTTACTATGGGAACACCTCCGGTGTGACGAATGTCTGATGCCTTTGGACCATCACGCCATTTACTGGCCAGTAGCGCTTAGTATCACAAATCAGCGTGTAACGCACAATTTCATCAGATTTAATATCCTTCAGGAAAGCGGATTATCTGTTGCACAAAGGAAAGTGTTTTTGTTGTGTTCTTGGCTGTTTTCAGAGCAGTTGTTCCACTCCTCTCAAGCGCACACGATGAGTTATAGGATTCGTGCCACAGGTTCATCGCAGAAGCCGACTCCAAATCAGGCCCAGGCCCAGTCGAAACCGAACGACCTATTTTTGACTGGCTGCACCCCAACCCAGCCCCGTAAGCCTCTCTCTTTCTTCCAAGACCTCCACCAAGATGTTTTGAAGTCTTGGAAGGAGCCATTTTCAGCGCACGTTATGAATCCCGTCTCCACTGGCTTTGCCACGGTTTCCGATATGGCGGAGCATGGCTATGCAACGGTGCCAGTCGTGGAAGAGACTCTTGCGCCCCATCTCATGCCGAACTCCGCTCCAGCTCGAAAGTCAAGCTCCCTGCTGCCCTCCAAGCCACATAGCATTACTTCTGCTTTAGTCAGGAAATATTACATGGCCACTGAACAGGCGGCAGCCACTCTTATTTCTATGGCTTTACTTCAAGCTTGTCAAGCAGACGTGCTGGATGAGGGAGAGGGCCTAACTCCTGAGGCTGTCAAAGAGCTCAGACGGGCTACTGACTTCTTAGAGCTACCAAGCATATTGCCCCGGCAATAGGCAAGTCCATGCTGGCAGTTTAGCCACATCTTTGGCTTACTCTAGCTGACACCAAAGAAAAGCACGAAAGTTTTCTTTTAGATGTCCACTTGTTCAAAGACGGGGTGTTTGGAGATTCGATTCCTGCTGTGGTGGAAAAGTTTGCTGCTTTTTCGCCAGCTCCAGCTGTAGTTTTTTCGTGCTCGCCTTCTTTACAGCACCCCCATGAGGTGCAGCGGAGTGAGCCATTGCCTATGGAGCCTATGCCACATCCTAGGACTCGCCCACTGGTTGCCTGGCGGAAATGCAAACTGATAGACCTGAGTTCAACGACCAAGGCCTTTCGTTCTCAGGCCCCCAGCAGCAGTTCCTGATTCCCTCGCTCATCTTCGGAGGCCAGGCCCTCCTTTAAAAAATTTGGACGAACCACGCATAGCCTATTCGCCACTCTCATTGTGGCCTTTCAGCTCCGGTCTTGACTGTCCCGGCGCATATTGCACCTCGGGCGGTTTTAGGTTGAGTGATGAGCACTGCCTCAAACACTTAGCGCCTTCCAGTTTTCGGAGTTCAGGGAAAAGCCCTAGCATGTCCATTTATGACAGCGTTCACTCCAGTTCAGTTTACATTTATTTGTACAGTGCTTTTCACGATACATATCGGTTCGCAGCAGCTTTACAGAAAATGCATGTCTAAATTACAATTTAGAATGATCTGTGGTGACTGTGTCCAAGTTATGCATTTCAGAATTGTACATGTACAGATCATGCAGTTAGCTAACAATATATTAATTTAAAGCCCAAACAATGAGCTTAATGAAGTAAAGGATACATGTTAACAAATGATTAGGATAGAAAAATTTAGTGCATGTTGATTCAGTTTGCATCATCTTGAAGTACTGTGAGGAGCTGCAGTCCTTTTGAGTCGTCTCTTCACAGATGTTGGGATATCTGAAGTCCTCGCAGGAGTTGGCGCTGTCTTTTCACAGGTGTTGAGGCGTCTGAAGTCTTCATAAGAAGCTGGATCCAAATTGGAGCTGACACACTCAGTAGTTACCTTGGGACGGGCATTCCAAGATAAAACGGAGAAGCAAGTGGAAAAGAATTAGTATGGCTGCTGTTCTAAACATTAAGCAAAGATAGTCATGTGCATTTGATGTGATATAACTGGAGTACAGGGATATGAGATGCGTAATGTGAATGCAAAATCTTTAATCTAGATTTGAACTGGGACTTAATGTTGGGGCTGTTGTCTCCCAGTTTATCAGGAAGGCTGTTCCAGAGTTTTGGAGCCAAATGTGAAAACACTCTCCCTTTTTAGTGGATTTAGATATTCTAGGTACAACAAGAAGCCCAGAGTTTTGTATGGATTATTGTTTGGTTTTGGGTCTTACCGTACATGCCCACCTGAAATTGGGGAGCAAGTTAAGTGATTTCTCACGTAAAGCTAACTTCTATAGCTCATAATTTGTTAGATAGGTAACGACCAGAGACAAAACATAAGGAAACTGTTTGTGTCGTGTCCCTCACTACAGTCACCATTAATACTGTGGAGGTAATCCTGTCAGTTCGTCCAGCCTTCCAATCGGCTTCCGAATCTGATAACAGTCGCCAAGAGTGAACGACCTTATATATTCAGGTAAAATTGTATTTTCTCCAGTCATTGTTAAAAAACAAGCAAACAAAACTTGCTAGCTAGCTAGTGAGGTGATCATGGGAATTGTTGTGCCTCCACCTAAGCTCCAAAAAATCCCAATACGAAAGGGGTCTATATACTAACAAAAGATGTATGCACATCTGTAGGTATTGGCAATAGATTTGATTTGTTTTATGATATTAGGTGGTTTATCTCAATCTAAAACATTAGCCCTGTTCTATAGGATATAATGGAAGAACGTACTGTGTTTCGCCAGCAGGTGGCAGCACTGCACTGTTCCCGCAGGCCAATAGAAACGCATTTATTCATTTATTCAACACCAAAGCATTACACATGCTGCTGACTGTGTGTGTGTGTGTGTGTGTGTGTGTGTGTGTGTGTGTGTGTGTGTGTGTGTGTGTGAGAGAGAAACAGAGCTGCAGCACTTACATAAGAGAGCCAGCTGCTCTCTTAAGCCATTCTCCCTGTGTTTGTGTGTGTGTGTGTGTGTGTGTGTTTTCTGCTTACCTACCCGCTCACATATTTTGAGGACAGTGAAATCCCATACCTCCATAATTTTTTGTTATTGTTGTTTTAGCTGTGTTCATGTTGCTTGCAAAAACATAAAAATACAGTTTTGAACACCATGTACCATAGTAATGTCTGTTTGTTTTTTGCATTTGTTCTTTGAAAGACCTTGATATATTCCATTATTGATATAGTATGTGAATATGGTAATCATTCAGGCACTGGGTTTTACCATCTGTTACCGTATACGTATACCGTGTTAGGTAACATTTACAATGTGATTTGATTTCATAATGTCTTCAGGTCTTTCAGGAACGGCACTTGTTATTTAACCACTTTCAAACAATTAAGCTCAAGGTCAGAAAGTAGCAAGCATGTACTTGACGTGAGATTACAATCTTTTAATGTGATTTAGACCAAGTGAAAACGTTGCACGCTTTGAGTGTTCACACAGGGCTTGTGTTCTCTTGAGAAAAAGAAGAACACTGTAGCATACTTTTAAAAAGAGATAATATTCTGGTAACACATTACATGAACTAACGATAAACAACATTTGAACAGAATTCATTAAAACTTATTTAACTTATATTTTTAAACTCAAAGGTTGTGTCCGTTAACATTAATCAAAGCATTGTGAACTAACATGAACAAACAAACAATTGTAACATTAAGAAATGTTAATAAATGCCGTAAAAATAATATTGCTCATTGTTCATGTTAATAATGCATTAACCTACTTTAAAAGATGAACTGAATGTAATGTTTTGGACATTGCATAGTTGACCCTTCGCAAAGACCCGCCCCGTTTAGTTACTGTTGCTATGTCCGACAAGCCATGCGCTCTCGCGCCACACATCATGTTCTCACACATATGAGAAAAAAAAAAGTAAGTCGAGACGTGTTGTATGGTGACCCATACTCGAAATTAAATTCTGCATTTAACCCTACCCAACACACAACACACACACACACAGAGTACACACACACACACAACACACACACACACACACACACAAGCAGGGAGGGCAGCTATTGCCGACAGCGCCCGGGGGAGCAATTGGGGGTTAGGTGCCTTGAAGGGCACTTACTTTAGTCGTGGTATTGTGAGGGTGGAGAGAGTGTGTTTTATTCACAATTCACCTTCCTTTTCCTGCCGCGTGGGAATCGATCGAACCCGCAAACCTCTGGATTAGCCCCCCAACCTCCCTCACATTAGGCCACGACTACCCCTATATGTAAAATATTGTAATTTTTTAAAGAAGTTTAAACAATAAATAGCGTATAGTGTCTCTTTAATGTGTCGTGACAGATCGCTGAAGCTCCTTCAAGCGGCTCGTGAATCAACATCTCTTCATACTAGTTCATTTATAGCATCAAATAAACATGAATGAACATCAGAAGGAATGTTGTTTCAAGTGTGGAAAGATGTGAGTACACACAATTTTACAAGTTCACCAACGGACAAAATGGCGGATTCAGGGTTATGATTGGTCAGATCGCCTGTCAATCAAACTGTTTGGGTCAATTGGATTCAAATGAAAATGTGTTATAGGTAAGTGTTATTAGTTATTAGTATATTAGATATAACTTTAGAGTGTTTTGACCCACTTACTAGGAGTTAAGAACCTCCTTAGATGTAATTTTATAATTATTCCTATTGTCTTATGAAATATGTTTAAAGTGTAGCGGCTGAATGTACTGACAAACATTATGGTATATAAAATATACTTGAAAGTCATATATCAAACTAACAGTTAAATTATAATCAAGTACTTTACATGTGTTTTAGTACGACAGTAAACAAAGATTATTAAAATATCAAAAACTTTTATTTGACATTACAAAGTGCATTAAGTGTATTAAAAAACAGTCCTGAAAGTCGGGATAGTTCACTCAAAAATGAAAAGTCTTTCAACATTTACTCACTGTCATGTTATATTTCTTTCTTCTGTTAAACACAAAAGAAGATATTTTAATGAATGTTGGTCACCATGGTTAATGTTAACTTCCATATTAGGAAAAATGTACCATGGAAGTCAATGGTTAACATTAACTGTCTAGTTACCAACATTCTGTAAAACATCTTCTGTGGCTTTTTATATCATTTGCAGTTTTTAAAAGCATATTTTAAGGTTTGCAGTGCACATTCAATACAATTATTACATTTCTTTTTCACAAGGGTTTGAATGTGCCATTACAGAGTGTGCAAAAAACATTGTTAAATGAGTAGGACACGGGTCGAAGGGCAGCGGCAACATGGCCGGCGTCCAGGCAAATGTCAGGGTTTCCCTGCGGCTGAATCAGGAATTATGAATCACAGGAGCTGGGGAAGACTGTGTGAATGCGACAAACTGTCCATGTGAAGTTTAGTATCACGAGGACCATTCCCTCTAAACATAGAAGTGACCGACTGACCACGTGCTTTGTGTGATGTATATTTCGGTGAAGTGTTAGTGTGTCTGGCTGGGATTGTGAGCACATGCTTAAGGGAGAAGAGTGTGAAAGGTTTGCTGATTTCCTTGGTATCTTTATGTTTATATACTCACACATAACAGCTCAAGTGTCTGGCGGTGCTTTGTTTATCATCTGTTGCACTGCTGTCCATTTCTTGCCCTGTTCTTACTGTAAAGTCTTATTTTTTGTTTTTTATTTTTATTCTAACAGTACATTTTAAGGCACCACCTCAAAACAACATAAATTTTAGTTTGATTTAATTACAAGCTGCTTCTTTTAGTATGGCAAGCCGTTTTGACTTTTATTCATTCTCAGGATATGAACTTTCACTAGTTAAAATGTTAATTCTTGATATCAGGAATTAGATTTCCACTAGTAACAATGGCAATTTTTGATATCAAGAATTATATTTCCACTAGTAACAAAGTTCATTCTTGATATCAACAATTCAATTTCAACTAGTAAAAACTATAATTGTTGACATCAAGAATTGCATTTTTACTAGTGAAATTCGCCATATCAGGAATACAATTCTTAAATTCAAATTTCTGATATCAAGAATTAACATTTTTACTAGTTCAAATGTCTATTCTTGATATCAACAATTGAATTGCTACTAGTAAAAATATTCATTTTTTGATATCTGAAATGAATTCCTGATATCAAGATAATTTCTGATATCTAAAACGGCTTTCTTACTAGTAACAATCACATTCATGATATCAGAAATGAACATTTTTACTAGTAGCAATTCAATTGTTGATATCAAGAATAGACATTTGTACTAGTAACAATTCAATTGTTGATATCAGAAATTTGCATTGTTACTAGTAAGAATTGACAATTTCTGATATCAAGAATTAACATTTTTACTAGTTCATATTAGTAAAAACTATCATTCTTGATATCAACAATTGAATTGCTACTAGTAAAAATGTTCATTTCAGATATCAGAAATGTGCATTGTTACTAGTAAGAATTGTATTCCTGATATGTGAAACTGGAATTTCAACTAGTGAGAAATCAATTCTTGATATCAACAATTGAATTTGAATGGCAGCCTATGGCGAGATTTCACTAGTAAAAATACAATTCTTGATATCAAGAATGAACTTTGTTACTAGTCGAAATATAATTCTTGATATCAAAAATTGCCATTGTTACTAGTGGAAATGAATTCCTGATATCAGGAATTAACATTTTAACTAGTGAAAATGTAATTGTTGATATCACAAGTTCATATCCTGAGAATGAATAAAAGTCAAAACGGCTTGCCATACTTTTAGAGGTTATAAAAGGGCATTTCCTAAAGGAACTATTTGAACACAAATTTGAATTCTGTCATAATTTGCTCATATTACTCTCAAATGTCTTTCACTCTTCTGTATATTGAAAATTGGCATGTTGTGTTTGGTTTATAGGACACATGGAAACAGATCTGGCATTGACGTCAAATCTGGTGTGTTACGTTTGAATATGCACATGTGGAAATGCCATTCGAGAGCTACTGCATTAATAGTGGATAATGGCTATTGTATGGCTCTACAAGACATTAAATATAGTGCACAAGGACAAGTTTTATTGACTTTTTTTGGAGTTTGATCTGCAGGGACATGCACAGAGAGACCCCAAGTGGTGCTCAAGCAACTGCCCTTGTGGCTTCTGACTAGATAAGTGCCATTTTGGCAAGACATTTTTAGTTTATTTTATAGTTTTTGTTTATTGGTACATGGCATCAAATCTCAATTAATTCTCAGTCCAACTTTCTTAAAGGGTTAGTTCACCCAGAAATTTCTATCATCATTTATTCACCCTCATGTTGTTCCAAATGAGTTTTTTTCTTCTGTTAAACATGAAAGAAGATATTTTGAAGAATGTTGGTATCCAAACAGTTGATGGACTCCACTGACTTCCGTAATAGGAAAAAAAATAATACATATATGGCTAATAAAGCCTAAAGTCTTCTAAGTCAATGGGGTTCATCAACTGTTTGGTTACACACATTCTTCAGAATATCTTCTTTTGTGTTCAGCAGAACAAAGATTTTCATACAGGTTTGGAACAACTTGAGGTTGAGTAAGTGATCATTTTCATTTTTGGTGAACTATCGCTTTAAGAATTCTGTGAGACGGCACAAGCCCCTCCTCTCTCCTTCATTGGGTGACAGCCAGGTAATCCTTCCCTTCATTGTGACAGCCAGGGTAATCACCGTGTTTGCTCTAAACTTCGGAACTGTTTGTCACGGCTGTGAAAATAAACCACTATTAAAACTTCTCAATACAGCCAGACTAACTAGCCCTATTAAACTTAACAATAAGCAAGCTAGTCTGGTTTTGACATGAAATAGCGTCATGCAAGGTCATAAATGCTACCAAAGTGAAAAAAAAATTCCCCAAAATTCAAGATATGAATTGCCCTTGTATGAGTTAGTGTTTTTTATTTTTATAACACAATATAGTGAAGCAATAACGCTCAAAAAGTGTTTTTTTCTTGAATATACTATAAGCATGTACGATAAGTTGATTATGAATTGACAATTTTTAGATAGGACGTTCTCAATTTTGACTGTTTTTGCTCTATTATGCCAATGAAAATAGTTCCAAACAAAGCAGATAAGTTGCTTCTCTCAGCAACACACAGCGGCGTTTCGTTTTCGAATGATTACAGTTTTTGAACGAATCGGATGAGTCAATGATTCAATGATCTGTTCATAAAGTCAATGGAAACTTGCTTCTTTCGTGAATGAATCAGCCGGTTCGAACGAATCGATTGAAAGAATGATTCCATGGTTTACTTATTACCACTTTCCGCCACCTACTGGAGGTTTCATATTTCATAATAGTAATATTTAATATTTATATTTTTTAAAATGTTTTATTTCATAATATTATTTAGGCAATCGTAATTGTAGTGTAAATCGATTATGATGAATGGCAAGAACGCTGAATAAATGTATCACTTTTCCATTTTCAACACTGATTGTAAAGAGAAAGTTTCTTGAGCATCAAATCATCATATTAGAATGATTTATGAATGATCATGTGACACTGAAGACTGGAGTAACGGTGCTGAAAATTCAGCCTTGGCTTTACAGAAATAAATGACATTTTACTATTATATATTAAAATAGAAAACAGTTATTTTACATTGTAACAATATTGTACAATATTATCTTTTTTACTGTATTTTTATCAAATACATGCAGCCTTGGTGAACATAAGAGATTTCTTTTAAAGAAGGATCTTACCACCACCAAACTTCTGTACACTAGCGTTTCCTCGCGCTGTATGAAAAAGCACAGCGTGAACATTCTTCAAAACGTCTCCTTTAGTGTTCCACAAACTCAAACGTGTTCAGAATGACATGAGAGTGAGTAAATAGTGCTATTCCTTTAAAAGGGTATAAACCGTTTGCAGTCTCTGCTCAGTGTGTTGTGCGGTTTCAGTAGGTTGTTAATGAAGTAAAAATGAGTTTGTCGTCAGTTTGTTATCCCTCTCATTACTGCCCATCCGTTGACCTATCCGCCCTGTGATGTGTCTGTAATTTATCAAGGCCTCTGAAGGCTGTAATGATTCAGGCTTTTTAATATCCCTGCACTGCAGTCCTCCAAATTTAGAGGTACAAAGTGAGTGTGTGTGTGTCTGTCTCTGTGTGTGTGTGTGTGTGTACTCAGCATGTTTTTTTCCGCTCGGCTCACAAAGTCGCCCCTAAATTTATCCTGACAGTCTCTGGGGAAATGCCTGGAGAACAGTGCTTATAACCACAAAGGGGCTTGCAGAGCACAAAACTAGAACAAGAGCAGCCGAGACATTTCTCTAGAACAAAACCTGTCACGGGACGCTGAAGTTTGAGCAGCTCCGCTCCATGATTTTGACAGGTCAAAAGTACAGAATAGTTCCCTAAGAGTAGAAGTATGATAACTAAGACGAAAATATAGAAAGGTGGTTTGATGTTGCTGTTCCTAAGGTTTTCTGAGTAAACTGTAGCGCATTGCTTTGTGGTTGCTAGGGTGTTCTTGTTGGTTGTTAGGTGGATTCTTAGTGACCCAAGTCTCTGTGACATTCTGGTGTTTAGATATGGCTTGGGTTGCTTCTTGAATGTCACGTTTATGAGATTTTTTTTGCATGCATAAAATTCTGTTCATGTTGAAAAGTAGAAGTGCACCTTTCTTCAACTAGCTGCATTTGAGGTGTCATTCATGTTGAATGGCGCAGGATGGGTTGGGGTGTTCGTTGCTATTATGAGCAATAGCAATAGTGGTACAGAGTGTGCTCCATAGGTTAAAACATGTCAGAACATGCATGAGACTAAAACCACTCACATGTTTCCAAACTTCCTCAATAAACCTCTTGCAATTTACCCTGGAGGAGAATACAATGTAAAAGGCCTTGAGCCCCTCAAGAAAGCGTTTGAGTAACAACAACAACACACACACACACACACACACACACACACCTCTGGGGAAAAGGTGCTGCTTAAATTCCTAATGCTTCCTCTCATCCTCCTGTGAGCTGTCAGTGCTGATAGCCAATCATTGGGGTCAGACAGCCATTACTTCCTGCTTACGGGAAATAAAGAGAGAGAAACATGGAGAAAGAAGGGAATTATATATATATATATATAATGTATATATTAATGTGTGTACATACAATATATATATATATATATATACATACATACATACACACATATATAATGTATATATATATGTATATATAATATAATTATTATGAGATTTTATTTTATTTAATTTAGGGTTGGTAAGATTTTTCAGTGTTTTTGAAATGGTCATTAATGTTGCTTTTATCTGATCATAAACGGTAAAATCTGAACATTGCAACATTTTATTGGAATTTAAAAGAACTGTTTTCTATTCAAATATATTTTAAAGGGTTAGTTCACCCAAAAATGAAATTTCTGTCATTAATTACTTATCCTCATGTCGTTCTACACAAGTAAGACCTTCGTTCGTCTTCAGAACACAAATTAAGATATTTTTGATGAAATCCAAGAGGTTTTTTATCCCCCACAAACTACCAGGTCCAGAAAAGTTCTAATGACATTGTTAAAATAGTCAACGTGACTGCAGTGGTTCAACATTAATGTTATGAAGCGACAAGAAGTCAAGTGAACTGTTTTAACAATGTCTACAATGTAATTTATTCTTGTGATGCAAAGCTGAATTTTCAGCATCATTACTCCAGTCTTCAGTGTCACATGATCCTTCTGAAATCATTCTAATATGATGATCTGATGCTCAAGAAACATTTCTTATTATCATCAATGCTGAAAACAGTAATGCTGCTTAATATATTTATTGAAACTGATGCATTTTTAAAGAATTGTTTGATAAATACAACATTCAAAAGATCTGCATTTTTGTAACACTGACTTTACTGTCATTTTTGATCAATTAAATATTTTCTTGCTGAATAAAAGTATTAATTTATTTAAAAAATATTATTGTATCCTATTAAAGTTTTGGAGATTTCAGTGTTTTCCCTCATCTGTTGTAAGGCTATAACTACACTAGCTGCCCGAGGTGTTGCAAAAATAGCCGCCAAGTGAAGTGATAATGCATTCAGAATCCATTTTCCTTATGTAATGTGATGCGTTTTCAAGTGAAACGGTTATTCAATGAGAATACAATGAAGGTTAGCACTTAATTTTATGCAAAAAGTTGTGTGTATGTTTGAAGGGCAGGAATTAAAAAGTAAGAAGACTAGTGAAAACGTTTATTCAAATCATAAATGGGTTATAAAGGATAAAGCTTTATAATCACTGCAGCTGTCAATCACAGCCTACACTCCTGCGAAAATCCCGCTATGATCAAAAAAGCTGTCTACATTGCACAACGAATCTCTTATTTACACCGCGTTTACACTTTGTTAGTTATATGAAAGTGTCACCCGAGCTTGCAGAACTGTGAACAAAAACGCTGGTGTTGATCGGATTCTGACTAATGTGATTGTCTGTGATTGGCTGCGATGATCAACGCTTCAAAAAACTGTTGTAAATCGAAACCGTTGCCGCTCTACACACACTGGAGTGCTTAAAAGCAGCTATTACCTATCATCTATTAACGGTTCTGCAGAAATGCTGGTATAATTGCAGAAGCGACTTTGTACATTTGACAACCCGAATGTTGGCTTTAAGTGTGCTTTGGTTTTTGGGAATGAGGGACAGGTGCTTTAGGAATCGTGTTTAATTTATCACTTTGACTCAGCACCTGTGCTCTCTGTATCCTGTTTCATGGATCACTGTGTTGGCTTTCACAGCATCTCTCTCTTTCTCTTTCCTATTCCCATTTGTCTCCTCCTCCTCATTCCATCAGCACCATCCTGCTCTCTCTCTCGCTCTGATGTGCGTCACAGGCTGGGTAAACACGTTTGCTGTGGGGTCTGCTGCTCACCTGCTTTGAATTTTACATAGAGAGTGGGCTAGAAGCTGAGACAGACGTGTGTGTGTGTGTGTGTGTTTTAGATGAGCTCCTCTGATCTCAGAGGCATGAAGACACATGCTTCATTAGCCATGTGTCAGAGACAGACCTTCAGAGATCACTGACCACTGCAGCTCAACACTATCAGCATCTGTTTGCACGTTTGCAAGATTCATTTTATATGGCAGATCACAAGTTTATTTGGATCTCATAAGTCTGCTGGAAAACTGTAGCAGAGCCCCATTAAATGAGCAGTTCAGCCAGAAAATTCGGTCATTATTTGCTCACCCTCATGTTACTCCAAACCTGTATAAATTTAGCTGTGGAAAACAAAGAATTTGTAAAGAATCTTCATTTTTGAAAAGTCTTCAAAAGATGCTAGGACAAGATATATATATGTATATGTATATACAGGGAGTGGATAAATACAACCAAATTAGTTATTAGTAATAAAATAACAAATACAAAGTAAATTTATTAAATTACAGTAATTTATAGTAATTTCATTTTAATTACAATTTTACATTACAAAAGTAATTTAGATTATTTTGATTTTGATTTTTTTGGAAATTTTATATTTTTTTATTACTCTGAATTTTAATGTCTTTTGATTCTCTGACTCTGACTCTGACAGAAAGTTGGAGTTAAGTTTTTTGTTTTGTTTTGTTGTTTTGTTTTGTTTTTCATTTTGTTTGTGAGTTGTTTTTCATTCACATTTTCACTTTTTTTCTTTTTCTTTTTTTTTTTTTTTTTTTTTTTTTTTTTTTTTTTTGCATTTCTTGTTTTTGCATTCTTTTTCTTTTTTCTTTTTTTTTTAAACTTTAAATTGATTTTTTATAAAAATAAAAAAAAGAAAGATCAGATATGAATGCAATACTTTTTTTTTTTCTTTTTTTTTTGAATTTTGTGTGATTTTATTTTATAATTCATAATCCTTTTTTTTCTTTAAGTGAGTTTTATTATCTCATAATCTCATTTTTCTCAAATATTGTGAGTTTTATATTATCATCTATAATGACTTGACTTTATATATCACAAATTGCAACTTTATTCGCAATCTGAGGGAAGGAAGAAATTCAGAATTGTGAGATAAAAAACTTTTTTTTTTTTGTGTGGTTTTTATTTATTAGTAAAGTAAAGTATTTAAAGTATATTTAGTTAAGTTACTAAACTTGAGTAATGTAACGAAATACGTTACAAATGACTTTTTAAAGCATGTTTTTTTTGTAATCTGTTGTGAATACATTTTAAAAAGTAACTACCCCAGCTCTGTGTATATATATAGTAAATTATGTTTGGTGTGTTGTCCTCATAGAGCTGTTGTATGGGTTAAGACAATTTAAATTATAGTGCAGTTATAAATCATATTGATTCATCAAATGTTCTTTTTGTCCCCCACAGAAATAAATGAGTGCAAACAGGTTTGAAACAGCATGTAAAAAAAATGAAAAGAAAAAAAAAACTATTAATTTGAAATCAAAATTGCAACTTTTAGTCCATAAAAATAACTTTGTAACTATCTATATGCTAGTTTATGTCTAAAATCTAAAAAAATGGAGGTTATAAGATAATGGAGTAATAATAATAATAATAATATAATAATAAATATAAAAAAATATTTACACTAATGTTCAAAACTTTGGGGTCTATTTTGTACAGAAATGAATCATTCTATTCAGCTAGGATGCAATGCAATTAAATCAAAAGTCACAGTAAAGACATTTGTAATGTAACAAAAAATATATATTTCAAATAAATACTTTTGTTTTTCTATTCATCAAAAGATCCTGAAAAATATACCACAGTTTCCACTGTGGATAATAATAAGAAATGTGTGTTGTGCATCAAATCATCATATTAGAATGATTTGTGAAGGATCATGTGACACTGAAGACTGACTAGGCTATGCCGAAAATAAATATTTCCATCAGAGTTATTATCATGTGTGATGGTGAGCTTTCTGTGTCTAAGTCAGCATTGTTCTGGCTTTCACCGCTCGTGTTTTCAGCACCTTGGACAGCGGCCAAACAGAAGCACGTCGCTGAGTAAGTGCGAGAGATTCTCCCGTCGGTGTGCTGGGATTGGTCGGATTTTGAGAGGCTCTTTTGACTCATAATGATGCCAGAAGGCAGCGACACAGTGATGAACTCAACCATGACTGAACCGGGCCTCTCGACAGAGAGCCCGACCCGCACCTGCACTGTTAGTCCACGCCGTCACTGTCCCAAAACAACAAAACCAAACACCACAAACCATTTGTTAAAGGAAATGTCAGGGTTCAAAAAACAAGTTTTAAAGATAGTTTAACTAGACTATTCTCTCATAATTTATTCGCCCACATACTGTTAGGCGAAAATCATACTTAGATTTGTCAATGTTTTCGAAAGAAATCTCTCATGCTCACCCAGGCTGAATTCATATAATCAGAAAGACAGTAAAATCAGTAATGTTTCAGAAATCATGCTGATTTAATGCTCAAAAAAATCATCATCAGTTTGAACATTTTGAAGCCAATGCATCCTGTATGGAAATCCTTCGACATTTCTCTTTAAAAATGATCGTTTTAGACTTCTAATTCATGACCGGTGTTTTGCTTTGCTTCATCCTCTGCGCTTTCGTGCGTCGGTCGGGTCAGAGGTCACTCTTCTGCCGCAAATCGATGCGTACGGTCGTCTGCTGGAAGCTAGTTATTACAGTTAATAAAGTTTTGAATAAAAAAGAAGATCGTCATATACACCTAGGATGGCTTGAGAGTGAAGTTTTGGGTGAAGTAACCCTTTAATATTTTTGTGGAAACCATGATGTATTTGTTTCAGGGTACTTTGATGAATAGAAAGTTCAAAAGAACTGCATTTATTTTGAAATGTAATCTTTAGTAACATTATAAAAGTCTTTACTGTCACCTTTAATCAATTAAATGCATCCTTGCTGAATAAAAGTATTAATTTTGCAAAGTTTTTGCATTCCCCCATAAGCTCTTTGTGAGGGAAACGCCAATCTTTTCCGAGTTAATGCAAAGGTTTTAAGAGGGAACTCAAAGTTCCTCAGGGAGCGCAAAGGTTCTTGGGGAAATGTAAAATGTTTTTCCCTCCCATCTCATATTTTTTCCATCATCATGTCCCTTTAGGGCATCTCCAAGCAGCTCTTTTCCAAAAAATTAAAAATGCACGTTAATTAATAAAGTCATGCTCCAAAACGCACTATTAAATTTTCATAAGACCAGGAACAGCAGGCAATAGTATCAAATTTGCTTTCATGTCAACTTTAGTTCGCATTGAAAAAAGTGGGTCTGATTGGGACAACATAAAGAATAGTTTGTCCTGACTTCCTTGCAACAATGCTTCCCTTGCAAATTTACACACACAAAAAAAAGTGTCAAAACGAGCCTCTGAATGATTAATTTCCTATTTACACACACATTATTCTTCTGAGCTGTTCTCTTATTAGTTCTTATTAACAGTTCATTTATATTTTCCCTGTTTGGTAATTTGTCACAATGACCAAAATAGAAGTGTAGTTGTGCTTTGGAAGTGTTGGTGTGATGACTCACACTGGAGGCGTACAGTGTGCGATTGTGTTTTAGTTCTGTGTGTTTGATTTGACTGTTAAACAGATTTGTTTTTTCTGAGGTCACAAGAGCTCAAAGGAGGCACAAAGTGTGACAAAAATATAAAAGCAATTTTGACAACACTGTGATTGCAAGACGTCCGATTAGTCTGTCACCCAACAGATCTGAAGTGGCTTTAAATGCGGCATGCTTTTCCATAATCGGACTACAAAATGAAATCCTGCCATTTGACACGTGGAGGGGAATCAGACCCCATGGGATGCAGAGGGATGCAAGCTTTGAATTGCAGCATGATTGTGTGTGTGTGCCTGTCTGTGTAGGAGTATATGGCTGTGGCTCATATTTCCAGGAGCTTTAGATTTGTCAGCAGACAGGCCTGACTCTTCCTTGAGGTCGCTCTGAATTAAATATGAGGAGTCTTGTGGAAAAGTTTCTGCAGGACAAGCAGTTGTCAGGAGGTGTCTCGGCTGGTAACTTTAAATCCACTTGTACCTGTTTGACTTTAATTGATTCTGTTTGTGACAGTTGCAGGAAAGTTGAAAATGTTCGACTGAGTGTAAAAGGTGGCATATAAAGTACACTAATTAGAAAATTACCGGGCCATTCTGTGAAGCAAGGAAGTTTGCATTTTCAGACACATCGGATATATTCAGAGCAGAATATTACTGTACTGTGCGGTTCATACAATTTATAAACTAAGTGTAAATAGCAATTAGATGCTATTTACACTAAATGACACCAAAAAGTATTTTCTTTACACTAAATGTAATAGTAATCATAAAATATATCATAAATAAATGGGACATTACTTGTCCCTATCCCTAAAGCCCTTTCACCTAGCCGATAAACATGTAACTCCCTCTATTTAATACCCATTAGGCACTTTATTTCCACATTTCAGATATTTTCTTGGTTTTTATTTAAAATAAACTCTTCTTTGAACTAATATATGATGGGAAAAGGGAGAAGAATGTCTTTGGAAAAGAGCTAATTTGAACTCGTCCGAAAAGTCGAAGGCTGATCCACTTGCCTTACTCTCCACGGCACTGCTCTTGTTATCAGACAGGTTTCTTTTGTAATTTTGGTTGGTGTTCTCACACAGTGAAAAATACATCAAGGAGCAAAGAGGACACTGACAACGTGTGGACAGACATAGTTTCATATTTAATGTATCATAAGTTTTGATAGAAGTTCAAACAATAAATAGCGTATAGTGGCTCTTTAATGTGTGGTGACAGATCGCTGAAGCTCCTTCAAGCGGCTCGTGAATCAACATCTCTTCATACTAGTTCATTTATAGCATCAAATAAACATGAATGAACATCAGAAGGAATGTTGTTTCAAGTGCAGAAAGACGTGAGGACACACAAGTTTGGAGTTCACCAACGTTAATCTACTGACAAAATGGCGGATTCGGGGTTATGATTGGTCAGATCGCCTGTCAATCAAACTGTTTGCGAATTGCAACTTGGTGTAAATCGACACTGTTTTGGACACTCTGTAGTATACATTACCATTCAAAAGCATTTATTTCTGTTTTTGAAAGAAATGAGCACTTTTATTCTGCAAGGATGAACTATTCACTGCAATACTCTTGGGGAACCAAAAAATGGTTCTTCAATGGCATCACCTTTTTGTAACTTTTATTTTAAAGAGTATTAAAGTGTGCAACCCAAGACATCTAGAGAGTGTTGCTTAAATTCGTCAGTTATTCTTGATTTTAGTTTTCTAAATTAAGTTAGTCTTAATGTGTTTTAGTAAATTTGTATATATTTCAAAACAATGTGTTGAAGTGAAAGTGAGTGTAATAACTCTTGAAGAATAGTACAGTAAACTTTATTATGACCTGTTGTGTTGAAGAGTTAATGAACTCATTGGGGAATCGACAACTACTACTACTGCTCAACTCTTGCATGGTGAGCAGGCAAGACTTTCTCCTTCCTTTCCAGCCTTTGTGCTGTGAGCCGATATCGACTCTCAGGTTCCCTGTGGTGTGCGGCGCTCCTCAGGGTTCAGTCGTTCTGGATCTCCTCATGTTCTCTCGCTCTCTGCTAATGAACTCCCATGACATAGAGATATACAACAAAATAACAGCTGAGGGAGGAAGAACAGTGTCTCCATCTTAATATAGAGAGCCATTGACCAGCAGGTTTAGCATTTGGAACAGCACAGTCTCTTCAGAATAATCTTTATTGGCATTGTTTGTCCTCACAAAAATACTCGCATACAATTAGCAAGCGTTCAAATCTAGCTGGGCTGCAGAGGTTAACTGGTGAACAGGATGAGCCGGCTGGATTTATGAACACAGGTAGGCGGAGCCTAAGGATTTGGAACTATATTAATAGTAGTTCTAATCAAGGGAAAGCTATTAGCACTAAGATGAGGTGAATAAGAGCCACATGAAAAGGAGATTGTCCATTCTGACCCACAGACATGGTATAGTAAGGGATTAGGGTCAGCTTTCCTCTACGCCACAACCTAAGTATGGTAATGTGATGCTATGTGGTGCTAATGTGGTCTGTGTACACTATTAGTGAATAATGAGTTTAGCTTAAGCTTTAGTGTTCATTTATACTATTTTTGGGGTCCGAGAGATTTGTCTGTGATAATATGACCATGAGCTGTAGGAAATGTGTAATTGTGCACATTGAGATCCTATAAAACAATTGTTTTATATTGATATTTTGGGAGAATAGTGTTTTTGAGAAGCTTTTGAGTATTTTCTTCAAATACTTCTCTTTGAGATGGCGCATATCAAACAAAGTATCGTGGCAAATCATATTAAATCGTGGTATTGATCATATTGAAGTCACTATAATATCAAAACTGAGCATTCTTATTTTTTAAGGAATATGTTAGTATTTATTATAAATTATTTATTTGTGTACAACAATTTTTTTTTTATTTCAAGTGCCCTCAAAATCTTTAATCAAAGTAACTTTTCTCTCTCACAGTGACATCTCTTCTCTGACGATGTGTTTACTGGTGAGGGAGGGGCAACCTGTCACTCATATGAGATTGACCAATAGCAAATCACAACCATCTAATCAATTCATTTTGGACAAAAAAACGTTTTACTCAGATAAACGTCACAATAGGCAAGAAAAGACTCAGTTTCATGCCGATTTTAGCTGCTCAAGGATTGGACAGTCTTATAACCAAAACTACATTTCCCATGATTCTCTGCATGATGGCATAAGAATGATTAAAAAAGTTACCAATAAGCAAAAGAATAAAATAACAACAATATCACTTGAACTACTGCTAAAACAGCTTCATGTCTTTTTTGGTATATGAAAAATAGATAAAAATATTATATGAATATTAATATAATATATTCCTTTTTAATGTAATATATAATATACAGTAAATCATTAATTATGAATTATTATATATTAAATTAGTATGAATTTGTTTTCTATAGAAATTGTTTGAATCCAGATCACTTTGTATTTACGATTTCCAAACTAGTAAATCCTTGAACTTGACGGCAGCAAAAGGGTCCGTCTGGTCCCGGGGTCCAGCATTTTGGGGTCCAAAAACTTTGAAAATGGGGGTTTCAAAGTGCAAGTTTTTTAAAACAATGCATTATTGGGTTCATGTAAACTATGAATTTGTGAAAACAGTGACTTCATGCACAAGCGTGTTCAGTCTATATGAGTGTAGTGTTTCTTTACAAAGTGACCATCAACTACTGGCCTGGTGTGAATAATGCAGCGTTTTTAGTCGTTTAGTCCTGATTCATGTGAATGAGATCATTTTGACAACGTTGTTGTCTGTACGCAAAAAACGCAAAGGAAAAACCTTTCCATCATTGTCATGTAAATCAGAGCTCCAAAGGACCAACCATGGCCAAACAGACAAATCTGCTGTCATGCTGGTGTCACAGCAGGATGTTTATTCTTCATTTATTGCCCGTGGTGATTCCAAAGAGTCTGGTGATGGTGCATGGGTTGAAAATATGCACTACCAGTCAAAAAGGTGTTTTTTTATTAATATTTTGTTTGCATATTAGAATAATAGTTTTCATGACGTATTACTATGATATAACAATAAATAGCAGTATAGTTGACCAAAATAAAGTTAAGGAAATTATCATTTTATATTTGAGCTTCTTTTTCTTTGTATATTTTTGAGCTTTGCACAGTATTTCACCATTTTGAGTTTTAAGATCATGAGAAACAAAATGAACTTTTAGCATATTCCTGCTGGTAAACCCATTTAACCTTGTTGTACTTTCACTAAGTATTATTAATCAGTGTTTACAGTGCAAAAAGGGAAGTCGCCAGGACAAACTCTTAATTCATCCAATTATCTGAGTAAGACGACTGAACAAGAGCTGGTTTGGAATCTAAATGGTCTCAAAGCCTAAGTGAATGTATTTATATATTGGGCAAAAAACCTTGTGACGTGTCTTACACCAGAATTGATCAATCACAACACTCTGTTATGGCAATATTGCACTTAAATTGCTCTTTGACACATACACAACATAGACGTGTTTTCAAAATAATCACCCATAAACTCTAATGTTTGCACTAACAACTGATTGCGGTGACTGTAGCAACCAACTGACAGAACTTTTCAAATGATATTAAATGTTCTGTTATGATGAAGAAAAACAAAGCAAAGGCATAACATACCCGAAATGCTCAATTCAAAATGGATTTTATGTATCATGTATGCTTGTGATTGTGTATTAGAGCTGTACGATTCATTTTTGAAAGAGTGAGATCTCGATTCAAACAAGAAGTGATAAATAAGTCATTTATGAAGAGATAGGTCATAATCCTATAAGCCCAATACCCGTTTTTCACTTTAAAAATGGCCATAATGATATTAAAAATATTACATTTGAAAGTATCTTCAGAACTTCATCCTGAATGTGTGCAGGTTTCTGACGTCATCACCACCGTGAGTTTGTTTAGGCTGTTGTTTAGGTCTTATAGGGTGCATCCGAAATTGCATACTTCCCTACTATAGGTGAAAACAGTATATGACAAAAGAAGCATGTCCGAATTCACAAAACTCATAAAAGAGTAGGAAAAAAGTACCTGAATGACCTACTACTTCCGTCAATTCTTGAAGTGTTGCATCTGATACAAACCTTTACTATCCCTATGAGGCCACGGGAGAGGATTTATGAATGGCAGTGAAGCGGAGTAACTGGTGCTGGTATGTCACGTGACTGTAACAACATGACAAATGTAGTACGTGTGGATGACATTCATACTACACACATTCATACTATATAGAACATACTTTTTTAGCGATCGTGAAGTAATTATTCAAAATAATACCTACTCAAGATGCGATTTCAGACGCAGTCTCAGTGTATCAATAATAATAAAAAAGTTTGTGTCTTTTAGGCCTACCATTGTAGCTTGGTTTCACTTGTAATTCAGCTATGATTTACAATTGTCTATTTATTTTTAGATTCACTAAAAGTCCATGTAAACTAAAAACATCAATGTTTGCCAGATAAGGACAGATAGATAAGGGTGATCATAAAACATTCACCACAGGATTATAAATTTTATATATAATTTGTATAAACAGTAGATTACTGTTTGTATGTAAGAACTGTTTAATAACCCTCTGTTAGGGCAAGTCACTGTCATAATGAGTGAGTCATTCATTCAACCGATTCATTCAAACGTCTGATCCATTCAGGAATAAATGAGACTGTCTTTATGAATGAGTCATTGAATCAATGACTCACTCGATTTGTTACAAAAACTGCATTCTAGCCGCATTCTAACTAGTTGTTGCCCTGCGCCATGTTCGTCACTAAGCAATTGTAAGATGACGTACATGTCTGAGTCAGGGCGGATGCGTTAATCATTTCATTGTGTCATTATTTCCATAATTAATCACATAAAATTAAAAATTGACAGCCCTAATTTCCCTAAAACACATGATATATACAACATTGCACCACGTCTTACTGCCATTTTCTAACAGTTCTTCAATCACTGATTGGCTAATGCAGTTGTCAGCAAGAAACTCCGCTCACCAATGACAATCTATCCCAGCTATCCCTGTTTTATCAAAATAGAGTAAATCCCCATTTGAAAGTAACTTGATGTTTCAAATAAAGATTACATCAATTACATCATAGCACCAGTGGTTGGCGATAAGTCACTGTTAAAAAAAATTATTTGTTATTTAATTATTCATTCGAGATTCGTTCAAAAACTCTATACTAAACTATATACTATTATTAAGTTTTAACAATAATATTAAAATATTTATTGATAAATTTAATGTCTTTTTTCTTTATTTGGATACATGTACATTTTGAATGTGCTTGAGGGCCTATAGTTTAAAGTTCATATTTACATTTGAAGTTTCCTTACTTTTTGTGTATCTGCAGCAAACATTTCACAATAACATCACAAACTTGCATTCTTATACGCTTTTATGCATTTAAACACAGATTTTTGCTTTCTGATTCATGTGCTAAAACTGAAGACAGAGGGATTTTCAGTTCAGGTTCTTAGAGAAGCGCCGCACTGCTGAAACCTTTTGGAAGAGAAAAAAAACATGTCCTCTAAAAGTGCTGCATCATTTTTTGGAGTGCTACACACTGTCGTTTTAGTTCTCTGGTTTTGCTGGCAGCTCCAGCCACTGAGCCTCTGACTGCAATATCAACACCGCTCCCGCCGGGGAGTCGTCGCTGCAGTGCGTGTGTGCGTGATTTCATTCTCAGGAGTGTGTCAGTTCTCCTGTCTCAACTAATTTTGCTTTCCTGTGTCTCATCTGTCTGCGGTGACAGTGCTGGTTTTCATGCTGCTGTCCTGGTTTACCTTTCACCTGCATGTAACACAACTAATTGGCTTTCCTTCATTTAGCATGCTTCCACAAGCATATATTGTAAAGTCACCATGAAATCAAAATAGACAATTCTAGGCAATTTTATGGAATATTTCAGTATTTAATTCATGTGACCTCATAATCTTCAATCAAAATAACTGCCCCTCCCACCTCTTCACTGATGACGTGTTTACTGGCAAGAGGGCGGGGCAACCTGTCACTCACCAGTCGCAAACCACAACCATCCAATCAATTCCCCATGGACAAAATCAGGTCTTCATGCCGATTTTAATTATGAACTGTAATATCTGCTCCTAGAAGAGTAGAGAACTTATATATGTGAGGACACAAGATAAGAATCTGGTTTACTCGACTGTGCAAAACTGTTCATCTCTTCACCTTGATGTATTAAAATTCTGATATAATCTGTTTAACTTTTTTTCAGGATAGTTTTGGTATGCCAGCACAAGCTTTCCATCAACATATTGCTTTGTTTTTTTTTTTCCCGAGGTAATTTTTTGCTTATTAATTCAATGTCATATGCATTGCTAAGAAATGCACTTATGTTTAACATAACTTTAGTTAATGTTGAAGTATTTCTGTGCCATTACATAACATTTGCAGACCGGTTTGCTAGACGAACAGATAGTCCCGCCCCAAACTCACAAAATTGGTTGCGCCAACATTCGGGCTTATTGGCATGCTCAAAAATAGCTTTTTTTGGTTTGATAATGCCACTGTCTTTACTGAGAAATTGAGCTGGGATAAGAGAAAGTATTTTAACATGTAACAAATTGCACACTTCACCTTTATACAACTGCAGAGGGAGTGGCGTGCCTATTATGTGTCACTAGGGGGATAAAATAAGCCGTTTCTAAAGCAGTCAAGCAAGACCAAAGATAAATCAACACTCAAAGTAATTACCTTGTTCTTTTTGGCCAATTCCACAGAGCTGTGCTGTTCAATGAAAGCCCAGATACCTGCTAGACACTCTTTAAAAACAAGCCAGTTAAGTGAGCTAAGGTGACCAGATTTCTGAAATGGAAACCGGGACATTTACTAGATATGTGGTCAAAATATAATTGAAGTCGCACTTTTTATTGTCTATAAATTCAAAAATGGGGACATTATATTTGTCTTTATTTTTTAATGGTTTGTGAATTCTATATACTATTATTATTATAATTAATAATCAAGATGTCTGCGGGTCAAACTGACCCGAACTGGTTTTAACCCACTGTGAAAAATATTAAATTCTAACAATTGCAAATAGCAAATATTATACTATAACAATGTTATGACTTTCCAAAATAAACAAAACTACATTAACATGAGAATGAACGATAAACTGTAATTAACATTTTTTTTTTTTTGTCGTATACTTTTATTTTTACAAACTGTGAATAGATTGTACCTGTGTATAGTAATTACAACTTTTTTATTTTAAATTTTTCCAAAGTTATTTTATGTCTGAGGCTTGGTTGGTCCTACTTTTTGCAGTGTACAGTATTTGTGGGCTGTGAAATGGGGAAGTTTCTGGGGACAAGACTCTGAAAACTGGGACTGTCCCTGGAAAGCGGGGACATCTGGTCACCCTAAACTGAGCTCATTCACAATCGATAGATTGCATACTGTATTTGCTGTGTATAGCCAGTCTTGGCTGTTTAGAGACAGTTTACTTTGCTTTTCCGGTTTTAAACACCATCATGTTGGCTACTTAAAGCTCAAATATTTAAAGTCATGGAGCTGTTTGCTTAGTCAGCTTGCTTAATGTAATTTCTGCAAACACTCCTGATACTGTAACTATCTTGGATGAAAAGTATAAGATTTCATCTCATGCCCCATTAGGACAGTAATTTTTCTTAAATGCTAAATCTTAGATTCTAGAATGCTAAATTTCTCGTGCCAGTACCAATAACTGATTATTCAGAATGATATCTGCCGATACCGTGAATTTGATTTTTTTAAATAAAAATAAAATCTAACATGCTGTAATGCTGTAAACTATACAGGGAACCCCCATTTGGTACATTACTAGGTTAAAATTAACAACAGAACTATTATATTCTGCTAGTTATTTTCAGACATAATAATTACAAATAAAAACTGATGTCGTATAACTCAGTGTAATTCAGTTGCACATAAACATGTCTTCATGGCAATTTTTTATTTGCCAAAAAATGTAAATAAGCTCCTCTTTAGAGTTTCATTTATAGTTAACTAACAAAATGTGAACATTAGATAACTTTCCCGATATAAATGCGTTAAGTGACATACTGTTCACAAGCTGTTTCATTGATGTCTTTCCACGGTTGAAACACTGATTAAGCAACATGATAAATGATACATTTTGGTAAGTTGTACTCTTTCTTTCAACATACTTTTTGATGTTCATGCATGTTTTTCGTGCTATAATGTGTGTTAAAGTTTAAGAAAAGACTCTCGCTCTCACACTACTGCTTGAACTGAGGCGCTACAGCGATCTGTCACGTCACATTTAAGATCATCAATGCTCCATTTATTGTTTGAATTGCATGATAAAATCGACACAATTTTAAATCTGAGACATTGTTTCTCATTTGAGCACGATTATTGGATGGGCACGCAACAAATAGCCTAATGTTTGGAGTACTGAAAAACTATTGAACTACAGGCGAATCATCAAATAGAGGCTGCTTTAACGTCACTATTTTTAACTGTTAATGTGTTATTTTCGCGTTAATTTCAACAGGCCTGAATCCAACACGAGACATTTTCTTCACACACAGCATGAGCTGCAGCCTGACATGTTTTTCCGCCCCCTTTTGATTGACAGGAAAAAAAAGATTATTTGGGTCAATTCCTACTCAGAAAACTCATAAACAGTCAGTTAATTTTGCCTTTTCTCTTAGTGAGTGGCAAAAAAAATAAAAAATCACTTGGATGCTATTGCCTGTAAATGCTAAAATTACCTCACATCCTCATGTAGCCTACAGCAGTTACTCCCAGAATAGACCTATAAACATGTGTTCAGTATGTTGAGTCATCACCAAAATCTCCATATCTAACAAGACTTCTTCAACAGCTGCCATCTGTTTACTGGAACATGTTTGCTAGCTTACATGTTTGAGAGCATGTGTGTTGATTCACCTTACAGGGCTTTTTGACTGTTGAGGAGGATAGTTAAACATATGGCTTGTTAGCGCTGGACTGTTACCACAGTAAAGTAAGCTCTAGAATACAGATTCCTTGATTTACCCTGGTTATAGCTTATATTTATTTCTGATGCTAAATTTAGCTTTAGCGATTAAGCTGTGCTGCAAATGTGTTCTATCTATCTATCTATCTATCTATCTATCTATCTATCTATCTATCTATCTATCTGTCTGTCTGTCTGTCTGTCTGTCTGTCTGTCTGTCTGTCTGTCTGTCTGTCTGTCTGTCTGTCTGTCTGTCTGTCTATCTATCAATCTATCTATCTATCTATCTATCTATCTATCTATCTATCTATCTATCTATCTATCTATCTATCTATCTATCTATCTATCTATCTATCTATCTATCTATCTATCTATCTATCTATCTATCTATCTATCTATCTATCTATCTATCTGTCTGTCTGTCTGTCTGTCTGTCTGTCTGTCTGTCTGTCTGTCTGTCTGTCTATCTATCTATCTGTCTGTCTGTCTGTCTGTCTGTCTGTCTGTCTGTCTGTCTGTCTGTCTATCTATCTATCTATCTATCTATCATCTATCAATCTATCTATCTATCTATCTATCTATCTATCTATCTATCTATCTATCTATCTATATATCTATCCATCTGTCCGTCTGTCTGTCTGTCTGTCTGTCTATCTATCTATCTATCTATCTATCTATCTGTCTGTCTGTCTGTCTGTCTGTCTGTCTGTCTGTCTATCTATCTATCTATCTATCTATCATCTATCAATCTATCTATCTATCTATCTATCTATCTATCTATCTATCTATCTATCTATCTATCTATCCGTCTGTCTGTCTGTCTGTCTGTCTGTCTGTCTGTCTATCTATCTATCTATCTATCTATCATCTATCAATCTATCTATCTATCTATCTATCTATCTGTCTATCTGTCTGTCTGTCTGTCTGTCTGTCTATCTATCTATCTATCTATCTATCTATCTGTCTGTCTGTCTGTCTGTCTGTCTGTCTGTCTGTCTATCTATCTATCTATCTATCTATCATCTATCAATCTATCTATCTATCTATCTATCTATCTATCTATCTATCTATCTATCTATCTATCCATCTGTCTGTCTGTCTGTCTGTCTGTCTGTCTGTCTATCTATCTATCTATCTATCTATCATCTATCAATCTATCTATCTATCTATCTATCTATCTGTCTATCTGTCTGTCTGTCTGTCTGTCTGTCTGTCTGTCTGTCTATCTATCTATCTATCTATCTATCTATCTATCTATCTATCTATCTATCTATCCGTCTGTCTGTCTGTCTGTCTGTCTGTCTGTCTGTCTGTCTATCTATCTATCTATCTATCATCTATCAATCTATCTATCTATCTATCTATCTATCTATCTATCTATCTATCTATCTGTCTGTCTGTCTGTCTGTCTGTCTGTCTGTCTGTCTGTCTGTCTGTCTATCTATCTATCTATCTATCTATCTATCTATCTATCTATCTATCTATCTATCTATCCATCCATCCATCCATCCATCCATCCATCCATCCATCTAGCTAGCTAGCTAGCTCTGGTTTCCCTGAAATATTTTTTTCCATTTAAACCTTTTGCTTTAAACCTGCCCACATATTATTCACCACTCATTTTGTTTGCTTTGATTCAAGTGCTAGTTGCCTGCAGGGCTGTTAAAATACATTGTGTTTATGCTGAACCCATCTTACATGACACGCAGCTGACATGCTAATCACGCTCCAAATGCCCTGTAGATACAAGTAGCTCAAGTCCTTTTTGGCTACAGTCTAGTAAATGATTGCCAGTGACCTGAATCCTTCGGAGTCAGAAGCAAACCATTGTTTGCATTGCAAATATCTGATAGGCCTTATCCAGCTCCTGTTGATTTTTCCTCTTGTACGTCTCCATAATTATCCTTGTACCACCTGTGAGTAGCAACAGATGGATGGACTGGAGCGAAGGGGTGGAGAAAGGATTTGCTGTGAATGACCCTCTGTTGAACAGCTTCGTGTTTTGCTGGCTGTGATAAGATAGTTGAAACCTTTTTGATTTATTCATTGCATATACTTTGACCTTTAGCTGATTAGACAAAGACTTTCACTTCCTTGTTGGCCATTTAATGACCGTTTCTCACCTCTCTGACACTGAATAATGTTAAATGGGACATTAAAGGAATAGTTCACCAAAATGAACGTTCTGTCATCATTTTCTCAACCTCATGTTGTTCCAGTCCCATTCTTTTGGCACTTCTTTTTTTTTTTTGGTCATTTTAAAGCTTGATTCAATTAAATTTTTCATTAAATGAAAAATATATAGATCAGGATATTCTTTGATGAATCTTTTGTGCTCCACTGAAGAATGAAAGTCAGATGGGTTCGGAACGACATGATGGTGAGTAAATAACGTGTGCTCCTCATGTCAGCTTTAATTTACTGGCAGACGTGTGTTTGTTCAGCAGTTTTTAGTTTACAAAAGTTCATGTTTGCTGTTTGTTTGTCTTGTACTGATGATCTGGAAGCCAAGGTTGGGAGTACACCTGCGTTTTAACAGGTCCACCAAAAGAGAGAGAGACTTTGAAATGGTTTGTACTAAAGTACGGACTTTTACCTCAGAAGATATATTTGAGCTTTCGCATATAATGTGTAAACAGACCTTTAAACCGCTATATTTGTGAACAGGTTTCATTCATGACATTTGATTAATTCTATTTAAAATAGTATAGATGTGAGATAATGTAGGAAATTTTGTTTGTTTTGCATCACTATTATTATTACTTTTATACTTACGGTTACTAAACTGAATGAACCTCTAACCCCAAATACAGTATGAAACTTTGCCATAAACTCATCAAGCAATGTATTGTTTTGCTTTTTCAAATTGATCTGACTTAGGGTTTTTTTTTTAATCAGGCAAATGAAGAAAATTCCAGTGCGACCCAGAGACAAGAAAGCATACAGACTGCGGTCGGTAAGCCGAATAGCAACATAGCAGAAAATCACTCAGAACACCTTTGCAACCACAGAGCAACACCTCGGCAACCGCCCACAACACCGTCTGGTATTGACTGAAAAAATACTCCATTGTTGGCCTTAAATTTTTTTCTTTGAATGTTTCTGAAATCCTGCTATGCTAAAACTGTGGTTTACTGCCAATACATACTGACCTCTGCAAGTAGAGATGCCAAAATTGCCTCAATAATTCATCTCTCACTGTGCTCTCAGCTGTTTACCCATCCATACCGGCAGCCCTCACTGCTTCACAATCTTGGATTTGTAATGTCTGGTGAGCTGTATAAAGTAAACACGGTGCATTTCTTGGGCCTGGGGAATGGTTGGAGAACTCACAGCATCAACAACCTGACGTGCCTCTCAAAATAAAGCACATTTCTGATGCATTTTATTCCAATTGTTGACTGGTATATGTGCATAAGTCGTGTGTGTATATAATTATACCATCTGTGTTATATTGAGTGCATTTAAATGTGTTATTTACATCAATTGACCGTTCACAAATACCCGCCCCCCCTTTAGTTACTGTTGCTATGTCCGAAAAGCCATGCCACTCTCACGCCACACATCATGTTCTCACACAGTGAAAAATACATCCAAAGAGGACACTGACAACACGTCGACAGACAAGACAGAGCAGGTTACTTTTGATATGAAACAGTTTCATATTTAAAATATTGTAATTTTTTTAAAGAAGATAAAAAAAATACTGTACAAAAAAAATAGCGTATAGTGTCTCTTTAATGTGTGGTGACAGATCGCTGAAGCTCCTTCAAGCGGCTCGTGAATCAACATCTCTTCATACTAGTTCATTTATAGCATCAAATAAACATGAATGAACATCAGAAGGAATGTTGTTTCAAGTGCGGAAAGACGTGAGTACACACAATTTAGCAAGTTCAACTTCACCAACGTTAATCTACTAACTCCACTGACTGCTTTGTCAGATAAAATGAAGGATTCAGGGTTATGATTGGTCAGATCGCCTGTGAATCAAACTGCCGGCAAAGGGTCAATTACACCTAATATCCTATCAGTGGGTAAAGGTCAAAAACCGTTTAAAAATGAACTTTATTGCAGATATTTGATAGCATTGTTGAGCATGTAACATACTCACTGCAATGTGCCTTGTTTTAAACCTCTGTTATAGGACTTGAAGTTCAGTTAATATTATTTCACAACACCTAAATAATACAGTTACTATAATTATTCAAAGCATCTGTTAATGCGACAGATTTCTTCAGGCATTATATCTGACTACTTAACAGCATGTTTCCCACTGATAAATCCAACACCACACACGTAGCTTCTTATGTAATCAACTTTTTCGAGCTTTATGGAATGTGACTGCTCACAGTATGCTGGCAATAAACTTTCTAATGGCTTTCCTAACTAATTCTCTACTTAACAGAGAACAATAGCAACAACCCTAGAAAGTAAAGATAATCAGCTTTGCCTTAACAGCTTTCTTTGACTTTTACTTATGAGGAAATGACAAAAACCTGGCAGTAATTGGGACAAATCAAATCATTGAGTCTTCCTTGTTTGTTGTGCATCATTTTTTTCCCCCTTTGATATTAATAAAAGTTGTATGATTATTGTAGTTGATTATTTCCATGTGTGTGTACACATATATATATATATATTACATATTACTAGATATACAAGCTATATTATTTAGTAAATTTTATTTATTTGTCATATTTTATTAATTATTATTATTTACATTATTACATTAAATTAGGAATTGCATAATATTAAAACTGAGTCCCCTTTCATTTATTTAATTTGGTCCTGTCTTATTTTATGCAGGGAACCTGAAGAGTTTGGACTGACATTGATGGAAACTACGAAGAACTGGTCAGGTGTCCATCTTTGCATTTAGCCGATGGCATGAAACACTGATGATTTTGGCAATGTAATGAAGCACAAGAGGAGGGGAAATGAATACTGTTCAACTTGAAAACTTAACACCCTAAACATATACAGTACGCTTGTGTGGCCGTCTCTCAACAGCTGTTGAATTGCCACAGGATGCAACCGTCTCTCCCTGACAGTACGAGGATACACTAATGAATACAGCAAATAACACCGACTGACAAGTTCCTTTGTCACGTCATCTGCGTGTCCCCTCGTGTCCTGATTCAAGAGCTTTGAAGGGGGCAGGGTTTCAAGTGACAGCCAAATACTGACAGCCAATCAGATGGAGGGGTGGAGATTCTCTACCCAGCAACAGCTAAGTGTCATTACCCATTGCTCGACAACTCTCAGGTGGCCGTGTCCATCCCTCAGGGTAAAGCACACTGTGGCATGTTTTCTTGTCCTCTTGATCTCTCAATTCATGACTCACAATGATTTTTATGAGTTGAGTGGAGGTAATGAACAGGCCTGAAGGTGAAGGGGCAACATAAAGTTGTTGGTTTGGTCTCTGAATCAAGAATTGAAAAGTTCTACAAGCATTGAGGGAAGCACTTCCCTCCAGGTTGCTTTTAATTAGTCTATGGAAAGTCAGTTTGGTTGCAAATAGGTTGAGTTGAGTTGCAAGCTGAAATATCTGTAAATAAAGCTTATTTCGTTTTTATATTTCAAATGTAATGTTTATTTAGTTTATTTAGTAGAAAAAAAACATACTAGAAGCTTCAGATTATAAAAACACTGAAATCTGTGCTGTCCTGTAACCTTCTAGTACAGTCTACTAAACGCTGAATCTTGCATGTTGTTTATTACTACAGCGCTGGTTGTAGTTACTATCGATAGTCCCTTGATATACACTATTTTTAGTCAATCTAACGTGTACACACTGTAGACAAACTGCAGTTGAGAGTATAAAACGTTCAGCACAATTTTAAAATCCATAAAGTACGCATAGTAGACAGATCTCTGAAATACTTGATTTGTATTGACCAGTTGTTGCATTCTGCAGTTAAAGATTTGCATAATATCTGCTAGAATGCAACCGATTTCTTATATACACTTCTGTTCAAAAGTCTGCGGTCAGTAAGATTTTTTTTAATCTTTTATCAAAAAGTGACTGTAGACATTTATAGCCTAATGAGATTTGTATTTTAAATTAATTCTGTTTATTGGAACTTTCTAAACAATCGTGACAAAAATGCATCACAGTTTACAGCAACCGTTGTCACCATTTTTTGCATCATGGAGCTCTTCCTTCATTCACGTTGTAATTACCGTAATTTCGGGATGACAACTCATGACGTTCCACTCTGTTCACGTCCTCTGACTTGGAATCTGACTCAACACTACTAATGTCAAAATGAATCTGCAGTGGTGAGGTGGTACAGCGGTCACATGGTACAAGTGGGATTTTTCAGAAAATTCAGAGTTTAAAAGGACATCTAGTAATTACGGTAATTCTGACATGGCGTGAACGCACTTAATGACTGCTTAAAGGGTTAGTTCACCCAAAAATGAAAATTCTATCATTAATTACTCACCTTAATGGGGCTCCAAACCCAAGACTTTCGCTAATCTTTGGAACACAAATGAAACAGTTACGGTTTAAAAAGTTCATGAAGAGAACAGAAAACCAATCCATATGAATTGAATCCAAAAGTTCTGAAGACACTTGATCGCTTTATATGATGAACAGAATGAATTTGGACATGTAAACACTGATCAACATACATCAGTTGTGGTATACTGAAGCTCAAGCATGTTTCATGTGAGAACCAGTGAGGTTCATTCTCATGTTACGCAGCACGTTTGAGCTTCAGCAAGGGTTTTTTCTTGCGCGTCAAGCAGGTTCGGCTGAGCTTTTATTTATGTTCGCTGATCAATATTTATATGTGAACAAAAGCCTAAATTCAATCTGTTCATCATATAAAGTGATCATGTCTCCAGAACATTTACACTAAACAACTCGATTCATATTGATTCATTTTACTATCTTGTTATGAACTTTTTGAAGCATCAAAGTGGTAGTTATGTTGCTGTCTATGGAGGGATATTCATCAAAAATATCTTAATTTGTGTTTCGATGATGGTCTTACAGGTTTGGAACGGCATGAGGGTGAGAAATTAATGACAGAATTTTCATTTTTGGGTGAACTAACCTTTTAAATGTAAAAAAAAAGAATTTATGTTAATACATATATATATATATATATATATATATATATATATATATATTAAATATAATATAATAGAAAACAGTACTTTTAACTTGTCATAATATTACAATTTTTGATCAAATAAATGTAGCCTTGATGAGCACACGAGACTTAATCTTACTGATCCAAAACTTTTTAATGGTAGTGAAGCTGTTTTTTTTTTTAAACATATTTTTTCAACTCAAAACAATATTTCATGCCCATTATTTTTTGGCAAATAGCTATGTATTAAGTGTTATAACTTACATTCATGAAACCCGATACATGACCCCTTTGTTTTCCTTCATTACTGAAAAGGATCCCTTACATAACATGCATCCAGCTATTAGAGGGCCGGAATATATAAGGCTGCTTCTTTTATTGGCGCTTGTGTTGAGAGTGTACACAGGCTGAGCTCTTAAGTACCGAGTCCCAGCCCGGTGGAATGAAAAGAAGCTAAACAGACTCTATTAGCCGTGGGTGTGTTAGCCAGGCACCTCTCCCTCTAGTCCAACAAAAAAGCTGTGCGCTAGCCCTTTGCTCCGGTTATTATTAGGCGCAGCAGGCATTTCTCTCAACAGGAAGTGGCTGCTGGTGCTTCCTATAAATGCTTGGGTGAAGTTAAACAGACACTGCTTATTTCTGAGCTCCATGTTTATGTAAGGAGTGCAGGTGCTGGATCAAATACGCACAGATGGTCTGTTTATGTTGTGTCTTGACAGACACAAAGCGTCAGGTTGGGTGCGTTCCACAAGTGTGTATTGGTTAGGGATGTCGTATGTCAAGTCAGCTCACCTTTATTTATATAGCACTTTATACAATAAATACTGTTTAAAAGCAGCTTTACAGTGATAAACAAGAAAATAATGTTAAGAGACTTCAATTCTTCTGTAAAGCAGCTCTAAAAAGATAACAGTAAACAGTCAAGTATGTCTGTCCTGTGTGACATTTTTAGATTAGTAAGAGTTGAATTTAGTGAGACAGATGTGAAACAGGAACTATAAGGTCCACATATAGTGACCAGGGGTAAATGAGAGATGACAGAGACCCTCTCTGGGAGATAAACATGTGCTTTTGATGTCCTGAGGTGGATTGGTCATCTGTTCCTCTCAGTCCACTGAAACTCACACAGCAGAAATGATCTTCAAAGACATAGAGGTGCTTTTAAAGGGATAGTTCAGCCAAAAATGTAATATTCTGTCATCATGTGCTCACTCTCATGTCATTACAAACCTTTCTTGCTTCTTTAGAACACCAAGAGAGATGTTTAGCAGGATGTCCAAGCTGCTCTCTTCCATATAATGAGCGAATAGGCTTTCATGTTAAAAACAGAATATAAAAGCACCATAAAAGGTTCAAAAGAGGACAAGCTCCTATCTATGTGTGCTATCTCGAGGTTTCTGAAATCATTTGATAGCTTTGAGTAATAGACTGAATTTTTGTCATTACTCACTGAAATCTTGCCTTGAAAATCTTGTTTAACAGCTATAGTCATATTCACTGTTATTGTACACTATTTCAAAAGTTTGGGGTCATTTTTAAAAAAAAAGAAAAGACTTATTCAACAAAGATGCATTGAATTGATCAAAAGTGACACTGAAGACGTTTATTCCTCCATTCACCAAAGAATCATGAAAAAATGCATCATGGTTTCCACAAAATATGAAGCAATACAATAATAATATTCAGAAATAATAATAATGGATCATTCTTAAGCATCAAATCATCATATCAGAATGATTTCTGAAGGAACATGTGACTGAAGACTGGAGTAATGATGCTAAAATACAACTTTGATCACAGGAATAAATTACATTTTAAAATATATTCAAATATAAAACAGCTTGTATTAATATTGTATTAATATTTCACAATATTACTGTTTTTACTGTATATTGGATCAAATAAATGCAGTCTTGATGAGCGTAAGAGACTTATAAATCCAGCTTTTTGAATACTGTACTCTTTCGTTCTGCTATAAACAACTTATTTTCTGTTCTGTGTTTTTCAATGAAATCCATTGATTAATGTAGTGCATCTGCTTTCATATCAACACTTCCTCTCTTCACCTTCAGTGCTTTAAAAATAAACAGTCTTTCTTGTTTTTTAGATGTAGCATGACATCTTGGCAAGCCAAGCGGATAGTTCTTAGTTATTCCTGTGTTTCTGTTTGTGCAGCTGCGATGGACACATGTGACGTCACTTGTCTGAGCGAGAAAGGCACAGGGCCGCTCCAAGAACAAATGCTGATTAATGTGGATTAAACAACATCTGACATTAAAATACACCAGCGGAAAGACGAGCCAGACGAGGTGATGAAACACCCTTCATTGTATCTGTCGTGGCAAGCAAGACGCAGAGATTCAGGTGCTTTTACATTTATTTACCCCACACTCTTCATGTGCTAAATACATTGTGCATCATTGTTCACATTTAAGTGCAGTGAAACAAAAGCAGAAAACTAAATAAAACAACACAAATAAAAAACAAAAATTATAATTATAGCAAATAAGATGCAAAACTAAAGCAATGCATATGTATGTCAAAAAATGCTAAATTTTACCTGCAAGTGATTTGAATGAATATGAAATTTTACATAGTAAATGTAAATTAGAGACATTCCCTAAGTGAGTGCAGCATTATTTCCACGTATTTGTGTTTCACTATAATTCTGTGTTTAAAAACTGTATTTAAAACTTGAACTATAACTTGAACATTACATCTGCAACCTCGTTGCAAAGGTAAACCAACAACTGCAACGGCTGATCATTTACAATGACCCTAGTTACCAAAAGACAAACTGCAAAACTTTTACAATGGTTTGAGAAAGTGTTTGCATATTTGTTTCAATGTTAGATATTGAGGTCAAATTATTGTCTAGATTGTGGGTTGGGTAACATCATATGAGATTGAGACTGAAACTGATTAAAACATAAACCAGGCCAACTCTCTCTTCTCTTCTTCATTTGACACTCTAAACGCAAACCACATCTCTGTGATTTCCATTCAAGTTCTTGACCTGTAGGTGACGACTGTGCATGTCTAATCCTCTCCTCTTTATCCTGATTGTTATTTTGGCCAAATGACTGAGTATGTCTGCATTGTCTAGTATCTCTGCACTATTATCTTCCATCAGCCGTAATGGGAGCCGCAGAGGAATTTCTTATGCACAAAGACTCATTTCCAGGGCCGTGGCTCTTAACAAGGCGCACATTTTAACCAGTTTCCCATTCAATCAGCCATGATCAAAGACAAAAGCAGCCCAACACGCTGCCCTCACATTGTAATTACAGTAGGACACAAATGAGTCCAATACTTTTAATGATGGACGAGATTTAATTGATTTATTGGCAGGAGCAGTTAGAGTTTACGCAGGGGAATCTTGACACAAGATAAGGATTTTTTTGTCCCATACACTGATTATTGCTAAGTGTGTCTTGTCTCCCATTTGGACTTTTATGTTTAGTTTGCATTTTGCCCCGTTCTGTTCCAGTTTCTAGTTTTGTAGTTTTTTTTTTTTTGTTCCCTTCATTTCTCCCTGATCATTTGCACCTGTGTCTAGTATTGTTATCCCCTGTGTATTTAAGCCCAAGTGTTTATGTTAGTTGGTCAGTTGTTCTGTAACAAGGGAGGGTGTGGAATTAAGTGCAGGCGTAAGCTTATTAAACAAAACAAAAAGGGAACATGAGGAGACCACTTACTTGGGACCATCGGACTTAGAAGTGCCAGTCTTGGGACCACCGGAATTGGAAGTGCTGAGACCACCAGACTTAAGTGAGTTTGTGTTTTTTAATATTTTTTTTTCATTGCGTTCATGCAGGACGATGAAGTGAGCACTCTTTTGACTTGTACCAGAGAGCAACCACCTAGTAACCACCCAGAACACCCTAGCAACCACATAGAAAAGTGGTAAAACCACTCTAGACACCATAGCATCAGCATAGCATTTTTTTTTTATTATTATAGAAAATGCACTAGCTTTATTAAGCTGTTCTCTTAAATGGACCCTAGACTGACATTTACTTCTTCTACATTTATCTTTTTCCCCTAATCTCGGCCCTCCCTCTTTTCATCTCCAGTTCCGCCTCTATCAGTAATCTTACTTTCTCAGAAGCTTCTCTTTTCACAAACATAAGAGAGGGAAAAAATCAATTTGTGCAGCTTCCGGACTCCATTAATAAATGACGGAAGTGCAGTGCCTGTAAAGCCTGGATTTTAGTTTGACCTCTACATCTGATGCATTATGCATCACGCTGTTTAAATGATCCCACACTTCTAGATTTGACGATAATGCCAGTGTACAACCTAGATTTGCATTTCTGTGTAAATCAAATAATGCTTCGTTTTTTCTTTCGGCTGTAGTGAAAATCAACAAAATGTGATGCTGACCTTGCAGTGCATTTAAGATGAAATGTGTCTTTTCTGTTTTCATACAGATTTCCTAAACACCCCCTCATCTGAAATTGGCCAGTCAAACCGATAGTCGTGAGAAAATGTGGCTGCGTCGCTCTGGTCTGCACACACATCTTATTTAATGATGCATGCGTAGTTAAATAGATACAAGAGAGAATAGGCCAATCACAATTCAGAATGCAACTATTACAATTAAATCATTGCGGTTGGTTACATTTTGAATGCTGAACATTCTAAGAATGTACGCAAATCAGTGGAAGATATTCAAGCTTGAATTGTAAAGTCTCTTATGTTTACCAAGGCTGTATTTATTTGATTAAAATACAGTGAAAACTGTAATACTGTGAAATAGTATTACAATATAAAATCTTTTAAAATATAATTTATCCCTGTGATACAGAGCTGAATTTTCAGCAGCATCATTACTCCAGTCTTCAGTGTCACATGATCCTTCATAAATCATTCTATATTCTCAAAAAACTCTTAATAAAAACACATTATTTTTATCAATGCTGAAAACATTTGTGCTGCTTATGATTTTTGTGGAATCCTTGATGAAGTTTTATTAGAATTCTTTGAAAGGTTGTGAGCTACATTTATTTGAAACAATTTCAGAAGTATACTGAGGGTTTGAAGTTTAGAACAAACCCTAACCAGAATGTGTGAGGCATATCATTACACCGGATCACAGCAATCATTGATCAACCATTCAGTTCACAGTGATAACCGTGTATTGCAAGTGTAGATGAGGTTTAACATTACCACCAGACTGTATTTTGCCAGGCAGTTTGTAAAGAACAGATGAGGACCCCAGAGCCAATGTTTACTGAACTAAGGATTAAAAAAGAGATTTGATGACATGCTTTATTGGATTATGATTTTCTCACGACTCAAGCTTTTAATGATCCCAGAGCACCAGCATCATCATCATCATCATCATCATCCATTATCCAGAGATGCGCGGGTGTTGTTAATTCGTCATGGAGTCTGTGTTCTATAAATAGCCGTCATATTGCGTAATACGCGTGTCGGTGGCGAATCAATAGAGGATCTCCCCACAATCACTGGGGTTGCGTGTGTTGCATATGAAAAAGCTTTAAAGGCTGGCGTTGGTGCACTGTTTTGGATGATGATATAATGGTGAGCACAGAATGTGGCATGCAAATGCCTTTTGAGCTGTTCGTAGGATTCAGATATGCCGTTGTAAAAAAAATTGAACTGCTGTGTGTTGTTTTATTCATCTGATAAACAAAGTCGTGAAAGAATGCTCTAGATGAACCCAATAAACCCAGTGTTGAAAAAAAAGCACTAATGCTCTGTTCCAAAACCTTGTGAGCTGCCCACAGAGGCAGCATTTTAATGCATCGTAGGCGAGCTAGAGATGCTATTCCTTAAGGTAGGCTGCCTCGTTTAGGTAAGATACATTGTTTTAGTGAAATTATATGGCAGTATCACATGTATTCTTTGCTGAGAAGGTAATCCCACAATGCAAAGCACTGAATATTAATATTGACAATTAATAGGGCCGTTCAGTCATCAGTCATGCTACAGAATAACTTTATAAGCCCCCCTACCCCAAATAATCAATGTCACTCGGACATTAGTCAATACATAGACATTTATATTTGTGCTTAAATATGAATATATTCAAAATAACTTTAGAAACTTTTCTAACTTGTTTTTCTGTCTGCAAAGTCCTTGATAATGTCAGTAAAATCCAATGTTTGGAGAATGTTTCTTTGTTTTGCCAAGGCCAGTTTTGAGAATGATTTGAGTGTCAAAATTTCCTTTTCACACAGCAGCTTTCAACATACCCTAGTCAGTGTAGCACCATATTTAATGATTGGCCTCTGTCGATCCTACAACCAGATTGCTTGCTCAATATTTAAATAGTCTAGTTTAATGTTTGCTGTACGCTCGTCCTGAAGTGGGTTATCAGAGTTCCTCTGAAATCCTCCACCTCCCCCAGCTCCACCTGCCTAGATCTGCATGGGGATTTATATATGTCTATTTATGTAGCAGCAGCAGATCCTACATGCGGTGTATTTACAAAGTCCCTTTCAAGGAAAGTCTGTTCACCCAGCAGCCATATTTGCAATGCCTCTTGGCAGCTATTTCGGGCATCCAAGACCAAAGGTGTGTCCCAATTTGTGTATTTGCACACAATGATGTTGTTTAAGGACAATTAGTCCGTTCACACAGAAAATTCCAAAAAGAAAAAGTGCACTTTAAATACTCGGATGATGCATTAAATTAAAGTAAAAAAAAGAAAAGTGGAATATTGGACTCCGATGTTTAAGGGCAAAATAAACTTATAAAATTCACTAAATGAATGAGTACACACTGCATAAGTACATAGTGTATAAGTGCATAATGTATACATCATTTGGGACGCAACTCAAGTCAACTCAAGTCCTGAAATCTCAAAAACTGCTTGCCGAACTCACAACTAAATAACATGTTTCAAATCAGCAACGAAATCTGGCATGAATTGTCCCATGAATATTGTTTCTTATACTCAAATAGCATTTAAAAAGCTTATTTTTCAGGGTAGACCAGCCAACATGCAAGTGCAGTGACGCAATGACTTTATCAATCAGCGATTGGCTCTTTTACTTAGAAGGCGGGACCTATTCAGCCATATTGCACGTTGTAGTTTCTCCCATTCACAAGTAATAAGAGTGAACAATCTTTCTATATCTATAGTCTTTGGTATCTATTAGCATTAGCAGCAGCAATAAGCATAGCAGATCTAGTCCACCAGGACCAAATACATTAACATTACCATAATCAGTAACATCAAGCAACATTAATTTGCAGTTTACATTGACATATCGGTAGCTAATAAGTAGCTATTTAATGATTATTTTACCAAGCATGTAAACTTACAGCCTTGTCGTAGTTGTAGTCCTTATTTAGAATCTTGCTTGCAAATTTTAATGTTTTTAAAAAGCACAGCAAAACTTTGCATTTGAGGTGTGCGTAAGTAATGTTGTGAAACCAAATGAATGTAAGTAATGTTAAAGGTTTAGTTCACGCAAAAATGAAATTTGTCATTAATTACTCGCCCTCATGTTGTCCCAAACCTGTAAGACCTTCATTTGTCTTTCAGAAGGCAAATTAAGATATTTTTGATGAAATCCGAGGGTATCTGATCCACACATAGGCATCAACGTCATAGCACCGTTTGATAAAATTGTCAACGTGACTACAGTGGTTCAACCTTCAAGTTATGAAGCGACGAGAATACTTGTTGCGCGCAAAAACTTGCTTGATAAGTGATGCAAAAGTCAAAATGTATTAGTTTACAAATGCACTATGGTAAAAGTGTTTTAGGGTCATAACATAGCATTGTGCAAGGAACTGCATGAAAATAGTCTTTATTAATTGATAGTCTATCCTGTAATCACATTTTGTGTGAAAAGGAATAAAGAAATTTGGAAATTTGGCAAGTTTTCCCAATGAGCCTAGGTTGCAGTTAGCTGACATTATTATTAAGTTGTAGAAAGCTAGGAAGCCCACTAGATTTTGGAACAGAAGTTAAAGGCATGAGTCAGATTTTGTTTTGACAAAGCGTATCTGGCATCTGGCTGTGCGAATAGGCAATATCACATCAATTTTTCCACTTTCTCTTTGCCTCATATAAACATATTTTTATGCTGATTTTAGGTCATTTTAAATTCGGATAGAATTATTAATACTGCAGTGTAAACCGGCTGGCTGATGTCTAGTAAAGAAAGAAAGGCTGCCTGCACTGTCTGCATTGTCTCGCTGAAAGTCTTTGAATTTGTATGTATTCCTCACACTCTTTGAGCCATCATCTATTACCATGGCAATCACACTCATCCGTTTCAATCATGTCTTGTCTTTTGACTCCTGATCATTGTATTTCCATTAATCAGCTGTACAGCTGGAAACAAAGAGGTTGTTTAAAGGGATAGTTCAGCCAAATGAACATTGTCACAATTTACTCACCCTCATGTTGTTCCAAACCTGTATGACCATATTTCTCCCTTGAGTTTATCAGAATGTCCAAGCTACGATATTTTGTATTATTCACTCAAACTGAACTGGAAAAGAGCAGTATCACCAGCTAACAAACTAGAACATTTTGCTCATGTTCTGAAAACCTTATTTCTAATTGTTCTCTAAACATTCAGTATTTTAAATGTTTTTAAAAGGTTTTTTCTTGGTTATGCAAACATTATAGAAAACATTTTGCTAAGGGAACATTTAGCTAACATTAATTTTTGAATATTCTCTAAATGTTCTGAAACAAACATTAGACAAACGTCCAACTAAAACATTTCGGAAAAAGCTTCCACTGAATGATGAATAAATAACATTTTTGTGCTAACATTTTGAGAATGCTATTCAAGAACAGATAACTTTTGAACAGATGTTCTGTCATTGTTATTGGAAGAATGTTTGTTCATTACTTTGAGAGAACCTTGCCAGAACATTAGGCAACATTCTGAGAACGTTCCCTGTTAGCTGGGTGGATACTCGTTAAAACATCTTCTTCTGCTTTCACGGAAGAAAGTCAGTCTGGTTTGGAATGACATAAGGGTGAGTAAGTGATGATATATTCATTTTTGGCTGAACTGTTCCAAACTCCTCACTGCAGGTCCAGTGACACTGCATCAAAATGAATTCCATAAGTGCTCTGAAATGCAAGGAATGGCATTAATGAGTGTGCGACAAAGAGAGTGTTCACACACCCGCTTCCACACTTGCATCAACACAACCCCACACGCCACTCAAAACCCACAAACACACCTCCTGACCTCGCTGCCTTCTTGCTTTCGGTGCGCTGCAAAGGTCAGGTTATTCCCCTTCTGTGTCCTTGGCACCGGTGCATGATGCCCTGAGCATTGTGACAAAAAGATATTACACTTGAATGTCACATGGACAAAGGCAGAAGAGGAGAGTGAACGAAGAAACATAATTCGTAAGAGCAGTTGCCATGGTGACTTTGACATCACTGCTTCCAAACAGGATTGGAGTTTTCTGGCTAGAATTTGTGTTTGTGCTGATGATAGAGCACTTTAGACAAACAGGAAATAGCCATGTAGAAAGATTGACATGGATGGGACATCTCCTGTGACGCTGGTAGACTTTAGAATCAATCATTAACAAATAAACTCGTCATTGAGAGAGCATGACCTCAATGTCTTTAAACCTTAACCTGTTTATAGCCAAACTGTATAAAAAAAAGATGTTTTGTTTGTGCTTCCTTTGTTTGAAAATGTAAAAAAAAAAAAAGTTTCTTGAATATACTTTTCATGCAATCAGATCATTTAATCGACATGATCTGAGCTGTTTTGTGTTCTCTTATGGTGGAGTGATTTCCTTTACACTCGAGAAGTTCTCTTGAAATGGGAACCTCTTGTTTAAGTGAAACAGAGCTAGTTTAACATACATTTTATGATTTTGCTGGTGTAGCGGTTATTTGGTTGTTGCAAGGGTTTCTGGTAGGGATGATTGAGCAATGGTTTTCTAACATGATTGACAGTAGAACTGAAAAAGACATATTGACTGGTCTTTGGGGTCAAGGTGACCAGTTGCTAATGTCACCCGCCTGGCGAGCACATACAGACAGCAGAATTGAGCTTCCTCTCATCAGCATTCACTACAACAGCCGTATGCGACCCTGTAGCACCTTTCAGAGAATCTTGAGGCCGCTTTGGAGTGCATGCAACACCTTTATCCATGATTTTATTCACAACACACTGGACACCGTGCCTTTAGTTCTGACCATATTAACATTATACAGCCTCTGGTACATTATTGCTGAACTGCACCAAACATGCATCATCTATTTGGAACCGAGTCTTTTAGCTACAGTGTATTAGATAACTGTATCCATAATATGGATTGGGTTACTCAGTGTGCCATGATGAGTTGAGACTGTTATTCAATATTTTGCTTCATAAATGTCAATAAGGATTTCATATTGAATAATTGTCTGTTAAAGACTTGAGAAAGATCTGTCTGTCTATCTATCTATTTATCTATCTGTCTGTTGTTAAGTAGATAATGTTAGCCATTGAGAAATTAATTTGGGTCCTAACAGCAGGGAAAAGCAGCAAAGGTCGCTGTTTTGAAGGAGACATAGGTGTTTGTGCTTTAAGAGCTGGAATAATGAGAGGGGGCTGGGGAGACTTGTGACATTTTTCGCGTTAATCTGACCCCGGAACAGTGGGAAAATTTGTCAGAATGCCAGGTAGGCTTGTTATGAGGTGTAAATGTCTTGCTCCGGTATGTTCCAACACAATAAATGTCAGGGAAAAGTATGTCCTCTTTGGCGACATCAAAGCATGCATCTGAAAGCAAAGCAACAATCTTTCTTTTACAACTCCAAAAGAAAAATGAAATAAATATTAGCTGATTTGTTATAGTGGTTGCCAACCACAAAAAGAGGCCAAAACCCTGGTGTATAGAAGACAAGAAACAGTTGTTCAGATATGCTACACATATTATATACTGGCAAGACTCTCTTCCAGTAAAAATCTAACGCAGCTTAGCATGCAAGCACGCATTGCCAGTTCATCTCAGGCCAAGCTCACACACATACTGATGGACTTTGTAGCAGGAAATGAAAACTGCATTTTTTAAAGAGGTGCATACATGAAAGTTTAGGCTCATCTGGTTTCCATGGATTGTCCTTCTGCCATGAATACTGATTTTATTTCAGTGTTGAGACAAACTGAAGACGCTCCCTTCCTGTCTGTTCTCTTTCTGTGCCTGTTTTCATCTCTCGAGGGCGGTTGTCTTCAATTCCAGCTTTAAGTTTTTCTGAGCTTTTTCCTTCCATTAAGGTCAGTCAGACTTTTCCTAACTGCTTTCATGAGCTACTTTGAAATGATTTCCACTATTAACTTTTTTTTATTATTTATTTTTTTATAAATCATGCAGGTAACAGGGTTGGTGCTTGGCTGAACCTCTCTCAGAAGTAGCCTGAACAATAACATACTACTGTACACAACCTGCCAACAAAACAAAAAACAAGGTGCATCACATTTTTGTTTACAAGTTTTACGAGTCCTAGTTTTGAAAACTTGAGTAACATAGTTATTATTAAATAGTAAACTTAATAAATTAAGTTATTTAAATATATATCTCTAAATAATTAAATATATATATATATATATCTAGCAATCAGCTCACACGTGATAATTTTATTTCTGACAGACAGGTAAAATGAAGTGGCTGCAGCACAACAAATAGGAGTGTCTGTCAACTGAATGCACATCGCAGGCCACAGCTTCAGGTATTTTAACACAGATAAAAAGACTTCACCTTTAACCCCGATGTTATGTTGCGGGTCAATTTGACCCGTTTAGATTTTCTAGTTGTTTTTTTCTTGATATTTTGTGACTTTTTCTCATTTATCATCATGAACATGCGTGCAAAGTGTCAACAAAATTACTGTTATGTTTGCCTGGTCAATTTGACCCGTATATTTTAACGCTCTTTGGCATCTGTACTGACCCAAAATAATAACATTTCTTGGTTTTATTTTGCTATTTTATTTTTTTTACTACCAACACCATGTTTGTGACGTTCATATGCAGAAAGCTTGCTGTGTGCCCATCATGTCAGAAGTAACTTCTTGACTTTATGAAATGAGTTTACAAAACAGTCAACTTAGGAAAAGTAAATATTTTCATTATACAACTACATTTAATTGTTCAGTTATGATGTTATAAGAAAAAAAAAGTTAAAAAAAATGTGTGTATTGTATTTTGTCAAAACAAATCAGTTTAAAAAATTGGTTTAAAAACATTTTCATTAAATCATATCTTCAGATATATATTTTTTTGGAATATTTGACAAATGTTGACATTAAAAGTTTACAGTCAGTTACGCGTCTTTGTTGTTTTTCATAGTGTGATTTTTGAGGAATTGTAATGAATCCAATTAGGGTCAATTTGACCCGCTCCATAAAGGGTGAACACAGAAATCGAACAGTGCATAAGGGTTAAACTTTTTTTCCAGACCAGAACGACCTTCTTTTTGGTTAAAAAAAAAGAGAAGCATAATATGGCTAGATTGGATACCACAACTCTGTCAGTGGATATGGGGTAAAATGTTTCTAGTTACAAGCCATTTAAGCTCCTCTCACAGTTTACCTTCATCTCCTAAATTTATAAAGCACAAAACTGGCAAATATATGAGCTGGCTTAAACTCTTGAGCTGGTGTTCAGTGCTGATTTGAGACATGTGTGTGGATGGAATGCAGCAGAATGTGGTGTGCTTTCCTCTCCAAGCACAGCAGGTCCAGAAAACCTCGAGCCATATAACCGGGCATGGCCTCTGCTGCTGTCTGATTTGAGTCAACTGTCTCCTTTTTACCTCACACCCTTGCTTTTTTCTTTCTCTGCCACCTTCACACTGTAACTTCCAAATCGAGCTGCTCCCTTGACACTTTTTTTTTTTTGACTGGACTTGTGTCAGCATGTCATTTCTTCCTCTTTCCTTGTAACAGAGGGAAAGGGATAGTTGTTTGATCTTCAGAGGCCATTTCCACATCTTACAGCTCTTTCTCAACTTCAAATGACAGTGCCTCGGGGCGAGCAATTGCAACTGCAGTAAAGACAAAGCCACATGGCAGATTGAAGTTATAAACGTGGCAACAAGGACACATTTCTGTTGCATCTCTTCTTCAGGAAGCTCGATGTTCTTCCAAGACAAGATTCAAAGCTCAAAAACCCACCTGTTACCTATAAAACAGAATACGCTCATTTCAGATGGAACATGTACTTGACTGATCATTAAAGGATTATTTCCAAATATGAAAATTTTGTCATTATTTATTCGCTCTCATATCATTCCAAGTTCCGTATGACTTACCATGATTTCCATGGAACACAAAAATAGATAAAAGAAGAATGCAGTGAATAAATAGTGACCACAAGCTGTAAATCTCCAAAAAAGAATGAAAAGGTACCATGACATATTCTAAAAAATAGCCTTCTGAAGCCATTCAATAGCAAAAACGTTCACTGTACAGAAAACAGCAGTGCAAACATTCTAACGTCTGTTTTAATTTTGTTTGTACAATAAGTCATATAGATTGGAGCAACATGTGCACGAGCGATTTTGAATTTTTTGGATGAACTATACAGTTACTGATTGGGGATTCTTCTTTCCTATTGTCAAAATAGGATACCATACAGTATTTCATCCTACACAGTGGTAAAGCTGACATGTCTTGACATGTCACACCCTCAGTATGAGGTAATGTGTGTGTGAGTGTTTTTATTTTTCTTTAAAAATAAATTGTCAGTCAGGAGATGGAGGTCTGATTAAACTGTAACCAAGATTGCAATGTTGAAACATCCTTTAGTCAGAAACTACAGCGATGTTAAAAAGCATGTATCTTTTATCCAAACAAACTGATGCCATTATGATTTTAGTCTAAAATCAAAGGCATGATAACACATTTTTCATACTATGGTGTGGTAGTGTAAAAGGTATAGGATTGCAACTCAAAAGACTAATGTTCAAACTTCCAGTAGGTAGAGGTCGCAAATACTAAATACATTTATAGATATAGAGATATTTGTTGTAATATGATAGTTTTATTTTGCACCACGAATACTACATCTACTAGGCTGACTGCCGTGGAAATAAATTGTGGCATGTTGTGTAAACGCCGTTGTTTTGGAAAATACTACTGGTTTTGTATGCGTGTGGGTCTATAACTTATACACAGTGCTGACACATACTAACCTAAATGAGATGTTCATAGAGTACATATCCTGAGCTGTATTTTGCACTTGTGATGTGGGTGGTTTAATGAATAACTAAATTACATAGCTGAAGTGGAGAAACTAGGGAAACTATTATTTAGTTTATGCAATAGATCTATTCAGGGTAATTGGCTAAGCATTCGTGAAATGTCATAATACAAATCGTTTGAAGTGACAGCAAATGGCACGGTCATTTTCTTGCTGTTAGGCTCTTTTACATAATTTATTATGCACCCGAATGGAGTTGTACATTGGTTTGGTTGACAGCCTGTGTAATTTAGCTTCCATCCAACATCTCTGGATCAGCGAGCTGGCGTTGTAACTGTGACTCAAAGCCTATTTAAAGAGAAGATAAGGTCAGTGTAACAGGTCACTGTCAGCTTTGTAATCCTAATGCCAAGGCAATACACAGTTTAAAACAATTCAGATGAATTCTTAATGACATACTTAATCAAATTAATTTTAGATTGTATATTGTGCAAGGTTATGGGGAATACAAACCTGTGTTTGTGCTAAGAAATACAATAGATTTCTTTCTAAACGCTGCATGGTGATTAGAGTTCTGACACCTTCCTCCTACTTCTTTTTTAGCATCCCCATTTTTTTGCCACCCCCTCACTGCAGCTGACATCAAAGAACATCTGTTTGTTGTGCAAACCCGCCTCTGAACTCCATGTTAAGTCGTAGCACTTGGCAATGTTAAAAGTTCTTCATTTAAGATAGGTAGCTAAGAGAGGGAGAGAGTTGCGGTTGGACGGGCATACTCTAAACTTTCTCTATGTATATGTGTGTGTGTGTTTACGTGTGACTTTCATATGAAAAACCAGCAGTGTATCTAATCAGGGAACAGAATTCAGCTTTGCTTTTCCCAGGAAATTAGGCTGCTTTTCTCCTAGCTGCAGTGGGGCAGAAAAATCACAGACCATTAGGCAGAGAAACACATGAGCCCTGTTCTTATTATGCTACAGTGTACAGTTCCACATCAGAGAAATGCCCTCTCATAATAATAAAACCGGATTTATTGCGTATAAAAGGGCAGGTAGAAGATTAAAAGCGCAACGTTCCCTGATCTAGAACAAGACCTAGAATAGGTATAACAGCCTGGTGTTTTGATAGGATATGCTGGTGTAAACAGTAACACACATCAATGTTGGAGTCTGTTCTTAGCTATATCTCGATAGATGGATGGATAGATAGATAGATCTCGATAGATAGATTGTAAGGATGCAAGATATACTGTGGACTCTTTCATGCAGTGTAACTAATATCAGTCCATGACTGACCATGTCAGTCATTGGCTGAAATATGCTCATTTTTAATGTTATCGTTATTGGCCCAATAAGAAAATTGGCTGACATATAAAGATGAAAAATAAGGGATAATTTCCTTCAGCTGAAACACTCCAGATGTGCACTGTTCACCATGATGGTTTTGAATTGCTTAAAACACTTCAAAAAGGAGAATACAGTTAAGTGCAACATGTGCAGTGCAAGTCTGTCATATAGGCTACATAAAAATATAATGAAAACATTATAATTGTGTGCTTTGGACATGGCTTTTAATGGTGAGACTTTTGTGTTTGTATTCAAGCTCTCAAAAATTATATTAAAATGTGGATTTAAATTTATCGGGCAATATATTGGCTTTCAAATATAAAGAATTACCAGTATCGTCCAAATTTTTAATATTGGTGCATCCCTAATAAATAGATATATATTACAAAAACTATTAATTAACATAGTAACTGGATTTCAGGAAAAATAAAGTTAAGAAGTGTAAAATATGGTTAATCTTTTTTCTATGGAACATAATAGTTATTTGCTGTATAGCAGAACATCCAAGTTGCTCTTTTACAGCATTCAAAAGTTTGTTTATAAATCTATAAATGTCCAATTCTCATCAAAAATACATTTAAAAAAGCAATATTTAAGATAGATTACAGAAAAGGTAAATAAACGCAATTTCTTTAATAAATATAAATCACTCTTTGCACCAGTAGAAACAGTATCTTCAAAGTTAATCTCATTAATATAACTGTAAGAACAGAAGCTCCATAGCTGATATTACAAAGAGTGAAGACAAAGGTTTTTTCACTGAGGCACTTGTGAACTAATTTACATATCATTTGATGTCTGAAGCCATTTGCTGTAGAAGGTAGTTCTAACACCAAAATATAATAAAACAGTGGCAGGCACATGTGAAGCTTTATCTCCATGGCCTTTCATACTACAATCCTCTGGCCAGACAAACACATGACAGGCTTTTGCTTGGTTGTTTGCTGTATAAATAACAGGGAGTGCACTGTCAGAGCGATGTCTAACTGAGTCATACCCCAGGTCCATTCTTGTCCCATCATATCCCCATCATTAAGGCTGGTTGCCCAGGCAGATAATAATGTGATGTGTGTGATCCTTATTTGAGCGAACGGTGACGTCAACAAAATTAGTTACACTGCATTAAGGAGTCCACAGTATCATAAAAATGACAGAAAATAATCAGAACTAGTTGATGATAATAATAGGCATGACGCATCAAGATAACTTACCCTTATTTTAAGTAAGTTATATTAAAAAAAACAACAACTTATTAAGTCGCCACCTGATTCTGCTTGTTTTACTGCAATTCTGCATTTATTTCCCCTGCCATTGAGCATAAACCAAATAATTTTTTTCAGACAATGCTATACTTTTGAATGCAATTTTGAAAATGACCAGTGGTGGTCATCTACATGTTATGCTTAAAAAGTCCTCATTTTAGTAAAAAATATTATACTCATATAAGAGTTGTCACTTTAAATCTACGTAAATGACGAAATGCACCACACGCCATTCACGCGGAGCTCTGCCCGTTTTGCAGCCAGTCAAAAACGAGATTATATTCTCCTGCTACCAGTGACAAAATTATTACCACGTTGGTTTTGTATATTATTTTATTTCTTTTTTTTTTTTTGTTGCCATTCCCTTTTATAATATTAAACGCGTGTACGCTTTAATCTGAAAAAAAAAAAAACATTGTTAACGAGGGAATGTATGAAACGCAGGATAAAACAGTGCTTCTTTTCTTCGAAACACATACGCTCTGTTTTCTGTAGTCACATTTCACGAAGTTCAATTCAAAATAAAATTTCCCCCTCAACAATAGCAGCCTTTCCTCGTTTACTCGTATAAAAACAGTGATAAACAGATTAGCTGAGGTAACGTTCGTATCAAAGCTTTGCTCAACTGCCATGTCTGCTCACTACTTTGAATTTATATTTATTCAGTCATTCGATCTAGTAAGGGGCATAAATGTCGCTTTAACAGTCATGTTTGCGAAATATGAACATGGAAATGAAATACGATACCTCCATGAATAGCCTGTCTTTTCTATGGTACTAGGTAACGCGTGACGTCAAAGAGCCTTTATGACGGGCTCAACGTAAGTGTATTAAACCCACCCCTTTTTTGCGTGATGGAAAAGTGAGCCAATGGGCTTGAGGGGCGTCAGGCATAGGGCCCGCCCCTTGCTCAAGCCTGGCCAATCATATACGTGGATTCGATGTTCGTATTGTTGTGACCTTTGGAACCGCATCACCGCCCACCGCGTGCCCGTGGCGGAGGAAAACTATATATAGAGGCGGATGACAGCAGTAGGGGACGAAATTGTAAAACACCCAGATAGAGGGGGTGGAGAGGATCTTATTGGGAAGGTGAAACTGCAAATACCTTACAGAAAATTGGGAGCAAGATAAGAAGAAAGAAAGAAAGAAAAAAAAAAAAAAACACATTTCAGAAGTCTACCAACTGGAATACCTTTATGTTAACTTAATGTGAAGAAAGTATTTATATCTGAATTTTTCTATTTGCACTAGTTAAGACTACTGCAACTACTGAAAACCTTCATTTTGTAAACTCAAGTAAGTATTTCATTTATTGCATTGATATGTGTGTCTTTTTGTAAGTGATCACTAATAGAGTTGATAATTGTAAAAGCGTCTGTTATATAGTTTTGCGAAACCTTAAGAGAATTTAAATGAAGCTGCGTCAGTCGTGGGCTGTAGACTTGGCTGGGAGGGATTGCCAACTAAGGCAAAACACCGTCTTACAGCAGAAGATATACGATATTTACATAGAAATGCAAATGAACAAACGCTATAGAATATGATATAGGCTGCGTTTAATTTGTCAGCATATCCAAATTGATTTTCACATATTGTGCCATATACTGCTGTATTGTCTTGCCTTAGATGTATAACTTGTATGATGCATTTCATGCATTTAAGTTATAACGCATATCTGTTATCAAGCTGTACATTATGTCCTCGCTATCGCGTTACTCTCCCCTGTGAACTGGGTGGGAGCGACGACACGATCTCTGACGTCTTATTCTCGCTTTAAATGTACAAACGAAACACAGTTTGGTTGTATATTTGCTAACCAAAGCTTAATATTGACATTTGATCCGTTTGATTTAAGATTCAAGCGCATTTCCCCATGTATTCTCTCCATCGAAGATCGTACGCGTATATGTGCGCGTGCTGACTGGTTTATATTTCGCCTCGTGACACGTTCAGGTTTAATTATTAAAGTCTCGCATTCTTGTCTGATTTCCTCACGACACCGTCAATTTTACAAACATGGATGACATGCTAAAGATAAAGTTCGATTATGACGACAGCAGTGGATTGGTTACAGTTGTGCAGGGTCTAGTCAGGGCAAGTTAGTTATTACATAACACTATCAGCTCCGCGAGTCCCAGTGCATCCTTCCTATAATGGTAAACTGCATTTATAGAACTACCTTAGTGTTAATGAATGCCCATCAGAAGTTGTTGTCTTGAATTTAACTTCAACCAGTGCATTGAAGCATGCTGTTAGGGATTGGTTGCGTATGCATATGTAAAATCTAATCCGCTTGTGAGCCCATGAATGCGCAAGCTGTTTGTTGAAAACACATTTTAATGAACTCTTTATTTAAAAAAAAAACAAAAAAAAAAAACTGACAGATGGAACCATGTGCCAGTTTATTATTTCCAGCTCAGAATAACGAGCCGGGGTTATTCATGCCATTTGTCTTTTGCTTCTCTCTAGGAACCGGATCAGCCGTTTGTAGACTGAGACGTTCCCTCTGCAACCAGCACTTTGTTTTGAACCGTTTTCCCCCAAGTTTCTGTTTATTTGCCTGGCTCCAGCTGAGCCTTGCCCTCTGGTGGCTTACAACACAATACGAGAATTCAAGCAGCCAACGGTGATACTCCAGGGCAGTTCAGCAGCTATGCAGCTTGAAATCCAAGTAGCACTCAACTTCATCATTTCTTACTTGTACAATAAGCTTCCCAGGCGACGTGTCAACATCTTCGGCGAGGAGTTGGAGCGACAGCTGAAACAGAAATATGAGGGACATTGGTACCCGGACAAGCCATACAAAGGGTCTGGATTCAGGTGTATACATGTCGGGGAGAAAGTGGACCCAGTTGTAGAGCAAGCAGCCAAAGAAAGTGGGTTGGACATTGAGGATGTCCGCAACAACCTGCCTCAGGACCTCAGTGTCTGGATCGATCCTTTCGAGGTGTCTTATCAGATTGGGGAGAAGGGACCCGTCAAGGTGCTGTATGTGGATGACAGTAATGAGAATGGACTGGAGTTGGACAAGGAGATCAAGAACAGCTTTAACCCAGAGGCCCAGGTCTTCATGCCCATTAGTGAGCCTGTAGGCATGTCCCCCACCTCCAGTTCCCCGTCCCCGCCGTTCGGCCAGTCGGCGGCGGTCAGCCCCACCTTCATGCGCCGTTCCACGCAACCATTAACCTTTACCACTGCCACCTTCGCCGCCACCAAGTTTGGCTCCACGAAAATGAAAAGCAATGGGCGCAATGCCAACAAGGTGGCTCGGAACTCCCCTACCAACCTGGGCCTGAATGTAAACAACCTCCTGAAGCAGAAAGTCATGTCCACATCGATGCATTCTCTCTACGGTGTTGGCTTGGGCGGTCAAGCGCAGAAGCCCTCTGCCCTGTCTCCGAACGCCAAGGAGTTCGTGTTCCCCAATCTCCAGGGGCAGGGCAGCCCAAGTGCAATGTTCCCCGGGGAAACGTCCCTCAATCTCAGCCCTCTCCCGTACAACAATGCCTTCGATGTGTTTTGCAGCCTATGGGGGCCTTAATGAGAAGTCCCTCATGGACAGTCTGAATTTCAGCTTGAGCAACATGCAGTATTCTAACCAGCAATTCCAGCCAGTGATGGCCAACTAGAAAACGAGAATACTACTAACGACCAGAGATATGTGATGGGGCGGCGGGAAGCACGTGTTAACGTTTGGAGAAAAAAAAGAAAAAAAAAATGGAAAAAAGAAAATCGAAAAGCAACACTTCAACTTCAACTGTAAAGTCCTGGTGAAATAAGTCAAACGATGAGCCCGAGGGTGAACATTGTTGTTCCCTTGAGTATTTTTGTCATCCTTTTTACGATTAAGCTTGTTGTACAATCAAGCTTAGTTATCTAAACTCATTGTTTTTTTTTTAAGTTGTTTTCTTTTGCCAAGCAAGCACAAAATTATTTTTACTGACTGTTTTAAGATATCTTTATGAAGAAGAAAACTACAAATCAAGGCCTCTAATAGTATTCAAGGTAGAGCTACACAGCCAATTTTCCAAGGATTGGCCTGAATGCTGAATGAGGGATTTCTTGGTCTTTTTTCTAACTGTATAATTAATTTAGTAGAAAGTTTGTAAAATATCAGAGTATATATATTGTTTCTACGACATATTGCATTTATATCTTTTTACTACTCCAGTGATCTGTGATGGCTGCAGCAGCTTTTGTTATATTTTTTTTTATTGAAATTGTAAAATGAAATCCATCTTTAAAAAACATCAACTATTCTAAAGATTGTGTACAGAATATTCCATTGTGTTGGGATTTAAAAATATTTGCTTTTTTGGGGGGATGGGGGGAGTAAAAACAAGAGTTGTATTTTCTGTTAAGAGTTCAAAGATTTTTGCTATACTATGGACAAAATGTAATCGTATATTAATTTTGTACCAACATTGTGCAATACTTGACAAAAACAAATAGTATAACAAAGTATTTGGAGTCAGTGTCTTACATGTAAAGAGGGACTGATAGTTTATTAAGTTTGTATTAAAATGCTTGAAATGATACTCTTGGTCTTAAGCTTTTTATTCAAATCTTTACATATTTTCGATTCTCATTACCAATTGAATATGAGGCTCTACATTTATTTTCTCTACTAAAAAAAATGCATAATCTTTTCGTGTTCAGTCTGAACAAGAAAATGAGAAATTTTTCCATAATCTAAACAGCCATGACTCATAGTGTAGCAGTCAGGTCAGCATTTATTCTTATAGTCACGAATCGCAAGTTACTCTCCTCATTTACATTTATTCATTTGTCAGATGCTTTTATCCAAAGCAATTTACAGTGAATAGAAATGCATTTTATCAGTATATGTATTCTCTGGGAATTGAACTGTGACTTTTGTCTTGCTAGCGCCATGCTCTTTCAGCAGAACAGAGGAGCTTTTAATGGAATTATTAGAGGTTTATATTTAAACGGGCTTTTCTGTTTTCTAGCAGTTCGTTCCAGATTGTTACTAACAGCTGCCCTTAAACCACGAGCATTCACTCAACCTCCATAAAGAGAGTGCCTAATTTTGACCAGACTTGTTATGCAAAAGCAATCGGATCTATTTTGGATTCTCCCATAATGCTTTAGCAGAAATATGAAGGTTGAGATAAATTTTGCAGTATCACTGTTGCTGAGCTCTCCCATGTTTTTCGCAGCCGTAATAACAGGTGCTGCTGGATTCAGAATGAACGGCTGTTAGATTAATGTCAGTTAGCTGGTGTAAGCACATAACGGCTCCTCTCATTCCAGTAAGCAACATGGATCTATATTTAGTGTTCTAATTAAGTTAGTTGATTGAGCAAAGTGAATTGAGGAGGGAATTTGCAGATGAGTTAACCCACAACCTCGCTTTTGCCGGTATATTTTGTCACCCTTCCTTATAATGTCTAATCTAATAGAGCGAGCTTCTGCGTCTTACAGCATAATGAACTAAAAACACAGTGAGGCTCCGAAGGAAATCAGGACAAAACGCAGCAGCACTTTTATTCATTTATGAATATTGCTTTCGTAGGGTAAGATGCTTAGCAAATGTCAAGTCAAATACTAATTGAATCGCTTTGCGATACATTTTAGGACCTCATGTGATCGGATTGCTTCCAAGATGCTAATACCAAGTGTAAATGTGGCCTCTTGCTCTCAGAGCTATCAACTTATAGCCTCAAAATGCCGAATAAACAAGGCCTGTTCCTTGGTGTAATTGTCTAAGGGGAGGTCAGGAAAATAAAGGCCTTGCAGGGCATCTTCATCTGCCGCTGTGGCTTCACAGTTGTGTGTAGGTGTCGAGCTTGGCAGCTCCCTTTCAGTGCAGCTCTGAACTTTGCCAACTCACTGAGTCAGAAATGAGTTGCAGCACATCGAGACAGGTGCAGGCTTCAGGGTGGCAGCAGAAGATACCATTACGCTTGCTGTTTATCACCAAATGCTGGGGGAAGAGGATAGGAACAGACTGGGAATACCTCAGCCTCTGTCCTTGAAGGAGGCGGAGGGCTGACAGGTTGTGGGATGTGAAAAAGTGCATTCGGGATGATGGGAAATGCGAGTGCTTAGTCACTGAAGGGGATCACGTAGATATTTATTAATAGAAACAGTTTAAAAAGAAAGTTTAGGAGGAGCATTTATAAACTATCTACATCTATCTATCTATCTATCTATCTATCTATCTATCTATCTATCTATCTATCTATCTATCTATCTATCTATCTATCCATCTATCCAGCTATCTATCTATCTATCTATCTATCTATCTATCTATCTATCTATCTATCTATCTATCTATCTATCAGTCGGTCTGTCTGTCTAACTACAAAGAAATGGCAAGTAACATTGAATTGTCAAATTTTGAAGCAGAAATACAGAAACAGTATTTTCTTGTAAAACATACTCTGCCCGTAACATATGCAATCTGTTTATGCAAAGTTTTTGTTGTTGTTGTTCATGAAACAAGCCTCTTATTATGGTCACTAAGCCTGAATGTATTTGCTTAAAAATACAGTAAAAACAGTGCTATTATTGCAATTTAAAAGAACTGTTTTCTATTTGAAAATATGTTACAATTTATTTATTTTTTCTAATTATGCAAACCAGTCTTCAGTGTCACATGATCCTTCAGAAATCATTCTAATATGATGATTTGATGCTCAAGAAACATTATTATTATTATCATCAATGTCGAAAACAGTTGTGTTTCTATTTACTTAAATAGTAAATAGAAAACTATTATATTTACTATTTAAACTAATTCTATATGCCTTTGTCTTGCATAGCTAGATAAGCAGCACATAAACATTCTATATATTCTGCTTTTTCTAGCCAAGAAGAACCTACACAGACAGAAAGAAACTGTCTAACCTGTGAAGCGACCAACCAGTTTGTTTCATTTTTACATGGTGAAGCTATTTCTATAACAATGTGAATTCAAAACAGTTTTCAGATGTACAATATTAGAGTGAATCCTTCCACAAGCTGTATCTTTTAATAATTTACTTGGAAATACCTTTGCGACATCAAACTGGCCTGGTTTCAGTATAATGCAGAGGCTCAGAAAGCAGCAGAATTCCTTCCTTTTTGTGACAGTGATACTGTAGCAGTGGCTAGTGTTGTGTGAAGACTTCCACTTATGTGGTGCAGATGGGAGACGTTCCCAATCCCACAGGAATGAAACACAGCACTGCTGCAACTAGCTTGCAGACACACTGTTTTAATTTTTTCAAAGAAGGGCTTTGACATTATGCCACTCACATGTTTACTTGCAAAGATCAGATTCACTGCTGTATTTAATTAATGAACCTCATTAGACTGACCAGATGTCCATTTCATGTTCAGACATATACAAAGTTCTGTCATGAAACTCTAGATGGTGCAGGCTAATAGGTCCTTTAACTCAACCTCGTAATCACATCGTTATCTTTAGGACACAGCTGATTGATTCCTGCTGCATTCAGTAGCCAATGAGCTCGCTTCTCAACCATCAAATACAAGGGTAGCATTTGCCATAGCAGCTGCAGTGCGCTTTCAGAAATCTATCTATCTATCTATCTATCTATCTATCTATCTATCTATCTATCTATCTATCTATCTATCTATCTATCTATCTATCTATCTATCTATCTATCTATCTATCTATCATTACCACATGAGCTGATTGGCTTCTGCTGATTCAGCAGTAAATGAGATTGCTTGCTCAACATTTAAATAGTCTGTTTTTTTGTTTGCTGGTATCAGAGTTCCTCTGAGATCCTCCACCTCCCCCAGCTCCACCTGCCTAGATCAACTATGGGATTTATGTATGTAAATTTATGCAACAGCAGAAGATCTTACAGTGTGTCCATTAGCAATAGCAAGTCCAGCAGCAGCAGCATAGTAGATCTATGGCCAGATTTACTAAACAAAGGAAATTAGCATGAGAGCGCAATTCCACAAATGCGTAGATGGGAGTGGCAAGATTTGCGCGTAATCTACTGCTGACGCGCAAATTAAAGAACACAGACGCAGACAAATTATTTACGTAATGACCAACGCAATCTACCCAAGAGCAGTGTAAATTAGCATTGGGTTGAAATACCAGTTAATTGACTTGTGCAAACATTAAATACTCTCCTCCCATAAATTTTGCATCCGAATGGGAAACTCTTACAAATGCATATGCAATATATTCAGCTGCAAAAACAACTCTGTCCACGCATTTTCGGTGCTAATTTTGCACTGTGTGTCTTTAATAAATCATGACAGTAGTTTTTTTTAACCCCAAATGCTGTTAGTAAATCTAGCCCCTAGTACGCCAGGACCAAATACATTAATACTGCCATGATCAAGAGAATATATATATATATATATATAATATAAATAATAATAAAAAACAACTATAAATATAATCATCTATGGTTATTTGGATGTAACATCGAACCCTAAATGGTTAAAAACCGATCTTTCCTCGTTACTGGGTGTTATGCATTAGAGGTCAATATATTATTATATATAAAAATGATTTATCTATAATACAAAGCAAACATATTTTATTTATGCACAATTGACAAGCGATCTTGATAACTTTGTTTTGGACTACAAACTACATCACATTGCAGAATGACTTGTCCTTTGAGTTCTCTACAAGACCTATAATCAATAATCATATCTTGAATGAATTATTGTTTGTTTAATCTTTAACCAGTGTTTGAATGGCATGGATATTTTCAGTGACTCTTTCATTTTGGTAATGTGTAACCTGTTTTTACAAGCATTGTTTTACAATGTATGAGATAATATGTTAAAATGTTAAAGCAACAAAACACACCATAACACATAATATTTTCTTTAGCTGGAAGCTCGTGGCTGTGTTGGAGCTGGCTGAATGAACGTAGGAGGTTCTGAGCTGCTCGGCCTGTCGTGGGAGGTGTTGCATAACTGCGTGGATGCCGCTGTCTTCAACAACACGTTAGTGGGAAAAGGATGGCATGCTTCCCAAATGCCATGACAGGCGATGTGCAGGTTCCCCTGAACTAGCTGTGTGCTTGTTTGTTCATCAGAAATATCTGTTTTTTGTAATTACGCCAATTCCCTATGGAGTTGAGCTGTTGAAACAGACTTTGCTTTATGTTGTTTTTCTCTGCTCAAGGACTCAGTATGATTCTATTACACAAACAAGGCTATGGATACAAACAGAAAGTCTGAGTTTGTCTTTCAAAGAAACTCAGAGCCTTGAAGAATCAGAAGTGGGTGGATGAGATGACCCATGCTCAGCTGCAATCTGCTGCTCGGAAAGCTTCATCTCAGTGAGTCTTGGTTTGGATTGATCTACACTCTTAAAAATAAAGTTTTCAAAAGGGGGTGTTTGCAGCAATGCCATAGAAGAACCATTTTGTGCTTCCCTAAATAAACTTTCAGTGAACAGTTCTGAAAAGAACCATTTTGTTTTAATATGCATCATTTGTTGATCTGCACTGTAAAAAAATGACTAATTTTAACGGTAAAAACCTGTAAAAATGCTACGGTGAAAAACAGGTAATTTGTTTATAGAAAGTTTCCGTACTATAAATGGTGAATAACTGTAATACATCTAATGGTACATTTAATGTAATTTTACGGTAAAATACTGTTAAATTGACAGATTTTGAAAGTGAAAAATAACAGGTCATTGTATAATTTACTCTGAAAAATATAAATTGACATTCCCACAATTCCTGAGACTACACATTTGATATATTTTCATTGAAATAACTGTTTCTTCTGATTTTTTCTTGTTTTTTTTCACAATCAGTTATGCACTTTGGGGTTTTATGTTACTTCTAATATTATTACATTGATGTTTATTGCATTTTTAAAATTTCATGAGTGTTACAATGATGGTGTTTTTGTTTTTTTTGTTTGTGTGAACCTCCTATTAGTATTGTCCTTTTCAGGTTGTGGAAAAGCTGCTTGTGATGAACTTTGATTCATCATGTGATTCTCATCACCACTGTGTTTGGTGGTTGTCATTGTCTTGCAAAGGTACAATACAGATAATAGTACTTAAATAGGTTGATGAATTAACATATCAATTAATGAAATACATTTTATTACTGTAAATTTAGCATATATTATTTTTACATTGTGTAAAATAAACAGCTATGAACTGTAATTATTACAATATGAACCTTTAAATTATACAGTTTTGAACTGTAAAATAGACAGCTGTCCCGTAAAACCTAAAACATTGTTACCGAATTTTTTTACGGTAAAGTTTTGGCAACCACAGCTGCCATTTTTTACCGTATATTTTACGGGAATTTTTTTACAGTGTGAGGTCATTATAGTACATCATGATCTGGGATGAAATTAAATTAAAATCAATGTTTGTGCTTATCTGAGGTCAGTTATGAGCTGATCTGGGGTCAGTTATAGCCTTTGTTTGGTCTAATTTATTATTAGTCATTATCATGGTTTAAGGTGCAGTCACATTAGCGAAGAAAAATTTTGAATGCAAAAACAGGTCTATTTTCCGTTGTCAATACAGTCTTAACACCTTTTTGGAACCTTTATTTTTATCACAGTGATGCCATACAAGAAACGTTTTTGGTTCCCTAAAGAAACAAACAATTTTTTCTTAGTCTGAAGAACATTTTAATAATCTAAGGCCCTGTTTATGCTAGTGTGTTTTTGTTTTAATATGGCGTTTTAAAATGAAAACGATCCTTGTCTACACTAGCGTTTCCAGAGCATTTCAAAAACGATCTCCGTCTACACTAAACGCATGTCACATGACCATTCATGTGGAACAGCTAGATATATACATCCACTTTAGTGTAAACAGTTGCTTTGTGCGCATGTGGTTAGCTACAGCAAGGTTAAATTTCACACGGTCAAAGTTTACACGGTCGTCAAGGATACGGTGAGTGAAGGTGGGCAACCACGTCATCGTTTTCAAAAGTCTCTTTTTTGGTCTGTTTACATTGAAACGCAACCCCCTTGTTTTCAAACTAAAAGGGGTCTGCAGTGTTTTCAAAAGTCTGTTTTCGGTGTTCAAAAAAAGCCAGAGTAGTGTAAATGACAGGCATAACCATAGCAAAAGTTATGCGTTTTAAAATGAAAACGCAACTAGTGTAAACACGGCATAAGAAACCCTTTTACATTATAAATAACATTTTGTGGACTGGAAAGATTGCATGGATCGTAGAGGTTCTTCGTGGAACCATCAATGAAATGTGATGTATAGTATTGAGAATGTATAGTGTTGAGATTTACACAGAAGACTTTGACTGTTTGTCAGCGCAGCTAATTTCACATGGGAAACTCATCATTGCATGGATTCCTAGAAGAATGATTGGATTTTGGGCAATTTTGCAAAGTAAAAGTAAATGTGACCGCACCAGCACCAGCTGATATGGTATCAGTTAATTATGATGGTTTTGGCTGCTCTAGGGACAGCTGGTATCTAATGATAATGGTACATTTCAGGGATTGGCCACTTCGATCCTGGAGGGCAGCCGTCCTGCAGAGTTTAGCTCCAACCACAATCAAACACATTTGAATCAAAAAGAACTTTCCTGCTTTGGTATTTGAGGGAGTTTATTGTTTTCACAAATTCTAATTTGAAAAGTAAAAAGCCAATTGGTGTCAGGTAATTAGAGTTTGAAAGTTCACAAACCCCAAATCATGTGGTTTTCCTTACTCAAATTCTGTTAATGATGGCCTTGTGAGAAAATGAGTGAAAGAGGGTGAGAAGAGAGAGAGGGTGTGAGGTTGGGTGTCACTTTGCATCATTACCATGTGTGACAGGATGTGTGTCAATGTATGTTCTGTGTTTCAATGTGTGTGGCAATAGTTGTGAAATATGTCTACGCTTGTCTAGTTAAAAAGTGTCTCTGAATTAAACATGCAACTTACTAAGCATTCTAAGTGTGCAATACATGCGGTTCATCTTCAAATGCACATATGCCATCTTTGTTTGACTGCATTTATAAATTTGTAATAGTATGTGAGGTTTTGGTGCCGATACCGATAGATTCTCTGGTTGGAGGCATTTTTTTAATAGGATTTTTATTAGTAGCTGGTGTGATTTACTGGCTACGGTCCATAGCTTGGCTTCTGTCGACGTCAGCACTCAGGACTGCCAGTTTTAGCAGGGGAGGGTGTAAACACAGGCTACTCTCAGTGAGATGAACAGACGAATAGCCAAACCACAACACTGAAGCTACAACTAGAGCACTCTGTAGCCCTCTGGGGAGCTGCTGTAGGTTTAATTATGCGGGCTGGTAGAACCTGTTCTCTGCACAGGTGGGAGAAACGTTATTTTGAGCCGTTAGGTTATGCAATGTAAAATTCAAGAATAATTAGAGAGAAAAGCTCTGGCTCATGCTGAAGCAGAGGTTTGTGTGTCAAAGATAATAATAAACCAAGATAAAAATGTTTTTTTTGTTTTTTTATCTGTAAAACCTATGCTCCAAAAACAGCTAAAACCACATTATGATGATAGATAGGTTTTTTGTGGTTGCTAGCTGGTCCAAGATTGCCATTTATCTTGTTGTATAGAATAAACAGTTAAGATATTAACGAGTTTTTTTCCTTTCTTATACCAGCTGATGCTCCAAGCATAATTCATTCAGAAAGCAAAGCTTCAGGGAGTGTTCAAACAATGATTCACATGCTCATGTGATTCATGAGTTTGCATGATTTATATGAGCCTTGTGGAAAAGAGACTCCAGTTAAGTACTGAGAAAAAAAGAGGAAGTTTATACCCCTCTTGGATTAAATGAACACGCACCTCTTGAATATGTGTTGGGAACTCCATTGTGGAAGGTTACAGTTGATTCATTTCAGGCAGTCGATACTCTACCATTGAGTGTTATTTTGCCCAGAGCCACAAACGACCCTTTTCTTAATAAGGTCACATATAACCTCTGTTGCCCACATCCAACTCAGGCCTTGACCCAACCAGACAGGCCATTCCCTAAGATAGAAACACACAAATCATACCTCTGTCAGCCGTCAAATACAGCCTGTGAGTATAAATAGCTATGGATTGGACTCTCATCTCTTATCTCTGCTAAAGCCAAAGACACGTCAGTGAACCGCAAATCACAGCCATGTCCTCCGACAAACCCCAGCTCTCCTGGCCACTCTATCCATCTCTCTGTGTGTGTGTGTGTGTATACAGCCTCATATTTTCTGACAGTCTATTTCTGTGTTGCTCATTGGCTTTTTTTTGAGAGATTTGAAGGGAAGTATAGCATTTGTTTGATGCGTGTATTTGTTGCAAGGGATGCATGTGTAACCCCTCCGGTTCTACTCGCCCCTCTCTGATTGGAATTTGAACCGACGTTTCTGGCATGGGAAACGGGTGCGCTAGCAAGGACACTAAAGACCGTAGCCTCTAGCACATCTCTTGATGGCAGGGAAATGAGTTTTACTCACACAGCTCTTACTAGCTGTCCTCCATTACACTTACCCGCCACTCCCATCCGGGTCATGGCACCAATGTAACCCCTCTGGTTCTACTCGCCCCGCTCTGAGTGGGATTTGAACTGGGGTTTCCAGCATGGCAGAAGGGTGCGCTAACAAGGACACTAAAGACCACAGCCTCTAGCGTGTCTCTTGACACCAGGGAAATGAGGTTTACTCACACAACTTTTGCCTCACTCCCATCCGGGTCATGGCACCAATGTAACCCCTCTAATTCTATGTGCACCGCTCCGAGAGAGATTTGAACCAGTGTTTCCGGCATGGGAGGCAGGCATTCTTATAGTAATACTATAAGTTGTACTAACTGGCCTCTGTTACACATGCAAGTTTTAAAGATTAGAAGCTCTTGAGATGAAACTGCAATTAATGAAAACAGCTGATTCAATTAATCAGTTCTTGCTATTGGGATGGTTACCATCTGCTATATCCAGGGTTAAAGGATTAGTTCACTTCAGAATTAAAATTTCATAATAATTTACTCACCCCCATGTAATCCGAGATGAGTCTTTCTTGTTCATATCTTTCTTCATATTTTCATTTGAAATGATGGTTTTTGAGGAAAACATTCCAGGATTTTTCTCCATATATTGGACTTTAACAGTTTTGAAGGTCCAAATTGCAGTTTCAATGCAGTTTCAAAGGGCTCTACACAATCCTAGACGAGGAATAGGAGTCTTATTTAGCAAAACGATCTGTCATTTTCTAATAAAAATAAAAATTTATTTAATTCACAAATGCTCATCTTGCACTAGCTCTGCAATGCCTGTCCACAACTTCACATATTATGTAACCATGTTGGAAAGGTCATACCGATCCAGTGTCTAAAGCAACCGTGCAAAGATGTTAAGTGCCCTTTACAAAAAATTTAAAGCAATGATGTTGGACAATTTTAAAGTTGGAGGAGAAAATGAGATGGAGTTTTTTGCCCCATACGACGTACTTCTGCCTACGTCACACATGACCTTTCCAACGTGATTACATAATACGTGGCACATCACAGAGCTAGTGCAAGACGAGCATTTTTGATTAAAAATTATTTTATATATATGTATACATATACAATTCATGTTCAATGTGAGCCAAAATCATCACAATTAAAAGAACCAAAGACTTAAACTACTTCAGTCTGTGTGCATTGAATTTATTTAATAAGTTTCAAAATTTGAGTTGAATTACTGAAATAAATGAACTTTTCCCACAACATTCTTATTTTTGAGATGCACCTGAATGTAAATTTATTTTTTGGAAAATAACTGATCGTTTTGCTAGATAAGATCCTTATTCCTCATCTGGGATCATGTAGAGCCCTTTGAAGCTGCACTGAAACGGCAATTTGGACCTTCAAACCGTTGGTAACTGTTGAAGTCCACTATATGAAGAAAAATCCTGGAATGTTTTCCTCAAAAGTAATATCTTTTTGACTGAAGAAAGAAGAAAGACATAAACTTCATTTTGGATGAAATGGGGGCGAGTAAATTATCAGGAAATTTTACTTCGGTAGAGAGCTAATCCTTTAAGTTGAACAGAATGATCCGGAATGGATGTTTTTATATTCTGCTTTGATTCGTTAAAAAACAAATGTCAGTTTGTTTTTCAATCCATTCAATAACAGCACTGAATTACACTGAATTTGTACGTTATTTTGTTTTACATATTATTATCTTCTTTATCTTCATTTTCATTTCCTTTCTAGTAATTATGTTTTACTCATACATAACAGTTTTAATGGTTACAAATTGTGTATGTTGACATTAATTAAATGATAAAGACAAAAAGTTATACAAAAAGCTACTTTAAAGGGAAAGATTATAAGTGAATATTGACTTTCAGTCTCAAAGTTTTTTTTTTTAACAGCAAGGCACTTTAAAAAAAATCCTGCCAGTGTTGATACATGAACTGCCAGCATTGTGTCCTTGAGTAACCTTAACCTCAGGCTGCTGTAATTAGTGCACCACAATTCCCCGTGGATGAACGCGCCCGCTAAATGACAATACTATAAATGCATGTTCTCATTGGGCTCTGAAAACACATTGGGCTTTCAAAACATTAGAGCGGCGAGGACGTTTTAGCATTAGCCATTCAGAGCAGGTCACTGGCAATGTCAAAGGTCAGTATCGGTTGCGTATTTTAGACAATGACAAAATGACAACAATGGAAGTTGCATTGGTTGAATAATTCCTCCTGGCTTGCGTTTTCATTTAAATCTCCTCATATTACTGCTAGTTTGCTAAAGCATAAATAGACACCCTCAAATTTAGTTCCCCTTCCATGCATGTGTTTGTTGTGAGTCGAAAGTGGCGGGCATTTGTTTCCTTTCTCTCCTCTCCCTCACACACAACAGAGAAGGACTTTAGTATAATGTGATGGTGCCCTTGCTGATACAGGCCTCCCTTTATGTTGCGTGTAATCTGAGCTTTCAGTGCCAGGACTGACCCTCTCTCCCCCTGAATGGAGCGCTGTGGGCCAGGCCGCTGTTTCCTGTGCTTTCACTCTGCTTAGCTCGGCACTACGATTATAGTAAAGCCAGGGGTGGGACCAACACATTTGTGCTGAGGAGACAGGGTCTCTCTCTCTCTCTCTCTCTCTCTCTCTCTCTCGCTCACACACACACACAGCGAGTCTGTGAAGGTGAATGATGGCAAACAGAGTTTGAGTCTCAAGGGCTTTGGATGCCTCTGTTCAATTAATCCTAAGGCTAAAATTTACGCAATCCATCCAGCGAACAGGGAACGTTCTGAGAGCTTAAGCTAACGTTCTGGCAAGGTTCAAAGTTATGACAAACATTCTTCCAGTAACGTTAACAGAACATTCCTTCAAAGTTATGTGGTCTTTAATAATGTCCAGAGAAAATTGAAAAGTAATATTCCCATAATATTTGCAAATTGTAACACACCAAGCTGACCTCGTATTGGCTGCATCTTGGCCAAACAGCTGAACACACCACAAAAACTACAGGTGACTGTCAACTGGTATGTGCGCCTGCGTTTAGGGAAATGACAGTCTATATGAAGCGTGCCACACGAGTCCGGAAAAGTGAAGCCAAAGCGTCTCGATCGCCCTCAGGTGGCTGGATGCAGTATAAGGTCATAAACCCCGCCCTCTCCATGTAATGTAATGGGATGTGACAAATTAAACAATCAATATTGTTTTCAAAGATGATGTTAGTTCAAGTGTTTGTTGGTTTTAGTTAGATGCTATAAAAACGTGGGTTTTGATGTTATGATTGACAGGTTCTCTGAGCAAAGTATCCACTGAAACATCAGCTGACTTTTTCTGGACCTTCAGGAGGAGATTGGAGCTGAACTTCTACGTTTCCAGAACTGTTTATTTTACAGCAACATAATGAGTTGTTCTGCAGTATTAACCGATTCTGCGGGAGTGATATCTTGATATCGTGGCTCCATTTCGCGCTCACTACTGCACAGACTTGGGTTCCGAATTCACTATGCACAGACTCAAGAATCAAGATGTCAGCGCCGAATCATATCAATAACGCTGATCACTTTCTTCATTCCCTGCTCAAGTAAGATGACTTAAAATTAGAACAGACTTCAGTCTGTGCCGTCTGACATCTTTGCTCGCTTACAATTTCGCTTTTATTCTAGAGCACTGACTCGTTCACTAAACTGAACAGCCAATCTGAGGTGTGTTTCTCAAAAGCATCGTTAGCCAACTGCAATCGCAAGAATCGGGTGAACTGCCTCTGATGTGAGGCCGACTATAGCCGATGTTGTAGCCGAAAAAAAAAAACGTGTTATAGCTGATGTGTGGTGTATTTGGTACAATTTTTGCTGTTGTACGAGCTTGCAGAGATGCTTGTTGATGCTAATATGGTCATAGCTCGCATTGTGCGAGAGTAAGGCTGCCATACACTTGAAGATTTAAGCCTGATTTGCAACTCTCAACGATCCGAGGGATGTGGCCCAATTCGGTGCTTCTCGCAACTGACTTTTTGTCCAAAAAATCCTCAATTTGTGATGTCATTATGATTATTTTACTGCTCCCGATCGCACCAGAGCCCGCACAATCACGAATCGTAAATATCAAACAAGACTCTTGATCAGATGCGATAGCCACTGAGGGTGAGCAAGCTTCACCAACTGGATGTTGCATGCTCCTTTGGCTTGGCTTTTTTTTTTTTTTATTAGTATTTGATGAATAGAAAGGTCAAAAGAAAAGCATTTATCTGCTTTATAAATTTCTTGCAACATTATAAATGTCTATAATGTCACTTTTGATCAATTTAATGCATCTTTGCTTAATAACAGTATTAATTTGTCATTTCTTTCTTTTTTTCTCTTAGATCTCTTAATCTCTTAGTTACAAAAGCCTTCCATTTCCAATAAACGCTCTTCTTTTCAACTTTCTATTCATTAAATAATCCTGTTTACAACATTGATAATAATAATAAATGTTTCTTGAGCATCAAATCATCATATAAGAATGGTTTCTGAAGGATCATGTGACACTGAGTGGAGTAATGATGCTAAAAATTCAGCTTTCACAACACAGAAATTAATTATATTTTAAAATATATTGAAACAGAAAATAGTTATTTTAAATTGTAAAAATATTTCACAATATTACAGTTTTTGCTGGATTTTGCTTACTTTGCTTTTGCTTACTTGCTTAACTTTTGACCGGTAGTGTATACATACATATATATACACACACACTCTCACACACGCATATATAAATATAAATATAAATAAATAAATAAATATATATATATATATATATATATATATATATATATAAACGATTTTTTACACCCACCTGATTTTTCAAGTGAAAAATTGTCCCAAATGAAATGTGAAATGAGGACATAGTCAAGGACTTTAATTGCCCTCTTTTCTGGTTAATAAACAGGTTGTAATTTCTGGCAAGTGACTTTCCTCACTGTGTAATAGAAAACAGATAATGATCTGTAAGGAATACCCATCTATTCTTCTCACTCTCTGGTTTTATTTTTATTTTTCACACTCTGTGGTTTTATTTCTTCTCACTGTCTGGTTTTATTTTTAATGTTTCTCACTTCTTGGATTTATATTTATTGTTTCACACTCTCTGGTTTTGGTTTTATTGGAAGAATGATTGAAGCCTGTTTGCACTGATCAAATTCCAAAATGCATTGACTATTTATGAGGAATAATATAAATAGGATTTCTATTATTCTGTTATTTAACACTTTTTCACAAAGACATTGGCTATTAATTGTATTCATCTACAAATCTGAATACAATAAACTATAAAAATGTAAAACGAACAGTGCTTCTGCTTGCATTAGGTTGTTTTATGAACATTGTATGTATTAGTTATAATGATCAAAAGAGAGAAAAGATGAAACTCTTTCTCTCTCTGCATTCTGGACAATAAAATGCCTGAAAATATCTCCATATTTAAAGTTCAGATCATCAGACTAGTCTAATAAGCAAACACCTGTCAATGGCAAGCACTTGGTGATGAGATTTATGATATCAGTCTAGTGCATTTAGTGCAATTTACTTAATTAAAACACAAAGAAAAGGACATTTCAGGACACATCAAGCACACAATGCTAAATGGGCCATTACGGTTTGTTCTGTACACTCTTACACAAAACCTACTAAAATGAGGTCTGTTCTGGAAATGTGTTGACAAAGGCACCCCTTCCTCTGTGGCAGCCCACTTGCATACGGGCCATTGGCATTGTTGTGATGTGCTTGTGTGTGTGTGTGAAGGGTGAGGTCAGATCCAGAGGTCCTGCAGGCAAAATGCCCAACACTCAAAGCAAACAAGCAGGCATTGTCAAGGCAGTGTGTGGTTATCTCTGCATCGCATTTCGACAGATCTGAAAGACACAGTGACAGAGAGAGACCTTTTGATAAGGGTTCACCAGACTGATGTGCGCTATTGGCAAAAGGCACAAACGTGATCACGCATTACATGTTCAAATGTCAAAATGAAGTCATAAGTGTACGGTCATCTGAACTAAACCCATTTACTTTCTTAATACACGTTCCTCGTGTTATTGTGCACGGTATTACAAATAAATTGCTTATTATTTTCAGTGTAAAAACAGTTTTTGCTCCTTAACATTTTTTGTGGAAACAATGACACCATTCAAACATTGGTGGTACGATTACGAAAACATGAGAAATTAATTACTTTTATTCATCAAGGGTGCATTGAATTGATCAAAAGTGACAGAAGACATTTATGTTACAAAAGACATCCATTTAATAAAGCAGCACAACTGTTTTTAATAATAATGTTTCTTGAGCATCAAATCATCATATTAGAATGATTTCTGAAGGATCATGTGACACTGAAGACTGGAGTAATGATGCTATAAAACTGTGATGTCACAGTAGGGGAAAGCCCCGCCCATGACTGGTGACATAGATCTCACCCTGAGTGAGCCGCACATAGTTCGCCATGTTTATATCCTCACTATAGCACCTATTGATATAATGTCTGTGCCGCATAAACATTACAAATGTTTTTGGATGTACCAATTTAAGAGTCTCTCAGCTCTGAGCCACTGAGGACACAGTGGGTAAATTTCATGTATGAAAAATGTGCCAAAGAAATTAGGTAAAGTCTTGTTCAATGCTGTATTTGCACAAAAGTGCATTCTGAAAGATGGGTAGATACTAGGGGTGTAATGTTACCCTCATGTCACGATTCGATACATATCACGATACTGAACTCATGATACGATATTATTGTGATACTCTAAGACATATGGGAAACGTTTAACAAAAAATGTACTTTTGATTAAAATGCTAAATTTGGTATTACATTGGGGGTGGATATGAATAAGCTTGGACAATGATGACACCAGAACAAAAATATTCATGATTCTTAAAGGCACAGTCTATATTTTTCGCAGCAAGGGGTCCCTAAACTCTTCAAAATAATAACAAAGGTGTAGATTGATGAGCATGGAATCATGGAACTTGTCGTCATGCCGATGGATCTGATAATGTTTATGGGGAAATAATATGTATGGATGAGTGAATGTTTTCAAACATGACTGTGGTATGAAGCTGGCCGAGAATCACAGGCGACAGACAGATATCAGTGGCACACACAAGTCCCAGCAATAAAGAAATGAGGACATTTCATTCCACCGAACTACTCACAAGTGCTGAAATAATACTCTTACAGGTCAGTTTATTTGACGAATTGAAACTGTGAGGTAACGCAGCGCTGTTTCACTTGGTCTAACGTTACACTATCCTACTAAACTGCATTTGAGTGTGTTGAATGAGTTGTAATGTTTAGTATTAGTTTGTCGTCTGTATGAGACTTAACAGTACGCTAGGTCAACATTATAATATCATACCGATAACATTTCATCGTGTTGAGCTATCTAACATCGATTTGTCTTATGTACATTATCTTGTCTAATAACGTGTAAGAGCGCCGTCTCTGTCAAGTCAGTTTGTCGCAAAGCTCTCGCCATCTTGGAAACGCCATACCGATGTTGAGCCTTGTTTTATTTCTCCTTTTGTCCCAAAGTGTGCTTGCCATGGTCTATAATGTTTGAATGAAATGTCCTGACAGATGTTGCGCATCTGTCCATGTCTGTTGCCATGGTTACTGTGCATTACAACCAGGTATAACGCATACATTACGTCTTTGACAGGCGACAAAAGAGGGACGGGGCACTATTTAAAATTGCGATTTTCTCTGAATTTGCAAATTCTTGGAAACATTTAGGATAATGTAAATACACAGCTGAACATAATATATAACAATGTGCAAGTGGTTTTTGGATATTTTAATATAAAAGATTTACATATTGTGCCTTTAAGCTGAAAATGAATTATTTTAGACGAGTATGTTTGTCACTGACTAGATACATTTAAAATAATGTAGGCCACTTTTTACCGGTAACACAAGACATTTGGCATTATCAGGACCCACAAATATTCCCCCATTGCATTATTATACATTATATTCAACATTATATATATAGTACTTAATTGTAGTACTGACACTACAAACTTGAACTTTTTCTCACACAGTAATTTTAATTTTGGGTGAACTATACACAATACAGATTGTTGTATTTTTTTATTGCGATATATTATTACACCCCCAGTTGATATCAAACTTCGTATCCAGAACAAATATCACACTTCATATTTTGTGTATGTTTCCAAATCGGGTTTCTGAATGTGCTTGTTAGCATGCCGTACAACTAACGTGGCTAAAGTTACTATCGTCTCTGACTGTATTCACAAATATACCAGACTAAATGTCATTGCATGTCAAATTATGATTATAACCATAATTAAAGAAACCGATATCTGTTCTATCTCCATGCAGCATATATTCTCTGGCTCTATGGACTTCCTGCAAGAGTTCCAACATGATGAGCATCTTTACAGATGATCATGTTGGAATATGCTAATCGATAAGTTGAGTAAAATTACCTCCACAAAAGCAACATAAATGTATCCACTAACCTTTCAGAAATGTCCTGTTGCATTCTAAAAGTTGTAACTTCTTCCTGAGTCTCTTCATCAGTGTCTAACTCCAGTCTGAACCATGTAAGGCTGAACACAGTTATTGACAATCGCCATTTTGGATGCGTGAGATTCTCCATCTTTGTTGTTGCTGAGTATTCTAAGTGCGAGCTGTTAAAGCTCCGCCCTCTTCTGGAAAGCGCGGCTCATTAGCATTTAAAGGGACACACACACAAAAAATGTGTTTTTGCTTCCCCCATACAGAGGCAAATTGTACATGCTATAATATAAATATAATATAAAAAAAGGATCTGTGGGGTGTTTTGAGCTGAAAGTTCTTGGGACATCAGAGACTATTTCTAACACAAAGCTATCTTATGGCTTCAGAATATAGCATGTAGGTTATGGCATTCGGTACTTGATTAAAGTAAAAAAAAAAAGAAAAAATCTAATTTTTAGATGTGGTAATGAAGTACTACAGAGAACTGGGGCTCAAGGGTCAAGGGCTCTACACCACCCTCGCTTAAAGCCATATTACAGCAATCAGCAATTATATAGTCTGCTGTTACACAATGAACAGTAAAGAAAAAATAACGTCCCGTGAAGCTCCAGCACCATGTTTTATGTGGGTGTGTGTCACTTTTCCTGGTATTTATAACACAGCACGATTCTAACAGCTGCTCTCTGCCATACCTCTCAACTTTGGTAAAACACACTGCTAATGAGCTTTCACTCAGGAAACCGCTTGCTAAGTGCTAACCTGACCTGAGTTTACACTGACTGACTGGAGAAATCTGAAGTAATGAAATCAAATGCTGGCGCTGGCACAAGCTACTCACCCGTTGTCATGGTAAAGCAACTTTGAGGAGAAAAGCGTCAGCTGGGTGAAAATGTCATGTATGTGTACTTGTTATGGAAACTTGCCCTGTAATTGGAGTCTGATAGTCTTAATGGTTCAGGCGGGGTCCAAGACGAACACTTCAAATAAATGCGATGCTATTTTTGAGCTGCGTTTGGCTGCATGTGTTCAGCAAATCCTCTCATGTGTATCGTATTTTGGTAAATTGATGTAGCAAAGGAGTGAATTACTAAGCCACAGTGTGAAACATGAAACAAGATAACTCAGGATTACATTTGCAAATGGATAAAAATCTGTCTTTAGGTTAACGGTTTCAAGTTTGAGAATGAAACCTGTCTTTATGGTTGTCTGTCACACAGACATTTCGAAAAGCTTACTATAAAGTAATAAAAAACAATAATAATAATTACCTGCACTATCATGAACAATGAAATATACTTCTTGTTCATTATTTTTCCCATAGGGATTTTGTTAAAGACTTATAAGCCATGAACCAGCCAACCAGTTACAAGGTGAATAACGTTACAAACTTTGATTTAACTTTGACATAAAACTAATCATTTACAAATGATGATTATATGCATATAAACAATTTATTTTAGATTATTGCAAAATATGCATATACAAACATTCCAGTGTTTTGTGAGATCGAATTAATCACGTCATTCACAGTACTTCATGGGAGTAGGCGGCGTTTGGCTTTTTTTGACTCTGATTGGTATAATTTTATGTACTGCATCATGGGTAATGTAGTTTTTCAGAAGGAATTCTACTGTTAAACACAATCATTTAAAAAAAAAAAAAGTTGAAATAATGAACAGAAGCAAATATCATGGATTAACAACTTCGTAGCTCACAGTAAGGGTGTCTTTAAAGGTTTGTCGTTAAAAATCAATTTCCCTATGGAGAAAATAGATGGAGTTTTTACCTCCGGAACCATTGTAAAATGTTGTAATCGCCTGATTTAGAACATTATTTACAGCAAATAAATAATATAATAATATATAGACTTATTAACATTTAAAAGGAAGGAGAAGGTTCTTCTTGTATCTTTTGCTGTTGAGGTCAGAGGCCATGAATTCAATTCAACGGTTTGGTATTTTCGGCAAATTCATCCGTTAAACATGTAAAACATGAAATAAACTTTGCAGGGTAAACAAAAATTCTAAATTCTTAAATTTATATATATATATATATATATATATATATGTCTAAAAAATGTGTTTGTAATATGGTAAAAATCTGCACATATGGTACTTTTTTCACTATGTGGCGTCTCTAATTCCTGTCCCAGGAACAGCTTGTCCTTTTTGGACCCTCTTTCATTTCCCCTCAGGCAGCACTGAAATGAAAAACAGAGAGAATGTACGTGGTAATGCGCGAGGCCGCTGAGGTGCTCTTCATGACAGATGGCTGGTAGGTTGCATGCCAACGTGTTGTGCGATTCTCCGGGATACTTATCCTTTCAGATTCATCAGAACAGGATATTGCCCTGGGATCCTCTCAAGAGCTCAAACCTCCAGCTCCACTTTAATCTGTTTGTCTTTTAACCATGAGATTAATGCATGGAACAATCAGCCTGGGAGAATGTGGCATGTGACGTAGTGTGAGGTCATCATGCACTCACTGAAACAGACTGCAGTGGAATGGGAAGTGCTCTTCTCTCCTCAAGGTTGTTTTTGGTTGCCAGCAAAGCAAAATCCCACGAAGTAACCTATTTCTTGATACCAGGGTCCTCATTTAAATAATGTTGCGTAGAAACCATCCTACATTTGATCTAAGATCATTTATCAAATGTGCGTACGTGTCATTCAGAGAAACAAAGTACACCTCACCACCAGATGTGAAATCTATAAATCCCAAACTGAATGGTTTCAGATCTCCGCCTTGCAGACGCCCCCTAATTAATGTCATTAGCATATAAAAGAGCAGCTGTCAATGTCCAGATCTTTTACTTGAAAATGGCAAGCTGTAGGCCTAATTGCTCAATTTCAAATACATTCAGTACTCCGACACTCTGCCGTAAGTTAAAGTGCTTAGACCCTGACATCCACATCAAAGCCTTATAAATATGAATATTGGCATGGATTTTGGCGTACACACTACAACTAACTTTTGTAATACAGTTAACAATGTCTGATCTGCCTATACATAGGCCTAATTTATTTTTCTGCTTTCAAATGCCTGCTATGTACAGATTTTATTTTTTATTGTATTAGATTTTCAGTCTCACTATTAAATATCACATGAAAATCACAGCAAAAGTACCAATTTGATTAGCAGAAACCCTTTTTTTAAATGCCTGTTCACACCAAGAGTGATAATTATAACGATAACTATAACAAGAACGATATTAGCGTCCACAACCAGCAGACGATATCGTTCTGTTTGTTCTCAGTGCCAGCTGTAGTTTTGTCGTCTGCTGCTTTAAATGCTCGAGCTCTTTAAAGCAGAAAGGATTCTGATTGGCTGTCAATGTTTTTATCGTTCATCAGCTGGAGAAAATTGTTCTGAAAGTGATTCCAACAATATCGTTCCTCAGGGTTGTTATCATTATAGTTGCGGTGTGTAGTGTGAACTCTACTGTAGGCTACTTTTATATTTAAAACTATTTTTAGATCTACACCTTTATCGTTATAGTTACGGTGTGAAGGGGCCTTAAGATAAATACAATTAGTTCCAATGATGAAAGTGCTTTATATGGCTAATTTTGTTTTTGAGTGTAGATTGTATTTGATTTTTGTAAGTTTTGCTTGATGTGAAATATGTGCTGGAGAACTAATGAGATGTTAGGGTTAGGGTTAGGGTTATTTTTGGACTGCTTTTGAAGTGGAGAATGAGGATTACGTGCTTTTGGAAGTGCAAAGTCAAAGCACTTGTTCATTGAGACACCAAAAGTAAGTTATGTTGACTTAATGATGGAAGATCTGGGGTGATAACCCAAGCATTGCTGATGAAAACCATTTTGCTTTCAAAAACTTGTGTTGGTAACCCAAAACAGGTGACTGATGAGCTGCATATTTTCATAGCAACTCTTTGGTTTCTTTGAGGGCACTATAAATCATATATGAAAGCATCTGCTGAAGAGAAATGCATTGATGAATAAAATTAAGGTGAAATGGCTGTAGTTTCTACAACAAAAAACAATTGTACCATATTTGTTTGCGATAAATGACTAATGGACTTTGTGAGGTCTTGACAAGTATATACCTTTTGCAAGAAAATTTTCATTCAGAAATTTCTTGCAAATTTCACAAACAATTACAAAGAATGGGCAAGTAATGCACTGAAATAGTATTTAGAATAGTATAGTCTTTATTTACAACAGTGTTAATCTAAGAAAATCAATGCAAAACATTAAAAATGTGTTTGGCAGTTTCTATATTACATCATAAACATCCAACTCAATGTGTGTCCTCACCTCCGTGGTCGATGAAGAAACCCAGCACACTGTCTGCCATCGGCAGCCCTGTGGTACCAAACATGGCCAGGGCAGCATCAGGTTTACTCAAGGCCTAATAATAGTCCCAGCTGCCTCGCCCCGCACAGGCCAGAATGTGCGGGTCCTGCCAGGGAACACTCTGTACGCACGTTCCACGCATTTCTCTGTGCTGACAACACAGCAAGGACTCCTACTGACCCGTCCTGACATTGGCATCCAGCCACCGCATGTACTGTATACCCGCATACATCAGCACATGTGGATATTTAAAACACAATGACGCCAGAGTTGAAAACTCCGACTTAAAGCACTCCATCTATGCACAATATATTCATTTACATAAAACAAATAGTTGCGCAAACAGTTTAAATTGATTTTTGTATGAACCTGACAGATAATTGACCGTTCACAAAGACCCGCCCCCTTTAGTTACTGTTGCTATGTCCGACAAGCAATGCGATCTCACGCCACACATCATGTTCTCACACAGTGAAAAATATATCCTGGAGCAAAGAGGACACTGACAACACATCGACAGACGAGACAGAGCAGGCTACTATTGATATGAAACAGTTTCAAATTTAAAATATTGTAATTTTTTAAAGAAGTTTAAACAATAAATACTGTATAGTGTCTCTTTAATGTGTCGTGACAGATCGCTGTAGCTCCTTCAAGCGGCTCGTGAATCAACCATCTCTTCATACTAGTTCATGAATGGACATCAGAAGGAATGTTGTTTCAAACGTGTAAAGACGTGAGTACACACAATTTTTCAAAAGTTCACCAACGTTAACCTAATAACTCCTCTGACTGCTTTGTCAGACAAAATGGCGGATTCTGGGTTATGATTGGACAGATCGCCTGTCAATCAAACTGCCGGCGAAGGGTCAATTGTGAAAACATTTTTAATTAAAAGTTGTTTTTTAAAAAAAAAAAAAAAAAAAAATTATTCTATATAAATAGTTTTAATGTATTATTTAATATTATATCATCCATCCATTCTCCAAAATGCTTATCCTTTGTAGGCTTGTGGGGATGTGATTCATTATTATGAATTATTATTATAGTAATTAAAAAACAGTTCTGAACGAGTTCCCATGACTTCTTGGCTGCTTTTCGTTCACTGTGTGAATAAAATAGCACACACACACACACACACACACACAAAACTGTTAACAGCACTTCAAAAATGTAATAGCATTGTCTTCTTCTTTATGAGCTCCATCTAAACTAAATTATAGTACAATATAGTATTATTTTGTACAATAGATTCACCCCCACAAATACAAACATTTATTTATAAATAAATAATAGTGATTTTTTAACATTTACAACTGTTAAACCCCCTTTGAAAATGCAACGGCATTGTGTTATTTCCTTTTTCTTTTCTCCTTGCTCATACATACACACTCTTATCTTATCTAAAGCTCACTGCTGCCACATATAAACAATAAAACTCCATGAATATTTAGCTGTTGCGTCTTACCCCCAGTGGGAAGACATGGTTTGAATGAGATAACTGTATTAGATGTCTGAGTGTGCCGTGATAAATCTGCATGCCACAGCACTGTAGTTCGCCTTTAAAAAAAAACAACAACTTGCTCCTCATTGTGCTAATTACAGCTTTGTGACAGGATACAATCACAGAGAATTCACTCAGCATGTGAGGTTTAATAACTCATATAAGAGCAAAATCCAAACATCTTTCAATTTTCTTCATATTATTCAGATATACTGTTGCCTTTATGTGATTTGAGTCTGAGCTGAATCTCTGTTTGTTTCCTGAACACCACAAGAAAGATGTAAAATCTCTGTAAATGGCTGCAAGAAAAGGCATTTGAGTGAGTTTCCCCTTATCTTCCTTCTTTTTCTGGGGTTTTGTATATACTCCTCAGACAAGAGGAAATTATTTATACATTCAGTACAATGCAAAAACTGTTTCCCTGAAGTATTTCTGTCTTGTTTTCCAGCAAAACTATTTAAACACTGTTAAAACAAGATAGTTTCTTGAGAAGCAAAACTGCATATGATATTTTTGATAGAATATATCTTTAGAATAATAGAATATACTTTTTTAACCCACTAGCAAATGATAGCCACTTCTTGTTTCAAGCAAATGGAGTTTAATATTTACATTAACGGCGTGACACCATTTAACTTCTCAAGTAAATTTATCTTGTATTAGGGATGCATTTTGTTCTACCGATTTTTTTCTTGTTGTGTGTGTGCGCAGTTTGTGCGCACTTTCTCATCAACATTTAAATTCTGTTGCAGTGAGCTTTTTCAATTTTGTCAGTCTATAAAGCATTTCCCACCTTTCCGTGTTTAATTGGATGCTATAAATTCACAGAATTTATGTCTTTCTGTTCTCAGCTCGAATACAAAAGGACAGAGGACAGGCGCAGTAATTCACATGGGGGTGTAGAGCTAACACCACTCCACAGAATTGCCTTTTGTTCAGTGTCTGGTGGATCAGAACACCCTCAGAATGAGCCTTTCTCAAACTCCACCAAAAAAACTTTTTTGTGGCTACCCATACGAAATACTCATTAATACATTTTTAGCACAAAATCATGCAGATTTCTTCTTTAAATAGAGTTCTGAAGGAGCATTTTCAAATAATCACAACAATTCCAAGTATGTAAACATCCTGGCTATCATCACAGCCAAGTCACTTCAAAGTCACCTTTTTTGTTTATGCACAAAAAGTATTCTAGTCGCTTCATAACAGTAAGTTTGAACCACTGAAGTCACATGGACTGTTAACAATGTCTTTAGCACCTTTCTGGACTTTGAAAGTGGTGGTTAAAATGACTGTCTATGGGGGATGAAAAAAACTCTCGGATTTCATCAAAAATATCTTAATTTGTGTTCCAAAGATGAACGAAGGTCCTACGGGTGTGGAACGACATGAGGGTGAGGAATTAATGATAGAATTTTTTTTTGGGTGAATTAACCCTTCAGTGTGTGTGGAAGCGACCACTGCAAAGACTTTTGTTCTTGGTGTCAGAAGTAGCACTTGAAGTACTTCAGAAACAGAACGGGGCATCAGTTTACGGTCGGGAATTTGTCGTCACGTCAACTCGGATCCATTGTAGACAGCATCACTTATTATAATGGGTTCTGTTTGCTTTTGTCGCGTCGCACCACTCGCGTCTGGTGTAAGAATGGTAACTATAAAGATAACTATATTAGCGTCAACGCCAACAGACGAATAATATTGTTTGCTATGAGGGGCATTTACACGATACTGTTTTCAACTAAAAACAATAGTCTTTTCTTCCCTATTGTGACATATATCTGAGTGAAACGTCTTCTTGAACAAGAATACATATAGGACGGGACTTGATTTTGTCCATCAGGTATTGATTGGATGGTTGTGTTTTGCTATTGGTCAATCTCACAGGTTGTCCCGCCCTCACGCCAGTGTACACGTCATCAGAGAAGAGATGTCACTGCAAGGGGAAGTTATTTTGACTAAGGATTACAAGGGCACAAGAACCAAATAATAATAATAATAATAATAATGATGATGATGATGTGCAGTAAATCATTTACAATAAATACTGCAACATTCCATAAAACATAAAAGGGTGAATTTCAATTTCATGGTGACTTTAAAATGCTCTGATTGCCTGTCAAGTTCTCATCTTGCTCCAAAGATTTTGTTCCTCTGTGTCATTATTGCTGTAGTTGGGTGATGTGCACTTCACTGCTCTCATAAAATTAGAATGATTATTAAAACATAATAATTACAGTTATTCTTTTTGTGAACGGGCCTGAAGAAGAAGATACAATCCCCATTAGTCGTGTTACGATTCTCCAGCAACATGAAATGGCTCCACTGCAATACGTTTACATGAAAATGCCTATTAGTCACTCGCTACTAGCAATATCAATCATAAATACACTTGTGTGGGTGACTGTGGCGTGCAGAATAACAACAATAAGAGTCATTATGATATCATTTGCTTCTAAAAACATTCTCCCACCTTTTTTGGCTTTATACACAGAGGGAGTCCTCTCTTCTCTTCCCCGGAGCTTTACCCTGGAAGGAAAACACACCTTTACATGCACAATAAATAACGTCTCTCTGTGAGACCTGACAGTCAGTTCATTTTGCACAGCCAACCATGACTTTTAGGGGAATGGACTCGGTGTCATGCTGTGACAAATGCAAATAATATTGAATGTGCGTGTGGAGAGGCGCTTTATTTATGATAGCGATAGCTGCTGGGGTCGGTAGAAAGTCAGAGTTATGTGTTAAACGGTAAAACCAGGCTTCAGTTCGGCCCAACAATGCCAGGCTGAGCAGACACACATTCTGGCATCCGACTCAATGAGGCAGCTGATTTATGCAGTTGGTTATGCGCTATATTATTCCCTCACTTTGGTTATTATAGTGTACGCGTCTATTTCTTCCTACTTGCTACTGGCTAAAAGTAATTATAGAGCAGGGATGCGATGACGGCCTGAGAAGATCATCCATTTACAATGAGAGGTTTGCCTGCCATCTGTGCTATTTGTTTAGCATTATAATGAGAGAAAAATTCTGTATCTCATGGAAGACAAGCTGGATCAGAGAATACTGCTTTATATTGTGGAAAAACTAACATGATGAAGATGCTAAGAAAGACTAATCTTTATTAACACATATGATGATGAAGAAAACTTTCTGAGGTCTGAAAAATGTCTGGGTCACATTTAACCTTAAAATCAAGATTGAAAAAAAATACAAAAATAAATTTGAATAGCCTACAGAAAATGAAGTAGTATATATATATATATATATATATATATATATATTATATATATATATATATTTAAAAATAAGCACATTTACCACATTTGCATGTATTATTATTGTTGTTAGTAGAAGTAGTTATATTATCACTAGAATAGTGCATTTGATTTTTTTTCTGTTGTACTGTATATATGTATATACAGTATTAATAATGTATATTTATATATATGTATATACACACACACACACGCATACATACATTTATTAGTTCATATATATAAACTAGTGAACTGTACTTCTACACCATTTATTAATCTTTGTTAATGCTAATTTCATCGTTTACCAATACATTATTAAAATCTTGCTAACATTAGTTAATGCACTGTGAACTAACTCTAACAATGAACAACTGTATTTACATTAACAAAGATTTGTAAATACAGTATCAAATGTATTTCTCATGGTTAGTTCATGGTAGTTCATATATTAATGTTTAACTAATGAACTTTATTATAAAGTGTTGCCATTATTATATATAATTATAAGATTGTTGATTTTGAACATGATTTAAATCTCAGACATCTACCATTTAATGTAAATACTTAAAAAAATAATAAAATGTAGATCATGTTTTAATTTCTATGTTTTTGCATAATGAGAATGAGATTGAATTACATTAGTCATGGGAAATGTGCTGCATTGTCATGAAAATAACCTTAATGGTCCTAAAAAAACAACCTAGTTTTCTTTTAAGCAAAACATAATGTCTTACTAATGATTTTGGGGTGAAAATGATCTTGAAAAGGTCTTGAGTGAGGTGATATTCACAATCATATGACTCAATACTACATTAGATATGTTTATGGCATGTGACTCTACAAGACAATTTCAGAAATCAGATTAGGTGTATCATGTTCTAGATTTCGCACTATCCTCTTCAGCCAGCTTTCTAAATGAAGCTACTGACCCATTAAGCTTGCACATAAATTATTCCTTATTGATGAATTAAGCACTGGAGCAGAGGATTCTTCTGGAGAAAAAAGACTGCAGCATCGTAATTTCCCATTATTCTGCTCACTCACCCACGAGATTGGTTTGAACACTCTTAAGACATTGATTATGGCAGTGTGAATCATCCATTCATACCTTAATTTGTTCATTCATCAACTTAATCACTCATTTTTATTAAAAATGAAGATTGCATGTAGTGTCACTGTCAACTCAACATGATGATATGCATTGCATAATTTATGCCAAAGCCTATGACAGTGTAACATACAATGACAGTCAATGAGAAAACCCTGCTGGATATAAAGCTGCAGACACACGGACATTTAAATGAATTACACCCTCACTGATGCAATTGCGCTCCCCAGTGGAGGATTCAGGAACCCTGAAACCCTGATCTATTAGCTATTGAAAGCATTACTTTACAGATACAGGACAATCTATAAAACTGATCTCACATCACCAGAAATGAATGCTTTTGTGTTTTCTCGCAAATGTACGTTTTTACAGAAACTTATGTAAAAATGTAAAATGCAAAACAATCATGTTATTTTTCCAAAATGAAAACTGGATGCCATTCACTGAATTAAGCATAAAACGAGGTCATGTGACAACACTCTAGTACGGAACTGTTTACATAGTGCATACTGTTTCACATATTATTTTCTTAAAGAAGTGGGTTGTTTACTTTATTTAACCAGGAAAGTCACTTCAAAATGTATTCTCATTTATAATAGCAGCCTGGCAGGAGTATACAGTAGCCTATATACTGACTAGTTAGCAGACCTGCTATTGAATAGATTTATCAAATAAATAAATAAGTGAATGTTAGCGGGAAATATATAAATAAAGATAGTAGACAGTAAGTTAATATACTCTGTCAGATGCATTCAGTTGAAAGCAACTGGTCTTGGTTTTTTATGCTGTACATCAATTGTTCTCTTCTGCAGACTCCCACCCTTACAGGACATCACTAGAATCCTGATCGCTGTGGGAACCTCTTCCTGGTATGAATGGACCATATGCACGCCCACTTCTGCATACGGAATGAGACATTTCATTTGCATAATTTACTTCCAGAAGAAACGAATGCCCCTGTCAGAGTACGCAAATCAATGGACACCAAAGAAAAGTGCCTGAGAGCGACTTTTGAGGCACCAGGAATAAGTAGGCAGGATAAATCTGAAGCAGGAGTACTTGAACACTGTCAAGTGCATGAGGCCCTTCGACTGCAGGGGTCAAGATGTTTCAGCATTGCAAATCTCATCCTAATGCCAAAAAAATCCTAACATCAGATAAAGTTTGCATACTTATGTGTCATCTGCATATTTATGATAGGAAATGTCACAATGACGAACCAAAGGACACATGTACCAAGAAAACATTGTGGGACCTAAAATAGAGCCCTGAGGGAGACCTTATTTTTGAGGGGACCACAGAGGATGAAGCATTTGCAAAATTAACAGAGAATTGTCTGTCCTGTAAATATGAATGAAGCCATTTTAACGCTCTTCCACGAATGCCAACCTCACATTTCTGAGATCCAATGTAATTAAAACAACTGCCAGCCCAGAATCAACTGCTATTAAGAAGTCATTCGACACTTTTCCCAGAGCTGTCTCTGTACTGTGCCCAGCTCCGAATCCAGATTGGAATGTATCCAGGATATCGTTCTCCAATAAAAATGGAGTAATTTGAGATAAAAATGCTAGTTTCGAAATTGTCTGAAAATTATTCAAATCAAGACCTGTTTTTTTGATTTGAGGAGATACCACTGGCTGTTTGAGACAGGAGGGACAAAACCATTATATAAGGAACTATTCACAATAGGTAGTATACTAGGGCCCATGGTTACAACCACGTCTTTTAAAAACCGGGGAGGAAAAGGGTCCAAAGGAGTAAATGACAGTTTTGACTATATTCAATATACAAGAACATGGCATGGGAGCTTTTAGAACAATAGAGGGTACAATATCTTTGCTTATTAGTTCAATTTTTACAAATTATTTTATTTTTACAGAGTTCTGCAGTGAGACGTATTTTTGTAGGCCAACCAGAAGTTAGTTTCACACTGGTTTCCTCGACAAAAACCCAATAGAACTTTTCCATTGGCTTTTTGATTATGGCAGAAAATAAGCTCTGCACGTCATCCACCAATGTTTATGATACTTAAACGTTTTGTCCATCAAGATTATTTTAACGAATGAACAAAACTTTTACGAATTTAGAAACTTAACTGCCAGAAATGAAAAGCTAACCTTAGGTTTGAAACGAACGTCACCACCACCAAGCTTCTGACAACTCTTTAAGACTTTACAAAAAAAAAAAAAAGTTTGTTATAATTGTTTTCAAGAGCGTGATTATAAAAGCAACGAGACTGTGAAAGTGGACTAGTGAGATGAGTTTACATGTTCGGCTGAAGACAACTCGAACAACCTCTGTAACGTTAGTCCAGTTTAGCAACTTGTCTTTTTCAAGACACTTAAAAGCTTTTAAAAAAATTTGAATGGGGTACTACTGATGTTTTATGTCATAGAATAAAATGTGAAAATATCTTGTGTTCACCACAGACTTTATTTCAGGCTTTTAACCAAAATCCCATTAAAAAAACAAAAACAAAACTATTGTCTTCGAGAGGATGGAATAGGAAATGCTAAAATGCTAACTCATTTCCGGGTTTTGGCCTACAGAAATATGTCATCCCTGCAGCACTCTATTATCATTATTGAAAACAGATGTGCCGCTTAATGGTTTTATGGAAAGTGAGACTTTTTTAAGGACAAATAGAAAGTTTAAAAATGAGCAGCATTTATTTTAGTAGAAATCTTTTTTTTTTATTTTAGAAATGTCTTTACTATTATTTTGATTAATTCGCCCTTGATAAATAAAAGTATTAATTTCTTTAAAAAAATCTTACTGAACCCAAACTTTTAAACTGTAGTGTACTTTCTAAAAAGTGAACACTTCTAATGCTGACCAGTAGATGTCAGTGATTCTGCCAAACAATCAAAATTTACTATAGCAACAGTAGCAACCATTACCACACGACCATAAACTGTGGTATTATATTCGACTTGAATAAAAACACCAGCAAAAATAGAAAAGAAACAAAAGGACAGATTTTGTTTACTTGCACTGTCTGAAAACTCTGTTAGCATTTTGCTAATGGAATAACAGCAACCTTACCTGTAGCAGCCAAGGTAATTTGTCAGAAACTATGGTTAATTTGTGATTTTGTTAGGAAGTTGTTATGAGTCTTTCTTACTGACAAAACACATGTTACTTACACTTTTATACAAAGCAACTTTGTAGTTCTCTGGGAATCGAATCTTTCTGTGGAGCTATACAGGAAGACATTTTGGGTTGATTACAATTGCAGCATATATTCACTGAATATAAAAACAATAAAAGAGCATGAATACAATTCCTCCATCTCCTGTACCGCTGTTGGCTTTTGAGTTTTCTTTGATGATGGAAAGATTGTATTAAACTTATATTGAGTTTTAGATGCTTTAGATCAATAGCTGTAACTCCCACAGACGCCTTTAAGTGGGACACGTCCCCTCAAATATTCAGATTAGTGCCCTTCCGATGAGGTCTTTTCAATGCTTAGTTCTTAAACGTACATTTTGCTACCGCAAATCTCAAATATGCACGTACAGTGTTGCGCAGTGAACATCCAGCATTCATAACTAATGGTTAGCAAACAAGAAAACAACGATCTTTCTTTTTTTTTGCCCACTGAACTTGAGCCTGAGTGTTTCACTTGACACTTGTCAACAGTTTTAATGAAACTTCCCCACTCTACATTCCCAACATCCACCCCCAAGCCAATCCTATCTCTGATTCTCTCCCTCGCTCTTTTCATTCTTTTCATGAGCCTCTTACGGGGTCATGGATGAGGCCCTGTCAGCCAGCCTGAGGTAGCAGCCATCGGAGGCCCACCCTAGGGAAAAAGCATGTGTTATCCCTCTCCCTCCCATCCAGCTCCAGTCAAAAGTTCAAAGCCGTGCCTTTAAAACAGAGAGTGGTGTGTGTGCTGGCTCCCCTCCCATGCAGGGTCACAGCTTGGCTGGAGTTGGAGCTGTGGAGATGAGAGGGACGGGCGGCTGGGGGGAGGCGGAGGTTCTCACATGAAAGGTCTGCAGCCGAGGAGAGAGTCCCAGACCCAGACACAACACAAGGGATCAGACTGGCCCCCCATCCCCCTTAGCCGCAACACTTCCCACCAAAGAACAGCTGGAATGTGACCTGTTCCAGAACCAAGGCCAGGACTGACCGACAATAGAATCCATCGGGATTGGGGGGTGGGGCTGCTGTTCTATCATGAAGTATGTCCCCCCTTATCAAAGCTCATTCAAAAACGCCTCATGAAGCCCCACAACCACAGCTATGCAAGCTTGCAGAAAGTTTCGCAACAAGAAAGATCCAGGATTTGATTGGAAATGTCTTTAATCGCCTCTCTGGTGTAGTTCCATAAAAGTTTAATAGAATTTCAACTGCTCATAAAATAATAGTAATAATCTCAATATACGTTTGCCATTGTATGGTTTGACAAAAAACATGTAACATACTTTGTAAAGCACGTACATAGACTACCTTTGTTTCAACTTATGGTAGTAATGTAAAAGCATAAATAGACGGAACAAAGTACAATGATTACAGACTATGAATTAAAATAAGGTGCAAGAGTATTTAACATGTCATGTTTTTTAGTTTAAGAATGACATGGCTTCATAATTAAAGGTGAAGTGTGTAATTTTAGCGGAAAACGAAATTGTTTTCAGACAGGTTTCCTAAACACTCTCCCATTGGTCAGACAAACAGAGTCCTACCACAAACTTGCAGTACTGGATCAGCCAGCGTTGCTGTGCCGGGCTGCTCAAACTAATTAGCAACGTGTTAGAATTGCCTCTGCATGTTAAGATGGGGTTTATTCTGTCTTCGAAAAAATGACACACTTCAGCTTTAATGAAATCTTCATGAAGTATAAATAAAGTTTTAGGTTAGTAATTTTTAACCACCTGCTTCCACTGAAGAATCATGTTCAGTAACCGCCTGCAAGGCATTTGTTCTGAGACAGGTAGACAGAGTCTAGTTTTAATAAAACATCTGTGGCTTTTTAGTCAAACTAAAATAACTGGACTCACACTACAACATGTAGATGTAAATACGGTAATACTTTTGTATAAAATCATCTTGTATATATGCATGCCAGTGTGTGTCATTCACACAGTGTAATCCACGTTTCATCTCTCTATGGATAATTCAAGCAGCTTTATGCTGCGGCAGAAGCACAACATATGATTGTAGAAACTACAAGTCAAGTTTGTGAGCGAGTCTGCTTCGTGAAGAAAAGCAGGTGAGAGGCAGGCACGTTGGTTTAGGACAGGGGTGTCCAATCCTACTCCTGACCTGGAGGGCCACCTTGGAGCAGAGTTTAGCTCTAGCCTTAATTAAACACACCTGAACAAGCTAAATCAAGGTCTGCAGAATCCCGACAAACTTACATGCAGGTGTATTAGAGCGAAACTCTGCAGGAGAAGTGGCCCTCCATGAGCAGGGTTTGACACCGCTGGTTTAGGACGTCCAGAGATTTAGGTATTGTTAGCGCTTTAGTACTTCGTGCTGCTGAACTCCTTTAAAACATCGCAAGTCTTTTTGTTGATAACCTCACGGAGTTTGCGGACACGCCGTACACTGGAAGTGGCCACGAAGCTGTCGGGCTGCAGCACGGCCATGCCATGGTGAACATCCCCCATGATGATCATCTGTCCCTCGGCTCTCGTTATGTTCGGACAGGGACAGTTCCAGTCCATGTTGAGCAGTGTCACCTCCAGAGGCTCTTGCCCGAAGAACCGTAACCCCATCTTCTCGTCCTTCAAGATCTCCTCTACCGTGATGAGTGCGTGTCCAGAATCGTGGTCCTCGGTCAACTCCGAAATACGACCCAAGACAACAAAGTCGCTCTTGCAGAAGCTGGGGACCATCTTTTGCCGGGGTTTGCATGGCTTGCAGTTGTGGGTCTTGGGAAAAGGGCACATCTCCTCACAGGCTTCCTTGCTCTCGAAGTTGTTCTCGTTGCCGCCACAGCCTCCATAAACAAATGACTGGCATTTCTTGAGCGCATGGCTGTAAGCCCAGCGTGGTTTGTAAGCCTTGCAGGGACCTTGTATGCTGGGCAGGGAGCAAGGTGCTGCAAGCTCCGCTCCACAGGACAGCATGCACAATTCGTACGTATCGAAATGGTTTCGGTTTTTGTTGCACTGGCTGTACGTGAAGGTAAAGCAGTTATTGCGCTTGGCTTCATAGTACCAATTCATACTCTCCTCTCCGCAGTCGTCCATATCAGGTGTTTTAAGGCACTCCTCAGCAGGTAGGCGTGTGGAATTCATCACCGGCTCCGGTTTGGTCGGCTCCCTGGGGACCACAGAGAGCGGGAAATGGGCTTGCACAGATCCACCCTGGTTCGTGGCTGTGCAGGTGTAGATGCCGGCATCCTGGACCTGGGCATTGTATATGACCAGCTGGGCGATGTTTGTAACCACTATATTTCCTTGCACGTGGTTGGGTCGCATCACAGTGTTCTCTTTACCTTCGATTTGCTTTTCCCATGTAATAGTCGGCTTCGGTTTTCCTGTCACTTCGCAGAGGAAGCTGGCCGTTTCACCCACAAACACAATGTGTTGCGCTGGGTTGCTGATCATGACGGGACGTTGAACGTCCATGGGAGTGGTCTCAAGATGGGCAGTGGTGGGACGGGCAGTGGTCTCCGCTGGGACAGGGCTGGTGTTGGACAAACTAAAGTGGTACCTGCAGGTGACTTCTGTGAGGGTGACGCCCCTGGTGCAAGCCTCAGCATCCATGTAGCACTTGTTGTAGTATGTCATGCCATCCGAGGCACAGGTAAAAAGGGGCTCCCGTCCGCAACGGTCCCGGCACTTGCACACTGGCTGTCCGTCCCAGATTTCACACTCTGAACCCTGTTGGGTGCACATGAATTTGTCACAGGTGACCCCTTTGGGCATCCCCACTGGTCCTTTCTTGCCCTGAAGATCCATGTAGCGGGAAGCCACGCAGCTCTTGTGTCCGCAAACATTTGAACAGCATTTCTCGAACGGCTCACAGTCCTGAAGGAACAAAATCGGGATATTGCTAGGAATGTTAATGGAAGTTATTAGCATGTTTAATAGGTAGAGGTCCAGTTTTTTCATTGTTAGCATAGGTTAAATTTTTTTTAATCATGTTTTTTATTGATTTGAAACAATTAGAACACAAAACACGGTTTGCGGATGATTAGGAATTCGTTCATATTATTTTAAAATCAGTTATAAATTATTGTAAGAATTTAAAATTAATTGAATCAGACATTTTCTCTAAAGTTGTCAAAGCAACTCAAATGGCTCATTTTGCTACATTTAATGACACCTGGATTAATAAAGACGGATTTTTTAGTTCTCATAAAAACATGCTATTTTATGACATGACATACTATGCGAACATTAAATACTATTTCTTTGTAGTATAGACTGGTTGTTTCAAAAAAGAAATAAATAAATACTGAATGTTGCAAATTTACCCTTACAAAAATTAATACATGTAATATAATGGTAAAAATCTAAATATATGAATAAAAAAGTAATATATCCACACAGTGTTAGTTTTTTTCCAGTCATTTTGTGTCAATTTCTTTTTGATGACGGTAGTTGCTAAACAGTTTTTGTAGCAGCAGCAATAACTGTAAAACTTAACATAGTAAATTTAGTAATATTGTAAATCTTATTTTCACTATCATTCTGTCTTTATTTGATGTCAGTTGTTACTAATAATGCCACATTAACAGTTTCAGTGAAGTGATAAAAAAAACGACGTGAACTTACCATGGTAAATAGGCACCATGATAACTATATTTCATGGCAAAATATTATAGTTAGTTAAGATATTGTTACGCATATAAATGAATACATTGCAAAGTAATAAATTAAAATGTCCTTTACTTAGAAATTTGCTAATTTCACGTAACAGAAGTTCCATTACAATATGAAAACTTTTTACTATAATAAACCTATTTCTACTTTTTTTATTTCAATTGATTTTTTTTTTTTTTTTTTTTTAACTTGCTTACCATGCTATATTTATTTTTAATTGACAGCCATATGATAGAAAACAGACTCATGTTGGAATGGAGCAGCTGAACTCACCTGGTCGGACTCGCACTCTCGCGTGCAGGTGCTCATGGCGTCCACCCACAGGTTCGGGTTCATCTCGTTCGGACACATTCCCGCGTGAGAATAAACCACTTTGGACAGAGTCATTGGCAACGCTCTCGCGCGCAAGTCCAAACGCAAGACGCAGAAGTGTCCGAACAAAAACCAAATCCATCTGGGAAACAGCATCCACCACATATCCACACTATAAAAAAAAGTCCTTTCGAAAAAGGAAACGTTCCGGGGGAAGAAAAGCAACACTCACCGCCAAAACAATGCGTAAAACGGCACAAGTAAGTGGGGACCCTGGCTAAAGTGGAGGACGTGTGATCCGTTCAAGAGGGTTGTGGAGTGGAAGAGAGGTCGATTCACGCGCGACGTTCATCAGTGCTGGGAGATTAGAGGTTGCCGGTTCAACCCTATTACTAAACATTTCATATACTTGAAAACGAAGCCTATAACCACTGTTTTACACTATGTAGTTACGCGTACACTAACTTCACGAATGTCTCTGAAATTTAAGACGCAGAAAGGCACCTGTGTGACGCACTAGAACACCTTTTAACTCTTCACTACCCAACAAGAAGTCACTGGCTGTGTTTGGAATGGCCAACCCAACTGGTGTAGTGCGTACTGCGCAGTGTGCACTGAAAAGGACCGACTCATTTTCTGTTGAAGTATGTAAAGCACTATCTGGTATATGCAAAGATAAATTTCTGAGGTTGGTACGATTTTTATTGTTAAATACATCTCGTATGCTGTGCATTAAAAAAAAAAAAATAAAATAAAAAAAAAAAGGAAATTTCTTCTCAAAGGGCTGATTTTTCAGCCAATTAGTCAGTCTCTCTCTCAGTCTCACATGATTCTCAATTATCAGTAATAAATATTTTTTTTGGAAAACGTTTTTTTCAGGGATTCTTTAATGGTAGTTTTTTTTTTTAAATTATTATTATTAAAAAAGCATTTATTTAATTTAATTAAAATCCAATTGAAACAAATCTTTACTGTCACTTTCGATCAATTTGCTGAATAAAATTAATTTCTTTAAAAAAAAAAAAAAAAATATCTGAGTGACCCCAAATTTCTGAATGGCATTGTAAGTGTACATACTAAACAGTTTGGTATAGTAAGTCAAACAAATATTTTTAGTCATCAACATAGCAGATACTTGAAGAGTTCCAAATGATTTAAGAAATGAAATGAGTTCTGACTGTAAAACCTGAAATGCCCAGAAGACAATATTACTCTGTCCTGTCATGAAATGATTATGACTATTTAAAAAAAAAAAAAAAACAGCTTATGTTAGCTTAACTCAACTGACCTGGACTTTGAATCACATGAGAAACTTTAATTCGATCTTCTGAGAAAGCAAGCACAATGTTGACATGGTAACTTATGAATTAACATGCACATAACATACTTTTTGTAAAACGTATATTACGTGACTGAATTCCCCATTTCATCCAGAACAGTTTGATTTTGAGAACAGCACATTACAGTCAGAAATGAGCAGCCGTCTCCGTTTTAATTCACAGAAACATGTACCACTTGTAGTAAATCAATGCGCTGCTATAGAGCAGTGATTTAACACGGCTTCTGCTTTAGATGAATCTATTGTGTGAACTTATGAGCTTTCAGAAAGGTATCAACACGGTCTGTATGCTTGAGCTCCCCACCCGCAGGAAGGGTCATAAAAACAATGAACATGTTATTGCATCTCATAAGCTCATTATATCGTCTGACTAACACACAAAAGAACAACCAACCTCAGCTAAGCCTTGTTTTAAACGTTCTGTATAGAAACGAGCACGCACACACACACACACACACACATACACGCACACGGCAGGGTGACCAGTAATTCAATGTCACTATTCTGAACACAGCAGGTAGTTCTTATGCAAGAGGTGCAGAATGTGTGTTTCAACATCTGGAGGACACATGAGATGTGTTTTCATTTTAGAAATGTTCTCCGTACACAATTTTCCTCAGACTTAACTGTGTTTAGAGCAAAATAACCACTATATAAAAGGCAGATATAAACAATTTTAATTTATTATATATTTTTAGTAACACTATTTTAAGGTGATGTAGTTACACATTACTACATGTAGTAACATTACACTTTACTTACTATAGTAATAACAGTAAATTATGCATAATTACAAGTAATTAACCCTAAACCAAACCCTAACCCTAATTGTAACTCATGTAGTTAACATGTAGTTAATTGATTTTACTTGGTACTTATTTGAGTCACCTTAAAATAAAGTGTAACCATATTTTTCCTATTCTTTAGTCAGTAAGAAATAAAATAAAATGTACATATCATATTTGTTACCTCACACACTCACTGGCCACTGTATGAGGTACATCTGTTCTACAGCTTGTTAACACAAATCTAATCAGCAAATCACATGGCAGCAACTCAATGCATTTAGGCACGTAGATCTGTTGAAGTTCAAACTGAGCAGACGGGCCAGACGGGCTGGTCTGAGTTCAGAAACTGCTGATCTACTGGGATTTTCATGCATAAATATCTCTGGTGTTTACAGAGAATGGTCAAAAAAAGAGAAAATATCCAGTGAGTGGCAGCTCTGTGGGTGAAAATGCCTTGTTGATGCCAGAGGTCAGCTGATTTCAAGCTGATAGAAAGTAACTCAAATAACCAATCGCTACAACCGAGGTCTGCGGAAGAGCATCTCTGAACGCACAACACATCGAACCTTGAAGCAGATGGGCTTCAGCAACAGAACACACACCAGGTGCCACTCCTGTCAGCTGAGAACAGGAAACTGTGGCTACAATTTACATTGGACTCTCCAAAATTGAATAGAAGATTGGAAAAACGTTGCCTGGTCTGATGAATCTTGATTTCTGCTGTGGCATACGGATGGCAAGGTCAGAATTTGGTGTACGCGACATCAAAGCATGGATCCATCCTGCCTTGTATCAACAGTTCAGGTTGGTGGTGGTGGTGTAATGGTGTGGTACCAACTGGTCACCGTTTAAAGGCCACAGCCTACCTGAGTATTGTTGGTGAGCATCTTCTGATGGATACTTCCAGCAGGATAACACGTCATGTCACAAAGCTCAAATCATTTCAAACTGGTTTCTTGAACATTACAGGGTTCATTGTACTCAAATGGCCTCCACATGCACCAGATCACAATCCAGTAGAGCACTTTGGGATGTGCTGGAACGAGAGATTCACATCATGGATGTGTAGTGACAAATCTGCATTGACTGCGTGATGCTATCATGTCAATATATATCAAAATCTCCGAGGAATGTTTCCAGCACCTTGTTGAATATATGCCATGATGAATTAAGACTCTGAAGGAAAAAGGGGGTGCAACTCTGTACTAGCAAAATGTAATGTAAATGAACATTTTTCATTTAAAAATTTAAATAAACCTTTATATATTAATTGTTTTATAATACGGAGTAGATTACTTACAAATTGTAGTCAGTTATTGATTCCATTGTAGTTAGTAATGCAATCTAGATTTCTCATTTTAGGTAATGTATTCTGATTACTTTTTGAATCGTTTTTAGATTACTTTTGCACCCAACTCGTTTATCACATTGATTTGTATAGGATAATCTCGCAAACCACATGAAGTGTTTTGAATATTACACGTTACATTAGGGTTTTCCAGACTGGGGTTAGTCATTGAACTGCAGGGGGTTTGTGTGTTTAATGAAAAAATATTGTAAGCCAAAAAAAAGTCTTTTAAGCCAAAACCTACATCCGAGCCATTGGTTGATCAAAACGTTCGTTCTCTGAGAAAATCGTGGATGAAAGTGGAAAGAAAATGGGTAAAAAGACAAACTGCAAATCTCCTTTGATATTCGTTGGAGCTGTTTATTCCAGAGAGCCGAATATTTCTATTTCTTTGATCTGGTGACAAACACCAGAACACTCCTAAAGTACTTTTCAGTTATAAATTCAGTGTTAAATCCTTCTGTAAATTCCTTTCAAAATTATATCTCTGCAAGATTTTTTGAGATACTTTGGTGAGAAAGCAATGAGTCTGAGGGTCCAGATACAAGTAACAGATTATGAAATGTTGACGTTTGTTTACCCATCTGCCTCTTGGATGACTTTTAACCCTGTCTCCTTACAATCAGTAAAGGAAATAATCACTAAATGTAAACCTCCATCATGTCCCTATGATATAACACACTCTCATTATTTGAGGAAAATAACTGACATTGTGTCATTGCTAAATAAGGGTTTGCAATTAGGGTCAATCCCTGATAGTCTGAAAATGCCTATGGTCACTCTTCAAAACCTTCCCTGGATGCATGTCTTAGCCAATTTCTGGCCTATATCGGTTTTAACGTTCCTCTCTAAGGTGATGGATCTCAATCTTTATTAACTAATAATTACATTGATGAGATATTTCAATCTGGGTTCAAATCAAGCATAGTGCTGAAACTGCCCTCATCAGAGTCCTCAGTGACATCTTAATGGTTACTGATTCGGTTGATTCTGTCATTTTATTTATGCTTTACTTGACTTGGGGGGTTAAGTTGGTTTAAATCCTTTTTAACCAATAGTTTTCTGTTAAAGTAGGAAACATCACTTCCTCTTTAGGTAATCTAATTTGTGGTGTACATCAGGGTTCTATTTTAGCACCCACTCTTTTCTCTCTATATCTACTTCCTTTGGGTTCCATTTTATGAAATAAGGTGTTTACTTCCATTGTTGCGCTGATGATATGCAAATCTACCTGCCTGTAACTAAGAAAATCAAGTGTGCTCTCAATACTCTATCAGTGTGTCTGGACGATGTTAAATCTTCGCCTTCCAAAAAATTTTCTTGATCACAGATAAAAGGGAAATTATTGTCTTCAGCCGTTCTGACTCCAGAACACAAAATCAAACTGATCTTGTCATTAAATTGTGTGTGGTAATTGACAACTGCTTGAAATTTGACTAAACAAATCAGCAATGTTGTAGGTTCAAGTTTCTTCTATCTTCGTTCTCTTTCTAAAATCAAATCTTTCCTTTAAGAGGGCTCTTTAGAGGTTGCAATCCATGCTTTCATTACATCTCGGCTGGACTATTGCAACTCCCTCTATTATGGCATCTCAAAGACCCAAATTTCTCAACTACAAGTACATCCAAAATGCTGCAGCTAGATTTCGCAAGGGATGGAAAAAATTGGATCACATTACGCCCCTCATACCCATTACAGAACAGAGTATAATATCGTACTAGTGTATAAATCTTTAAATAATCTAGCACCTCCCTAAAGACAAGGGCTTTAATAAAGCTTTTGAAGTGGCTGGCCCCACTATTTGGAATAATCTTCCTAATTTTATTAGAATGGCTTCCACTTTATCCGAGCTCAAATCTTGCTTTAAAACTCCTTTTTTCTCTTGAACTACTTTAAGTAAATGTATTTGGGCAAAGCTGGGGAAAAAGAGTTTGGGGAATCCCTGCATTGCTTGTAAATATGAAATGATGTGAATTTGTATATTTGAATGTGTTTGAAAGCCTTCCAATGACAGTAACACAAGGTTAAACGACTCAGTGAGTGATAATTCAAATAATAATTAATGTGTTCGTCAGCAGCTGATTGATAGTCCCATGACTAGTCTCAGTTAATCAATAGAAAAGTAACTGCAGTCTGCTTGCATTTTAAAATGAACAATATAGTTACAAGTACTTATTTTTTGGAATCTAATTATTTAATGTAATCAGTTATTACCCAGAAATATATAGACATACACACACACGTACGTGTACACACACACACACACACACACTTAATACTGACCCAATCTGCTAAGCCTTTGAACAGTTTGTCACTTTCTCTTGTAATGGCTCTTAGTTGAGGTTAATATGAGACAGCTGTTCCCTGATCAGCAGATCAGCGATGCAGAATGATCGTTTGCCAGGTGCAGCTGGATGTCTGGTCTTGAGACGGACACACTGTGAAGGCCGGTGTTTACTGAAAACTGACAGAGATCTCATGCTAGTTTCACCATGAGGGGTCGGAGATGTGATCTGCTACGAGAACATGAAAAGATAGCGCAACTGTTTTAAAGTTCAGATGGGAAACCAAGCTGAGAACACTATATCTTCAGGATCTTTCTACATATTTCTATATGAATTATATGCTTTTCTTAGTTACAATGTATAGTTTGCATTAGATTATTAGTTCTTGCACAAATACAAGTATTCTAGTGTAATTTCCCGTTGTTTAGGGTAAGACGCCTACATGCTCATGTGATCTATAGTGCTGAACCGGGCGGGGCTCCATTTTCCTTAAAATGTGCAATTGAGCGAAAGAGGTCAAAGGGCAGTTGGTGAGCCGAGTTAGTCCCCGATTCCTTAAAAGGGTCGATGTGAAAGAGATTCAGAAGTTTGAATAAAACTTCCACCAGGGCTTCAGTATAATAAATTTGATCAAAGACAACCAATACCCCTACCATCAATTATAAATTTGCAATTTGCATTAGACATTTAACTAAAATGTAAATGTAACAAATTGTATTTCTTGCAATTCCTCCTTCTCTCCATAGTGTTGTCCTCTCAAAATCTGATGTTTACAGTGCTCAGTTTTGCATTCTGTAGTCTGGCGCAGTAACCGATGTGCTGAATGGACCCTACAGAAGCAGCAGTGGAGTGGAAACACTTCCTCCAACTGAGAGCATTAGTGCTGTCTGGAGTCTCATTTATTCAAGACTAAGCCTGTCCTCTATTGGTGAAGTTTAGCAATGGCATCTTGCACTATATTTTTGCCCCATGTTTGATCACAGAATAGTGGATTTTTAAAAATATCAGATAAGCAGACAGAACCTTGTATAAAATTACTGAGAACGTCTATCCATCCATCAATCTATCTATATTTGTGTATGTGTATATATATATATATATATATATATATATATATATATATATATAAATATTACTAGAATATTAAAAATTATATATTTTAATATTTTAGTACGTAATGCATTATTTTAATATTAAATCAGTTAAATCAGTAGGGATCAATCAGTTAACATAATACATCATGTAATGATAATGTATTATGAATTTACAATGAACGATAGCATTTAAAAAAAAAATAAAACTGTATAATTCTTGATTAATAGATTCTGTAAATTGTCATTCATGTGAACCACACACACTAAAAAAATGAAAAGCAAAGGAATTCCTGGAAATTGTTTCCCAGATGCCTTTAAGTCAAACGTGAAGATATGATAGAAAAGAAAACGAGATTGTTTTATTTCAACTGAAGTGTATAATACTTCTTTTAATCGTCAGATTCTAGTATTATACATAATACTAAAACAATTGCACTTTTTAAAAAAACCTTTAATGTCAATAATTTATCAATGTCTTTCCAAGGGGCTAATATTACGTCTGAACAATAGTAGCATTTTGTTAACAAATGTTTAATGATCATATGCTTCGTTAGACAGTCAAACTCTCAGAGAAAACTAAAAACAATTTGTAAGACAAATCTTTAGAAATTCTTCTTACAGTAACACAATCTCTATCAAGTCAAAAAGCTAGTTTACAATAATGTAGTGTTTATGCACCGCTCCTAAACCTAACCTCAAGCATTCCCCACAAATGAGTTATCCGACCTGCAAACAAAGTTTATTTCTATGCTCATAATCAACAATGCAGCAAAGTGTTTAGTAAAATGGCACTAACATAACCACTGTATCTTGAATACAGATCCTGCTTCTCAAATATATGAAAACCAAGCATCGTAAAACTCAAGGGAAGTAAAAACGATGCTCGCTGGAAGCTCTCTGTGGTTAAATATCCTATTAATCTTCTCCAATTAAGCTTATTTTAGGGGAAAACTATAGAATTTTTTGCTACATTATTAAATTCAAGAGAAACAAGACATTTTGTCTTCATTCAAGACCATGCGGCCGCTCTACTCCAAACAGTCCATGCTAATTTATAGAATGAGTTATTTGGCTTACAGTGACTGACAGAACAGCATTCAAAATTCAGCACTGAAGTTCTCAAGGGTTAAATAAAAAGGACGCTTCCCCAATAATGGCAAGGTTTTGGTAAAGGGCACAGAGAGCTCTCTGGTAAACAAAATATTCTTTGAATTAGAAGCATTGATACGAAATTAGCGTGGCTTCCTTCAATCGATGCAAGCGTAAAAACCACCAAACAAAAATGTTCTAAACCAATTCACTTGAGATAGGACACTGTATATTTGTTGGACGTACGATGAAATGTGCCTACTCTCACACAGTGACCCGATATGAAGGCAAGGCAGTAAGACAGATCTGAACAAGGCCCGACAGGATGCAAAAGTGGTGTATTTCAATATTTCCCGAAGCCCAATCGTGACCTGAATGGATTTAAATATTCAAACTGAAGCGATGCGAAAATCCCATCCACCCTAGAGCAAGTCAAAGCCCGTATAACAAGTTATCTATGGTTACAATGGAGGAGGAGGCACTAAGGATACATCTGTTAATGAAGGAGAGGAGGAATAAGGCTAACATGTTATATCTGTTTACCAACCCAAAGCAGGAGCGTATTTTGGGATCCAAAATGTGTTTGGGATTTCAGGAAGCAGGTCCCAGATAAACCGTGAGTCTCTAATGTGAAGCTAGTAGGTGAGCCTGGAGGCCTTCATGTTGTAGCAGGGCCTGTCGGTCAGACCTCCCTGACCTCCGGAGAAGAGCGACAAGCCTTCGGTTTTCTCCAGCACTACCTCCAGCTCCTGGAAATCCTGTAGCCGTGCCACATCTTTATCCTGCCAGAGGAACATATACACATTTAGATGGATCTAGAGTTGAGTGATCTGGAAGTAGCACCCTTGTGTGGTGTTCTTTTTGAGATCGCAATTGAGAGAATGAAACCACTAGAGGTGGCAGCAGAAACATTCCCGTGATGCAGTAGGGTTGTCCAGCTCAATGCACTGAAGAAATCTTTTGTGCCCATCACTGTCTATCACAAACTAACCTAAGAACTAAACTCCTCCAGTGGCTGCAGTTTGATGTAATAAAATGCACAGCATGGCCAAAAGTAGAAGGGCGTCTGCTTGTCCGATTTCAGCCATTAGGATCATGTTGGTCAAGCTAGAACTAACTCAATGTTAAAAATGTGAGAATGTCACACCGGTTTTGATTTCACTTCACTGGCCGCCGGTCAAATATAGAATTGATTTTACAATTTGTTTTTAAATCTCTTTGTAATCAGGCACCACAGTACTTATCTGATCTGTTTCATCCGTACACTCAGTCAAGGTCACTTAGATCTGCCAATTCTGGACTATTGCAAGTTCCCAGGACACGATTAAAAAAACAGAGGTCATTGGTTAGCCCTAAACTATGGAATATTCCCCCCTGCCCCTAATTTTCTTTGCCCGTTTAATATGCCTTGATATGCCGTTTTATGATTTTTACTTTTATGCACTCCACCCATTTTACAGATTGTGTTTTATTGTCTTTTATGGTTTGTAATCTTGTTCTTTTTCTGTATAAATACACATTGTGTTGTAAAAAGCACGGTTTGGATTTACCATCTCAACAAACCTTGTCTGTAGATGTAGTCAAGCTTAAACAGGAGAGGATTTTGCTCAACCAAACAGAATGTCACTTTTACGAAGCATCATGATGGTCCTTCAGGGGAACTAAGAAGCCCGAACTAAACCAAGAGGAACAAATCCAAAAAATCATTCTATCTTCACCAATAGCTAGAAATATGCATTCGCACAGGAAGATTAGTCTTTGTATTCATTCAAGTTCAAGTGCAATCGAGTCGGAAACTATATTGTCATGCCTAACAACACTCTTAACGCACACTGATATTTACAAATTCAGCATAGCGTCAAGTGTTTTATTGCTTTTAGATGCTTATGACATAATACAAATTTTAATTTAATTAAATTCATTAAGGCTTCTATCAGACAAAACGTGTTTTTATGCAGTGAGCGGCGCCTTTTTTGAATGGTTTTCTACGGTGAGCGTTCTGCACGCCGTTTATGCGGCCGGGGCGCCTCACGTTTTTGCAGGAGTGCCTGAAGTTAAAAAAAAACAACTCTGAGCAGAACATTTTTTCCGTTGTACAATTGAATGAATGGAGAGACGGCTTTCCATCGTGCTGATGAATGTTTACAGTTCTTTGGAAACTGTAAAGATGAAGCCCTTTGCTTGTAATGTACTTTTTTTTTTTTTTTTTTTAAAGTTTCTGCTAATATGACAGTTTAACAGCAAACCAAAGAGTGCTCGCGCTACACGGACAGGACAGCGGATTCGGTGGTTGCCTAGCAACATAAAAACCCGCAGCGCACTGCTCTTTTTTTCTAAAAATCAACAACAACAAAAAAAGGTAGTGTAGTGCGCCTCCCGTTTTCAGACCTGAAAAATGCGTTCTGAGTGATCGCGGCTTAAGTTCTACCCAACCGCTTGTAAAACCGAATAGTTTTACGTCGTGGCACTATAGGCCCCGCCCACTGGCTTTCAGTCGCTTAACGGCTGACATTTGACCGCACCGGGTGTGAGCGTCACGTAAAAAGCAGCAAACAGAACCCATGATAATCATTGACTCTGCACATCTGTTTACAGAATCCATTGTACACGTTCAGTTTCTGACATACTCCACGCACTCGAGTCTGCCGACAACAGGACAAATGGAAGAGTGAAAGAATGTTTGCTTTGACACGTCCAGTTTAAACAGCTTGTTTGCGTCTGTGTACAGACTTCAGAAGGATCCCAGAGTTGGAAACAAGAGGATGGTTTGACTTACTACCATCCGAAACTGCATCAGAGGATTATTATTTGTTTGTTCTGAGCATTTCGTTTTATAAAAGAGGCGCATAATAGAGAGTTTGCAAAGAATCTGACAGCAGCTGCATCACGAACCGTCAGTTAGTTGACTAAGCTGTTAATAGGCTCAGGCCTCACCTTTCTGAGCATAGTGTTGGGCAGCTTGCGGATCTTCTCCACGTGCTCTGCGCTGATGTCTAACTCCCGGCAGCAGACGCGGAGGAGGGCCCGGTACGTCAGCTCCTGCCTGTCCAGTTCCACCTCGATGAAGTCGTTCTCTCTGACATTGATGTTCTGGATGCGGACCTTCAGGACGAGCTCTGGGAAGATACGGCAAGACTGTGATTCGAGGCATCTTTGTGAATTCCTTAAACCAGTCTGTTTGGTGCATGTACATTTAAAGAAAGAGTATGCAATCTTGTTTGTGGAGATCTGCTGCCTTTAAGTCGTGTTGGAATGAGCGCATATGCTAAATGCTTTAAATATGTGTGTATAACTGAGCAGACAAGATTTACAGTATATTCAAAATAGAAATCTATCTAAAAAATAAGTGATAAAAACTATTACTTTTTATCAGTTTAACACACCATTGCTGACAATATTCATTTCTTTCAAAAAAAGAAAGAAAAAACAATTACTGGCCCCAAACTTTTGAACAGTAGTTTATTGTTACAAAGGAATTATATTTTAAATAAATGCTGTGCTTTTTAAACTTTTTATCCATCACAGAAAAAAAATACTGAAAAACGTATCACAGGTTATAAAAAATATTTCCAATATTAATAATAATAATTCAGTATATTAGAATGATTTCTGAAGGATCACGTGACACTGAAGGCTGGAGTAATGATGCTGAACATTCAGCTTTGACATCACAGGAATATTATATTTTAAAGTATAATAAAATAGAAATTATTTGAAATTGTAATGATATTTCACAATATTACTGTTTTTCTCTATTTTTGATCGAATAAATGGAGGCTTGATGAGCTTAATAGACTTCTCTCAAAAACATTACAAATAGTAATGTGTCCAAACTTTTGACCGGTACTGTGTGTGTATATTATATTAACTGCTTTATATTTGAACATCATTTAAAGTGTAATTTATTCCTGTGTCTTCAGTGTCACATGATCCTTCAGAAATCATTCTAACATACTGATGCTCAAGAAACATTTCTTAGTATTATCAATGTTGAAAACTGATATTTTTTCAGGATTCTTTGATGAATATAAAGTTCAAAAGAACAATTTTTTGTAATATAAATCTTTTGAAACATTAATTAATGCATTTTTGTATCCTACACTGTAAATCCGCTTTCTTGCTACCTAGCAACCAATATAAAAAAAAATCCCCTGTCAGTGATTCTGTCTGCAGCACTTTTTCTGTGAAGGTGAAAGTGGAGGTGTGCTGAGTCATATGACAGGGCACAGTTCAGACCAACAAACCCACACTGTACCTTGAACGTTAACTGGAAAAGTGCTGGTGAAAAAGAAGGGTTGGAAGGCCGGCATGGAGCCATTGAGCTGGGAGCAGTTGATCTGCTGCGGGATCGACGGCTGCCGGGTGATGGCGGCGCTGGGAACCTGCGGCTGGCTGGTGCTTCCGCCGGGAGAAGGAAGCGTGGGACACACTGGGCCGTTCTGTGCGATAGGATGAGCGTGCGTAAACTCGCAGTGGTTGGTGTGATGAGTCTCTGAGGAGAGCTCCATCGGTAAGCCGCCGTTGACCACAGGGCTCGGCACAACACCGTTCTGCTCCACCACGGGGATGTAGGGTAACTCCTGCTGGCTCTGGCTGTCTGTGTAAAGGCTCTTGGGCTGCTGATGCTGAGGCGGGAGCTGCTGCTCTTGTGTCGGCGACAAGGTCGCTGGTTCTGACTCCAGGGGCTCTGGATGATTGTTGGTGCCGTTTTGTTGTGCTATGCTCAAGTTATCTTTATCCATCTTGCTGTACAGGAAGGGCGGGTTGGAAAGATAGTTTGGAATGATTGGCAGCTCTGGTTCCTTCACCTCAGGCATGTCTTCCTCTTCCACTGGAGATGGAACGATAAACATGAATGTGACAGCATAAGGACTGCATACAGAAGATTTTCATGTTTGCATTTGAATGTTTTTAAGAAAAAAAATAACAAAAATGTTTATAATCTATTACAATAAATGAATAATTATACCGTTATGGTTGTCGAACTATAATATTTTGTCTACATATCTGAAAAAACAAAGCACTAAATGGGAATGTACTGTATGAAAAATTGATATTCATTTTGAGATTTGCTAAAGATTATATTGAATGATATTATTAAAGTATTAGTGTTTGTAAAGATTAACTTAAGCAAACTTTTCAAATTTAGATTTGTGTGGAAATGTGTATTTAAGCAGTGAAATCAGGAAGATTTTCTATTTTAATATATATTTTAGTGTTTTAAGAATTCTATATTTTATCAAAATAATCAGAAAAAACTTAATAGATTTAAATGCTACAATTTAGGAATCACAATATAAAAAAAAATAATGAGAAATAAAAATTAAGATCAATAGTTGTAAGTGCTACAATTGAATTTACGCATCAAAATATTATAAAATACAGCGAAAAATAAAATCCAAGATCATCAGTTTTCTGTGCTAAAAGTGAATTTAGGCATCATAATGAATAAAATAATGCAAAAAATAATGTTCATAAAAATGAAACTAATAATTTTGAGATTTGCTTAATATTACATGTAACAATGTAATTAAATTATTAGTGTTTTTAAAATCTAAAACTAATCTAAAACTTTAAACAATCTAAATGTAGAAATAGGGAAAATTAGCTAAATCAATGATCCAATACTTACTTATACTAAATAATAATATTAGTCGTCAACAACCAATGTGGTACTGAAATATTATGCATCCTGAACAAAAAAGTATATTAAAATATTTAATTTAATACGCAAATATATATGCATTCACAATTTAAAACGACTCGCATTTCTATCGGTATGATGTGCATTTATACGCTTTCCACATGCCTTTATATGCTATTCTAGTGTACTTATTTTAGTCAACAAACAGGCTAGAAAATTGCAAATTGTAATTTTCTAGATTAGAATTTATATTTGAAGGCTTAGATAGAACGTTTCTGAGTATGTAATTCATCATGTCTTGGGAATGGAAGGTAGGTTTTCTGAAAGTGTACCTCCAAGTAGTCTTCTGATTTCAGGTTTAGAAGTGAGCTGAACAGCTAACTCCTCTTTCGCAGTTAGAATATCTTTATCGGCTCCGGCGTTCAACAGATAGGCCACTATCTGTTTGTGGTTTCTTTTACAGGCCCAATGCAAACATGTCCTGGATGAACAAGGGACATCAGAACAAACGTGATTTTCCACAGCGAGTCAGTCAAATGAGTTTTAATGCATTACTAAAACGAAGCAGTCAAAGTTGGGCATGAACATCAGAACAAATCTAACACCTCAAGTCAGCTGATCAACAAACATCAGCAGTGCCAGTGAGAAAAGAGAAAGAGTCACATGCTCCTAAAGACAAGCTGTCTAATTAAGCATTTCAGGAATGCTGCCAAGCAAGATGAGTTGAAAGGTAAGGGCTGCATCGAGAAATCGGAAACCATTCAATATTCCTCAAGTCTCTTTTGCTTTCCCTGGGTTCCCCCTCGGTTGAAATCGTTCCCAGAATTGTGAAGGCCCTGCTTCTCAAACTTTCAGTTAATAAAACAGTTTTTATTCCTCCCTTGTAAATACGTTTAAATTCATGATATTTTTCATAACGAGCTCTTAATCTTCAGCGGACAAGTGAATTGTGCCGGCTCTCTCGTGAGAAGTGAACCGGACTCTTCATCTTCCGTGTGATTGGCTGTTTGCTGCGCGTGTCGCACTTTCAGGTGCACATGCTTCAGAGTTAAGTCGCACCTTTGAACGTGCAAAATTTCATCGGATGCTGCAACGGTCGTGATATGACGTCACGGTCTACAACGTACTTTCTTACAAACATGAATTCACAGTAACACATAGAACGGGACAAGGAAAAAGAAACAGTCAATGTCTGTATAACATCAGATTGATCAGAGACGCATCAGAAGAAGGGAGACAGATGGCATCATTTTACATCATATACCATGTGATACTGTAAACAGAGGCATTACCATAGTAGAGACGGCCACATTATTATAAAGGCCAACTACAGTAAAGATTCCGTCACAGTGAGAACATTTACTGTACTGGCAGAAAACTCTTTACTACACATAACTCATGACTGTGTCATTCTTCACACCTTTTGATAACAAATTAAAAAGATACTATTACATTCAAAATGTAAAAATATACAGCCTACTTGACTTCACTACAAAAATATCATCCTTTTAATTCAACCAAGAGGTCATGCCGTGACGAATCGATGTTGTACTGGTCGCACGTCTTCACGTGATGCGAATTCCCAGGTCAGAGTTCACCAAACTTGAACTTTAAAATGCGGCGAAATACGAAATTATTCACATGAGTTTGCGTCTCCGGTCTGACGAATTTGAATGGAAGTCAATGGAACGGAAAGTGCAGTGTGACCGCCCCTTTAATCACAAACCACTGAACCTGATCTAAAGACCTGATCAGGCTGGGTTTGTGTGGTTTTGTCAACTCTGAAACTCAGAGTTTGTTCAACCAGCTTCATGCAACAGCCCACTGGTGCTATAAGGCAGGGTTGCCAAGTTTTGATTACAAAACCTGCCCAATCAATCCTCAAAATTAGCCTAATCATGTTTACCGTTTCCCTGGTAAAATTCACACTCCAGGGGGTAAACATCACGGTACTGGGGTCGCTACAAACTGCAGCAACACTGTTAAAGTAGCCCAATCCTGCGGGAAAACCACAGACTTGGCAACACTGCAAGAAGGCAAGTAGATTAGCAACAGACAACCAATCATAAACTGTCTGAAAAAGACAGCCCTGCCCCAAATGCACACCATTAGCTTTCTGAACCAATGCTGAATATTGGGTCGGTCATCAAACAGAGACATGTTTCGATTGCTCCAGTGCAGTTTACAGGCAAACATGAGCCGTTTAATATCTTAAGGACCTTTCTGGGCGTTTGAAAATGTTGCCGTCAATAGTGGCCTCACTGAGCCATCGGATTTGATCAAAAATATCTCAATTTGTGTTCCGAAGATAAACGAAGGTCTTGCGGGTGCAGAAAGACTTGAGAGTGAGGAATTAATGACAGAAATTTGATTTGAGAAAATTTGTGAACTTACCCTTTAATAAAAAAAAGTCATATTTATTATAAAAAAATCAAAATAACTTCTTCCTCTTGCAGCAACGTCCCTTCTCCGATTACGTGTTTACTGGTGAGAGGGCGGGACAACCTGTCACTCACATGAGATCCACCAATAGCAAACCAAATCTAGAGCTTCAACCATGACGTCAAAAAACCCGGAAGACTAATTCACTAGTGGTTCCCTCGAGATTTTCCTATGTTTGTTTTTTTTTTTTTCTTCAATTTATGAGTAAAATAATGTCTGTTGCAAACAAGTTGACAAAACGTGAATGTTTCAATGTTTCAATGCTGAGGGGAACCCTACTCTAACGTCTTCTGTCAGTTATTATTATTATTGTGCTCGCTTTTCTTAAGAATAAAGGAGAATTGCTCTCGAAGGAAAGGCTATAGCAACTGTACACAAATAAATATCTAAAACAAGTGATTTAGCCGGTGGGATCAGAGTTTATACGCACCATCCGTTAATCTCATTTTGAGAGTTGACGTTGACTCCGCTCTCCACTAAAGTCTTCACCTCATCAATGTCTCCGATGGCACTGGCCTCTCTCAGACGCTCCTGCAGCTCTTTATCCAGCGATGTCGTTGACATTCTTCAAGTCTTTATGGAAATGAAAGCTTCATACGAACTGACACACTGTGCTTTTAAGACAGGGGACAAAAATAGACACTCAACTTGCTCCGCCGCGGCTTAAACTGTTGCCTGATATGGATGATTTTCGACAGAGAAGCGAAAGGAGTGTATTTAAAGTCTTTGGATTGAAAATAGATCAAAAGCATACGGAGTAGTAAAACGGATCGTGCTCAAATAATCTTTCGCCGACTACTGCGATCCACTGGTATTCGCTGCACCTGCCATGTTGGGGGTAATTTTCGGTGTAACACCTTCAGATCATGCTCTTTGGTTCCGACTTATCATCGCCAATAAACCGTTCAAAAACAAACACAAGAGTCCGACCAGAGTTCAAGGAAAACAGACAGTGCAAATTAATAGACTGGCATTGTTTATTGAATGAGGATATCAATTTTCCACTGCATGATAGATGAGCAGCAATTAACTGTATTGGCGCATCATGAAAATTCAAACAAACAGACACAAATATTCTCCATTGCAACTATGATTGAAACTGGTAAATTGATTTTACCAATCAATTTGATTAAAATAAGACTTTCAAATGTATGCTCTATCAACATAATATCCTGCAATAGACCACAGGCACTTTAAAGTTTACTTTTCCACGAATCAGTGTTGTGAAGATCATTTTGGAATGATTTATGTAGTTATTCTTCATTTCGTGTGAGTACACATCTTTTTAAACACTTTTGTCTAAATCATTATTCCTCCGGTGTAAAAAGTTGAAATAAATCCACATTAATACATCCTGCAAAAACACATCTTTGCCAAAAATGTAGTGATGACAAATTTCAGCAAAGCTTTTGTATTATTCGGTATCTTTGAACCGTTAAAACACCGTAGAGTCCACACATAGGCAAATACAGTGTGACGAAACTGATATTATATCAAACCACGGTGTCCTTGCGAAAGAATAAGCACTTGTTGTTGGCGGGCATATCAACCTAGAAAACAGAAACAAAAACAGATGCATTTACAAGCCTACAATGACCCTAAGGTGGTGAATCATCACACAATCAAGCCAATCATATTTAAAAGCAAGAAAGAGAAGCATGAGGCATGATGGCAGATTCATTTGCAGTGGATCGCGGTCAAGTAATGGATCATAGCTTCTAAGAAAAACCTTTACAGCAAGAACTGTAATGAACAGAAATAGAATTGACATTGCATCTTAAACTAATTTTCATCAAGCATGCACTTGCATTGGACTACACCAGATTTATTATGGCAATAACACTCTTACAATTTCCTCCAATCGCAGTCCATTTTCTTGGCTCAGCTTTGCCAGAAATGATACATCTCTTAGACCCCAGTCTGGATTTCTGTAAAACAACATAATATGATCAACTTCTGCAGTGTAATAACTTTATACACTGCTGTATTTTTGTCTTGTAATCTAGTACAAATATCTAGACATTCTTAAATCAAGATATATTTACTTAAGAAGTAAAATGACTGTTGGGTCTATTAGATAAATACACCTAACAGTGCTTTTTTTTCTGAAAAATATCAAAATTAAATGATTTTATCCTTATATTACTGTCAGTGAGGTAAGAAAAAGCTTAATTCAAGATTTTTTTTTAAGCAGTTAACTTTGACAATTGTTCTAAGATTTTTTCCTTCAAGGAAATTTATTTTGATTTAAAAAACTAAACAAAAATACTAAGAAAGAGGGTTTTTTTGCCGAGTACGTTCATAAAAGGGAAATTTTGACAGTTATAGATATAATCTAAAAGTATCATAAGCACTATTGGGGAAACTCATCACAAGTTACGTAATCAGATTACTTTTTTCAAGTAACTAGTAAAGTGACACTACTTTTTAAATTTACAAGAGTTACTTCTACAAATAAGTAACGCAAGTTACTTTGTTTTCCTATTATGGACTGACAGCTCCTCCATCTCCAGAATTCAGGAGAGAAATCGGAAGTAAGAGCAGAGGAGTTATATGAACATGATTGTAGTATTGATATTGTAGTTCTAGATTAAATGTGAGCATTTACTCATCTCACTTGCACAAAAACAGATTCAGCATTCCTCAAAATAAATAAAAACAGTGTAAAGCAAACTCAAAACATTACATAAACCTGCAATAATTAAACATGTTAAACTACACAAATGTATTTTATGTATTTAAGTTCATTTTATTATCCAACGTCTTTACTGTTGACCTCCAATGATCCAATTCAACCATACTAACAAGCGAAAAATACTTTAGATAAACAGCACAATTATTTCATTTTTCCTGATCTTCTTTAATCCAGAATGACAGCACAGCTGAAAGGTTCGTTTGAGCTGCACCCTCTGCTATACAGATGTGAATTTGCCTTTCTTTCAGCCTAAGGCTTATTCATTTCACTTTTGATGTGAAAGGGCCTTAACATTTGCAAAATAAAATTAGAAAACAAACAAAAAAACCCAGCCCAGATGAGAAAAAGTACCGCATATGTAATGCACTACTTTCCATAAAAAGTAACTAAGTACCATAATTAGTTACTTTATAAGGAGTAACACAATACTGTAATGCAGTACTTTTAAAAGTAACTTTTCCCAACACTGATTATAAGTGACCTATGTTTACACCTGAACCTCATTAGACCATAAAAAGACAGTTGTTTTAAAATTTGCATGTATTTATTTTCACACTAGTGAAATAACCTTTATCAAGGATCTACACCACTTTGCAGCAATGCAAATGTTGCTCGTTTGCCAGTGATTTCCTTTATCACTAACCTGTATCTCAAGCTCTGGTCAAAGTCAACATTGCTCTGAGGAGTAATCGATCCATTGAAAGCATAAGGCTGCAAAACAATATCAGATGCCAGATTTTAGAAGCCAATAAACGTAGCCAAATGCATAATAATTCAAGGCGCTTGAGCTTATTATGCTACAAATACCCCATAAGTCAGAAGCAATCCTTGGGGCTTCAGTAGTTTTCCAACACCATTAAACAAACCCTAAAAAGAGAAAGAATATTAGATGATTTTATATGCAGACATTCAACAAATACAGAGAAAGAGAAATAGAAGCAAGTTACCATTGTGCAGGCCAGAGGTGAGATGTGCATCATGTTGATGTTCACAACGAGGTCACATGACTCAGCTTGAATTCCACCCCAGTTCTCCCAACTCTGAGACGCATCAAGATAGATGGGTGGCTTTACATTCTGCAGCCTATGATACTGTCTATATGCTTCAATGCTGGAAAAAAAAAACACAATATGGTGTATAAAATATTTGCAATTAGAAATTTGGTATTCAATAGCAGGAAAAAATGTATGGTATGAAGCCCAATCGAAAGAATAATCAGGAGTGAACTTTGAACTAATACAGCTCTGTCACAAGTGTTTAGTAGCGCACTATGCTCTATTTTTTCCTCAGTTTGTTACTAAGCAACTCAAAGGAGAACGGTTGCATAAACTTAACCACTATGTTAAGACTGTGTCTTAAGAACTAGTTCGGCCAAAGCAGTTTTACAAAAGGTAATCAGTCTTACTTTTTTGATTCAAATTAGACCACACTACCTTTTTATGTAACTGATTTTAAAAACTTAGGACCAGTCTTGATTTTTTTTTTTTTTTAGATGACTATCTCTTAATACTAGCCTAAGCAGTTTATGTAACCGACTGCTGATATCATTTCTGTGAATCAGCTTAAAACAAAAAAGAAAAAAGCAGATCTATCAAAATTGGCGTGAGAGTTGCCACTGTTGTTTTTATTGTGATCTATTAATGCATTCTGATTTGATTTGATCCTTCACGTTCAACAACATTCTACTGGTGACTACAAATTATTCAAGAAGAAAAATTAAGTCAGGACTTTTATCTATTGAGAACTGATTGGAAAAAAAAGTCTTATCTTAATTTAAAGGGTTGGTTCACTCAAAAATGAGATTTCTGTTATTAATTCCTCACCCTCATGTCTTTCTACACCCGTAAGACCTTCTTTGGAACACAAATGAAGATTTTTTTGATGAAATCCGATGGTTCAGTGAGGCCACCATTTACAGCAAGATGATTAACACTTTCAAACACCCAGAAAGGTACTAAAGGTATATTTAAAACAGTTCACGTGAGTACAGTGGTTCAACCGTAATGTTATGAAGCGACAAGAATACTTTTAGCGCGCCAAAAAAACAAAATAACGACTTTATTCAACAATTTCTAGAGATGGGCGATTTCAAAACACTGCTTCATGAAGCTTCGAAGCTTTACGGATCTTTGTATGGAATCAGTGGTTCGGAGCGTGTATCAAACTGTCATAGTCACGTGAACCATTGAAATTTCAAAACGTTTTGAAACACATATAACGTCCCATCACTAGATATTGTTGAATAAAGTCGTAATTTAGTTTTTTTTGGCGCACAAAAAGTATTCTTGTCGCTTCGTAACACTACGGCTGAACCACTGTACTCAAATTAACAGTTTTAAATATATCTTTAATACCTTTCTGGGGCTTTGAAAGTGTAAATTAACTTGCTGTCAATGCAGAGCCATCGGATTTCATCAAAAATATCTTCATTTGTGTTCTGAAGATGAATGAAGGTCTTACGGGTGTGGAACGACATGAGGGTGAGGAATTAATAACAGAATTTCCATTTTTGGATGAACTAACCCTTTAAGATGCAGACTCAGGTGAATGGTGAAGGTCTTCTTTCGAGTCGATCCTTAAAAAACACATCCATGTCCGTTTCCCAATGGTTTTCAAAATTTTTCTATTTGCTATTACTGCCCCAACCATTATTACATGAACTGTTGATATATATTATTATATGTACAGATGACATATTATTGCTTTCTATTGTCTATTTTAATTTAAATAGTTTCTGAATGGAAGCAATTAATTGCAGGTAAAAAAAAAAATGACATTAGTATAACCCCCCCTTCCCAGGTCCTACTCGACATGTTCTGAACAGGTTTCGAACCCGAGTATTCCGGCATGGGAGTCGGACGCTCTAACAAGGAGGTTAAAACCTGCACCAGCAAGCTTCAGTTTACTACTAGCTGGCCTACGTTACATTAGCATACAAAGGTTTTGTTATTTGGAATAACTTGCACAGACAAGAACGTGTACTTTGAGATAAACTATTAAGTAACAGGTATTAAAGTGCCTTTTGATTTATTTTATTTTTTTTCAATCATAAATAAAAACCAAAAGACAATCATACAAAATAGGCCTCTATTACAAAAAAGAAAAAAAGGTCCACGCACTCTCTAAAATTGACTGAACAGCGCCATCTATCCACAGATTTCTGCACCTGCACTTCAAGCAAACTTTCAGTGAACTTTCTTTGCATCATAATCAGAAAACACAAGCCAATATTAAACATGCATATGATTATATTACTAACTATTTCAACGACCTTGTGCCTCCTTATCATTAGTAAATGAGATAACTTGAATAGGCAAGTATCAATCAATCAGTCAATATAGTAACGAGAATGTCATCTCTTAATAAAAGAGGAAGATATGCAGAGCGGTTGGTGTCCACACATGAAGTCGAGCCTTCAAGAAGAAAGATGGTGCTCATATTCACCTCGAAATCGACTGTGCTTCAACTTCAGACGGCTGCCATGTAATGTTCGGAAATGCTTTGGCAAAGTGAACGACATGCTGTCCCGTCCCAGAGGATATTTCCAACGCGACCAGATGCCTGTCAGATGTCACTCTAGTTTTTAATACAGCAAGGATCGGCTCCTTATTTCTGTCGGCAGCTGCAGCATTCAGCATTTTACACATCCAACGACAAGTTCCTGGAATCAAAAGCAGAATGCAGCTATCTTACGTACAAACACCCGAACCTGAATAAGGCGATGTCAGTCAGAATCCATCAAAACCTTTAAAAGCTCCAAAGTTCGGCGGTCCAATACAGGTCTGAAATTGTGCAAATGTCCAGAAGAGATTCATGCATCTAGATGACGGCTGCTCACATCAGGTCACATGAGATGCTCTTGTGTTTCATAACGGAGTAAAATTGCAAGGTTGCAAAAATAATTTAGATTTAGCCTCCGTTTAGTGGTTGTAATTCTTAAAGCACGTTCACTCTTTACAGTGTAATACGATTTAGAACGCAATGTTTCGGATTCCTCGTCCCACAATGCAACGCGCTTCAACTTCCTCTTTCTTTCAAAAAAATGGCGCACATCTGTTAGCATGACCAGTGATTAGCCTATATGTATTAAAATAAGATAGTATTTTACAATCACAATGAAGCAGTTATCACCAAGGATTAAACTGATGAAAGTAATAAAATGTATTTTATAAAGTCCTTTCCCAAGCTCAAGGTGCACAGAGTTGCAATAACATATAAGCATAAAAACAATATGCACAAATAAAACTAATTGCAGCAAAAACCAGAGAAACTTAAGTAGGATACTGAAGAGATTTTGAGTTCAGACATGAACTCATCAGTCCAGCCTGTTCGGTTAATGGCGTGCAACCATAAACGTCTGCGTTTAACTTAAAATGGCGTCTTCAACCACGATATTCTGTAAACAAAAAAATGTATTTTTACATTCCGCTTTTTACATCCAATACGATATCGATGCAAACTTTATCAATTGCGACTTTTTATCTCATAATTCTGACTTTATATCTCGCAATTGCGAGTTTATATCTCAAAATTCTGTGAAAAAAAGTGAGAATTGTGAGATAAAAAGTCGCAATCTTCTTTTTATTTATTTTTTTCAGTGTCGGAAACGGGCTTCCATAGGAAGAAGGCCCTGAAACACAAGTTGAAAAGACATCAATAAGTAAAGCTGAAATCAAGAGACTAAAAACGGTAGAAGAAAGAAATAGCAAAAGAAATGGTATGATAGAATAAGAGAAGTGTGTTGATGTTGAGAGAATTAGATGTAGGAATAGAAGTAACGATGTTATCATTTCGAGATATTAAATTACAGTATGCACAAAATAAGGAAACATAATAATTGTGACAAATGCAGACACCCAGAAACAGCAGAGCATATTCTTCTAAAATGCGTTGCATATGAAAATATTTGTTCTCATATGAGAATATATCTAGAGTATGTGAGGAATTGTTTAAGCATTTTCAAAAAAAAAAAAAGACATTAATAATGGAAAGGATATAAAATATTTAGTATTTTTAAGTTGATATCCAGGGTTCATGTTTTAGATGGTCAGCAGTCCCTGTTTTACGGCATTGTCAGGATGTCATTTTCCAAGATCAGTAATTTGAATGAAGCAAAGATGTCAGCACCCAGAATGTGTAACTCAGCAACTGCCTTTGAGATAAAAGGCAATGCTAATGGTTTTCTGCATATAGCTGATACATAAAATACATAATGCTGCCTTCCAGAAAATCTGGAACATGGAATTCTTTCACCTGCAAAATAACTACTGTAAACATGCTTAAAGGCACAGTAAGTTTCACCGCTAGAGGACTGTAATAAAGGCGTAGCTTGATGATGCCATGAATGACTGCAGAATCAAAGAAGTTGACGCCTTCACCTTATATGATGGAAAGCAATCCAATTGGCAGAAATCATGTTAATGGATGAGCTAATGAATTAAAGTTTTATTAACATTACTGTGGTAGGAAGCAGAGCGGGGTCGAGAGCCATGGGAGATTTTACGTTACATTTTTATTGGCCGCAGTCAACCGCTGGCACTCCTTTCGTTTTATTGCTTATGTCTGTTTTATAATTAAAGTTATGATTTATATCCACTACCTTCTTCCCTGAGCTTTGTTGCAGTTACATTGGCTTTTGAAGTTAATCATCAGACATGGACTGTAACCCAAACCGAGCTCGGTATTTGGCCCAAACCCAGAGTACTCCCGTATTTCTGGTTTAGAAAAGAGTCATGTGATGGGTCTGTGGTACAGAGATAGCGGGCGACGAAGGAAAGTCTTTAGGATGACGTTTAATTTGGCAAAACATCCAAACAGGAGACATGTAACAAGTTGACTGCGTATATATATATATATATATATATATATATATATATATATATACATTTGGATGATTGATGACTGCTGGTTGGAATGATATGATAAATACCCTAACTTTGCTATTAAAACATCATTTATGCACAAAAAAGTAAAAACAACATGCCAACTGACTTGACCCAGCAGAGACTAATATGCACAATGAAGACCAGTGGTTTCAAATAGCTGTCTGAAAGAATGAAGACAAAGTTTTCAGATGAAGTGAGCAATGCAGCAAGGATTCGGCAGAATCCACCCTTGCCTTAAGATTTCGAAACACTAGTTCTTACAACATACAGAATGCAAAATTAATGGCTGTATTTTACTGTCCAATTACCTTATTTTTTAATGTCAGAGTATATTTCCAATGAATGTGTCAGACTTCCAAGTTATTAAGAGCAAGAAGAATAACATTAAACAGTAAAACTCCTTTGCGCCACAAACCAGTGTGTTTGTGAATATACAGTACATTCAAGTCATATGATAACAAATACCAGTTTGTCCCATCAAGCAGCATAATGGGCTAATTCTGTACAGCTAAAATAACTGGAAGCAAATGACCCTCAGTCACCTCTCAAATGCCACATAAAATCATGACCTGTAACAATAATGAAATATATAGATGAATAATGCACTGGATAAATTGTACCTATTGCTAATATAAAAGAAGGCGTCATAAATCTAACCTTTCAGTCCAATGCAGGTGTGCTGATCTCAAGCAGAAGTTGTTGAACTGTTGCCACATCATCGGCTAAGCAGTTGGGCGGTTTATATGCTTTTTGCAGCTAAATGAGCTGTTGCTCAATCAAATAGCCTCATTATGCATCGGGGAACTTAAATAATGTTAATTATTGGATGTCATACATGTTTTTGTACATGAAATTTACAGTAATTACAATATTGTTACATGATTCTTGGTGGATACAATGGAAGTCTACGTGAAAGCTGTCTTTCAGGCTGTCATACGTGGCTTTATATTAAAGAAGTGCATAACACCTGGAGATACGAGCAATATACTTTAATAATTAATCCAATGAAAAACTCAGGAGATCACAACCACATTAAACAATTAACTGAGGAAACTAAGGGCTTAAATGCACTGGGCAAATTCCAGTGAGCATCCCTATGCATCCCTTGAAGTGAGGACTTTGCCGGGAGCAGAACACTCGTGTGTTGTAATGAACCTGCACTGTAATGAATTGCTGTAAAAATTACAGCATTATTTTACAGCCACTGGCTGTTTCTTAATAATACAGCATGTTGCTGTAAACTGCAATGCATTCTGGGGTTTGACTCAAATTTACAGAATATTCCCGTAAATTGACCCTTCATAATTAAAAAAATACAGTTATTTACTGTAATCAGAGAATAAATTTAATAAATTTAATTACAGTAACACTACTGTAAAATTTACAGTAACTGGCTGGCAAGCCTGCTGCCAGTACTATACTGTAAAATTTACAGTAATTTTTTAACAGTGTGCCTGGAAAGGAGCAATGAAAGACCACGTAATTTCGTCATTAGCTTCACATGGAATATTACGACGACAAAGCTAGGCAGCAACAACAGGAATACCTTTTATTATTGCTGTTAATACAGTATGATATAAAATAAGTGTTTATAAGTTACATTTATTTTAAATGTTTTAAACTTGATATGAAATGTGTGATGAAAATGTGTAACGTGTATGGACTCTGTGTTTGGTCATTTCCCTTGTCTTCATTGGTTTTGTGTTTCTTTGATTTCTGTTTGAGTTCGTTATTAGTTCATTTGTGTCAGGTGTGTGTTATTAATTAGTCTAGTTTGTTCTCCTTGTGTTCTTGTATTTAAGCCCCGTGTTTCTGTCTTATCCTTGCTGTGTGTTAATGTTGTTTCAATGGTGTTGTACTCTCCTGGTTCCCAGCAAAAATTATATGTTTAGGATTAATATTATAAATTATAGGACTTCCTTGTTGTGCACTTCATCCCTGGATATACATACTGTAACAGTAAAATCAAAACTCAAATCAAACTCGAAAATGAATTGCAAGGACTTCTCATGAATCGTCTTGTGTTCCCTGGGTCACATGACCATAAACGACTTACTTGAAGTTACTATTGCATGTTCCCCTTACTAACATACTTGTGGCTGCTCTAAACCATTCAGCATTTTTCTTTCTTGTTTTTTTATTAGAATGAGGATGTCTGGTGTGTATTAAAATATATGCCGTGATTTAAAAGCATAAAAGCACAATTGTATTTTTGAAATTATAGTAATAATTTCTTTCCTTTATTTAAACAGGCTATTATGCACTCCTATGCTATTATGGCGGTGTTCACTCCTACTGAAGGCTTGGGGTAAAATTCTTATATTAACGATGGCTTGTTTGATGGCAAATATAGTTAAAACAATTTAAAATATGAACATATGATATGTAAAAATATGTTAAAAACAAGGACAGTGAAAATGATGGTGATAATAAAAAATAAAAAGAATTAATTTAGGGCAGCAATAAATGAATGAATGAATGAAAAGAGATTTGTGTGGGTTTTTCTTTTCGTGAACCCAAGCCCTAGTAAGTAACAACTCAAGAAACAACTTAGCCTAGTTTTGACGTAAATTGGCACTAAGTTACAACGTACACAGTGCTAAATATTAAGTATTGTATTTAATTTAACACATTTTTTTTACCTTCATTCCATAGTTGATACTCTGTAGTAATAAAGCATCCAGAATTAATTTATTATTTAAAAAAAAAGACTAATTGATATAATATAAAGCTGACAAATCCATAGTGTTCCCAGTTTACATCAATATGCAGTTTCATCCAACATCATCGATCCCTTTGATAGTGTGTTATAGAGTTCTGCTCATAAGTTTACATATATCTTGCAGAATATGCATTAAGAGCCGGGGCTGTAAACTTTTTTAATTGGATGATCGGGGTAAATTATATTTATTATATTATATAGTATAATCAAGTCCACTCACTTTTATCTATATAGTGTTTTTTACAATGCAAATTGTATCAAAGCAGCTTTACAGTAATACTTGGCAAATGGTGTTTTCATTCATTCATTCAATTCATTATGTTATTAATAAATAAAATGATAACTAGCTATTAGTTTAGTTAATTAATCTGTATATATGCTCTGGAGAAAACAGTAATGTAATCTTCCAGCTCAGTTCAGTTCGCATGCAGTGGTGTCAATGCAGGCAAATCAAAAACATTGTTGAATATCAAGTCAAGTGTCCCCAACTCGGCAAGCCAAAGGCAACAGCAGCAAGGAACCAAAACTCTAACAGGTGACATCAGGTAACCAACAGGCGATAAAAAATGGAGAAAAAAAAAACCTTGGGAGAAACCAGGCTTAGTCGGGGGGGGGGGGGGGGCAGTTTTCCTCTGGCCAACAGCGAACAGTACTTGATTGATTCAAGCAGAGTTACAGGTCATAAGTCCAATTTGGGATTAATCTGATTTGCGACAGTCAAAATATTTAATCAGTTCCATCTAGTTGAAGATCATATGGGATGGTTTGTTGGGGATCAGTGCCAGTAAGGCCTCCACAAGGGATATTATATATATATATATATTTATATATATATATACACACACATACATGTATATATACTAATTATATTATATAGTATATTTTGTCTTTGGGGAAGCATCTTATGTAGCTTCTGAGGGGCGTTGCTAAATGAACAAAATAGGATCTTTAACAAAATAAGAAAAATTTAACACATTTAAAAAAATATATATTATTAGCATCTTGTACATTCTGCAAGTGGTATGTAAATGTATGAGCAGAACTGTAGTAAAGAGCAATGTAAACTATCTCTGCTCACAGTCACAGGTTTGGAAAGACATTTAGGGTGAATGAATGATGATTTTTCCCTTGAAGTTCTCGGATAGCTCTGTCTTTAGAAGTCTGCTCACCTCTCTTTCTGTCGGTGCCTGAAAAAAATGTGTCAAAAACATCAACAATACAAAGGAAGGAGGCTACATTTTTTCTGAGCTGAAAATAAATTACAGTGTGCATGCCTCCTGTTTTTATCTTGCATCACTAGCTGTTTCCTGATGGGGGCACTGTGTGACCCTAGACAGTTCTGTGTGTACTTCACATCCTTCAACCTTTCAACAGTGACTAACAATTAGTTCACATCATTAATAAGATCTAATCGTATATTGTTATTTCCTATCACAAACATGAATATGGTATGAAAAATAACCTGGGGTCATGTTTTGGCTGGGCAGCAGTTGTAATTTGTCAGGATGTCATTTTCCAGAGTGATCAGTCAGTTGAATAAAGCAAAGATGTCAGCATGTGTGTAACTCAGCAACTGCTGTTGAAATGAATGGCAATGCTAATGGTGTGCTTTCTCAAGATACATAATGCTGCATTCCAAATTTGGAACATGGAAGTCTGCCACTTCCAAATTAAAAAATAACTACTGGATATTATGAATTATGCTTAAGGTTGGACCTTCCAGCTTGTAAGCCTGTGCAGATCGATCAACCCCAACCTTCATAAGATGCAACCAGGTTGGGGAGTAACGAAATACAAGTAACTTAGTAACGTATTTAAAATACAAAAATTTGAGTAACTGTATTTCATTACAGTTACATTTTAAATGGGTGGTAATTAGATTACAGTTACATCTGAAAAGTATTTTAGATTATCAAAGTGATTACTTTGAATTTTAATGTCATTTAAACAGCAATTGGTGATTCTCTGACTCTGACAGTCTGAAAAAGCGGAGTTGTTTTCGACTGTTTTCATGTTTCGTGAGTCGTTTTATAATTGTAAAAAAGGTCACTGCATCTTTTTCTCACAATTTTTGCTCCCGTTCACAATTGTGAGTTTGCATTTCACAATTCTGACTTCTTTTTCTCTCAATCGCGAGATTTAAACTCACAATTGCAAGTTATAAAGTCAGAATTGGGAGATATAAATTTGCAATACTGACTTTTTTTCTTGCACTTGTGAATTTAGTATGTGAGTTTATATCTCATAATTCTGACTTTTCTCAATATTGCGAGTTTATATCTCATAATTCTGACTTTAAAACTCGCAAATGCAATTTTATATCACTCAATTCTGAGGGAAAAAGTCAGAATTGTGAGATAAAAACTTGCAATTTTTGTGTTTTGTTCCACACTTATTAGTATTCCAAAGTATTATAAAAGTATTTAGATTAAGTTACTAAACTTGAGTAATGTAACGAAATACGTTACAAATTACTTTTCAATGCATGTATTTTGTAATGTAGTGAAACACATTTTAAAAGTAACCTACCAAGCCCTGGACGCAACATTTAACATTATTTCCAATTCGGTGGTGACTAACATATCCTTGAGGATTATTTTGGGTAAAACTTTATTTTGATATACATTCAACTTTGCAACCTGTCAACTAGCAGTCATAAAGAGTATTAATCGACTTTCTGCTTAATGTCTGATGATCCCCTAACACACATTCTATTGACTATAAGTAACTTTGCAACTTCATGTCAATTTATTCTACTAACCCTAACCAACCGAACAGTCAACTAATATGAGAGATAGCCTATCAAATAAAGTGTAACCTTATTATTAAACGAGAATTCAAGCCTGTCTAGAACTCGTTGAGGATATCAGGCGTTGACTACGACAAACATTAACTGACTAAAAATGTTAGAGATGTAATGTTACGAATGCATGCAACGACAATAGTATACTATTCCAAGCTATGGAATAAAATTGAAACTGAGAACCCCCCTTTTTTTTTATCCCTCTGTAGGAATTGCAATGGCTGTCCAGGTGCACCCGCTCTACTATCCAGTCTGGACCCCTCTCTCGCCTGGGGCTTGGGACAAAAAGTCCAGTAAATAATTTGAATTTTGTTCTGCCAACATGACAGAGCCTATATGTCATTTAAGAATTATAGTTTTGGAGTTGCTACCTATTTTTCAACCCATGTTTACGTGAAAGTGAAAAGTCATGGCGTCTTGTCAAGTAGCAACAGCAGGAGCAATTTTGGGGTTAAGTGCCTTCCTCAAGGGCACCTTAGTCATGGTATCGAAGGTGGAGAGCGTGCCGTTTATTCACAATCCCCACCATCAATTCCTGCCGGAATGGGAATCGAACCAGCAACCTTCTCGTTTAGGCCCCGACTACCCTATTTTCACCCAAAATAATGAATAGTCTTTAAAGGCAAACCAATCTTAAAATGTTTTGCTGATTTCCTTGTGTTTAACTGTATTTTTGGTCTCTTTTTGTTGGTCAGGCCATCTTAAGCTTAGCTATAAGACCAGTTTAGACTGGATCGAGCCGTTATTTTCAGCAGGGAATACCTATGTTGTAGTGTAGTAGTCCAAAACACATATTTCTTATAGTTCCGCTAGATTTTTTCCCCTGCTTTACCAAATCCGTCACAGCGCTGATGATGTCTGACTCTCATGGACTGTCACTGCAGCATTAATAATCCTCTTCCACACACTCCACCATACAAAACTAAATAAGCTGAGCAGAGCTCTAAGTATATTAAACACTGCGTGTCCGAAGGGCACGGCTAGAGGCAGAGCGAAAACATTTTGCAGGAATGATAGCTGGACAACTGCCAGACACCAAAATCTTGGTGCATAGCCTGCACATGGAGAGAAAACGAGGCTAATAGGTGGTCTGCCCCGAGGAGCCTTCAGCAAACAGTCTGATGGACGAGGAGACAGCGAGCTGTTTACACTGAAACGCGCTAAACGCAGAACAGACACGAGCGGAAATGTTTCCCTGCATCTGTTTCTTAATCCGACGCATCTGAAGTGAGGCAGAGATGACGCGACGCGACGCGCGCGCGATGTTTCATGATGCATAGGAGCACCGTCATGCCTAATTTTCTTTAATGAAGCGATTTCGTCTTTATTTACTGTACATTCGCTGTGTCCTGCAGTAAATCTGAAGAATTATGAGGAGGATGAAAGCGTCGGTATTTGTCGTGGTCATGTCCTCGGTTTTATTTAATCCCAGTTTTGCCTTCAGTTCGCATTTCGACCCAGGTGAGTAAAACCATGACATATTCTGACCCGCAACCGTTTATTATTCATTAAATATGCGCTCATATTGTGTTGAAACAATATAGACTTTGTATTTGTCATGATGAAATTGCCACATACATGTATGTATATATACATACATACATGTATGTATGTGGCAATTTTATCATGACAAATACAAAGTCTATATATATATATAATATATATATATATAAATATATATATATATATATATGTGTGTGTAAATGTAATACTGTAAAAATTATGTTTGTTCTTGCTTCAGTTAATACTCTTGTTATTTTCTAATTAATAATATCATTTTGATGCTTAATAAATATATGACAAAATATTTTATTTGTTTGAGAATAATGCATTGATCAAAAGACAAACTGCATGTGTGTGCATTCGCACATGCGTGCAATTGTGCACTACACAGAGTGTTTTGCAGATTTGCAGTCAGACGGAGCTGACTTGGCATTAGTCAGCCAGAACTGTTGTGTTCCTCTTCTTGTGTGTCCTGTGTTCCCAAAGCAGTTCCGTTGCATAACGTCTGTGTGTTTGACATATCTGAGCACTGCTGTTTACTTCCTCGAGAAGTCAGCAGCCTGTGGTGTCTGTGAGGGTTTGTGGTCAAAGGCCGACCTATGACACTGAGATTCACGTGCGCGCCACTTTTGTGGCGTCTGCTTCAACATAATGAGGAATCAAGCAGCTTAAAGCTTGCTCTGCATGCATGCCCAGTGAGAGAGACCCAGCCGAGCAGAACGCAGTGGGGCGACTTGGCTGAATGTCTGCAGTCGTATCGCACCGTTCATCATACAGCATGTGACGCACCTGCGGGTGTGCAGAGACCGTAGAAAGCCGAGCGGCGTGAATTAGGTTGACATTGGTGGGGAGAGAAATAGGTAGAGCCGTAAACAAAGCCAAACGCATCTCTGGCCGACGTGCAGCATACTAATGAATCAGCTACTGTTCAGCTGCCTCTGAATCTGGGGTGCTGAGGGAGTCAGCTTCCTTTGCTATTTCATTCTTGATTGCTCTTGGTTTTCACCGTGTCTGCGCTATGCACTTCGCATGCAGATCAGCGTTTGAATGGCTGACTGATTGGGATGCTGTAACAAACTATTATGTAACGCTCACTGCTGTAATTAGATTGGGCGATATGAGGGGCACGGACACTCCCAATCACAATCGAGGAATTACGGCTGAAAAGACGCCTTGACCGGAGCACAGTCCTGTGCTTGATTCAATTGCGCTCTTGCATTCCTGCTTTCCGAGGGAACTTCCGCTAACCACAACAGAATTTCTCAAATCTCTCTTGTGTGTGTCATGAAAGTAAATCAGAAGAAGCTAAAATGAGGATAAGTTTCCATATTTGATTCACAACAGTCCACCTTGGTTTGAGATGATAGGTGAGCAGGAAGGCCATTGGCTAAAGGCTTGGATGCACTTCACGAATTTTGGCCGGATTTTGCCCCGGTTTACAGTCTGGACGAGCTGATATCAGTTGTTGAAAGGCAGAGCCAGTCTTCAAATGTGAGTTGACAGATTTCACAGAAAATCCTATTTAAGATGGGCACAGACTACCACAGACTTCAGACTATGATTCCATTCAGTCAGAGGATTTGAAATGTTTGCTATTTGGAGCCCTAATAAGTTGGCAAAAGTTAAGAAATTCAGAGTTTAACATACTTGCTCTCAAACCAAGCCGTATCCACTATTATCGCCATGATGGTAACTCACATTTAAAAAAAACTCACATTAACAGAAACTCTTCCAAAATTAGCATAACAAAACATTAGTCACTACTAAATCTCCTACTTAACATTGATCTTGCACAAAAAAACATTATATTGGCTACTTAATTTTAGCATTTACTCTCTCTTTTGAGTGCCATGGGCAAAGCATACTGGGAAATAAGTTTGTCTAAAAGAAAAGAAATTAGTTCATAATACTCAAAACAATGAAACAGTTCAGTTTACTTAAAATATATCAGTAATGTGAACTGCAGAATACTCATTTATTCTGTACTAATTTGTTTAATTTAAGTTTGTCCTACTCAAACCAATTAATTAATTTGAAGGTTGGGGTTTACAGTGAAGGACTTTATGTGATCCTCAGCTGTTTAGTGTGTGATGCACGGTTTTAACAAAGTTGTCAAGTGTATGATGCCTAGTGTTTTAAAATCTGCCCAGATTTTTTAAGTCATGCAGTGCATTCCAGCATTAAGGCTGTAAAGTTTCCCGTTTGCTTTATGAGGACATATTTAGGGTGACTGTAGGCTGCCTAGGTGATATACATGCCCTAACAGGCTGGAGTCAGCAGCAATCTGTTACTCTGACTGGCCAAGTAATGGGATTGAGAATCAATGTTTCAGTGGCAGTGGATGGTGTGGCGTGCGACAGGAGTCTAATCAGTCCCCCACCCTCAGTATCTTGGACATATACAAGGACATGGCAAAGTCATCCGGACTATAATAGTACAAGGCAGTTTGTTTCATCACATTACAGCAGTTTGAAAGTCAAGTGCTGTTTTTAAGGTTCGGTCTGTATTAGTCTAATGTATGGGGTTGGGAAATGAACTGGTTCCGTCTTTTAAAGAATATCAGATCCATTGCTGTGTTGGAAAGTGCTCTGCCATACAGCACAGTTGCATTTTGGAGGACCTGAGTTCAAGTCCCATTTCGAGCAGAGGTCTAATTTCCATAATCTCCACCCCCATAATTTCTTCAATGTCCTCCTAGTGTCCTTTCTAAGTAAAGGCTAACATCCTTAGCTTTTTTTTTAAGAATTAAAAATACAAAAAAAGTCCAAATCAATCTTCTTTAGTTTGATTGACAGTAATGATTCACTCCCTCACTGAATTGTTTTGAGCGATTGTTTTCTGAACTTTGCATCATCACCTTTGCCATCTTGACAAGAGCTAAGAAGTGTCACTGCCTAAGCTTGTGAGACTTTGACTTACACTACTATTCAAAAGTTTTGGGTCGGTATGTTTTTTTGTTGGGTTTTTTTTTGATTGAAATTAATACTTTTATTTAGCAAGAATGCTTTAAATTGACCAAAAGTGACAGTAAAGAGAAATAAAATTACAAAAATGTCAATTATTCAAATATGTCATGTTTCCACAAAAATATGAAGCAGCACAACTGTTTTCAACATTATTAATAATAATTAGAAATGATTCTTGAGCATCAAATCAGCATATTAGATTTCTGAAAGATCACATAAAACCAAAGAGTAAATATATTTTAACATATTCAAATAGAAAACAGTTATTTTCTATTATCATTTTTCTATTATTCTATATGTTTTTACTTAATTTTTGTAATAAATCCAGCTTTGGTGAACATCAGAGACTTTCAAAATTCTTACCTAACCCAAATATTTGTACAGTCAGTGTAATTTTAGACTGCATATTCATACTAAACTTTGTTGAAATAAATTGTCTTTACAAAGACAATAACAAAATAACTTTAACATAGAACCAGAATTGTTATGGCGAATCTGAACCAGAATCTTTACATTCCTCGCAATTTACCATCCCTATGTTTAGGGTTGTTGCGTTAAGGAACGAAGGAACCACATCAAAGTATTCAAAGTTGGTCTGTCAGGCTTCTTGCTTTTGTCAGAATTTGTAGCCATGCTGCATTCTGATGGTTATTTACCGTGCTGGTTTCTCAAAGCCAGGCTCTATCCACACATCCTATAAAGCCACATGCATCGCAGATGTGGTTGGCCTGGAACTGTCTGTGAACTGGGCTTTACTGCTCTCCGGTCACAACAACAGAATCAGAAAACAGATGATTGCTCAATACTTCAAGGCCTGCCTGTGGTTGTGCCTGTTTATTCCAGTTGCCTCTAAGTTCACGAGGAATTTGTATTATCCCAGACACTCTTTGATTCAAATATTTCAGGTTTTTCCTTTTTATATGATAAACAAATCCTTAATGGGTATAAGCGGTGTGTAGGGAAAATTTAAATTATGTGAAGTGCAAGATGAAGGTCGTCGACAGAAAAACTGGCCTTTTAGTATGTAATATTTATTATTTGCAATAATCAAAATAAATGATTCCGGTTCAGTTCATTAGTCTATCTGTAGGCTGTTTGTGGTTAGCAAACAACTTACTGACTTACATGTGTAACCCCTCCTGCCTGCACTAATTGGGACTTGAACCCAGGTCCGCTGGCATGTGGGTCGGGTGCTCTAACAAAGAGGCTAAACACCACAGTTCTCCACAGCTCTTTATATAGCTCTCAATATAGAACGTGCAGTCAAATCACGTGCAGACTTCAACCGTGGCTCATTCAATAGCCCCTTTCTCACAGAAATCCCAGTAAACTTTACAGGTAAATACACAAATATGCTGTTAACACAAGCAACGGCGCTCTGGCTTTTTACGGTCAAGAGACCATTCACACATCAGCAATAAAATACCTGTAAATTCTGTAATGTCAGTCATCGGAAATGATCTTTAAATGCTGCGCCGTTGTCTTCATTCGTCCGCATGAGGAGAAGCACTTTAGTTTCACTATATGTTCAATTTGCCAATTTTTTTTTTTTTGACATCTGAATAAAAGGCGTAATGGATGAGGCATTGCTCTTAAAATCAGGCATTGCATTGCTCTTAAAAACACGAGAGGCACATAATAGAATCCGACTGGAGAGCCGCAACGCTGATGAATGGAAAAGAAGGCAGGGTCTCGAGTGCGACACGCTGAAAAAGATGAGATGTGGCACAACTGTCAAAGATGATCATCTAGTGCATATTTAAATAGAAAAACTATTAAAAAGCTTACTGTAAACAGCAATCACGTCATCTCCATAAGAACTTTGAAAAGCAGACTTCTTACGTCAGCGCGATCCGACTTCGTACTCGTAATCTTCATTCACGCAGAAGCACATTACAGGTAATTTACTGGTAATGCTCCAACTTTCCTTATTGCTAAACTGCTAGAACCAATTTACAGTTTTTTTTTTTTTTTTTTTTTTAAAAAGGTTGAAGAAAACCTCTTACCGGTAATTTACCAGAAAAGACTGTATGTGTGAAAGGGGCCAATGAGAATTATTCTTTTTATAAGATGGATGCTGGAAATAAATGCTGCTGATTTCTTCTGTATATTCTTTTTTCTTTTTTGTCTGATGAAATTTGGTTGAGTGTTATCTGCTTTTGTCTACAACTCAAGACTGATTTGATAGACCTATTATTAATGGTGTGAATCAAATGAAGTGTGAAGAAATGCATGTGCAGGTCTTCACTAACATGGCGACTGAAGGTGTCTGGATTGTGCACCTGAATCAGCACCATGGACAGGGCCATGTCTAAATGCAAGATTTATATTGAAAAACAAGGTCAATTGCTAAAGTTCAGAGAGTCAAAGGAACACAATTCAAAAGTCCAAAGCTGCATTTCAGGCTTCTTTAAAACCATAAATAAAATTTACAACCAGTACCTGAAGTGCATAAGCTACTTCCTTTCACATTTTTAAAAATGAAGGTTTGTTAAAGGGATAGTTCATCTAGAAATGAAGTTTCTGTCATCATCATGACTTTCATTTCTCTTCTGAACTTAAATGAAGACATTATTAATGTTCTCTTATAACTTTTTTGTCCATGCATTGAAAGTCTCAGCGATGCAGATTTTCACGTGATCCATATGAATCGAGCAGTTTAATCCAGGTCACAATTGCCTTATTTGATAGCTTTAAGTTATAATTTCCAATTAATAATATTTTGTTTTCCGTTTGTCATCTTGATGTTACAGTTTTTTTTTTTTTGGATATTTAACTATGCATGATAATTTCCTTTAGGTTACCTTTGTCATGTAATACTCACAATTAAAATGAATCTTTATTAAAAACACTTTTAAATGTAATATCAAATATAAATTAACATAAAAATTTAGTGATGCTTAAATTCACCAGAAGTTTTTAATTATAGCTGTAGTCTGTTTACTGTAGAACAGCATACTATTAGACATTTATCGGTTATTGGCCATAACATGAAAATAATTATTGTCTTGTCAGGATCTGGCAGATTTATAATATGATATCTGTAGATTCTTTAGACTCTTTAGATCTTTTGAAGCACCAGCACATAGATGGATATCTACAGAACCGTAGAAAAAGCCATAAATCTGTTTCAGAACTTCTATGGAGTCCATGTGGAGTAGAAATGTCTGTAGCGTGTTTACCCACCTATAACGGGCCCCCAATAATGTAAACACGCCTCTAAAACGTGATATATCAACACTATAGACAACACTCTTAAGCAGTAGTGCAGGAAGAAAGGATGCTGCCTTTGCTGTCTTTCTGGCTTATGCAGATATTGTTTCCTCGCTGAACAGTTTTAAGCCAAGGAACATGAGCCCTGAGACTCTAGTAAAACAACAACACTTGAAGCGGATTGTCAGGGGGACCACAATACTTTAATCTGACCCAGACACCATTCCTGTTAAGATTTGTTTTACTCCACTATGTAATTTCAATTATAAAAAAAGACAATATTCCCAGTACATTGCATTTGGATATACTTATATTAACCATGTCTGTCTGTGTAAGAAGATGTCCTTATTGCCGTCTCTCGTTTCCCATACTCACATATAGTCGAATTCACTTGACTGCCTCTTAGTGACAGAGGAGTTCATGCAGTATTTAATGTACCACCTCTTCCTGACCTCGTCTGGTTGAATGCTGCTTTGCCATGTGAGACGGCCTGGAAGAAGACTGCAGTGTGTTGATGTCTTTGAGAGGATGTGGGAAGATTCAGAACCAATACCAAATGAAACACCTACAGTACGATCAGGTACATTGTAGGTGTGAAATCTAATAACAGTCGAGCGTAGGTAAGGTAAATTTGTTGAAGCACTTTAGAAGAAACAGAATCAGTCTCTCAGTACACACTACAAGTCAGTCGTCAACCTTACAAGTTTTTCTAGTCTGAGACAAAAAGCGCCCATCATTGTCATTCTTTAGTATGAACACTTTTTAAAGTCACCATGAAATCAAAATGGACCATTCTTGTTTTTTTTTATGGAGTATTGCAGTATTTATAACAAATGATTTATCTTGTCTTCAGCTTTTTTTTTTTTTTTTTTTTAAATTCATGTCCCTCGTAATATTTGATCCAAATAACCTCCTCTACCTCTTGCAGTCTCTTCTCTGATGATGTATTTACTGGCATGAGGGCGGGGCAACCTGTCAATCACATGAGATCCACCAATAGCAAAACACAACCATCCAATCGATTCCCCATGGACAAAATCAAGTCACTTATTTTCTTGTTCGAGAAGCCGTTTCACTCAGATATGGTCACAATAGGGAAGAAAAACTATTGCAACTTCTGTTTTATGCCAACTTTAAGACCAATTTCAGGTATAGACTAAACTTTAGAGACATGTTTACTAGTTTTGACCAGTTATGTGTGTACAATGAGCAACAGTAATGAAATTGTGAAGGAGCACAAGTGGGAAGCGGGTGCTCAAAAAAAATTGATTAGCAGCACATAGAAAGAAGTTTGTATGTTTGTATGTTTGTATGAATTTTGTGAACGTAACTGCTGCCATCGAGGAAAAAGGCTATTGCAATTGGCACACCAATCTTTGGCAATGTGTTGTTATTTTTAACTAAAATTAAAACTATTAAAAACTATTTTGGTAAGTGCAATGAAGCTAAAACAAAGTATAAATATTAAATGAAAAATTTATATTTAAATTACAGAAATATTGCCTTGGAAACTAACTGAAACAAAAGTTTAAATAAAGTACAACTAAAACTAAATGTTAGCAGAAAATATAAATATTCAGAAATAACTAATGCACAACAAAATTACTTAAACTAAAAAACTGAAGATATAAAAATAAATGCTAATTCAAAATATTCACAAATACTAAATAATATTAAAATAACACTCTGTGACTCAAAGCAAGAGTCTTTAAATGTGTGCAAGCTTCAGTAGTGCACCGAGCATATGTGCATGTTGTTGTGCAAGAGTAAAGAACGGTCATTAGTCAAAATTAGGAAATACACAGGAAAGCGTGTGAACGGCAAGATCTTGAGGTCATGCAGGAGGAAGAGACATTATGTTCTTATTCAGTGTTAGATTATCATATCTGTGGCAAGGATTTCCCTTTTTATGTTGTTTGTATGTTCGGTTTCCAGCAGAAAATTATTTCTGTGTATTTTGTCAATTGTGATAGCATTAAGTATTAAGTATGTTTGGCTTAAGTATATTTAATATATTTATGTGAGTTTCAGTTTTAAATTTTTTTGTCTTTGGATGTTGTTTTCTTATCTGTGACACACGTTGTTCCTGGGAAGGAAATGTTGCAAAAAACATTGCTTTCCTCCTTCCTGACTATGTGTCTCAACATACACAAACATGCACACACACACACACACATACACTCAGAGAGAGAGAAACAAATGAGTGTTCTCATAAGTGTTTCTGCAGAGGCACTAAACGACACTGCAGAGATACCATGCACTAAAAATAAACGAGTTTGAGTAATTAATTATGAATTATCAAGGATGAAGACAACCCAACAAAACGGGTGATCTGGTCAAAGGGTCTGTTCCTAAACCTAGTGTGCGGGAACAAAAGCAAAGTCAGTTTATAAATGGTACGCAAAATAATTATTCTGCCTATCTATTACCAAATGTTAAGACAGCATGCAATGCATCATTCATAGAGAAGGCAATCCCATGATGCAGTGCAATGAAGAAATTCATCCTAGCTTCATCCAAAGCAAAAAGAAAAATGGATTAAGTTGATATAATTCACTCATTACAAAAAAAGTAAAATACTAAATATAATTGATTAAAAATGTACTATTTTACCCTGTATTTGTGTTCTATGCTGTTTATACTCATTACAGTATTGCCAAAGACTGTATGCCAAAGAGTGCCCTCATAATACTTTGAATGAGAGAAAGTGCGACACCCAAGATGGTGGAGTAAGTATCACCTTATGAGTAAAAGAGCCAACTGACCCTTCGCAAAGACCCGCCCCTTTAGTTACTGTTTTTATGTCCGACAAACATGCGCTCTCACGCCACACATCATGTTCTCACGAGGTGAAAAATACATCCTGGAGCAAAGAGGACACTGACAACACATCGACAGACAAGACAGAGCAGGTTACTTTTGATATGAAACAGTTTTATATGTAAAATATAGTAATTTTTTAAAGAAGTTTAAACAATAAATAGCGTATAGTGTCTCTTTAATGTGTCGTGACAGATCACTGAAGCTCCTTCAAGCGGCTCGTGAATCAACATCTCTTCATACTAGTTCATTTACAGCATCAAATAAACATGAATGAACACCAGAAGAAATGTTGTTTCAAGTGCGGAAAGACGTGAGGACACACAATTTATCAAGTTCAAGTTCACCAACAATGATCTACAAACTCCCCGTTTGCTTTGTTTGACAAAATGGCAGATTCGGGGTTATGATTGGTCAGATCGCATGTCAATCAAACTGCCGGCGAAGGGTCAATTGATTTAGTCAAATCACTGCAACTGCTGTTCGAAGCTCTGGTAACCATGCAAACAATCAGTGTCCAAAGATGCACTCATAGGGACTCCACATGCATATTGACTGCTCCAGTCTGAAATAGAAGCTTTTTAAATGCTAATTAAAAGTATTAAAAAAAAAAAGATCTATGAGATAGTTTGTCAGAGTTTGCTGCTAGTTTGAAAAATGCTGAATTGGAATTTGGAATTTTCTAGGCAACTTTTGAAATATCAATATTTTAGTAGAAAGAAGCCGGTCTTGCATTTCTGAAATAGCTGCACTGATGGTGATTCAAATATGGCTGCCAAGTGAGCTGATTTTCCTCTTAAGGGACTTTGGTGTCGTGCTGTTCACTTAGCAACATGCTAAAGCCAAACTGTTTTGAAATCAGTTTGAGTTCCCATGCACTTTGTGGGAGTAGTCCATTCAAATTGATTTGTGTAGCGCGTTTTACAGAAACTCTTGATGTTAATGTTTATAACATCTTCATGTTTTGTTGTCGATTAGAGTTGAGTGATAATACACTTCACAGTACGCATACTGTTTGGATGATTACGTCACAGGCTTCATTTCCCTTTGAAGACAGCAGCCTATGTAGATGCCAGACAGCAAGGAAGCACACTAGATTGTGGAAGAGATTTGGAACTACTCTGCATTTTATGCATTTTTAGTGAATGTTTGCCTCATTTCCAATTAACAGCTCCAGAAATAAAGCTTGTGAGACGGGGCATTAATGATTGCTCGCACCCCGTCACCCGTCACAGCCCCGCTGATTATTGTGGTTAGGAGAACCATGGGTTTTTGCCATCTGTGTCAAACTAGTGGTTCTGTGCAATACACGCTATGAAGAAAGTGGCTTACTGTTTACCCTCCACCTTCATTTAACCTTCATAAAGAAACAATCCTTCCCCAAATCATCATGTGGTTCAATGTCTTCGTTCTCTTAGCCGGTTCAGTACCCAAAAGCAATTTGGCAATATGGTTCTCTCTCTCTCTCTCTCTTTCAGTGGGTTTTGTCATGTCACTCACTCAGTTGTTGACAGAAGGTAGCTGTCAGCATCAATTTTTCTCTAGGGCAGTGAACAGACTACAGCACTTTTCCACTGATTCAGCATTGACTGTTTAATGAACGCTTGTGTGTATTTCTGCATTGGTGATGATAAGGCCCTTCTGGAATCTGTATACTTTTTTAAGATGTTCCATGCAAATATGCTAAAATGTGTTTAATGGAGCGGAGCTTACTACACTATTGGTAGCTGAATGCATTACCAGCACTGCATAATACAAATAGCACAAGTGCGCAGGAGAAGCATCTTCCAATAGAGATTGCCGTTAGCATGTTGCTACGCTAACTGTCAAACTCTTGCTTTGTCTACCATCATGCATTGATTTAAAAAAAAAAAAGATTTGCACCAATATTAAAATACTGGCAGCTGCAGTTACCAAATAGTCAATAATTATTCTAATGGTAAGGCTGAAACTGAAAAATGGACAATATTAAAATTCCATGCTGTCGGAATAAGTAAAAAATAATACCTGTCCATACATTTTAAATGCTGATAAACTGAAGTTTTTTTTAGATCTACATTTGTTATTGAATTATTAGTGTTTTTGAAGATGAACTTGTTTGAGTTTTAGATGACGAAAAATGGAAACATTAAGGAAATAACCTTGAATGATTGAATATTCAATATCGACTTCTATATGTCAAATATCTAACCGAAAACATCTCTAATATCACCCAGAAACTGATTTGTTACTAAAAGAAGTATATTAGACCTCACTATAGTACAATGAAACAAAAATGGTACAAAAGCTGGTACCCATTCAAAAGGCACGAAAACCTTGAAGGTGCTTCTAGGGGTAAATAAGGTACAAAGGTGTTCCTTTTTAAAGGGTACTGGCCCAGCTTTTTTTTTTTTAACCTTTTTTTCCTTTCCTGAGAGTGTATGCTAACTACCTGTTGGAGCAGTTTTTGCACGGTTATTATGCCTATTTAGGCAGCTCACTATGTTTTATAACAGAGCCAGACTCTTTCTTCGTGGTGTTCCTTGAAGTCCAAGAAGGTCAAACCGAGACAAATGTGAATCACTCCAACCATCCCACCCCATACTAGCCCCAATATTCTTCCCTAAATGTCACTTGTCCCGCTTTCCCGTTGTCTCAGCTAGAGTCTGATGCACTCTGCTCTATATCAGTGTGTAAAGGTCAATACTGTCGTGGAGTTGAACGAGTACCTCCATTAATGTTCCAGCGCTCATTGTTCATCCTCTGATTCCTACTGATTCAAGCTTATCCACTGAAGCAAATGGAGCTGGATCTTGTTTTTTAGAGTGAGAGAGGGAAAAAAATGTGCTTCCCATCCAGATGACCCCAAGCAACACTGCCTACTCTGCTGAAAAGTCCAGCATAGACCTGCATGAACTCCATGTTGGTCCAGTCTGGTTCACGCTGGTATAGTGCTGGTGTAGTTGGTGGACAAGCATAATCATGCTGTTCTCAATCAAATCTGAGCTGGTTTAGGTGGTCCACCAGCAACTAGCATCCTATGCTGGTCTCAGCATACAAAACATATCTTATACTGAGGACCAGCAATGCTGGATTTTCAGCAGGGTGTTGAATAATGTTGTTATTATCAACTGAAACAATTAAAAATGTTTTTGATAATTAAAATAAAGCTGAAATAAAATAAAAAAATATCTTAGAGTAAATATTTAAACGTAAAATTAGAAACTTTAATTAGAAATGTTTAAGTAGAAATACAAGCAGGGTAGTATAAGTATAGGCTTTCTTTTACAGTCCTGTTCCCCATGTACATACTATGTACTTATTACAGAAATTATAACAACTGGGTAATAACTAGGGACTAACCCTAAAACTGTACACCTAAACCTAACCTTAACCCTTCTAGTTACCTTATATTACTCAGTATTTTAATAGGCAAGTACACTGTAAGTACTGTAAAATAAAGTGCAATCAAAATTTTTATAATATTTTGACTCAGTTTTTATTTTAAAATGTTCCGTTTTCATTTAAACATTTTTCTAATTTTGTTGTGTTTTTGCATTTTTAATAGTTTATTTTAAAATATCTCTATATAGTTTTTAATAGCTTAAGATTTTTTTTTCAAGTTGTTGTTGTTTTTTAACTGTAATAACCCTGCAACACATCCCTCCCATACTGCATGTTTTATTACAGTAATGTTAAGATTGGCACATTACCAACTCTGCAAATCTGTTGGCACCTGGTCAGAGAGGTGAAAGGCATTGTGCGAATGTCTGACTACGCTTGCGTGCTTTTAAAGTGTACAAACACGAGGGAAAGAACAACTCAGCTGGAAACTTATGCTGTGCTGAGGCATGAGAAGGAAGAGAGCGTGTACATGAGAAAAATGGCAAAAGAGAGATGGAGGCTAAAAATAGGGACACAGGTGGCCCCCCTCCCCTCTGTTCTTCCTTCCTATCAGGCATCAGCGGGATTGTGGTCCGGCGTTGTTAAAATGCGCTCTCTAGCAGACAGTGTCCACTCTTAGCAGAGGACGAGGCGATAACTTTTTGATGCCACAACAATTTTGTGCCACGGCTTCATAAAACCCAACTCTCGTCCTGAAGGGCTCCTGGTTGATGAGTTTTGGAATTAATGTCCACGTCTGAAGGTCTGTGGGGAGTCATATGTCTTTTGGACAACACCTGCTTCTGAATTTCAAGGACTACCAGGATTGTTTTTGGTAGTTTTTTTTTTTTTTTTAATTCGTCTGCAGAGACTGAGAGTGTATCAAAGAAATACAAAAGAGTTGTTTGAAGAGTTGTGACAATGGTGATGAAGTAAAGTTCAGCCTTTTGCAGTACTTAAATTAAGTCCTAGCAAGGCACTTTATTATAAAGTAAAACTTTGTGTCATAATATGAAAAATCACAATGCTTTCATATGCTGTGCTGAATATTACAACAGCACTTTTCAGTCCTGACCTAGAGGGCTCTACTCCATCAGCTTTCTTATTCACACCGCACACATTCACATTTACCCATTACGCTCTCTATACCACTGCTTCACCAGCTAACCTCCTGTGTAATAATGTTCTGGAAAATGGATCGCAGCTATTCTCCCTTCCTGTTTTCGATTTTCTGTTTTGTTCTCTGTAAGCTAAAATACCCCACAACTAAAATAACTTGCTGCTTCATTCCTGGCTTAAATAAGTCAACTTGACGTGCTCATTTCCTTCTTTTGCATTGCATTTGACTCAACTTCCATGTCTAGTAATACCCCACAACTTTTAATTATTTGTCTTTCAATGATAAAATTGCCTTGTAATAGTAATGTCCGGTTACTGTTGTACCTTCTGTTCCCTGATGAAGGGAATGAGGGGTGGTGTTGATTGACTGACACTAGAAGTTGCACATGGGAGCACCTCTGATAATTCAATGCCAATGAGAATTGGCGAGAGGAATTTGCATTCCACTCCCCTGGACATAAGAGTATAAAAGGATGCTGGTGTGCATCACTCATTCAGGTTTGTGCTGAGGAGATGAGACAGTGTCCTAGACATTTGTGGCAGGAGGGACATGTCTCTTTCCTTCCATCAGGGAACATAAGTTATAGCAGTAACCGAGACGTTCCCTCTCTGTCAATCACTTTGACATGGTGTTGACTGAAACTAGGGAAACTCCACAGCAGCTGAACCGTGTTACAAGGATTTGGTCGTGCAGATGTCGGCAAGCCCCTATGTGCCGGGTAACAAGCACACTACCCAATGCCCCACGTAAGCCATGTAGTCCCTTGTATTACGCAGAGACAGAGAGGACAAGAGGATAGGTCCTCTTCTCCCTTAAAAAAAAAAAAAAATCTCACAGCTGTGCAGACCAGAATTAGCACTAACAGAGACCACATCCTGCTTTAAAGGAGGTAAAAATGTGGAAGAATATACATGGATTTACCAACTAGAATGTACCACATGTGGATGAAAAGTCCATCCCTGTGTAGGTCCTACATCAGGAGGGGGGAATTGCTACAAACACAGCGACCGGTGTTAGAGACGGAACTCAGTCTAGGGGAAGACATGGGTTTATGGTTATGAAAACCCTACTGTGGAGATTACATCATATGGGATTACCATCTGGGAATTACTAAATATGGAGCACCTAGCTCAAGAAGACATCCTGATTTGAAAGGCCGTGCATCACGAGTGCTGGGCCTGGCATCAGATTCCTCCATCGAATTCGACTGCCACTGGGTGCTGAGGGAAAATTCATGTCCAGGGTTTGCCGGTCCAAGCCACTTGGATATCACCTAAGGAAGGGGAAAGATGCTGTGTCAAAGCGGTACACGCGGCCCATTGTCTGTAACTTACCTGTTCATAGCCATTAGCACACAAGACAAAAATGGCTCAACCTGGAAATTTTCTAATGACGGTTTTCGGTGTCGGCCAGCCTGCTGCTCTATAGATGTCTGTTAGAGAGAGACACTGTTTGCTAGAGCTTAGGAGGATGCAATACTTCCCGTGGGGAAGCCTAACCCTTCTGCTGGTTCCAAAACAGACAAAGAGCTGCTCAGAGTTTCTGAAGCTCTGCGTGTGGTCCAAGAAATTAAGAACATACTGGATACAGCAATGACAAGACTCCTCCCGAGGCAGTGCTTTCAAGCTCTCCCAAAAGGGGTAATGGGAACTTTGAGCACATAGCCCGAATTGAACTCAAGGCACTATGGTACGATGAAGTAAGTGCTGTTGAAACTGTTCCTCATCTTAGGTGGAGGGACAGACTCTGCTGCTTCCTTCGCCAATAAGGCTTCAATTTCTGTATGCTGGACAGAGCATCTTTGACTGCCATTGAGGTAAAGAGAACCCTGCTGAAACTGGGCTGGCACCTGGCAAACTGAATCACATAGTCGAGTCCTGATCCTGATGAGTCAGTGAGATGGGTTGGGAGATGCTGACCAGACATCCAGACTCTGGATGAGTGACACTAGAGGAACAACCATTTTGATGTATCAGCGGTGCGGTGGCTAAACGGAACGTTGGTCGCCATTTCAGGGAGCCATGCCTCCCAATCCTGTGGCTGCACTAGAAAACCTTCCTTGCTCCGTGAGTCCCAACTGGTATTGGGCTGTGACTGTTGAGGAAGCTGCATGTCCTCTGAACACTCCACAATGACTAGTGTTGGGCTTTGTGTGAGTCGCTTTCGAACATGAGGAGGTGGAAAGTTCGAGTTCGGGCTGCGAACTGTGTGACCGTTCTATGCAGACTAAGTCTGCCCTCCAATGCTGCTATTGATAGTCCTCATCTGGAGCCCTGAAAAAAAAATCAGGTGTGTCAAAGTCATCCAGGACCTCCTCCAGTACAATGTGCAAGATAAGGAACGGGAGGCCTGTGGGGATTGATCTAGTCGAAACACTCTTGTTGCACTCGTATTGCCCTCAGCGCTATCCACCGTGGCTTTGTGCATCACAGAAGGACCGGGGCGAGCAAAAGAGGCTCTCTATCATCAGAAAAGAGAGTTGCGATCGCAGCATTGCCATTGTCATGTTCTCGCCATGAGGACAAGAGCCATCCACAAACATTGTCACAAGCTTGGGTGAGACTCAAACGCTTGAGACGACGTTTGCGAACGTCTGAGGTTGAAAGAGACTGACTGCATCCGGAAACATAATGGCAGAAAGGCATCTTTAAAAAGACATCTGTGCTTTGCTCTTTTTGAAGAAAAAAGCTCTTTTATAATAAAGCTGCTTTTTTAGGCCTGCTGAAGTGCCCAGGGGAACTCTCTTTGCACTTATTCATGTCCATTAATACTTTTATTCACCAAGGACATATTAAATTGATCAAAAGTGACATGAAAGACATTTATAAGGTAACAAATATTTCTACTTCAAATGCTGACCTTTTGAACTTTATTCTTCATCAAAGAACACTGTTTTCAACATTGATAATAATAAGAAATGTTTCTTGAGCATCAAGTTAGCATATTAGAATGATTTCTGAAGGATCATGTGACTCTGAAAACTGGAGTAATGATGCTGAAAATTCAGCTTTGGCATCATAGGAATAAATTGAAAAATGGGGAAATCCAAAACTATCTTATAGAAATCAGAAGATGTTATGTTATTACATTCATATGGAGATATTTGGATTAGGCTACGGATATTTTAAAGTAATTAATAACATGTACTGTAAAGGTTTATAAAGTAACCCTCCATCTCAGATGATAGATCAGGTGTAAGGCAGCCACACTGCACCACTGTTAGTGTCCAATGCAGTTAGAGGACATTCACAAAGCACAGGTTAACAGCACCTGAGGCTCTCTGCAGTCATTCTCTGTTAGTAGCAGCACCTCTTGCATTGTCTGTCATCCGAACACAACAGTGATTCCACATGTGTTACATAACCAAAGCCTCTTCACATGTGTCTAGTCATGAGCCTCTCATGCAAACCATGAACTCACTATAGAGGCAGCGACATGCAAGCTTTGACATTGGGTTTGTTAGGACAGCTGAAGATATAGGACCTCTATATATATTCAATCAGTTACTTCCCACGTTTTCTCCTACTGCCACTTTTCAATAGCTGAGTGCGCTGAAACTGCAACCTTGTGTATCCATCTCAAATGTCAATCTTAGTCCTGTCTGTGTTTGAACATATTTGTAATAAAGAGGATCTGGGAAAATTAAGTGCTTTAGGCCATCTACACACTACAGCTAAATACATTTGCACTCTTACTTAATGCTTCAGTTATTTACGGGTGTGACAAGTGCATTTTACAACTTGAATTCACTCTCAAAATATCAGTTATTTACAACCTGAAAAAAAAAAATCATGAAACAATTTTCACTCAGAAATTGCTAGTAAATTTAATAGATAATGACAGTTAACACTGAATTTAATTTTGAAATAAAAATACTCAAATGTTTTTTATCTTGTAAAACATACTGCAATAATCTTTTTTTATTTAGAATCTTTAATAAAAAATACAGTTTATTTAGGGCTGTCAATTTGATTATTTTTTTGGAGAAATGGCTTCTGGAACAAGAACAAATGTAGGACTTGATTTTGTCCATTTGGAATTAGTTGGATGGTTGTGGTTTGCTATTGGTGGATCTCATGTGAGTGACAGGTTGTCCCATCTTCCCACCAGTTAAGACGTCATCAGAGAAGAGATGTCACTGCAAGAGTTATTTTAATGAAAGTTTACGAGGTCACGTGAATTAAAAAAAAAATTACGTGCACAGATAAATAATTTATAATAATTGAAACGTTTCAATATTCCATAAAAACAAGAATTGACTATTTTGATTTCATGCTGAAACAAAAAATTTGTTATGTTCATGGTAACTTTACATTACACTATTGAGGCTTTAAATATATTGTGCAGTATTTTTTTTTATTTCCATATTGAAAGGTCTACAGTCCACAGCAATCCATTTTGAACTCGACTTACAGTCTCTCTGTACAAGAGCCGCGGACATGACATGCAGTAAATAAATAGTAGGCTAAATCGTGCGCGTGATTTACTAATTCATTCCCTCGATTTACTATATCATGCGCACGACTTATTATTTCATTCCCTCGATTCATAAATCATGCGCATGATTTAAAATATTTAAACATTTATAAAATGAACATAATATAGAATATAATTATTATTTATGACCACCCATTTTACAGTAATAAAGTTGCAAAACCAAACCCTGGTGTTCAGTAGCTGTTTATATTCGAAGTTTCGAATGCATCAAAAATTTGCAAATAAAGTAGCTTATTTCTGTAACGAAAATGAAAGTTGCTGCAATCAGGGAAGCCATTGGCTCTTTTTTAGTACATCATAAATTACTTGTGTCTCGGAGCGTGCAAACGATAAATGCAATAAACACTGTCATGTTGGTTCTGGGAAACACAGACTCATTGAACTATGCTGATAAAAATGGAACTTGAGACCATAGTTGGCAAACGATGCTTTTGGGAAACACACCCCGTAGCGTTACTGGCAGACTTTGAAGAGAGGTGCTGCAGCAACAATGTCATGTGAAAAATAGTTTTTTTTGAACATTCAAGCATGAAAACCTATTCTAGTAGACCCCCAAAACAAAATAAAGACTGCGTAAAAGGGCATAATAGGTTCTCTTTAAATGTCAGCACCTAATTAACATTCATTAAGACAGCTTGTTTTGGTGACAACTGCATCTATGCTTGCACACACTTTGCATACTGCAGAAGAAGCATGATAGTTTGCGATTCCGAACACCTGTGCTACTTCCTTCTCTTATTTCAAATCAGCAGGAGAAAGCTGTTTCAGTCTTTTAATTCAGTAGCTCTCGTCCCGCTCTCGTCATCATCTCAGCTCTGATCTCCAGTGCACACTTACACCCCAGGAAAGCGAAGCTGTGTGTTTAGGAGGCTGTGTGAGAATGTTTGGGTGTGAGGGGGAAACCTGATGAAAGATGGAGAGGAAAATAGAAAGAGCAGCTGTTAATCCATCAGCAGAAATGTGTCATCATTATGAAAGGTGGGGGCTGAGGAGAGATTTGTGCAAAACATGACGGGTCAGGCAGCCAGCCTGTTACCATGGAGACGCAGGAGTGGGTGGGAGAAATGCTTTCGTGCACCAAACACGTTGCTGACCGCTCTCTCTGCATGTGGTGTTGTGTATACACACATGCTCCTGTCCCTGACATTATCTCCTGTTCCAAAACCCACTGAGATGCCTACATAGACTGCTTTATTAGGGTGCCACAGATGTTCTAAGACTGTTTTAGTAATTATTTTGGCAAATTCTAAAACAATATCTTGTGTGACAAATTTGGAATGCATTATGGGATTGACTTCTCAAAGGATACACACAATGCTAACACTTTTAATCAGCAAGAGCACATTAAATTGAACAAAAGTGAAAATAAAGACATTTAGAAAATGGTTAGTTTCAGTCCTTTGCTTTGATTGGTCAATAGCTGTTTTATTTACGATTTAGCAATGTAAACATGTTTGTTCTCATTGATGCTGTTCACTGAAGCTGGTATTACCTGCATTTTTGAAGTATTTTCCTTCAAGTCAGTCCTATGTTTATTTAAAATAAAAATCAGTTTGAATGTCAGCTGCGATATCTTGTCCTTTTAACAAATAAGGGGTTTTCCCACCCTGACTGTGACTGACAGCGCTAGTGTTCACAACAGTATCAGTCCTTTCAAAATAAAAGTCTTCATTACTGACTGACTCCCTCAAACAGTCTTTGCCACCATCTGACTTTTCCATGAGGTGATGCGTTCTGTTGCTGTTCAAGGTCAGGGACTGTTTTCCCAGTGGAAGGAAGGATTTAAGTGATTTTACTTCATGAAAGTTACATCGATATATACATATATTTGCTTTAATATGTGTATATATGGAATAACCATTTTATAAAAGCAAAAAGCAACTCCACTCTGCATCGTGCCTAACAAAGCTGTTATAAAACCACTGTAAACCACGGCTTCTTGGGGCTTATTGCTTTATTATTATGTTAAAACCCTAATGAAAAAATATACTAAAATATATGTGAAATACGTTTATTTTGTACTAAGTATACTACAAATACATTTACATATTTATGTGCTAAATAAAAGTACCCTGAAATTGCACTTTTGGTATACTAAACTGGAAGGTCTGCTATAATGCATGGACTAATTAAGTACTTAATGCTCTTTAATTGTGTGGAAGTAGTGCTGAAGTCCAACTATAGATATACTTAAGTGTATTTGATTGTGCTAAAGTGGAACTATTGCGGTATATTTTAGGAACACTTTAAATATCTTGCATTTAAAATTGATATTATACAAAGATCATACAATCTTTATTAATAGTGATATTAAAACACATTTTAGGTGTAATATTAAGAAAAGTTCATTGTGCAAAAAAAGAAATACTCCAAATAAAGTTTAATTATAATTTTATATAAGTCTTAAGTGATATGTCAGTAAATATGTGAATGTTTTGAAGTATACTTATGAATGTATTTAAAATTGAGTTTTTTTGGTAACACTTTATTTTACAGTGTCATTATTACAAATGTTACATGTAGTTACTATTGTAATAACTATACATTATACATAATTACATGCAACTAACCCTAAACCAAACCCTTATCCTAATCCTATAGTAAGTACTCAATATTACTCGATACTTAAATGTACAATTACAGTTTAACAAAGATACCTTAAAATAAAGTGTAACTTTATTTTTTTTTTTTTACTAGTGAAGATACAAATAAATGTTGTTCTTTTGAGATTTCTATTCATCAAAGAATCAGGAAAAAAATGTTTCAGTTTCCACAAAAATATTAAGCACAACTGATTGATAATAAAATTGATAATAACAAGAAATGTTTCTTGTGCACCAAATCGACAGATTAGATTTCTGAAGGTTCATGTGACACTGAAGACTGGAGTAATGATGCTGAAAATTCACAGGAACAAATTATAATTTTAAATATATTCAAATTGAAAACACTTATACTAAATTGTAATAATATTTCCAAATATTGCTGTTTTTACTGAATTTTTGATCAAATAATTGCAGCCTTGGTGCCTTTTCAATTTTTTTTTGCTGACTTTTTTTCAAAAACATTTTGACCTGTATTGAAACTTCAATTCTCTCTAAGCTGCCTATGTAGGCAGTATACAGCAGGGCAGCTCACTACATTTTGGTACAGAGCCCATCAGTGTTTTGTTTTGTTGTATTTGTGTGTGTTTATACCATCCCATGTCTATTTCTGTTTCGAGGCATTGACCTTTCAACCCACATGAGCCATAACAGACGTCACATGTGGAACATGGTGTCCACAGTGACATGTGTCAGCATATCAGCAAAACAAACCATTTCCTCCATTTCAGGACACATTGCCATTGCGGTGAAGAGTTTTGCAGATCTGGATGTTCCCAGACTTTTCAACTGAGAGAAAGAGCACATGCTCATCATGTGTCTTTGTTTTGTGTGTGTGTGTGTGTGTGTGTGTCTTTGTCCCCTGCTGACAGCAGGATTACAGTGAAAGTCAGATTAAATCTCAGTGGTTCAAAATGTGACACCTGCTCCAGTGGTGTCCTTGTAATGATAGAGTATGAAAAGGCCTAAACGCTGTTGGCCCGAGTCCCATCGCTTCTGCTTCATTAGCATACAACCAATCAAACTGGACAGCTGGGAGGCATGTTTAAACGGCAACAATTTTACCTCAAGCGGAGCTTTCAAATTTTGTGCTCCTACTTTTGGGAGAAAATCATTATCTGCCGGCATTTTACCAATCTCTCCTTTTCAGAAAATCAGGTAGGACTAGTGGGTACATGTCAGAGCAATTATTATTCATGAGCCAAGCTGATTTTATATGCATATGTGTTCAAGGCATTCCTACTACAGCTATAGATTGATAAAATCCAGCAACAAGTTAGCATTTTGCACTGGTTCCAATGTCCTGAAATCAGTAGATTTTTGGGTTGAATCCCTAAAATAAGGTCGTAGTTTATGTCATGAAATACATCAGTAATACCCCACTCATGATTTCGTGATAGTTGTGATGCGGCTTGAAAAAGGCTCCCTATATAGTCGCTAAATGGGACTATAGGGGACATTAAATGTCATCTCGCCGAAAAGGTAAATTCCTCTACTCACTAGTTTGCTTTCACAGCCTCGCTGTGTTTATACTATAAAGATTGATTTGTTTGAAGCTTAAATGTGGTGACGCTGAAGTCGTGTGAGCGCACTGTTTAGCTTTTTACATTTGGAGATTGTATTTGGGCTTCAAAATTCATATACGTTGTGTTCATTTGTGATGATTAAATTAGTAAACAAAACAAAAGAAACAAACTTTTGTTGGAACAGAACTTATTTTTACTGCAATAATCCAAAAGCCAATGGAAATGTTGAGTGAAACTAAAGCTAGTTTTTGGGTTGGCCTACAAAAATACATCACCACTGCACTCAGAAGACTTGAAATATAGGACACAAGCTGCAATTATTTACTTTATGGTACTTTCATGGTGTGTTTTGTCCATTTTGGAGCTTGGCAGTGTGAATCGGCATCCATTTTGGTGTGTGAAAATGAACAGCAGAGGCATTCTGCAAAATAACTTTATGTTTTTGCCAGACATTTGTCAATGTCAATGTGGTTTTCAATGTCATTAGGGCAAAAAATAATATGGCAAAATGTTTATTTTTGGATGGGCGTCCTTTTAAGATTGCATTACCTTTTCTTAATTTACATTTATTAGTATATAGCCAATCAAACAGTAGAGCATATAGCCTCACCTTTCCTTTGAGAGCCATATCGCGGTCTCTCACTTCATTAACTGATAACACTGTGCAATTTGCGTTTCATTATGAATAACAAGTGAGTCATCTTGTATCTATGTTTTTTTAATCCTATACTGCATCATCATGCCGACTGCATCAGTGACTCACCGTGACAAGAAAAGCAGATTTAGCTTCCATTAGGCTCTGGTTTCTTTATGGACAAGTTATCTGTTCAAATGTAATGCCCACCAAATCAAATTACTGACAGCAGCTGCATGCTGCTGTTATGAAACATCTAGATAACCAGCGTTATTGTCTTATCAGCTGTTAATAGCCCCCAATAGTCTCTCGCTTTGTAAACACAAAGTGAAAATGCAATTTAACCCTTTGACATGTACAATAACACCGGTGTGATCAGTCTTGACCGAGCCAGAGACGGACTCGTCCAGTATATCAGAAACTGAGGGTTCAGCCAGAATATTTTAAACATACATGCGAAAGGGTTAATTTTCTCTGTAATGGTTGTCGTTTTTTTTTTTTTTATTTAGGTGTTTTTATGTTTTATTTATTTATTTATTTAGCAAATTTTCAGATTTTGACTGAAGGTTACGAAGAAAATTTTCTAATACTTTACAATAATTCTTTCATTAACATTAGTTAACATGACTAATGTTAACTAGTCGGGGTAGTCGTGGCCTAGTTGTGAGGGAGTCAGGCTTGTAACCTGAAGGTTGCTGGTTCGATTCCCACGCCGGCAGGAATTGAAGGAGGGGATTGTGAATGAACAGCACTCTCTCCACCTTCGATACCATAACTAAGGTGCCCTTGAGCAAGACACCTAACCCCTAATTGCTCCCCTTGTAAGTCGCTTTGGATAAAAGCGTCTGCTAAATGATGAAAAAAAAAAAAAAAAAAAAAAAAAAAAAAAAAAAAACATGAACAATGTAGTAGTTGATCATTTACTAAAACAAGGAACAAAAGTTGTATCTGATAACATCAATGCACTTCATGAACAATTAAGAAATGTTATTAAATGCAGTGAAAAGAAATTGTTAGTTAATGCTAATCTATTGTTAAAAAATGGACCTTATTGTAAAGTGTTACCCACGTTTTTTTTTTTTTTTTTCCTGTGGATTCATTTGCATGGATTAATCAATGCTAGACATTTACCAATTTTGATTTCATGTGGACTCTAAAGGTAAAGTTGGAAACACTTCATTTTACAGTGTCCTTGTTACATGTAAAATTTAGTTTCTTTAGTAATAACTATAATTGATGCATAATTACACGCATCTAACCCTAAACCAAACCCTAATCCTAACACTAACAATATAACAAGTGCATGTAGTTCATTATTACTCAAAACTTAAGCGTAAAATTACACTGTAACACTGACACTTTAAAATAAAGTGTAAAGGTTTTTATGGTTTAAAAAAATCTGATTATTGACAGATGGGAGGACTGTTTGGCAACCTTTTCGGAAAATAGTTTGGATTGGATCCATTTTTGCCACATAAATCTCACCTTTGAACACTAGTCAGTGGGCCTTCATGCACCGAAGTCTGTGGTTTGGCGTCCAGGAGCAGCGTTTGACACCGAGTGTGTGTTTGTGCACCCCAGGTGGCTCCCCGCTGAGTGAGCTGTCATGGCCGTCCTCTCTGGCGGTGGTGGCTGTCTCCTTCTCTGGCCTCTTCACGTTTGTCTTCCTCATGCTCGCCTGCCTGTGCTGCAAGAAAGGGGACATCAGCTTCAAGGTGAGATCTCAGTCCTCATTAGTCATTTCATCCATCACAACAGCCCCCCAAATTAAAGGAAGATGAGAAATTAATGTCTTCTGCAGCACCTCATCCTAAATTTTTACAGGCGTGTCATTCAGTTCACTGAAGTCTTTTTTTCAGCTAACTGTTATCATTTTTGTTTGATGTCACCTTGTTTCTTTCTAGAAGTACATCATGTCATTCAACCTGATTGGTTTGATTTGTCCTTCTAGTCATGTACGCATGTACCTACAAAGCCTCACAAAAGAAAATGTCAATCTTGCAGTGCTTTTCAGTGCAAAACAAAAATGACTCTCAGTGGTCTTTTTTTTTTTTTACTTTATTTCGAGGACTAAGGCCTCCATTTTTGTTCTTGCTACTTCCATATTCTGCATCCTTTAAACACGTGAAAACCTGAAAATAACTTATATTTCTGAAATAAAAAAAGGAAAATAAAACAGAAACAGAAGCATCATGGCACAGTTAGTCTGAACGTTTGCTGTTTTCCATAGACTCTGTCCAGAACTTTGTGAGCTACTTCCTTAGGGGCCGTTCACATATCGCGCCTAAAAAGGCGTGGAAAGCGTGGCCGCGTCGTTTTGCAAGTGTTTAATTGCTATGCAACAATGAACATCTTTCTCCACGACTACGCAGAAGTTTCAATGGATTTCCATCACCGAAAAGCCCTTGCAGTAGCTCCTGTACAAGGTTTATTTATAGAGAAGAATTAAAAAAACTCCAGCTGTGTTCGAGTGCACCCCATCCTTCAAATACGACGATGAGAGATTCAAAGCCTATTTCAGAGCTGACAAGGACCAGTTTGATAATCATTGAAGAAAAATTGGCCCAAGCATCACCAAACAGAGCTTCTGCTGTGAAACCATCTCTCCTGCACAACGGCTCTGTATTTGTCTGAGGTAAATAGGCTAAAGTTAGGGTAAGGGAAAGGGTGAAGCTGATTGGATGGTTCTTGTCACATGACCTGCGGTGTGCTTGCGGCATTCTGAAAAGTTGAGATGTTTTCATCTCGCCGCATCACAGGCGCGCTTGGAAAAAACGAGCGCTCATTGCTTCCATTTTGAGCACGCTTGCATTGTAAGTTCATTCAAAGGCGTCATTCAATCTAACAATATCACATGACAGTATCAATTCAATTAAAGGTGCAGTATGTCAATTTTAGCGACAACTAGCAGTGAGGTTGCGAATTGAGAGATCCAAATGCTGGCTTTATTAACAGAGGAAGCGTAGTCAAACAGGCAATGGTCAAAACAACAGCAAACAGGAGTGGCAGAGGATAGGCAGATTCGTAATCATTGAACAGGCAAAGGGTCAGGTCGGGCAGATAACATTCATAGTCCAGTACAACAAGCAAGGATCAGGACAGGCAGCAGGAATCAAACAACAGACAGGGTCACAACAGAAAGACAAGACAGGGAAAAATGCTCCGAATTGTAAACCGTGGTAAATACAAGACCTCGCAACTCATTCTAGGCTGAATGCCTCTTAAATAGTCCATGTAATGAGTTGCAGCTGGATGAGGTCATCAGTCCAAAGGCTTCTGGCAAATGTAGTGTGTGCAAGTATGTGAGTGTCTGAGATTGAGTGCCCTCTAGTGGCTGTTTAAGAGCACTCCAGCGGATAACCATGATAGAGAAGATACAGTGGCCAACACTGGACAAAAATGTTGTCTGAGACATCAGAGAGAAGCCAGTCAAGTAAACACGCTCTGTAGAGCAGTTTAGGGCTCCTTTAGAAACGTTCCTGTGCAAAATGGCGATTTTACATGTAAGTGACTCGAATGCCTCATTCGAAGGTAATAAAAACATAATGGTTTATTATGTAAGGTTTTTATACACCACTGAACACATAGTTATATAAATTATATTGAATTTCTGTCAATAGATCCTCCTAAAATTTACACAATGCGCCTTTAAGTTTAGTACCACAGATGAGAGAAAGACAAAACTGCAGTTAAACATTAACCAACAGAATCAGTTAATTTAAAAATAATCACATAGCTTTGGAAATAACCTAGCTGTTACATGTCTTCATGTTCTGGACGTAACAGAACGCTAGACCTAGACCGTGGCAGACAAGTCTGTCTGCGAAGATGATCGCAGCAGAGGACAGTTTGTGGGGCAGAACCGTCGTTTGTTGGAGAAGTATGTGGAGGAGTTCATCGAGCTCTTCCATCGGGTGAGTTGGAGTAATGCTGTGCTTAACTTGTGTTTCCGCATGGATCTGGATGAGGACACGATCCGATCTGTCATTTCTCCCTAGTCGAATCCATGAACCTTATTCTCTTCCTAAGCGATTCAAATTTCAAAGTTGATGAGGTTCGTGGGGATAAGTGTTTTCATCCAGCCCCATCGGATGCACACGCGGTGTCACTCATTCACCCCACGCCGAGAATCTCCACATACTCGTCCAATAGTACGAGCCATTTCTGTTCGCTGGGGCCACCCCACATGGCAGTAAGAACCAGCTCCATCCCGTCAGTCGTCCTGGCCGCTGCTCCTGATCTTCGGCGCAAGATGGCCACCACTCCCACTTCTCAACGTGAGTTGGCCGCCGCTCCCAAGCCGCGATGCGAGCGCAAGCTCCAGCCGGGTGCTGCAGCCAAGCCAGGCCCTCTTACGGCCGAGGTGGTCATACCGTCTGAGGAGTGACTTGTAGACTTTTCCAGAGCCTGAGCTCCTTCCTGTATCTCCAGCGCTCCCTCCTCCAGAGCTCCCTCCAGCGTACGCTCCAGAGCCAGAACTCCCTCCAGTGTCCACTCCCGAGCCGCCGCCTGAGTACAGTCCCAGGGTAGCCCCGCCTATTGTAATTGGGGGGGGGGGGGGGGGGGGCATATGTCCACGCCACCCTGGTCGCCTGAGCTCCCGGCTTCACCCACCAGGGTGCCTGTCCCCCCCCTCCCAGAATGGACTCTCTTAGGCGCTGGACTCTGTTAGTGTTTAGACTTTGAGTTTCAGTCACATGTTCCTTTTGTCTGTATGTTCCCGCCACCATCATCAGTCTATTGTCATCAGCTGTGTGTAATTAATTAATCTCGATATCTCCTGTTCTCAGTGTATTTATACCCTCAGTTTCTTATCAGTCTTTGTCTAGCGTTATACTTGGTTTAATGTCTTGTGTGGATCGTTTCTCCTGGTATTTCTCCTGTTAATCTCCTAGTTATTCCTGAATATCACCGTCTTTGTGCTTGTATGCAACCAGCAAGAGCGTAATACTAACTGATTATTAGTAAAATAACAAAAAAGTCAGCTCTTACCTTATGATTCTATAGGAAAAATTCTAGAATTTACTCAATTAATGTGAAATGGAGATGTCACGAGTTTGTGAAGTCCATGGTACTGCTTTCATCTGCTTGGAGTTTATTTATTACATTATAATGTACAGAATGAAAATGGATATTTATTTTGGGATTTGCTAAATACTACATTTAACATCACCATTTAGTGTTTTCAAAGATTAAGCATAAGATGAAGCAAAAATATTATAAATGTAAAAGTAGAGAAAGCGAGTATGCATAATTAAAATCCCTTATCAACCAATGTACTCTACCGTCCAAAGTTTTGCAGCCGGAAAGATTTTGTTAAAAGAAATTAGTTTTATTGAGCAAGGATGTTTCATTACATTAAAATATCGATCTGTAGGGTATATCTAAGATTCATCAGGCTCAGATTGTGAAAGAATGGTTGGGAGGGAGCATGAAGAATCATTTTCACACATGAATTGGCACCTGTGAGCCCTGACCTTAAATTCATTGAAAGTCTATGGGATGTGCTGAAGGAGACTTTACAGAGTGCTCACCTCTTGCATTGTCAATACAAAGTCTTAACCAAAAATTGATGCACCTCCTGATGGAAATAACATTACAAAGCTTCTTCCTGCTTGGTTGTTTAAGAAATGAAAAGCTACACACACTCCATCAATTACGGTTAGAAGTGTTGGCAAACATATAACGGCAAACTTCACATATTTTTTAAAATCCATCGTTAATTTGATACTAAGTGCTCATTGTTACATTTGTAAACACGAAAGCTTTCTTCTGAAAAGGTTTCACTTGTCAAACAGTGGTGGCTTTTTCTGGACCTTGGCGATTAACATCTCCGCAATATCGTCTGCCATTATAAATGTGCGAGCCCTTAAATTAGAATGGATTCTGATTGTTTTATCATTCAACAGCTGGAAAAAAACATTCTGAAAGTGATCCCAACGATATTGTTTCTCTGTATTGTTATCGTTATAGCTGTAGTGTGGAGGACAGTGCTATTCTTTTATATTCAGAACGATTTTCAGAACTATATCTTTATGGTTATCTTTATAGTTATTGTTCTTGGTGTGAACAGGCCTTAACATCTGAATCTGTTGCAAATGGAGTCACCAATATGTATCGCATTCATTTCAGACAGGATGCTGCATTATAAGGCAGCTTCCCATGTAGGCAGCAGTGCAGATCACTAGCTTTAGGAACAGAGCCATAGCATTTCTTTATGAAGTACGGCACACCGAACCCAGCATGGCTCTGACACATGGGGTGATTTTGCTCAGGTGGCTGAAGCCTCTGCTTAATAGAATTTGATTTTGCTCAGCAAGAATAAAAATTAGAGGGAACATGCATGCTTGACAGAGAATATGAACAGAAGGGGACAGAGGGATAAGTTGTTATCAGAATTGGTTTTGGTAACTCACAGTTGAGGATTAATGTAAGCAGGGTGTTTATGTCCTCATGCACAGCAGCAGCAGCGGGAGAATTGCAGCACACAGCTACAGTCCGTTAATATTCTGCCCATAAAGCCCTGCTTCTGTACTGTCTGTTTTTAATAGGATCGTCTGCTCCAAGTGACTGTGTGAGTGGGTGGACGGTTTGTCCATGTCTGTAACACACTGGGCTTTCTGTGGCAGACTGCAAACATGGTTCAAGTCTAGGGATCACATATAATTACCATGGCATTTGGTGTTCTGTGGAAATCACAGGGATGCCACCCTGTGGAGAGTCTGTCTATGTTTGTAGGGCCGTTCAGACAGAAAACAAGCTGACCTGTATAGAAAGCAACATGGACCACAGTGGGATTAATGTTAGCTAATTATGATGTGCATTGTTGTGTATGAATTTCTAGCCTTACCTGCTCGTTCTAGCTCATTAAATCAGCACTTAAGCCTCTAATTGCTGATATTAGTACATTGTAAATTTCAAAATAAAACTGCTATTGTGATATGGCTTAGTGCATTTGTAATATCACACAGACTGCGCTTTAATTAAATAAGTAAATGCGCTCCAGAGCGGTGCTGCTCATTTAGATGTGTGCAGCCCATGAAGCAATGCTTCATCGGACCAGGAGTTGCCTGCATGCAAAGTGCAGAGAGTCACTCTGAAACCAGCAGTGCATACATTAATTTGCAACCTGTCTTGCAACTAGACATATATTCTGCTTTTTGAACAAGAAAAAAAGGAGAAAATGATTGGATGGTTGGATGGATGGTGACAGCTTGTCACTCACATGAAAAAAAATCATAAATTATAATGATTAAAGATTACACACCACTGTTAGAATGGCAGACAGTTTTAAAAGTAAAATTTTTAGGCTGGTCTGCCTGTCTAACAGCGCTCGTCAATGTCTAAATGATGGCAAAATCAGATCAAAGAAGGCGGGGCTTATTATTCGCTGAAGATGAGTGTGAATTCCAACGCTTTTGGTTCCTACAGTGAAAGAATGCATAGGTGGTAAGATAGCTAAACATTGAATATTTTACAACTATTTTACGACGGATATATTTAACGACCCACAGTAATATAGAATGATGCATAATACTCAACTTTTTAATAGAATTTCTCCATTTTGAATTGAAAATATGCTATCATTTAAATAATGAAATTCATAACTGAATGTGACTCAGACAAGAGATGTTTTTTTTTTTAAATACATTTTTTGATGTATTAGACATTCAAACAAGAGTAAATGTGTTCATATAACCATTGGTCCCCCACAATATTTAAAGATTTGGTTATGGCCTTGCTTCCTTGAGTTACAATTGTGCATCCTGTCATTCACCCTAATTGAAATTTAGTAACTGAATTGACAAAGGCATCTTAATTCTGAATGGTGCACAAACCTACACTATATACCCTGGTAGAAACATAGTATGTTTCTATAAGGGAACACATGCTGAAATAAAGATGCCTCACATAATGTGCAGTAACATTGCGAAGGATTGGGTGGCGTTTGCTGGAGCATGTAGGACCAGATCACATCTTTTCATCCTGATTTCACAAGGGTCTCTGTAACAGACAGTCATGTTGGTATTAAATGTGACTAAAGCCTCTTTAGGGATTGTGTGTATATTGTGAGCGAGTAGCAAACACTGCTGATGGAGTGAGACAGCTGCTCTTCCTGAATGGAAAGAAGCCCTCGCTCCCCGGAGCTACAACTATTGCTGGGGTCTAATTGAAATTAGTTGGCTGCTTCACACTGGCATACTTTTCATCAAGATGTTTGAGGTTCTTATTGTGCATCTGTTGGGAAGTAACTGATTGTATGGCTGCGGTCCATTATGGTCTGACATCCTGTGCCAATATCAAACTGGCACTGAAAACATGCTGCTTTCTCGTGGACAACTTTCTACTGTATGTCTCAATAGACATTTGTCATTGTACATTTGACTGTTTAGCTTTGACAGTTAGTCACTGCTGGTAGATGGCATATTACAGTATGTGGGTAAACAGCATGTATCCTGTTAGAGCATATAGTAGATGCCGTATTTAATTTTATGCCGATAGAAGGATGGAAGTATAGCTTACAATATGTTCAATCTGTCTTGGTTAAGTATTACAGCTACAGGTTTTATTTTACTATGCAATCCATCCATCCATCCCACCAACCAACCAACCAACCATCCATCCATCCATCCATCCCACCAACCAACCAACCAACCATCCATCCATCCCACCAACCAACCAACCAACCAACCATCCATCCATACATCCATACATCCATCTATCCAACTAACAATCCATCCCACCAACCAACCATCCATCCATCCATCCATCCATCCATCCATCCAATCAACCATCCATCCATTCAATCAACCATCCATCCATCCATCCATACATCCATCCATCCATTCAATCAACCATCCATCCATCCATCCATCCCACCAACCAACCAACCAACCAACCATCCATCCATCCAACTAACCATCCATCCCACCAACCAACCAACCATCCATCCATCCATCCATCCAATCAACCATCCATCCATCCATCCATCCATCCATCCATCCATCCATCCATCCATCCATCCATCCCACCAACCAACCAACCACCCATCCATCCATCCATCCATCCATCCATCCTTCCATCCATCCAATCAACCATCCATTCAATCAACCATCCATCCATCCATCCAACCACCCATCCATCCAACCATCCATCCATCCATCCAATCAACCACCCATCCATCCATCCATCCATCCATCCAATCAACCACCCATCCATCCAACCATCCATCCATCCATCCATCCATCCATCCATCGTTCCGTCCATCCAATCAACCACCCATCCATCCATCCAATCAACCATCCAACCATCCATCCATCCATCCATCCAATCAACCAACCAACCATATATAAATACGTAAATATATAAAAATTGCATTGAAAAACAAAAAGCACACATCAAAAAGCACACATTGACTACAACATAATCAGTTATTAATATTTCATTGTTTCTGTCTTGTTTTTACAGGCGTTCATAATTTCCTCAAAATTATGTTTGCATATTGAACAGACTGTACTTCTGTCAGTCACACTCAACAAAGGATTTGCTAGTATTTGCTAATTTGGTAAAATTTACAATGTTAACAACATACAGACAATTAATAAGGTGAAGTAAATAGAGAAATACTGTATACAACACGAGGGGGGAAATAAAAAGAGAAGATAAAATAAGTTTTGATGCTTAATATTTTTGTGGACACCATGACACATTTTCTTTAGGATTTTTTGATGAATAGCAAGTTCCAAAAGTACAACATTTACTTGAAACAGAAATATTTTGTAACATTATAAATGTCTTGAAATCTTAAAAGGATGAGGAGCATTTCCCAGCCTCATCTTTTTCTTGTGGAACCAGCAGCCACCAAGGTTTTATCGTCTGCTGGTGAATAAAGATAAACTGCAGCCTAAACTCCTTTTCAAACATGTCCTTTTAGCACTTAAGTAATGCACACATAATGCTTAAATAACAGATTGAAGTATGAAATATTTATATGGACTGTGTGAATTAAGTAAATTACTTTGCACCCTCAAGTGGTTCTAAATGATATTGCATCAATTTGCCTCACGGCCATTCACTGCCGATGATAAACACCCCATTAGCAGATGCAGTTCAGTATAGATTTGCTATTAAGAACTTGTTTTTACAACTACATATTTACTGTCTGAGTACCAGAATGTAATAAGTGGCCCCCTACAATATGCACACAATAAAAGCTTTTTTTTTTTTTTTTTTTAATGCAGGAAAAAGGTGATCTTCCCGTCTGATGCATGAAAAATAGAGAAATGGCTGTTTTTCCTTCCTCAGCAAATCCTATTTTAGTTACAGAACAATTGTGATATTACAAAAAGAAAAATTGTACTTCTTAAAATAAGTGGGGTGCGACGGCAGAAGATAAGAGATGTTGTCTATTGTAATCAGTCATACAAAGAATATGAGGATAAGCAAGCACAGATAAATTTTCCTTGTTATGTAACGTCAGGGACAAAAGTCACAGTTAAAGAACTGGCTCCCTTTCTTTTATATAGGAATGTAAATTGAATTTGGCCACAGCCAATTTGAATTGGAATTTCAGTTGGATTGACATAAAAGGAATTTAATTAAATAAACATAGAAATTGATTGTAGTCACACAGCAAATGTTCACAACTGCTCCTATTCCTTTCTGTCAACAATAAAACTGATGGAAATATGGTGAATCTTACTGAATATAACATATAGACTAAAGAGCACTTTGGTCTTAATGCATGAACTGCCACAAATTTCATCATCCATGCCACATTTAAAAAAAAAAAGACTGTAAAAAAAGCTACAGCAAAAACATGTTAATAATTAGTTAACAGGATGTTATATACTGTGGAAATTGTAAATGGTATAAAATTGCATTATATGTAATTTTGCTAAATACTATTACATTTTATGATGAAAAACTGTAAATGACATTCCCAGAAGCTTTAATTTAGTGACACATACAGCTGAAAACATTACTGTATTACATAAATATATCACAAAAACAATATTTCAAATGAAACACAAATTTCTACTTACAGCATTTTGAATACTGAAATATTACTTAATTTAATTTTAACTGTGTTCAGTTTACTACCCAAATCCAAATTCAGATGAAATACAAGAACTGAATTCATGTTGGTTATGGCACAGATTCAATTCTACAATTCAGTTCCCCAACACAGATGCTCAACAATAGTCAGACTGTGTGAGAATAAGCAAATATGTGGAGCTGTGGGAGCTGAATATCCATAGGTTATTGGGTCCAAGCAAATGACTTTCACAATGTGGCATCCAGCGTTCATAACACATGAGAGACTTTCATTTGCCATCATACTGTGACAAAAAAAGCCCATTAAAATTCCATATTAATTTCCCAGTATGCGTAAAGTAATAATACTGAAGTAATACTATCACTGTAAATTCCCTGCATGTGTCTGAATTGATTTTCTGTGCTTTTGTTCCCTGCAGGAGTTTGAAAATACGGAGGGGGAGGAGGCCCAAGCTGGCCTTTCCACTTTAGCCTCCCCAAGCTCTCAAAACGACCCCGAGGTTTATATCCTGCCTCTCACGGAGGTCTCACTACCTGTGTCCAAACAGCCCAGCAAGTCATGTAAGAATCATATCATTTTGTTCATTGTGTACTCACCCAACACAAAAGGAGATGTTTTGAAGAATGTGTTTTTCCATGGAACGAGTTTGGAATGAGTCCCTGTCATGTGATTCAACATGGCGGCAGCCACGAGAAGGTGGCACAAGAACCATGAGCACATTTTCCAATGGAAAGCATGATTTAGAGTAGACTTACTGCCTAAAGGCGTCGATATACTCACGGCAAAGTCACTATTCGTTCTTCGCTCAAGGAGTTTAAAGAAGTTGGAAATCGCTGCAGTAGAACAGCGTGTCTTTTAAACCTTTGACAAAATCATACCGGGACATTCAAATGTGTTCGTGCTGCCAGAGCCGGAGAGAGCAGTTTTGAACCAAACATAATTTCTTTGTTACAAATATTTAAATTATAACAGAAGCACTGAGATATAATTTTTAAGTTAGTATATAAACACTAATGTCTACGATAGCGATCAAAATAGAGCAACTACCTTTTCAAACGAACTTGGCGCGTCAAATAACGGTTGTATCAATTGCATCGTATTCCACTACATAGCGACAAGTGACTGTTAAAAAAATATATTTGTCATTGAATGATTCATTCAAAAGATTTGTTTAAAACACTGATTCATCCAGTAATGTACAGGGAGTGCAGAATTATTAGGCAAGTTGTATTTTTGAGGATTAATTTTATTATTGAACCATGTTCTCAATGAACACAAAAAACTCATTAATATCAAAGCTGAATATTTTTGGAAGTTTTAGTTTTTAGTTTTTAGTTTTAGCTATTTAGGGATATCTGTGTGTGCAGGTGACTATTACTGTGCATAATTATTAGGCACCTTAACAAAAAACAAATTTATACCCATTTCAATTATTTATTTTTACCAGTGAAACCAATATAACATCTCAACATTCACAAATATACATTTCTGACATTCAAAAACCAAACAAAAACAAATCAGTGACCAATATAGCCACCTTTCTTTGCAAGGACACTCAAAAGCCTGCCATCCATGGATTCTGTCAGTGTTTTGATCTGTTCACCATCAACATTGCGTGCAGCAGCAACCACAGCCTCCCAGACACTGTTCAGAGAGGTGTACTGTTTTCCCTCCTTGTAAATCGCACATTTGATGATGGACCACAGGTTCTCAATGGGGTTCAGATCAGGTGAACAAGGAGGCCATATCATTAGATTTTCTTCTTTTATACCCTTTCTAGCCAGCCACGCTGTGGAGTACTTGGACACGTGTGATGGAGCATTGTCCTGCATGAAAATCATGTTTTTCTTGAAGGATGTAGACTTCTTCCTGTACCACTGCTTAAAGAAGGTGTCTTCCAGAAACTGGCAGTAGGACTGGGAGTTGAGCTTGACTCCATCCTCAACCCGAAAAGGCCCCACAAGCTCATCTTTGATGATACCAGCCCAAACCAGTACTCCACCTCCACCTTGCTGGCGTCTGAGTCGGACTGGAGCTCTCTGCCCTTTACCAATCCAGCCACGGGCCCATCCATCTGGCCCATCAAGACTCACTCTCATTTCATCAGTCCATAAAACCTTAGAAAAATCAGTCTTGAGATATTTCTTGGCCCAGTCTTGACGTTTCAGCTTGTGTGTCTTGTTCAGTGGTGGTCGATTTTCTGCCTTTCTTACCTTGGCCATGTCTCTGAGTAGTGCACACCTTGTGCTTTTGGGCACTCCAGTGATGTTGCAGCTCTGAAATATGGCCAAACTGGTGGCAAGTGGCATCTTGGCAGCTGCACGCTTGACTTTTCTCAGTTCACGGGCAGTTATTTTGCGCCTTGGTTTTTCCACACGCTTCTTGCGACCCTGTTGACTATTTTGAATGAAACGCTTGATTGTTCGATGATCACGCTTCAGAAGCTTGGCTATTTTAAGACTTCTGCATCCCTCTGCAATATATCTCACTATTTTTGACTTTTCTGAGCCTGTCAAGTCCTTCTTTTGACCCATTTTGCCAAAGGAAAGGAAGTTGCCTAATAATTATGCACACCTGATATAGGGTGTTGATGTCATTAGACCACACCCCTTCTCATTACAGAGATGCACATCACCTAATATGCTTAATTGGTAGTAGGCTTTCCAGCCTATACAGCTTGGAGTAAGACAACATGCATAACGAGGATGATGTGGTCAAAATACTCATTTGCCTAATAATTCTGCACTCCCTGTATTTATTAGAGTCATTGAATTTTTTCAATAAATAATTCATTCTAACGTTTACCAACAATTATAGTCCAGCAATTTATATTTTGTCAGAACCTCTAGTAAATTACATGTTGTTTTGTTTGGTTGTATTTTCAGAATTATCGGAGTATCGTGATCTCTATTTGAAACCAAAAAATCGTGATTCTCATTTTATCCAGAATAGTGCTGCTCTACCAAGCAGTAATATAGCAAACGTCCCGATATCGCCTGCACAGTGTTAGTAGAACATGTAAATACGTGCCTCGCGCTTTCCTCTTAATAACAAAATAAACACACAACAACAATGAGAAAACAGCGGCAGTGTCACTTTCAATTAGAATTTCAACTTTAATTTCTACTGTGAAGCGGCTCTCCAGTGTGTTCATGCTTTTACTTGTGCCTGACTTCGACGAACTGAGCAAAAGAAATGAACCGGAGAAGAGTTTCACGTCAAAGAAGGCGGAGTCTCACAGCCACACCCACCAATCAGATAATCACCACATACCAATGCTTTTACCAGCTGGACTGAACTTTTCTAGAAAGTTCACATTTTAAACTCCTGGAAGGGGTTGCACCAGCTGGACGTACACCTGGTCGTAAATCTAAGCTTAATGTAAAACCACCTGGGCGTAGAGCACATCTTACACTAAATCTTACGCCTAGTCAAAGGTAGGTGTAAAGTGAGAAGTCTTGACTTGTTTCCATGTTAAAAAAAATATAAAAATGTCGAGATGGTGGCGCGTCTGGTATACTGGCTGTCGCCGTGTTTTTCAGAGCTGTCCTCGGTACCAAAGCCGGGTCAGGATTATCTGCAAAAGTTGAATACGTTAACTTGCTCTATAAATTTGTGTAGGCTACTCTGTACACCGTGAAACTAGTCTATAACTTGTGCCATAAGTTTGTACACCATGTAAACCGCTGTTATCTTTTGCCCTTTGTCTTGTTTTGTTTTTCGTTACTAAATTGTTTTGCTTGCATACCAAAATATAGCTATGTATATAGCTGAATAGCTATAATTTTTCTTCTTTTACAATCAGAGTAATTTACTTTTCTTATTGCCTCAACAGTAATTTTTCATCTATTCGTTTGAGTCACATTTGTAACCATACTAACACGAACGGCGTCTCAACTAACATCGTCTACTAAGCGTAGCTGCGCCTAGTCGTAGTTTTCGATGGTGCAATAGGTGTAAATATTCATCGGTAACCTGGACGGAACTAAGTCCAGTGTAGAGCTTACACCCAACTTTTTTAAGTGCAGTTGGTTCAACCGACCCCAGGAAACCATTTTAAACTGCTCAGAATGATGTCACACCGGTTCATTATTCGATTTCGTTAGAAGTACATCAGGACCTTAATGAACACGCTGTGTGTTAACAGTGGTGTTTATAGCTCATCATTGTCACTGTGCATTCCCACATTGCAGGCAGATTGCTGGTTGTGTTTCTCATTAGTAAGCAATCCTGGAAGTGCCACTCTACGCTGATGTTTGTCCCTCACATTCCTAACGGCCTTGTGACAGGAAGAGTAAAGAACAGGACCTCTCTCTGTGCCCATTGTGAATGAATGGTTCCGGAAAAAGAGCAGTGGCCTTGTTTATGTTCTCACAGCACAGAGAGGGGCGGAGAGCGAACCATCTCTGGAAGCAGAACACACATCTGTCAGTTGCATAATTCGCCGTGAGACCGGCCCAGAGGACTCCTGGCATGATGGATGCATGTGAACTGGACTGAAGGGAAAGGAAGTTATTAATGCATGGAGCACTAGAGAGTACAGATGGAAATGAAGCTGTTTTTACTAACAATATTTCAACAGATATGAAACAGATGTGCCCTAAACCAAAATTGATTGTAGATTTTCATCTCTTTAGAAGAGATGGTGCTTGCTAAGGTAAACTACAATTACTCATATTTTTGGTTAAAGGTTTTTATGTTAAAGAAATTATTACTTTTATTCAGAAAGGACACATTAAAGTAATCAAAAGAGACAGTAAAGGAATTTATAATGCTACGAAAGATTTCTTTATTAAATAAATGAAAGAAAACAAAGAATCAAAAAAATGTATCACGCAAAAATATTCAGCAGTGCAGCTGTTTTCAACATAATAATAATAATAATAATAATAATAATAATAATAATAATGTTTCTTGAGCATCAAATCATCATATTAGAGTGATTTCTGAAGGATCATGTGACACTGAAGACTGGAGTAATGATGCTGAAAATTCAGCTTTGATCACAGAAATAAATTACACTTTAAAATATATTAAAATACAAAAAAGTTATTTTAAATTATAGTTATAATTTCACTTTTGGTCAAATAAATGCAGCCTTGGTGAACACACACACACACACATATATATATATATATATATATATATATATATATATATATATATATATATATATATATATATATAAAATGAACAACCATTTTGTAGTCTAAACACCAAATAAAACAAAACCTAATTCAAACCACATTAATTTTTTTCAGAGTCAGTCTGAACAGTTAGATGCGTGCCTGATATGTCTGTCCAAATAGTCCAAATTTTTTACTAAATCTATTGTCATTTACCATGTGACATTTACTATCTAGAGAATAAGTAAACAATCCATCCTCTCTTTCCAAAACAATGAGATACACTGCTACCGCTGTAGATACACCAGACACTGACACAATGTTGAACAAACAAAATGACAGCATGGACAGCCAATCCAAAAGATCAGATTTGAAAAACAAGCCTACGTGGTATATTTTCCATCTAAATTGTCACCTAGAAACAACAAACTAATGCAAAAAACCTTAGCAATTACATAGTAACACCCTGGCAACCACTTACAATGCCCTGGAATAATGGCAGAGAGTTTTGCACGGCATTCACATTTTCTTCAGGAATGATAAAAATCTATAGAGTGAATTACATACAATTTAGCATCAAGTCAAACCCAATGGCTGACTGTCGTGGGCGAATCCGTGCGAGTCAGGTTTTCTCCCTATGACTCACACGCTCTGTCTACGAAGAGCATCAGGGGAGGGTGGGGGAGACAGCAGGATGCTGGAATGAAAGCAGGGATTGGACAAAAGAGTTTTAGGAGCCAGCCAATAGCCTCTGGACTGTTCGTCGCCCGTGGTTACAGCCATGTGATTGGTCCAGGTGTTGCAGAGCGAGAGGGTAGCTATGAGTCCCTCGTGATATTGAGAAGGGCTCGGACATGGTTGGACTGCTCCCTTTCCGTCCTCCTCTTCTTCACCCTCATGCATGTTGTATTAATGCAAAGCAGGAAATTAACACTTGACTGAATGCAATGAAGTAAACCCCCCACACTTGAATGTCCCTACATTTCCAGGTTTTAATTGACTGTGACATAAGCTGAAAGAGGTTGAGCATGGAGAATCAGAGAAAAAGGGTCTCACAGTTACAGTGTGTCTGCCTTTATTCATGGAGTGGACACTTCAATTCAGAGGAGTTTATAGAACACATAAGGCAGAGTTTGAGTTGAGAATCCATGGTTTAAGGGAAACATTTCTATCACTTATTTTCCCTGCGAATTGAGCCCAAAATGCTCTTCCAATTGTTTAGCTAGTATGGGAACAATCATTGTAACAGTATATCACAAAGTAGTTAAAGTCATCATGAAATGGATTTTGTGACTCTCCGCACAGAGAAATCATTCAGAATGAAAATGAGATTTGATTTAATGGCGACTTTAAGTTGGCTGGAAATTCAACAAAAAAATGGTTATATATTTAATAACCAAGTGGTAATGACTATTTTGGGGGTAATTCAGTAAATTACAAAATCTGTTTATTAAAGCTACTTCATTTGATTTGATCTTGTTCTCTTTATTTGGAACTTGATGGAAAGATATTTATAAAAAAAAAAAACACTTCACATTTCATGCAGTATCACTTTAGTTAAAGCTAGGGTAGGCAATGTTTTTTCATGAGCACTTTTTGTTGTACTGGTTGAAACGATATCTTCTGTGGACCGAAAAATGTTCATCCAATCGTTGCATTTGTTGACGTTCTACTCGGAGTTGTTCATACTGTATCCTTGGACTCGGAATTATGCTTTTTAATGGAAACGGTAATGCCGAAATGACATGAGGTAATTTAAGGCTCTTGCTCGTGACGCTTTGCAGACTTTTCTCTAGCTGTCTGTGTTCATGTGTTTTGGAGGAGGCATGACTTTGGTAATGTTGCCAAGTCTGCGGTTTCCCCCAGGAATTGGGCTACTTTAACAGTGTTGCCACGGGTTGTTTTTCATGTCCGGGGGTTTAAGCGACTCCAAATAGCATGATATTTAGCAGCTGGAATGTGAGTTTTACAGAGGGGGACCCCTTTGAGCTAGTTTTGGGGTGGTTTTGAGTATTAATCAGGTGGGTTTTGTTTTGAAAAGCTGGCAACCCTGGGCTTTGGCGATGCTCTGAAGGAAGGGTGGGATGTTATTCTTTCAAAGCTAGCTTGATATTGCTAATCTTTGCAAAGTTGCATACCTTTAAAGACAAAACAGCTAAATTAATATCCGATTGTTGCATCTCTAAATTCTGATTGGAAGACACAAATTCAGAGCTGTTAAAATATCTTCTATACGATCTATGTTGATGCGGAGACATGGCCCATTTAGCGTTAAGGTCAACAACTCTCCTCCTCATATTAGACATATCCTGCTCTGTATTTTCACATCACTCCATATTTCTTTGTCTCTCTTTCAAAACATGTAAAAAATGATGCCATCCTTCGCAATATATATCCTAAACTGTGTAGTAAAAGCTTTATGCATCTACCATGCGGGCGCTATCTCAGAAGCAACACCATCATGCATAAATCGACAAATTAGATGTATGCATATTTTCTCTTCTCTTTCTCTTCTTTTCAATTGAACTTTTCAGTTTTCTCTTCTCAAAGTTCACACAAAAGAATTCATCTTAGCACTTTTGAAATCCCTTCATTCAGTTTAGTTTGCAGTTTTTCTCGCCGTGTAATCTTTTGTCGACACGTTAAGTAGAATTTATCTTCTAGCCCATGTGCGATCACAGGCCAGCCTGGGTCCTCTCGTGTAGTTGTGCTGAGCTTTAATGCATTTTTAACATGGCCCAGGGCTGCTGTGGGAATGCCAGGAGTGGGTCGGGAATGCACAACTCACAGATTCCACAGAAATCATATAAAAGGCCAGTTCAAGTCTGCTGAAGAAAAGAGAGATAGTTGTGTGTCAGGAATGGGGGGTGGGGGTGGGGGGGGGGTCATTGCTGTGACAATCCTGGCTCTGAGCAGCAGAGAATGGGCCTTGTGTCTGGGCTGGTACTGGGGTACCAGGCGCTGCTGCTCTGCGGACAAAAGCCACAATGTAACTGTGGCGGGGAGTGCGAGGGGCTGGAATGAGAAGCTTCTGGAACGCTGCAGAGGAGGAGAACAGTTTAGTGCATTAATACAGGGATGGGTCTGTGAGACGCACACACGCACACTGTGAGACCTGCTCGGAGCACAGGAGGAGGTGTGTGGGGGCTCGTGTTAATGACAGAGGTCTTTCTGCTGCTCACAGAGCTTTATTTGTTTACAACTGCCCCCATAGTCTTGCTGAGACAGACAGAGGGAAGGGAGCAGAGGAGCGAGGGTTATTATGTGCTCATGGCATTGCTTGTGTGAGCAGATGCATTTGGCATGTGCGGCACTGCTCGGCAGACATACGTCCAGCTCCTGGTGGGGCTGAGGGACACTTGGCACTTTAAACACTGAGCTCAGCTAGAGCTGCTAGTTTTTACCACAGCTTCAAGATGAGTTGGCTCCAGCTGAGAGTTCCAGCCGGGTGCATTATGGGAATGTTGTGGAGCGCCATATCGCAGCGCGAGGAGACGAGCTCTGTCTCTGGGAAGGAAGAAAGACAGCGCTGCTTTCTCAGCTGTCCGAGGGCGTGGAGGGTTAAACCCCTGGAGCTTGGACGGAGACATGGAGAACCAGAGAAGAGCAGCAACTTCATTCCACAGAGTTGTCGGACCTTCATCCTACAGTTTCCTGCCAGACAAAGAGAGCTGCTCTTTGTCGCAGTATCTTATCTGCTGAATTATCATGATGGTTCAAGGTATTTGTAACCAGAGTGTCTGAAGTTTCGTGTCAACTTCAATAGAATTGAATGTATTTTGCATCTAGATATTGTAATAGAAGAGGTAGTTTGATCAGATAACCATGGTTTTTGTGGTTGTGTCTCCCTGGACATTCATCGCTCTTGGTGCCAGTGGTGTCAATATTCATGTCTCTGCCATCGCTGAATGTATGTTTTCTCTCTGTTTTCCTCAGTTCAGCTCCTGAAGTCTACAGATCTCGGACGCCACAGCCTCCTCTACATAAAAGAAATGGGACATGGCTGGTTTGGCAAGGTGTGACCTTTTATAATCCAAGCCATACCGTAAGGTGGCCCTTAGAAATCAGCAAAAAATCTCACGGAGTTGATATTAAACATAATAGTGTAATATAGTCGTGATTATGAGCCTCTGTTAAATGATCGCTTTGAGATAAATAGCACACAAGTGTTCGCTCTTTGTAAATCTGCGCTGCCAGTTTCACAGGTAGCAGGTGTGAGCCATTTCCTCAGTGTTAATATGCGGTTTGGGCTGGTTTTCAGGTTTTGCTGGGGGAGGTGAATGCTGGACTCAGCACCACACAGGTGGTGGTTAAGGAGCTGAAGGCTAGTGCCAGTGTACAGGAGCAGATGCAGTTCCTGGAAGAGGTCCAGCCTTACCGGTACTCACCTTTCCTCTTATCTCTCTAATCTTATATTGTCTTATGCTATATGCTAATATATGCTATGACATTTTTGTCTATCTTGGAGGCACAAAATGAAACAATATTAATGATATCTCTTATTTGGAATGTTAAACTAAACAGTTTCTCATGTGAGCAAGTGTTTTGATGTTTGAACGTGTGGATCTTACAGGGTGCTCCAGCATCCAGCCCTCCTGCAGTGTCTGTCCCAGTGTTCAGAAGTCACGCCCTACCTGCTGGTTATGGAGCACTGTCCCCTGGTAAGTCACCGAATACCAGGCACTTCCCTTACTCTGAGGTGGTCTGCCTACCCTTTAGAATCTAAACCAGCAGCCTTTTGAGATTAAGTGGCATATTATATCAATTATAATAGTGTTTTGAAGCCACGACTTCAAGATGCTAGTGACCGATACCAGCGTAGAAACTCTTGCCATATAATCAGGCTTTTGTTCTTTTCTCATGCAAGACGTGTTTTGATTATTATTATTTTTTATTATTAGTAAAATTATTCTCAGGCCACTAAATCAAAAAACCCACAGAGGATGCATACTTTATTTTATATACCATTTCTCAAATCTTTATGTAAATCTTGAGAAGTTCATACGGTGTATTAAACCATTCTCAAATTAATGTGCAACATCTGTAATGTTAATAACTTTTCTAAAATGTAATTTATGTATTGATCTATACTATGTAGTTACACTAAAGGGTGTTACATTAAAGTGTTCACAGTACCATAGGCAGGTTGTCAAAACATCAGGAACAGTTCTGATCAGTTTGTATTCCTCACTTGTAAGTCGCTTTGGATAAAAGCATCTGCTAAATGACTAAATGTAAATGATCACCATCAAATTAAGCTTTTCTCTTTTTATTTGACTACGGTAGGTGTTTGTCTTGTTTCTAATTTCACAGTCTTTGCAGTTTTAATCATTTTTCTGCATCATTCAACAATTTAAGAAAAACAACATTGCTTTTAACCGAAAAACATGCAGTGACATTTCCGTAAAGCTGGTCTGAGCATCCAAAAGAGGACGGAGCTTAGCAAAGGGGTAATTAAAGAGCTTAATGCTCCCTCTGCTGGTCATATTAGAAATTGTGCATTGGCACAGTTTGCACAGCAAACTGACACAGTAATGGTACCAGAATTACAGTTTAAGGTAGTGAATTGTATGATAAAACACGTTAGCATTCATACGTTGTTCTAATGAATGATGTTTACTTTACACAGGGAGATGTTAAAGGATACCTACGTAGCTGTCGGGCCACAGACTCAGTGACCCCTGACCCTTTGATCCTTCAGCGGATGGCGTGCGAGATTGCTTCTGGTCTTCTGTACCTTCACAAACATAATTACATTCACAGGTCAGGATCCACTAGCCTTTGGCCTTTTCCCTGCATATTGATACTTTTAGTTATTTTTCACCCCGCTGCTCACTGGACGTCCAACTCTGGTGTCTCCTGGCAACAATATCCTGGTGCTGCCTGAGTACATGTCACAGACTCCAGCATCAGTGATTTTGTTGCTGGGGGAAAACCCCTCACTCAACAAACACCATCAATTATTTCTTAGTCACCCTTGAAGAAAAAGTGAGATGACACCACAGGCTTCCTTTGTTTCTCTGTCATGAAAGTTTGCCAATGACAGGAACTATAAATGATGCAAACATTGCTTCACTCTGTCCCATTCTCAGTGACCTGGCCCTTAGGAACTGCCTGTTGACCTCAGAGCTGGCAGTGAAAATTGGAGACTATGGCCTCAGCCACAGTAAGTACAAGGTGAGTCTGTGCAGGCTATTAGGATTGCAGTCATGCTGATCCCATTATTTTAACATTGTCCCAGTATTTGTTCACATTCAGTATCAATGCATCCTTTCTCCCTGTTAGGATGACTATTATGTAACAACAGATCAAATATGGGTTCCTCTACGCTGGATTGCCCCTGAACTTATTGATGAAGTCCACGGCAATCTCTTAGTCGTGGACCAAACCAAGGCCAGCAATGTCTGGTGAGAAATAATTCAGAGAAAATCACTATGACAGAGGTTCTCAATCTTGAGGTCACAGGAGATTACATGATTTAATCATAAAATATAACCCGGATGAAAAGGTGAACCCAGCATAAAAAAATCAGTATACAGCAAATGGCGAAGGCAGAACTAGCACTTATTTGGATACAAATTTTGGGATAATATTTGGCTTATCCAAGAGGAGATGAGCATGCTTTCAATATTAAAACTGGACTTTGACAAGCTTCAGCGAGCCAAACAACCTCAACCCATCTTAAAAAAGTAAAATTCCTCACATACTTTGCAGCCTGTGATATCCTGAAGTATATTTCTTAATTCTGTATGGGTTCAGAAGAACTTTGCAATAAAAAAAGCTGTAGTTGACCAAAAAAAGGTAGAAAACCTCTGCCCTGTGATTTACTGACATACTGTATTTGTGTAAAAAAAATATAATATTTTAATTAAAATATTATATACTTTAAATTAATTTTCTTACTGACCAATAGACTCTTTGCTATGTGATTTTAAAGTTGTTTGTTTTTTGACCCTGCAGGTCACTCGGTGTGACAATATGGGAGTTGTTTGAACTGGGGAACCAGCCTTACAGGCACTATTCTGATAGGCAGGTTTTAACATATGCTGTAAAGGAACAGCAGCTCAAACTGCCAAGGCCCCTGCTGAAAGTGCCTCTCTGTGAACGCTGGTGAGTCGTCTCACAAGTCACAATCATCGTTATGAACCGCCCATCCCCTTACGCCTGCCAACCATGACTCCCCCAACCCCCATCACTGCATTCAAACCAATCAATGTTCCCCTCCAGAGACACACCCACAAATCACTTTTCTTTTAAATACATATAAAGCAATGGACATTTTCCAACCACAGGTGCTTCTACCAGTCATTGCCATTTTCTCTGGCAAGACAAACAAATCAATACTGCTCAAATCCACTGTGGTCAATCATTAATTCTCCCTCTCTGTAAGCCCATCAATCATACATTTATACAGTACTGGAAGCACAGAGTCATTAATTTTACCTCCAGACACTTCAATCATTGTCCATTTAATCAAGAGCAGTCATGCATACAACTATACCACTCCATATCCTACTGGATACTAAACAATGAATGACCATACATTAAGACTTCAAGGCTACTACGGACACCAAAATGTCCATATTTCAAATCATCATTTAATGGGTTTCTGGCTATTTTCCAAACTGTACTAGCATCCATTTTTAAGTATCCATAATGCAGTAATATAACAGAGCATCAAATCTGTTCTACGCATACATCATTAGGTGCCAAGAAAAGAAGAAAATGTTGATATCGGAGTTAAGATTTTGAAACTTAAATATTAAAATAAATACAGTTTTTGTAGGCAATTTGGTCCAACCAATCTATTCTAATCCTTTACAATTAACCAATTTGGTTTCTGATGGATATTAGTTTGGGGTCTAAATATTTGCTTTTCTGTCACATGTGTGAGCAGGTATGAGGTAATGCAGTTCTGTTGGCTGCAGCCTGAGCAGAGACCTGTTGTGGAGGAAGTCCATCTACTGCTAAGTTATCTGTGTGCTAAAGGTGCCACTGAGGCTGAGGAGGACTTTGAGCAGCGCTGGAATTCTCTCAGGCCAAGTCTGGGCTCCAACAGCTCTCACAAGACACCTGCACCTGAAGTAGCTTCTTCTACTTCCTCTTCATTTCCTCTACTTGAACACTTCTCTATGGCAGACAGCTTTCAGTCTGAGAATGGGGACGACATACTGACAGTAACTGAGACCAGCCATGGGCTCAACTTTGAGTATAAATGGGAGCAGGCACGAGCAGAGCAGACCTACTGCTCCTCTTCAGCCAGTGGACCATTGGGGAAGAATAATCCCCATTACCAGGATGTGTATTACCCTCTAAGCAACTCAACAAATAGCTGCAAGGGTGGAAGCCTCCCTCTCGGGGTCTCTCCATCCTACTATGAGTCGGACCATCCAGGGGTGGTTCCAGTGCTGAGTGCTCACAGCCCCTCAGTAAGTAGTGAGTACTATATCCGCATTGAGGAACCAGTTGAGTGCAACATCAACTTAGAAGACACCAATATTGATTACAGCCCAAGAGTTGAAGCCAGCAACAGTGGCTTGTCTTCTATGGACAGGAGGAGCCCCATTGGGTCTCAGCCAAACGCCTACTGGTCAGCAGCTAAAGAACCCATCAGTAATGATTATGATTCAGATAGTAGCATGAACATGGAGCCACTCCAAAGAAGAGTTCCAAGCGTGGCAGAGACTGACCAGTCAGAAGTGTATTTCTCTTCTAATGACAGGCAGAACTTACAGTGTGAACAGTCACCTCAAGCAGGGCCAGATGTTCATTTGATAAGAGAGTATGGTTCAGACTCTAATCAGCAGAGAAGAGGGTCAGGAAGTCTCTGCCATAGACTGGAGGCAGTACAGGAAAGCCCACTTGGCATTTCAGTCTCTCTTAGTAGTCCCAGCTTGGCATATTGTGATCCATACCTTGAGTCTAACCAGAGAACTGCAGAAAGAAGTACGGCCAATGAGGCCTATTATGACATGATGGGCCCCATTCAAAAGAATGTTCCCAGACCCCACTACATGAGTATTGATATTGATGCCGGTGATGGCCTTCTTTTGGGCACAGGAAGCGCCAGTCCAGAAGATGATGATGATCTTTTTTCTCAGAACATGTTGACTAACTGGAACTCCAACCACTCAGCAAACAACAACAGTTTAAGCGATCGTACGCAAGCTGTGGGTTTTCGAGATGCATACCTTGATTTACGTCATCCAACACCCTCTTCTCATGTCGAAAATTTGAAAACAAGAGTATTGGAAACAAGCAACAGTTGTACATATAATTGCATCGATTCTCTCAAAGTCCACTCATACATGGAAGCCACAGATAGTACGCCCACCACTAGCAACCTTCACACTGACTCAGAGGGTGGTGAGTACCTACATTTATGCCCTGAAGGTACTCAGGATGTTGAATCATCTTCCAAATGTCATTCTGTCACAGAAAGTCAGCATATTCATACACGGCAGAAGAACATTGCTCATAAACATATCAAAAACAATACATCAGACTTCCATGTAGGAGTTTACAGCAGAGTGAATCCATCAACTCTTCCAACAGATATTGTAGTGACTAAAGAAAACATGTTACCCGAGACAAGGATATCCCCTGCACAAAAAATTAAATTTGGGACAGATGGTTCTACTGGTGTGTGTGTAAAAATGGTGTCATGCCCTAAGGATCTGCCTAAGAACGTCTCAGAGTGTAACCATTTGACAGATAGCGGGATAGTGCCCAACAACTCCAGTATCAGTCTGGTGGAAATTAATGACTGCAGTGATGACTGCACTGACATCCCCTCTGGAGTTTTTGCAGATTATCCCTTGGACTATGCAGAGGTGGGCAGCATTGAACTGACTCATAGACCGTTACAGAGGGAGACTGGGTCCAGACATTGTGAGGACACAATTAATCTTGCCTCTAGCAGCAGTCCATGTGAGGCCTTCAGTCCCGATAGTTATCACACGTCCATTCTGCCGAAATCTCTAGACAGTGGCTATGACACAGAGAACAATGAATCCCCAGAGTTTATCTTGAAAGACCTTGAAGGAAATCCAGCCCTTAGCACCAGTGTAGAATCAGACGAGTGTGACATGGTGCTCCAGATGGACCTAGATGAAGATGTCAATGTAATGCTCCTCCATCCACCCAGCAGTCATCTACCACTCATCAGCCTTGGTGAGAAGAATCAGTACAGAGACTCTGCTTATTTTTCTGACTATGACATGGAGAACGATAAGAGCCCCAGTGAAAGGGGCAGCAACTTTTTCAATCGCCAAGACGAGGATGAAGTCTTTGAGCTCAAAGCAGAAAAGGAGCACTCAGAAAAGACAATTGGGAAAGAAGGACATAGCATGGATAACGAAAAGGGAAATAACATCTCTGTGCCAAAGGACAAAAATTCTGCCCTTCATGCTAAACAATTGTGTCTTAAAAAGACAAATCCAAATCTGTGTTCATCACCTACATTATTTCCAATGATTTCCATGCTTTCTCCCTTTCCTCCCGAGATGGGGGGATGCTTGACCAAGGAGTCAACTCCAGATGATGGTATTGGGTTGGAATCTGATCACTCTGGAGAGGAACCAAACTCTGAATGTCCTTCTTCCACAGTGTCTGAAGGTTCCTCCTCAACACAGGAGGCGTCAGGTGTGGAGGACCAGTCTAATGGAGACTTCAGAGATTTTTCCTCAGCAGAGTCACTAGGCCCAGACTGTATCATAGTAAACTTCAGTGGGGAGTTAATCCAAGCAGAAGAGCAAGAGGCCTATAACAAAGTGGAAAATCCAGAGCTTCCAAGCGAAGAACACAATGAGGAAAAGGAAGATGAGGATTCAGAGGAAGGTGGCATAGGTCAAGCTTTTTCAAGATCAAAGCGTGATGATTCCTTGGAGAACATTCTTCCAGCCTTGCCAGAAGACCTTGATGTCCGAGCTCCACTGGGGAATGGAGAGGAGGCAGACGAGGAGGATTCTGAGGATAGTGACGAGTCTGATGAAGAACTCCGTAGCTACAACATACAGGAGCAGAGTGAAGAGAGTGATGATGAGTTCCCCATAGTGCCTGTCATTGTGAGCGACCGTAGCAGTGCACGGCATCTACGCAGCCTTCTCAAAATGCCCTCCATACTTACGCAGTCCTTCTGTGATGAACTGGAGAGCAAGAAAAAAGCTGTGTCGTTCTTTGATGACGTCACTGTGTTTCTGTTTGACCAGGTTCGTAGAATTATCTCTTGTACTATTGAGGTCGAGCATTAAGTAGAATGCTACTTTCTACATTGATTTGTGCAATGCTAATTTGACTCACAGTTTGTGTCTTTCTGTGTATCGACGCAGGAGAGCCCCACGGGAGAGCTCGGGGACTACAGTTTTCCTGTGGAGGCAGAACCTAATGGCCAGGCTTCAGAGATGGTGCTGCCACCTCCCCAAGATAGGGTCACTATCCCTGAGGATTCACCAGGAAGTAATTTCTTAGAAGAAAGTGGGTGATCAATAACAATTCTTATAAATTAAATTAGATTTTTGCATGGGTATTACCTCTCGTTCAGTGAAATTCCACAAGCCTCTCACCCTAAACAGGTGGTGCATTTGAGTGGCAAGATGATTTTCCATTGATGCCGAGCCCTTCAACATCAGAACCTGGCTCTGAAGAAATCACTACACCACCGAACTCTCCTGTCAAGTCTCCAGATGAAAAACCAGCACCACCACTTTCCCGATTTAGTGTCTCACGTTTCTCCATTACGCATGTGTCTGACTCTGACATGGACTCCATGGGAGGTCAGTTCAGCTCTGTACTTCTTCACATAAACACCTTCTTGATATAATTTAGGAATTTAAGGGCTGTGCTAGATCTAATGCTTTTACATTTGAGTTTACTCATGGTTGACACTGGAAGTTAACTAGCTCTCTCCTTTCGTCACACAGGTAACAGTGAGAATGGAGCCCAGGAGTAAATGGGTCATAAACACATTTAGTTAAAGAGGTGTTTAGAACCTGTATGGTTTGATTTGGTCTGATCAAACTGTAGGTTCTCCTGTGTTGCTATCTTTTTGTTGTTTTAAACGTGCTGGACGAAAGGGTCCCGTTAACCTGATATGCTGTTTGGACACAGTGCCTCGTATTGTAGTGGATTAGCCAGCCCCTTCCCGGTGTTCCTAGACAGACGGTGGTTGAGTGACGGTCTGTCGAGAACAACAGTTATAAGAACAGAAAAAGAGATCTGTATAACAGAACATATTTATTATGTATGTATTAAAACATAGCATATGAAGATTATAACTTATTTGCACAATTCAGTATCAGTATCATGCTGAAAGCATCCTTTTTTCTTTTTACACAACCGGTAGGAAACAATACAGATAAAAGGCTGCTCTCCTCATTTCCTTGTCATGCCCCATATTATCAAGTGATTTAGAGTCTGAGATATCTGTTATAGTGATTTACATGTTTCAGCTTGACCCAATGAGCTGCATAAAATGGATGTTCTGCCCCCATAAAAAAAGACCCCACTTATTATTGATTGTTCAAAAACTATATATTACTGAGCCCCCTACAATAAGCTACTCAAAAGTGATATTTTCTATATTTGACCTCTTTTAACTAAACTTTAGCTCAGGGGTGTTAAAGGTATGGTACAAAAGTGTTAACAATATAAACGGTCACGCTTAAGTCTTCATACTGTCTGCTGTTTTGCTTTTTTTATGCCGAACAACTTTCAAACAAACACTACCTGGACGTTCATTATTTGAACCAAGACATCTTTTATATATCTCTTTCCTTATAGTCAAGTACATCCAAATCAAGATCATATTTATATCTTATTAAAGTGCAGTTCAGTCATTAACAGGTTAGTTTTTCTCTGGTTAGATCTTTAGATTTCTATTTGAACATCCAGAATATTTTACACTACAGTAATTGTTTGCTTTAAGAATGACAGTATTACAGGCGAGCGGGTAATAAACCATCTGTTTTCTTCAAGTAGTATGGTAGCTTGTATACGGGTCATTCCTCTTATTCATGTAGCCATTTGAAAATGTATGAATAAATAAATAAATAAAGTGCTTCTATAATGGGTTTTCAGACTTTCAGAAATATTAGACAACTAAACACTGTTAAACAAATCTCATGTGCTACATTCTGAGTGCAGTCTGATTCAAAAAGACTTCCAAACTTTGCTACATCACAGTTGATCACTTGCATCAAACATGCCATAATGCCTCTTGACTACAATTTTTGAATGTTTAAATGAGTGCAGGATTTCACTGTTATCAGTCTGTATTTTAAGCGGTAGTTCAGCCAGTCAATATTTTATTCAGTATGACATACTGTAAATGAAAATGGTCAGCATAGGAGGAATGACCCTTATGGTACTGATGGCGATTCGTTTACTGGTGCTAGTCAGGATCAGAACTTTAGGAAGCCTGTTACAGCAATCCATCTTGGGCATGACGGAATTTGAATTCAAGAGCTACAGGAACTGACAAACCAGTGGGTTTTCATGGTTGTAAAACTTACATTTAGCAGACGCTTTTATCCAAAGCAACTTACAAGTGAGGCAATTTGGGGTTAGGTGCCTTGCTCAAGGGGACTTTAGTCACGGTATCGAAGGTGGGAGGGTGCCGTTCATTTCACAATCCCCACCTTTTTCATTCTGCCCAGCGTGGAAATCGAACCGGCAAATTCAGGTTAAAAGCCAGACTCCCTCACCATTAGGCCACGACTACACAACTCAAAGGCATAACCAAGTTAAAGAACAAAGAGTGACCATCTCGTCTGTGAACAAATCTGTTACAAACAATAATGGCAGCTCCTGCAGATCTGATCCTCCTGCTGTGATGCCTTGTCGCAGAAGTGTTATTTTTGTTAAATCCAATACCAGATAGATGTTCAAAAATGTACTACAAACCAACACAGATGGTCCAGACGGCATGCGTTTCTACAAGTATATTTTGTCCCTATATGAGGTGTTATACCGAGAAAAAGTTATGACCTGTTTTACACGATGATCTGTTTAAATGTAACGTACAGCTGTACCAGTCATGCTCTGCCTTGAATCACTGGAGCCCATACACATTTGTGCCAATGCTGTAAGTCACAATCACTGCACTGTACCCTCGCTTTCTCGCTGTATGCCTTTCAAGAGTTTTATACTGTGCTAAACCTTGTGGCAGTAGGTACTTTTTCTCATTCAGAGCATCAGTGCTTCTTTCGGGTGTTTATGGTTGCCAAAGAGAGGTCAAATGAAAGTGAACTGAGTGTTGAATGTAGCATTGAGGGGAGAAGTCTGTTGTTACTGCCTCATAGCTGTATGTCCTCACGACTCATGCCTACTGTACTATTCGGAAAATAAACCAAACTATAGTTTCTCCTTGTGCCTGTGACAGTTATTAAAGCTTCTTCATGCATAAGCTCAATGCAAATACAGTGGGCTCCAAATGTCTGAGAGCACTCAATTTAATACATAAATTGATCATGCAAAATGAAAATTACTATGAATGTCTTCGTATTTGGTGCATCCCTCTTTTTCTTTAACGACAGCATCACTTGAACAGAACCATGTTTTCCAGCATGATTTGAGACGATCCAAAAAGTAGCTTGAGCTTTGGTTGAAGAAAATAAATTATTTACAGGTTGAAAGATAAACAAAAGCCATATTTTCAATGAGATCTCAGTTATTTGGACCCCATTGTAATTTGAATACAATCTGAAAGTGTGGTAGTGACCAGTTTCCATTTGCTTTTTTTTTTTTATTTCAGAAAAGACAAGAATGTGCACATACATTTGCAGTTCTCCATAAATAGGAATAAACAGAAAAGCCAAAATAAAAACAAAAAGCTGAAGGTTTTAAAGACAAAATCGAAGAATTCCCACCTTCCACAAAAAATCCACAGTAGCCGTCATATTATAAAACATGCAGTTCATATCAGCATCTATTCTACCCGATTTTGTATCTTTCCTGTAACATGAAGTCATTTCAAAGGTTGTATATACTGTACATAATGGCTTTTGTGACTGGTTTAGTTCTTTTCAGTCCCTCAAGCAGAAGCGAACCAAAAGATATATTTACAGAACCTGCAATTTAATATTTTCGCTATTATGCAGCAAGTCTATTTTTGATCTTTAATAAGCAGTATTGCTCAGTATGTGGAAAAGCAAAATAAACAAAACTCTCTTAAATCTATAACAGTCATTGAAATTTCTAATAAAGAAAAGTACAGTAGAAGAAAATAATAGTACAAAAATCAAAAGGAACAACAAAATATCACATAAAAGCAAATCCCTTTACTTAACACCAGAGGAGTTACAGATACTCAGAAATGCATTAAGCACAAAACAGCAGGAAAAGGCACAGTTCCTGTGTCAGTGCTGCTTGCATGAGAAGTTGCACTATATATTGCATCTAATACACTGTACAGATCTCTGCATAGACAGAGAATTCACAGAGGCATCACTAAAACATTAGCAAAGCATGGTGGTCTGTTTAATATTAATATCAAGAAAGACTCCTGCAAAGAGGTTTCATCAGCTTTCTGAAATGAGTGTCAGAGGCATGTGCCACAGAAATGTTTATAACAGACAGAAAAAGAAAGGCTTCCCTATAGAACTGCATTTATAGAAATAACATCTACGAATTACTCACTTTTCTTACATTTTCACATTCATTCAAGTAAAAGATCTCATTTTAAACAGTCAGGCCTACACGTTCCCTCAAAAAAAAGAAAAGAAAAGAAAAAAAAAAAAAAAAAAAAGCACATTCAGTTTGTTAACAAGAAGAAAACCCTTTAGAAAAGCTGTTACCTTTTGAAATACATGAATTGGTGGTTACAAATACCGATAATTATGTAGCTACAGCGTTAAGATCATTACTCTAATCCTTTTAGGGCACAACAAGCTCCATGCCCTGTGGGTAAATGCATGTGCTCTGCCTCCACATGCTGTTGCAATGACACAGACAGAACAGAAGAGGGCGGTATAGCGCACAGGCCACAGCGCGGCCCCTCTAGTAGTAGAGAGGAGCGGATCGGTCGTCCATGATGCTTGGCCTGAAGTAGAGCTCCAGGGAACGGTCACTAGATAGAGAGGGGGTGGAGAACAAACACGGTCAGTACGCCCACAACACGACCCGCGCTAGTGACCCACTGAACTCTACGACACAAAACTGCACTTTGATTTGGGATACAGAAGAAAAGTACTGCTGAAAGGCATACGGTGATTCATTTGACATATACTTATGAACAGCTATCTGGAGAGGAGTCTATGAAGGGTGTTTGGAGCAGGCATGCAAATGAAACAAGACATAGTTACTTCTGTCAGCATTGATAGAGGCATGCAAGAGTTAGATTCAGGGTTACCTCCAGCGCCAACACCATTTCCTGGCAACCTATGACCTCTCTGGCTGGTACGAACTACAGCTCACACACAAAAAGCCAAGGACCAACCAGAGAGGCAGGTGGCGGCATGAGACGAAACAGTTGTGAAGCCCTACTGCCCGTTTAAGCCCAACAGCGAATGGGAGTCGAAAAACAAACCAAAACAAAAAGAATAAAAAGAAAGGGCATGATTGGTTTGGCTGAGCAGCGATGGAGGCAGGTGACTTACGGAGGTCCTGCAACACTCAGAACCGGGACAATTCAGGACCCAAACTGGAAGGTAAAGAGAGTCCAGGGGTTTGTACCTGAGATCTCAGCTCAGACCGAGGCTATGCATGGCTACATTTCCACCGCATTCACATGACTGTTAGTGTTGCGTACGATGGCCGTACTGTAGGTTACTCGCTCTGTGACATGGCGCGTTTAGACTGGTCATGGATGACGTCACAGTCTTATGTTCGTAGATGAGTAAATAACACACTTCTAGAAATGACATGAGTTCAAAATATAGTGCAAAATGAAAGGTCTGCCCAGAGCAGTCTGATTAGGAGGACTGATTAGTAAAGAGATGTGCATGGAAAAAAAACAACAACAAAGAACTCTTGACGAGCACATTTAGATATCAAATCCCTTTGGGTCTTAAAATAAAACGCATGCTTGGAAAACTGACACATACATCTCAAATCGATCAGATCTTAGAGGATAAGGGAGAAGAAAAAAAGGCGAGCAGGCAAGCACAGCCACAGAAATACACGGACAGGTCACGTATTCATACGGACACAACATCATGATGCACAAACACACAAACATTACGCTCGGTTAGAACTGTGTGCTCTTCAGGTTCCTGAAATGTTGGATCAAAGTCGGTCTCAAAGGACAGCAACGCAATTTTATTTGTGGACGACCTCGTCTTGATGGCGTGTGGGTGCAAGTGAGAAAGCCAAAAATTAAATTCAGGGTCGAAGATTCTCCATTAATGGCCCGGAATTGTTCATGCCATAAGAATAGAAAATTAATGAAATGTATATGTTCTTTTTTCAAATAATAACATCGTAAAAATATAAATAAATATCAGTTTATAATAGTTTGCTGTCGGCGTGCAGCACCCATCGAAGTTCAGGGTGTTCTTTTTGTTCAATGCAGAAAATTGTAAATTCAAAATGACAAATTAAAAATCATCAAAAGCTCATTTGAACAAAAATTTTTATTAATATATAGATATTTATTTATTCTTTTCGTAAAAAGTCACCATACATTCAAGGTCAATGTTCACTATGTTCCTCCTCAGCATGCATATTGTGATTGTTACACTGATTTCTTGTGCATTTTTCCTAGTTTGTCTATTTTCCAAGAAAAAAAAACAAAGAAGAAACAAAAGAACATCAACACAGCGAGGACTACACCACAGCTCCAGAGGATCTGTCAGTCAGCATCCTAAAACTGCACGGAAACATACTACAATGGGAATGTTTTAAAGACATGGGCTAGTGGCACTTCAATATGGGCTCAGGATAGGCTAAAATGAATATATTCACAAAATATGATATATATAACCTGATTAATTTAAAAAACTATGTTCACAAGGCATCATTTTAAAAGGCCCTTTCACATGACGCACATCAGCATTGTCCAATGAATGCATTGAAATCTAACTCACATTTGATTGGCTGAAATGGATGTACTTAAAAAAAGGGAATAAACTCAAAATGAACACCATTACTATTTTACAAGAAAAAAGTTAATTTAGGTATTTTTGGCAAAAAAAAAAAAAAAAAAAAAAATTAAATCAAAACGCTTCAAAAAAAGTCAAATACATCCCCACACTAATCCATTAATTCGTAAACGTCAAAATTGGTGAACACGCTTCATGAGTCGTACTTAGTGGATCAGGTCACATTTGTGAATCATAATGTCAAAATATTCATTATAATACTATTCTGATCCCATACTTCAAGGTGTCTGAGGCAGGATAATGGGGTATTTTTGGGGGGTAAAGGTTTCTGCTCAGAGCACTTTTCTTTCATGCATGTAGGGTGAGCGGACGCGTGCCAGTCTGGGCGATCGGCACAGTCCCACCCGAGTATTTTTTGAAGCTCATGCAGCCTTCACTCTAGTTTCGTAGGTCCACACTCATTTGGCACTTGTTTAATGAGGGAAAATTTCAATTTTCCTTCCAATCATTCCAATTTCGTCGGTGAATCGGAGGAAAATCTAAGCTGCTGTTTGTTGCGGCACAAAGCGACACAGCCTCTGGACCAGAGGAGCACCAGGTAATACATGAGGGATTCACAAAACGCAAATGCTCTTCAAAAAACACACACAGAGAGAGAGTACACTCTGCACAACTAAACCACAAAGAAGAATTAAAAAAACAAAAAAAAAACAAAAAAAAAACATTCCTCATTAGGCATATGAGGCTCCCATCACATCTGCTTAGAAAAAAACACTCAGCAAGAGCTTCGGAATGAGGAGAGCTGCTCCAAAAGACTAAATTGGCTTTTGGCACTTTTACATGAGGATGTCATTTTAAAAAAACAACCACATAGCAAAACTTGTGCTCATGCATGAAAGACGGGAAGTGGTAAGCAGTCTCTTTGGAGTCCACAGCGATGTCATAGCGGCGTCACTACAGGCGAATCAGAGTCCGTAAAGCAGCGAGGCGAGCAGTTGGACTGCGTTCCGGTCGTTCTTCTCAGAGTTCCCCCCCGACCCACCACACGCGACCACCACTATCGCCCCGGCAAGACGCAGGGAGGAAGAGAGGACAGAAAGGAGGGATGAGACTGGCCCCTTCCATTGGAGGAGGAGTGTGTGGAGGCAGAGCTTAAGAGGGGGAGGGGCTAAGGGAAGTAGGGGCGTGGCCCCTGTGCTATCCGGATCTGTGTCTGATAGTCTGTCTGTGTTCACACTGTCGAAATCAATTTGCCATCGGAACTGTGGAACAAAGAGAGAAGGAAGCTTGCCAGGTCGGACACATTCAGAGAGAAATGAAGAAAAGACAAGACAGCCACAAATGGGCGGGAGTGAAGGCTGTAGGGGGCTTATTCCTCAACCTAACTTGATTGAACCTGTCTAGCATTAAACTACACAGCCAACTTCAGTTATGAAATGTGCCAAAGGACATGGGATTAAAATTGGTAAAATATCAGGTCAAGTTTCATCTCTAAAATGCAATTTAAGCTTAATCAACAACATCTTTTGACTTGTTTGTCAAATTGTGTTCACGGTAATGCACTTAAGTTTGACATTTACGAGGCAGGGCATTGCCCTGGAATAAATGATATAGTTTACACATACCTTCTCAAAAGCATGGCTACAATTCACATTTATATTACCTCGCTGATAGGCTAATGTAACTCACTCTATTACGATCTTCCTCATTCTTCACTTTTTTTTTGGCTTCAGATGGTCCAGAATGCTGCTGTTAATGTCGGCCATAAAATATGACCATATTACCCCAATCCTAGTCTTCTCTTCATTGGCTTCATTTATTTTAGGATCCATTTTAAAGGATTAGTTCACTTTAGAATTAAAATTTCCTGGCGATTTACTCACCCCCATGTCATCCGTGATTTTTATGTCTTTCTTTCTTCAGTCGAAAAGAAATGAAGGTTTTTGAGGAAAACATCCCACATCGAAATCATCCCACATCATTGTTTTACCCTTTGCTTGTAAAGACCGTTTGACTTAGTCTTTGCATTTTGTAAATATTTCCTTGATACTTCGGCCTACGTGTTGCAGAGCTAGTGCAAGACGGGTTTGTTGTTAAAAATTATATAATTTAAATTTTTTTAGAAAACAGCTCGTTTTGCCAGATAGCACCCTTATTCCTCGTCTGGGATTGTGTAGAGACTGCAATATAAACTGCAATCTGGATCTCCAACCCGACGGTAGCCCGTTGAAGTCCACTATATGGAGAAAAAAAGCTCAAAAACCTTCATTTCTTTTTGACTGAAGAAAGAAAGACGTGAACATCTTGGATGACATGCCGGTTGAATAAATTATCGGGAAATTTGAATTCTGAAGTGAACTAATTCTTTAAGATGATAGTGTTGCTTGTTTTTAATGATCAGGCCCCATGTTACATTTATAATTCCTTAAAATCTTGTCATAACCATATAAAACAAGAACAAAAACTAGCAACTTTTGCAATCTGAAAGGGTTTTTATATACAGAAATAATGAATATATAGAAAAATACACAAGTGATATTGATAAGTTTATCCACTTGAAAAAGTACTGCTTGAAAATACAAACTCTGAAACCCTTCTTGTTTCTATTGTAAGTGCATTACTGTCCACAGGAATTGTATGAAAATATCATCTGCTGTCAATAGAGTCTGTTTTTAATTGTCAACTCAACTAAAGGCTCCTAGAGACAATGCCTTTAGGGCACACAGACTGTGAGCAGCTCTCATCCTGACCTTAATGGATCACACACACAGTGAGGTTACAATGAGGTCAACAACGATGCATTTGACAATCCAACAGCTCAATCGCTCCACTCACAAAAACAGACAGACGGACACACAACCTTCTCTTGTCAAACCATTTACAATTCTCATATTTAACAGGGTTGGTCTCCCAACAAATATCAGCACTACATTGCACATTTAGCATAAGCAAGCAAGAGCTAAGAAAGGGAAAAAATACAGATATTAACTACTATTCACTAACAGAGGTTATAATTAGCAGTACAGTTTTGCCATTTTGGGATACATTCATAAGACTGATTCTTTATCAAGTGTCATTTCTGTTCATTAAGAGCCGATCTTACCTTGTGGCAAACTGACTGTCATAATCCTCTAGCGCTGGCTGGAATTCGTAAAAACAACATTTCAGTGCGGCTTAGAGGCTTATTTCCAGCTTAAAGGGAAAATATCCAAGCGTGCATCAACAAAGTGCATTAAAGGGACAGCTCACACAAAAATATTAATCCTGTCATCATTTACTCACTCTCATATAAAGAGACAGATACACTTTTCATAATGTTTCGATTGTATTTTCCTTCAGTGAAAGCAGAATGTGATCGGAGACTGTCAAGCTCAAAAAATGAAATTTTTCACTGAACATCTTCCACTTTGCTGTTGGTCTCAAATATAATTTAATGGATTAGTTCACTTTCAAATGAAAATTAGCCCAAGCTTTACTCACCCTCTAGCCATCCTAGGTGTATATGACTTTCTTGTTGATATTAATATATATTCTGACCCACCTGAGATTTATAATGCCAGTAATGCGCTACCAAACAAGAATGAGCTGAAGAAAGTGTCTCCATCCACATCCATCCATCATAAACATATTCCACGTGGCTCCCGATGATTAATAAAGGCCATCAGAAGCGAAGCGAAAAAAAAAAAAAATCCATATTTAACAAGTTATGACGTAAAATATCCAGCTTCCGCAAGACCTCCTTCCATTTTCAAATTATGGAAAAAACGGAACTGGCTTTGCGTCAGTTCGGTGTGTTAAATAGGGAAGGCGTAGGAAGGACATACAACATAAGCTTTTTGAAGAATATGGAAGGAGGTCTGGCAGAAGCTGGATATTTTACTTCATAACTTGTTAAATATGGATTTTTTTTTTTTTTTTACATAAACACATCGCTTCTCTTCAAAAGGCCTTTATTAACCCTCCAGAGCCACGTGAAATATATGTTTATGATGGATGTGGATGGAGACATTTTCTTCAGCTCATACTCATTTGGTAGTGCATTACTGCCATTATAAAGCCTAGATGCGTCAGGATATTTATTAATATTTCTCAGATTGTCTTCGTCAGAAACAAGAAAGTCACCTAGAATGGCTTGACGGTGAGTAAAGCTTGGGGTAGTTTTCATTTGAAAGTGAACTAATCCTTTAAGAATCCCAAAGCAGGCTTATTGGAAAAACGTACCTGTGGCAACATTTCTGCAAAATGATATTATTTTTAGTTTTGCGACACTTTCAAAGTGAAGTGAGTGGTACAAAAAGTGTGTTCAGTTTCTGGAACAGATGAACATGAATCCGGCAATGTTTTCTTACAATTGTACATTTTGCGGCAATTATGTTATGTGATGCAAACTTATGTAAAAGTGTTTTGATGTCATAACCTTCTGTTGTGCAAGGAACCGCTCAAAAATAAGTGTTATTAAGCAATAATCTGCCCCCTGTAATCATAATTTGTGTGAAAAGAAATACATGTTTTTGGTGTTCTACGGCCATTACAATTCATTTCAGCTGATAACTACAGTGAATTGTATCTGCTGGTAGGTTTTTGGGAAAATCTAGGCATGTTTTGCCAAAAAACCAATGTTGAAGAATTTAGTCAAACCAGATGAGACGTGCCAAATCTGAATACTAATGTTCACAAATCATATGATTCACTTCCATCCTATTTCTGATGCATTTTTGCCCCTAATCAACATGCTTTCGCAGTATGGAAAAGCGAATCTCTTTGAAACAGCTTTGAAACAACACGAGCATGAGTAAATGATGACAGAAATTTCAATTTGGGATGAACTATCCTTTTAATTTGAAAATCATGCATGTTAAGAGAGACCCACATCATTAGTAAGCTTTAGAACAGATTTAGGAAGAGTTGGCAAAGTTTACATTTTTGAGCAGAGTTTAAAGAGAATTACAGAGAAAAATTCCCAAGAAAGGAGACATCAGTGTGTGTGTGTGTGTGTGTGTGTACCTGTGCAAAGCCTGCCATGCTGTAGGGACGTGGTCGAGTCTGTGTTAGGCTCTGTGCCAACAGTCGGGCAGTCAGACCATAATCAGGCATGGGCAAAGACATGTCCTCTCGCTCCAGCAGGTTTCCTGTGCTGCTGCTCTTCCCATGGTGAAGACTACAGGATGAAGGTCAGTCAATCAGTCATCTTTACACCTGCCATTAAAGTGTTTGTATCCGGATATTTTTCACTGGATTGCATTTACACCTTTAGTCAACTGCCTCTCCAGTAGTTTATAATCGCAAAATGAAAATCATCAGTTACACACACTATTGCTCAAAAGTTGGTGTTATTTAAGATTTTACAAAAAAATTGTAATAAATTAATTTTATTCAGCAAGGATGCATTAAACTGAACATTAAGTTGATTTGTTTATAATATTTTTTATTCATCAAACAATCCTAAATAAATGTATCACGGTTTTTCAATATTTATAATAATAAATGTTTCTTGAGCATCAAATCATCACATCAGAATGATTTCTGAAGGATCATGTGACACTGAAGACTGGAGTAACGATGCTGAAAATTCAGCTATGGCATCACAGGAATAAATTATATTTTAAAATATATACAACAGTTCTTTAATATTGTGAAATATTACAACTTAACAGAAACAGTTATTTCTGATATTTAAAATGTGAAAAAGTTATTTAATGTGTTTCCTTTCTTTATGAACTCCTCAGTAAAAGATGTTAATAGTGATTAGAAGTGAAGAAACTGGAAGAAAGGGTTTTAAAGCCATTTCTTTAGAGAGAGAAATGAGCCAAACAAGATTTGAATCGCATTCCAGTGAAATTATTTGATTATTAACAATCAGATATTGTCGATTAAATCAGGCGATTTAATCAAAGCACAAGAAACAATATCTGTTGTCTTTCAGATCGCCAGAGAAGAAAAAGAACCTGCAGCCCACTGCTCAGGTAAACTGACATCCTGTCTAGAATTATTTTAAGTGAAACCTCGTATTTCTTACGTAGCTGATAACAAAAAGATTTTCCTTTTCACCTTCATTAAATGTGGTCAAAATGCATCTTCCAAATGCATTTTTTAGTGAATCGATTATGATCTAATATCTTTGCTGAATATACTGTACACCTGGCTTTTAATGTGTTCAAGTGCTATCTGATCATTGGAAACGTACAGTATGTTAACACCAAATGCAAAGAAAAACATTTTATACCATTTCATACTTACTTGACTCTTAACTTATCGCCGTCACTTTCAGGCAGCACTCGAGTGTAGGAAAAAGGAAACCATCCACGCCTGAAAGAAAAGAGCTTATGTTTAGAAACTTGACATTAGGGCTGTGCAATTAATAGCAAAACAATCGCGATTTGAGCACATGCAATTTCTAAATCGCACAAGTCTGCAATTTTATTTGTTAATTTATTTATATTTTAATAAAAATAAAAAAAAAAGCTTATGGTACCGAGCAAGGTATGAAACTTGTATTGTGAGCACTTCATGTGTTATTTGCCAATTCATGAAGAATCACTTGTTTGTATTCCTCACTTGTAAGTCGCTTTGGATAAAAGTGTCTGCTAAATGTAATTCAGAATACTGCAACGTTATTGTGCGCATGTTTAAGCTGTTAACCAATCAGAGCTCACTCAGCACACCACACAAATGAGAACAAAGCAAAGCGGGAGAACAGAATAGGCAAACGGGAGGAAAGAGGAAAAAATATGGATGCAGTTCAGAATAAAAATGACTTGGTACCAAAGAGAAATTGAACATCAGTCGTTTGAGAGAATTTTGGAGTCAAACACTGGACAAAAGATTCCAGCTGCCATCTCGCACTTATTTCACACAAGTCGCTGTATGAGAAATGTAAGGCGGGCGTTGAATACGAGTTTAAGCAGGTGAAATAATCGTCATTTATTTTATGTTGTGTGTTTTAAAGACAGTTAATTACAGTTTTGTTTATGAAGCTGTAAATACAGTTACTTCATTGTGAAACATTTTGTTATGTACTTCTTGTGCACTGAATACATTCAGAATGTAGCATGTTTGAAAAAGCAAAAACAATTACCAAAATAGCAAAATAAATCGCAATTGCAATATTCATTAAAAAAAAAAAAAAAAAAAAAAAAAAAAAAAAAAAAAAAAAAAAAAAAAATCGCAATGTGATTATTTTGTCCATATTGCACAGCCCTACTTGACATCCATAATGTCAATGTGAAGAAAAAACATAAGTGAGATATATTTAATATCTGAATTTACTTAGAAAAATATTCTCATAAACAAGAACAAAAAAAAGAGATTAAATGGATTAAAAAGATTATTCTCCTGAGAAAAAGACTCTAGTAATCAAAACTATCACCTTAACTATTTGCATATTATCTATAAGTTTAAATAAAGGCAAATATATATATGTAGTCAGAGAATGTAGAGACATCAAGATCTCTTTTGAAACTCTAGGACACATTAGGCTCTTTTTCTCAGGAGAATAATCTGAGATGAACAGTACAATGGGCCCAGAAACCCTAGCGAATATCTCAACGTCATCTGCAGTCCTTCATGGGATGCGTGGTTCATTAAAGACTTTCGTTCTGTTGGTAATGTACAGCATATATCACTGAGAGCTTACATCTTGTTTTTCTCATTCTCCCCATAGTGCCAGCCGTCCCGAGCCTCTGGCACCAGCAGGGTGATGATGTCTCCTTCAGTGAAGCTGAGCAGGGTGGTGTTGTCGCCAGCGGCGTGGGAGAAAATGGCTTGTACGCGAGCGCGTCCGTTCTTCTCCAGACCAGCCGCCATGGAACTTGACCTGGGCAGAGTTCGTGTCTCTCCTAGAGAGTGAATCAGCTATTAATAATAAAAATAATTCCTTCCATTTTTATAGACCTTTTCTCAAAATTAAAAGCACTTTTTTTGCCCATGAGGTTGTGTGGACAGGCTACTTTCTCTTACCCACAGAGGTCTTGTTTTTAGCAGGCTGAGGCCTGCGGACGGGCAGAGTGTTGGAATAGACGTCGCTGACCTGTCTCTGGGGCTGGCTCTGCGTTTGGGATTGATTCTGTGGGGAGGGCGGTCTTCCCTGCGGGACCCCTCCCTCATTCCAGAAGTCATCTCCATGGACCCCCGTCGTCCCATTCACCAGAGACATCCCATCGGGACCCATTAGCCGCTGCAAGCATTAAGATCAGCAAGTGAGCGATGGTAAACCTCTGCCTTTTTTAAATATCGGCCTTGGCCGATAAGTATTTCCTTTACTTTCACCTTTATTTTGAGAGCGTGTGAGACTTTTATTTTGACGATGTCGTTAATGCCAGCGCCTGAGCGTTTTATTTAGTCTACTGCCTCGGTTTAACAGTCGAATACATTATTACAGAGGTCTTCAAACCTTCTCCTGTAAGATTGAAAATATCCAAAGATATTTTAAAATGAACAAACGTGCTTTGCCGTTTCAAGCCCTCTATATCTAACCACAAGGGGCATTTGCAATTCCTAAAGGCAAAGAGTGCTGAGAGTGATCAAGGCCTAGAGGTCAAGATGTGTGTACATCGACGGCCTCCTAATCGTCACACCTTTAGTACAGTGGGGGTTGCTCTAATTTGTCGATTGGTCAGTTTGAATGTCTCACATTTAGGTTTCGATCACATGGTCAAGGAATGGATAAAATGGATTGGTCCCTTTCTTGCGGCACCGTTTTCTTTGCCTCTTTCTCTCTATCACTCAGGTAACATTCTACAAATATGCTGGGTACAATTGATGGAATACGTTTTTGTCATATCATACATCTATTTAAGTGTAACCATAACCAGATATTGGCGTCGGCCATCAAAAAAAAAAAAAAAAAAAAAATCAGTCGGCCACTACCAGACACGCACACAAAAGGCTGGGTTTTAAACCAGCAGACAAGGACACAGACCTCTAAACATGAGCATCACTCGAGCAGCAGCACCGATAGAGTGCATTATCGGTGTAGAGGCACAATTGCAATTGCTCTAGCGAGGAGCCACTCGACTAACTCATGCCTGGAGATATGAGGTTTTAAAGAGGCTGAATCATCCTATACTCAGGTAATGCTGCAGTATGCAAATGAACACATCAGGATATGCTATTTTGTGTATTCTGACCAACAATCAATCTTTTATGTTGTGAATCAGATGGCAGATATTCTTTACTAACCCCCTGATGGCCCATGAAGGCAGCTAGTTCGGGGGGCACAGGCAGTGGTTGTGCTCCAGGAATGGGATCTGAGATGACCAGGTTGCCCTTGGAGGAGTGCAGAGGGCTGGAGAGGAGGGTGCTTGATCCAGAGGTCATCTGCTGGGCGAGCAGCATGGCCCTGTCGGGCAGCTTGTTGGGGTCTGAACAGGCCTGCTGCCACACTGGGATCTTCTGGGTTAACAAGTCCTTACCCTACAAGCAAGCACCATGGGGAAGAAAGAGATTGTTTAGAATGGCATTGGAAAATGGTGTGCTAAAATGTATCTGAATGAGGAATAAAAGGGAGAGAGAGACGCCAGATGTCCTCGGTTGGCTTTACACTACACTTGCTCCTCATCTAAAAAAAATTACCATGGTAACTGTCGTTTCTGCCAAAACACCAGAGTTATTACAGTTATTGTTACTACTTCAGAATCGTGACTAGATTTTTACACTTTTAGAAGACGACGCGAGTGGCTGCCTAGAAGTTTCAATTATAGTTGCTGAGGTGTTTGGAGTAATTCTCAGTGGGTTTTAAGAGTGTTTGGCTGTGTTGCTAGGGTGTTTTGAGTTATTTTTATTGTGTTCCTAAGATGTTCTAGGTGGTTGCTAGGGTGTTCCAAGTGGTTTTTAGTGTGTTGCTAATGTGTTCTAGATTTTGAGTGTGTCTAAAGAATGTTTTTTGGTGTGTTGCTAGGATGTTTACGACATTTTAAGGTGTTCTGAGTGGTTGTTTTTGTGTAGTTAGGTTGTTCTGAGTGAGTGCTAGAGTGTTCTTGCTGGCTTTTGCTGTGTTGCTAGGGTATTCTGGGTCAGTTCTGGGTGTTTCGAGTGGTTGTTTTTGTGTTATGGTGTTCTGAGTGATTGCTAGGGTGTTCTAACTGGCATTTGGTGTGTTGCTAGGAGTGGTTGTTTGTGTGCTGTTAGGTTGTTCTGAGTGATTGCTGGGATGTTCTGTGTCATTTCTGGGTGTTCCGAGTGGTGGTTGTTGTGTTGTTAGGGTACTTCCTATAACACCAGATGTACTCGGTACATCAGAAGAAGAATGGCGTCTACGCTAATTTTTTGTCTCTCTGCTTATCCTGAGGTTTACCAATTAACGTGATTGGCTGGATCCGGGCCGTGTCCGGGTCGGACGGGGAACCTGTGCCTGTGTGCGGCAGCAATGTGGCCCTGTGGTGTCGGCGGAGACTGTGTTAACTAGCTCATCCTTTGTTAAGACCTTACCGACTCATCAGCCAGTGGCACATATCCCAACAAATCGTCCCATACCGGCGTGATCAAAAAGATCTTAAACTAGATGGAACTAGATTTAATATTTTGACTGTTGCGATTCCAAATCGGTTTAAAGACCTGTAACTCTGCCTGAGTATCGGACAAGTGTTCACTGTTGGCCAGAGGAGAACTGGCCCCCCGACTAAGCCTGGTTTCTCCCAAGGTTTTTTTCTCCATTTGTTGGAGTTTTGGTTCCTTGCCGCTGTTGCCTTTGGCTTGCTTAAGTTGGGGACACTTGCTTGATATTCAGCAGTGTTTTTGATCTGCCTGCATTGGCGCCGTTGTATACAAACTGAGCTGAGCCGGACGATTACGTCACTGTTTTCTGCAGTGCTGATATACCTAAATTAACTAGACTAATAACTATTGATATTTGCAACGGAATGAATCAATAATATATAGAATAAGCTGCACAATAAGACCATTTTCTTATTAATGTAAAGCTGCTTTGCCACAATCTGCATTGTAAAAAGCGCTATATAAATAAAGATGACTTGACTTGACTACTTTGAGTGATTGCTAGGGTGTTCTGACTGGCTTTTGCTGTGTTGCTAGGATGTTCGACGTCATTTTAGTGTGTTCCGAGTGGTTATTTGTGTTTTGTTAGGTTGTTCTGAGTATTTTTTAGGGTGTTCTGACTGGCTTTTGGTGTTGCTAGGATGTTCTAGGTCATTTCCGGGTGTTCAGAGTGGTGGTTGTTGTGTTGTTAAGGTGTTCTGAGTGATTGCTAGGGTGTTCTGACTGGATTTTAGTGTGTTGCTAGGATGTTTTGAATAGTTTATTGTGTGCTGCTAGGATATTTTGAGCATTTGCTAAGGTGTTTTGAGTGTTTTAGTCCACTGTTATGACGTCCAGGGTGGTTTTCAGTGTGTTGTTACATTGTTCTCTGGTCAGGTAGATGCCAACTTGTGAAATGTGTCCCACCCGACCACCCTGACACTGAGTTTTCTGAGTTTCAACTTCTGTCTTTTGCTTTAAAAATTTTAAGTAGCACAGTCCTTTCAAGATATAATTCCCCAAACATCATTTTCATAACAGTTTACTGTTGATTCTGAGCAACTGTTAATGGGTCTCTCACATCTCGGACCACTTACAGTACAGCTCACTGCAGTGTGGGTGAGGGGCCTTCGTCTCCGTCCTACCGCCCACTCCTGGTGACTCACGCACACAACACACTCACGGCTCCTGATTCTACCACACACTCTCTCTCTCTCTCTCTCTCTCTCTCTCTCTCTTCAGCGCGCCCTTTCTGAACTCTTCCCACACACGCCTCCATACTGATTAGCTACTGGACAGGATGTTCTTGAAAACGAAAGGCTTTTCTCCGCCCCTCCCTACAGCTTCAACAACGTTCTCAGAAGACAGCATCACACGTCTTGTCCGTGATCAGGGTTTATGGTTTAAGTCAGAGCATATTATATAATAATATACAGTATTACACAAAATAGCCATGTGGACGCATCTCTCCAGCACATACACACACAAGTATACAGATGTAAAAAAGTGCATTCAAGTTGATTGCATATGGGCTGGAACCACCCGCAGATTTAAATAAATGCTCTACATGCAGTCTGGAGTGTGCAAAATGTGGTTTTACCGTGGGGAAGTGGCTCCGTTATTACGGAAAATTGATATGTCAGAAATGGCGTGCATTACTTCATGCACTCTTAGAACACAGACAATTGCAGAGGAGAATAAATCTCATCTTTGCAATAAGCCCAAACAAACTGTGCCCAACGGAGACGGTAGTGAGGGGTGATCTTTGGGGATTGCCATGGCAACTGCTGCTGTCTTCAGCCATATTACAGGAGAGACTGTGAAAGTACATCGGTGGTGATGCTGTCTATCTTGCTGTCTTATCAAAGGAAAAAGCATCTGGGTCTTACCTTGCCATGGTAGGCACTGCTGTTCTTGGCCACAGCACACTGACGGTCCACCAGGAAACAGTATCTCCTACGTTCCTCTGAAAGTGCAGTTTTGTAGCCCTCTGCAATGAAGGTATCCAGCTCACTCTGTTTACTGCTGATGGTCTCAACGTACTGAGGAAGATAAAAGGAAACAAAAACAATTCATTTATATGCTGAACATACAAAACTTATACAAAAGCTTGCATATACATTCTTAAAAGTTCTTTAACGGCCTCTTGACCTTCCTCAAGAACCATTTTTTTGCGGTGTAAGGCTCTTAAGTTGGCTATATGGTTATTTGGAGTCTCCTATTCTGCATGTATTTGATCGGAACTACAGTAAAATTGTGAAATGCTTTTACAATTTTAACGAACTGGTTTCCATTTAAATATATTTTAAAATGTAATTTATTCCTGAGATTCAAAGCTGAATTTTCACCATCGTTACTCCAGTCATCAGTGTCACACGATCCTTCAGAAATCATTCTAAAATGATGATTTGATGATTAAGAAACATTTATTATTATTATCAATGTTTAAAGCAGTTGTGCTGCTTCATGTTTTTGATGAATAAAGTTCAAAAGAAACAATTCATAAGAAAATCAAAATGTTTTTTAACATTACAAATGTCTACTGCCACCTTGCTGGATAAAAGTTTTAAGTATTTAAAAAAAATCTTACTGATCTCAGACTTTTGAGTGGTAATATATATTAATAAATACAAAAAACACATTCTCATTCCCTTTAGCAGCCAGGATTTTTAAAATGTCACCTATTGTGCTCAACAGAAAATAAAAAGAGTGAATAAACGATAACAATGATCATTTTTGGGTGAACTATCTCTTTAAAAAATGTTCTCGCTTGAGGCATGAGTCTGTAAAACTCTTTTTGATACGGATTAAAAACTTTATGAAAATGTTGAGACTTTTGCAAATAATTGGTTACTGTAGTGTTCAGGTTCATTATGCTTTACAAAATCTATTGCAAGTACCATGGTACTGAATGATTATCATATTCATGACAAAGCAAAATTTGTGATTTTTAGAGCAGTTTTATCAGTGACTGTGCTCTAGATTAAAACACGAGTAGGAGAGCTATGAATATATGAATGTGCTTTTAGATGTCTGTGCCATAGTTTTTCTTATGAATACTAAAAGGATCTTTTCTCTACCCTCTCTATGCTGATTGGTCCATAATCACCTTGCCATCTCCCTCTCTCACATCCCCAGTGGGAACTCTCAGCTCCCGGAAATGTCAGAACCATTACAGAACTCATTATCTCAGTACATCCAGGTGTTTTAGTGCCCTATTCCAATTTACCCACAACAGGACGAGGGGGACTCCCCATCACCCCATGGGATCATCAGACATTTCGTTTATATTGGCATGAATGAGACAAGTGATGAGAAAAGCATTATAATGAGAAAAGCACTTCAGACACCACCAAGAATCAATGATAAGAACTACTTCAGATAAAAAAGGACTTCTAGAGAGAGTGAATGCAGATGAATAAAGTCAGAGTCAGAAATCTAATGGAGCAGAAAATCTCCTACAGTCACACGGCGAAAGCTCGACTGCGTTCAGATGAAGATTGGGATGTAAAATTAATGGATTGTAAAACCAGCAGGAGAGAGTTTTATCGAGAGATTTGATGGACTTCCATCTACTTTGGATCCCGTGGACTGAATTATCCGAAAGAAGAGCTTGTTGAAGAGGGTATTTGTCGAGTATCTGCAATGTTTGTGTTCAGGACATTGCCACAAAATGCAAGGTCCTGACTGAATACACTACATGCAGTTTGAAGTCATTACCACAGGTTGGCGCTAGTTGTACACTGATGGCAACTGGCTTACATGTGTTGAGGAACAACAGAAGATTGCATTAAGACCAAATAAGTATATGTTTAATCCATACTTGTCATCCATGTGCTAATGTAATCCAAAAGGTTAACAAAAGTAACTCTTAGCAGATGTAGGTATTTAAAACGTACCGTCTTTCTCTTCTAGAAAAAACTGGGATTAGAAGCATTTAAGACATCCTCTCCTTATAAGGGTGTGCTCAAAATATACTCTTCTTAGGGACGTATCCAAAATATACCCTCTACAATGTCTCTTCCTGGTAAGTTATAAATACTGTAAACCACGTTGCGTCTGGCTGTGACCTAAACAAAATGCGAAAAACATGATGTAGGAAAGAAAAAGGCGTTCGTCAAATCATTTCATGGGGTTATTTTCATTTTCCTTTATCAAAAACAAACTATTGTTTTTATTGAAGAACATAGTTTCTAAAACTTCAGTAATCACAAAATGATTGTGGTTGGTTTAGTTATAGCTATATTAGTTCACCAAAAAATTGCCAGAAATTTCTGTCATTAATTCCTCACCCTCATGTCATTGCACACCCGTAAGACCTTCGTTCATCTTCGGAACACAAATGAAGAAATTTTGGATGAAATCCGAGAGATATTTGATATTTTGACAGTTTAACAACCACTTTCAAGGTACGGAAAGACATCGATAAAACAGTCGACGTCACTGCAGTGGTTCAACCTTAATGTTATGAAGCGACGCGAATACTTTTTGTGCGCAAAAACGACTTTATTCAAAAATGTTATTCCTTCGCTGTTTACGTTCAGTGCTTTCACATGTTCTACATCAGAATGACCGCTCAGTATTGGCAGAGGCTGTTCATGTGACCAGCACGACGTACAAGTGTCATGACGACACAGGAGCCAGCCAATAATAAAGTATTCTCGTCGCTTCATACCACTGCAGTCAGGCCGATAAAGAGCCAGCATTCTGGCGTAAAACACGGAAGCACTGCACCGTGTTCACTACATAAACAACGAAGGAGACTGACAAGGAAGAGGAAAAATTGTTGAATAAAGTCATTTTTGTTTTGTTTGTTTGGACAAAAAGTATTCTCATCGCTTCATAACAAAGATTGAACCACTGTAGTCACGTGGACTATTTAATAATGTCTTTACTACCTTTCTGGACCTTAAAAGGTGCAATGACGTTGTTGTGTTTCAGAAACCAGATATCATCAGAAATATCGTATTTTTTGTTCGAAAGATGGTCTTATGAGTTTGAAATGACACATGGGTGAGTAGTGAATGACAGAAATGTCATTTTTTGGTAAAACTCTTTAACTCCAATCCCGAATGACAGATTAAATGTAAGCTTAATGTGGGAGGGCTGATGAAAGATTTAGCTGATACAAAACTAGCTTGAGATCAAACCATAATTGGCAAAACCCCAGTAGGAGGTTGAGTACGGACCCCCTGTTGAAGACCCTTAGTCTTTAGCTTTGAAAAATCGAGGTCTGCATCACTGAGGAATGAATTAAAAACTTGAAACATTATATGACAAGCAAAATGATATTTCCTGACAAAAAAAAAGAGAATGCATTAAGAAAGGGTCAATTTTTCGAGCTTAAAATGGAGATTCCTGCCTTGCAAAATAATACATTAACCAGAGATGCAGACTTGTTTAACGGCTCAGATAAAGCAGAATATTTTCATTTCCCCTCCAGAATAAAAGTACAGATACATCTCTACTATGAGTCAGAGTACTGCAGTGTGAAAGAGACACGGTGCGGTACGACAGCACAGGAGGTGAAATGAGGAAAAGCGCAACGGAAATATAGAACATGGGAATGAGTGTTTGATGAAAAGATTCATTAGAGGTCATGACAGCAGACGGCCGCGTGGACAGGCATGACGCGGGTGACAGGCGTGCTTGATGGAGTGATGAATGGAGAAGGCAGGATCCTTCGTTTCAAATATGGAAGCTGTCAGACCTACTCAATCAGCCGCTATGAAAGATGTCACACAGGTCATGTGGTTTTAGCACATCCGCTCTAGTTATCGATGGAGACAGTGGCGAGAAGTGCAGCAGGTACCTATACTGGTGCCCCAGTTATTTATTACCATACTCAATATTCAATTAATATTCATCCAAAAGTTATACTATTCAAAAGTTTAAGGTTAGCAAGGATTCTTTAAATTGATTAGTTAAGACTTTCCGAAAAAAAAAAAAAAAAAAAAAGTTCTTTGGAATTTTCTATTCATCAGAGGATCCTGAAGAAAAAAAAAATGTATCATGGTTTCCATAAAAATATTAACAAGCACAATGTTTATTGATTCATTAAATTATCATATTAGAATGAATTCTGAAGGATCATGTGACACTTAAGACTGGATGATGCTGAAAATTCAGCTTTGATCACAGGAGTAAGTTGCATTTTAAATATATTCTAATAGAAAAAAATTGCAATCACTTAACATTTCACAATAGTGCTGCTCTTCTGAAAGTGTCTTGCCATGAGCACTAAAGAGTTTTTTTTTTTTTAGTTGAGATGCAGATAGTTTGATCGCAGATAGTTTGTTTCGGAAAATAAAAATGACAATACAATGTGAAGTATTTGCTCTGGCACTAATTTTAAATTATTTTGTTCCGTCGTGCTCGTTGTTGTCATTTGTTGCTATTGTACAAGCAGGATGTGGCAGTTGGTTGGTGAGGTATTTGTCCCGCCCCTCCAAGACTGTGATTGGACGGCTGGGTAAAAAGTGACAATGATGAGAGCTGTTTGGGTTTTACTCAAAGTTGAACATTTTTCAACTCTCAGCATCCAGAAAAAAAAACGGCAAGCGTTCAGCGTGAAATAGATGATCAGTGCCTCGGCAAGCTACATGCTGTTGTTATGAAATGTGGTGCTCTTACTGATAAAAATTGAAAAATAATAAACGCTGGCCTAAGGAAAAATGTTTTGGTGGACACACAGCATATACTTTTTTCAAAAAAAAAATCTGAACATAACACAGACCAATTTTGAAGCAGACTCATCTCTCTCTCTCCAAAGGGAGGCTATAGTTCCAACAACATGTTACTTTAATTTAAAGAACAAGAAAAACTCAGCCGTGTTGTACCGTGTTGACATACAGAACCAGTCCAGCTCAACTTTTATTATGACACAAGGTACATTTCTCTAAGAAGTGAAACCGAAGACACATGTACCAGAGGGAAATTCCAGACACAAGAATTGTTATGCTTATGTTACTGTCAACACTATCACGAATTCCTTGCCACAAAGCAACAGCCATTACAATTAACCCTTCATTTAAAAAGAATTCCGTAACAAAAGCACACTAAAGCAGTATTTCATGTAAATAGATGTGTATCATGTAGCATGGAATTTTAATAGAATGTTTCTAAACGAGCAAAGTTTCCACACAAATACCATAGTTAGATTTGTTTTTGAAAACTTGGTATTTTCTATCCAAGATCCTGCAGCATCTAATTTAACATGAAAAGACTGAAAACTCTGAAAGTGTTTGCCAAGATGACATTTCAAAAGAAAAAATCCTGCACAGCTTGCCCAACGTAGCATTAAATATACTGTGACATACAGACATTACCTTACGCACCAATTAATTTTTGCGATGTGTGAGGGTTTTCCATTTATTTTCAAATGCATCATAAATTTAGCTTCTTTTTGCTCAAACTACTCTAACCCCCCCAGTTTTTTCCAGACAGGTCCAGCTAATATGCAGGTGTTATCTTGAGTAACAACCAGATTATGCATCAATCAAAAAGACAATTTGCTTTTTTAACCGCGAAAAATCCTTCAGTCTCATATTTGATGTGCAAAATACTAAGGCCTCTAAATGTTCAACTTTGCTGAAAAACCTTTTGTTGTGAAATGTTCTACACGTCTTCTGTCATCTGATAGTCATCATTGATAGTTTATATTTTTTTTAGCAAGTATCATTTGTACATCTTTCAAACGTCATTGGACAGCATTAATTATCCCCCTTGGTCCTTTTGCGATCATGCTCCGGGCGGACATGGGTTCCCCTCAGTCTGTTCACCAAGTCATGGTTTCTTCTGATTAGTTCTCACGTTAAAGTTTTGGTAGTGTTCTTAAAGTAATTCATTCTGCTTCATGCATCGTTTTTGGATTAAGCTACATCTTAATTATTACTACTAAACTGATCAGTTATAATCAATAAGTTATAGCCAGGAAAGGCCAGAGAGTAAATAAGTGTCTTAAGTCTAGATTTAAAAACGGCAATAGAAGGAGCACTCTTAATTTCAGATGGAAAAGAATCCATAAGCGTGGGGCAGCAACTACAAAGGCTCTGTCACCCTTTAATTTAAGATGTGATCATGGGACATGTAGGAGAGCTTTATTGGCAGACCTGAGAGACTTTGGAGTTGAATTCAAATAAATAAGATCAGAAAAATAAAGATAGGGCTTGTGCATTAAGAGTTTTAAAAACAGTCAGAAAAATCTTGAATCGAACTCTAAAAAAATACGGGAAGCCAATGAAGAGAAGTAATTTTTATTGCACTATTTAACAATCTATCCCCTGCTTTCTGAACCACCTGCAAATGTGCTACTGAGATTGGGCAAAACCAAGGTATAGAGAACTACAGTAGTCTAGACGTGATGTAATAAATGCATGAATGATTCTCTACTAGTAATAGCTGTTTTTAACAACTGAGCTAATTTGTTTGTCAAGACAAAGCTCAGTCTCAAAGAAAACACCTACATTTTTGCACGTGACAACATATGGAGAGACTATCTGAGTAAATAGTTAGAGATTCTTGTTTTGGAGCAAGCAAAGATAATCACCTCAGTTTAATCACTGTTGAACTGGAGGAAATTATTTGCCATCCAGCATTTAATATCCTCAAGACAGTCCATAAGAGGCTGGAGAGAGTCTCTTGATTTTAATGGAAGATACAGCTGAAAATCATCAGCATAGAAATGAAAAGAGCTTATATATGTTTTAATGATATTACCGAATGGAAGCATGTACAGATTAAAGAGTAAAGGCCCCAAAATAGAACCTTGAGGAATCCCACAGGGGAGAGAAACCAATGAAAAGAAAAACTGGCCAATAGCCACTACAAATATCCTGGATCTAAGATGACTCGAACCAAAGTAGTGCTGTATCCTTAATGCCTACTCACTGTTCAAGGCGTGGCAGAAGGATATTGTGATCTACCGTGTCAAAAGTGGCGTAGACCAAAACTGCAATATCACTAGTCAACTGCAAGTAACAAATTGTTCATCACAGCATGCTTTGGTATTGTCCCTGCATTTTTAGAGACTAATCATGAGGCAGAGTTGTAAATTTCATCTGCATCACTAAGTCTCTCAGCTCAGAAAAGGACACAGACTGAAAGCTGTTCAAGGTAGCTGAACAGTCAAGCAAAGTATTAGAGTGAAATGGAATAAGGGAGAATCGAATGCATTCTATCTTTTCAATAAAAATAAAATAAAAAAAACTCAATTCTTTCACAAATATCAGGAGATGGTTCTACTTCATAAAAGATGCCAAGGTTAAATATTCAATTTATAAAATTGCTAAACAGGATTTAAGGGGTTTGACTATTATACTGATAATATCAGAGAAGCATTAGCTCTAGCTTTTTTGGCTGTTTTCTGAAAATTCACCTTCTTAAATGAAACTGTAAGATGACCTTACTGTTTAATAAAAACAATCCTTTACTGTTTTCCACGATGTTAAGGACAACGCCAGCTCAACTCCAGACCAAGAGCCCAGTCAGCCGTCAGCCCACAGTAAAAGAGCCACAGCCCACCACTGACCCGAAGCCCAATCCCACCACGAAGCAAGAGCCAAAGCAACTGCCAAAGGCTAACCTTTTTACTTTGAGCCTGAACCCAACGCAGAGTTTGTCCAGGTGTGTGAGCTGATATAAGTATCTGTCCCTGTCCCTCAGCTTCACCTCGGCCCTCCAACCCATCAGCTCACCTTGGTCCGTCATCCCTTAGGCTCAGCCGGGCTCCCTTGTCCCTCTGGCTACACCTTGGTCAATTGTCCCTTTGGTTTAGCCTTAGACTTCTGAGTCATCAGCTTTGCCTCAACTCTCCACCCTCCAGATCTTTCAGTGTGTTCATGTTTTTAGTCAAGGATGTCTGACCTCTATGGACTGAACCGGTGAAGATTTCCACATTCAAGCAGGTGGAGCTTCAGAGCCATACCTAGCTATTATGTAATTGCCATGGACCACTAGTTCAAAGGTGTTTACCATCTGTTTTGAACTCCCGAAACGAACTTTGTTTTGGCCTGATTTTGTTTGAAATGATATCACACAGTTCGTTCTTTGGTTTCCCTACAAGTATATTGGGGCCTTAAAGAACGGGTTTCTCAACCATGAAGCCATCCATGAATAGTGTATGTCTTAAAATAATTTAAATTTAGTTATATAAACAATCTTATTTGTAATGCTAAAAAAGATGTATACCATTAAACAAACAAACAAAAAAAATCAGCTTAGATATTAGGACCTTTGAACGCTGTCTTGGGACTCTGAAAAAGCGGGCCTTTGGAGTCAAAATCATTACATGTTTTTTATAATTTTTTTTTTTTATAAGTAGTACATTTTCATTACCCAGTATTTGCAGTATTTGTGTTTTTGGGGCCCTGGCTGTGTGCTGTATGGGAGGTGGAATCCCTCAATGTCTAAAGCAACGGTCGCGTGCTGTAAAGTACAAAGCCCTCTCTAACTTAAACGCTTCCTGCTGCGTGTCCCGCTGCATCAGCCTGATATAGCCACAGCTCCACTCGTTCCTCTGACATCAGCAGTCCTTCATCCTGTGGCACAGCAGCTTCCTCTACAGCCCAGTAAAGCAACAATCCCTGGCTCTCACTGGATAACTCTCACAGAGTCGTGTGCACCAACAGTGAGTGCAAGTGTTCTTCTGTAGATATTCTAATTGCTTTCCCTGAACTCGCTGAGGAGTCCACACCATTCAGAAGCATGACATGTCTGTTAACTTGTGATATTACAGTGAGCGTGAGCGCCGTAGACCTCCGCCGAATCTCATATCCCTCCCGCCGTACCACAGACCACTCTACTGAACTGAATAATTAGCTAATTAGCATCTTCAGAGGGACTTCAGCGACTAATTATTTCAGCAGCAACAGGAAGACGAAAAAAAAGAACAGAGGACGGAGGTACAACAGAGTCGAGAGCGAGAAAAACGAAGTGCATAAACAGTCGTCTGAACATGCTCAGACAGAGCAGTCAATACATGCCTGTTCATGGAGCTTCTCCAGCGAATCACAATCTGTGAACCTCCAAACCATCGTAACTCTAAGCAATAGAGGTGCGATTCACGGTAATAGGGACGAACTATCTGCATTTATGTGTGTGTGCGCACTCAGACTTTGCTTTATGCGCCCCTGGGGCTCTCGACAAAATCAGTTGACTTTTCCTGCTCTTGCTCAAGGCCTCATTTCCATGAAAAAGAGTCTGAGGTAGAAAAAGAGAGGTGCTCTGTTCTTTGGACTGAAGCAGGTATTGAGAATCGATCCTTTGGAAGCTAAGAAACATAAAATAACTCATTTCATCTAAATGTACAATTATACAACTTTTGAACTGATAAGCAGTGTTCATTGTCGTTGTGAAATGCAGACACACGCTTGTGACCAAATATTATATATTATTGTGGCATGCGACTGTGTTGCTTGGCAACTGTAAGGGCCGAAACTCTGTGCAAACTACTAATACATCAAACTACTAACTGAACATCTGTGCCTGCTTTCATTTTATTAAAGAAATAAGCAATAGTGTGTTACAGTGATTCTACCACATGTAAAGGGGGTTCTTAAACATGACAATACTTGCTTTATTATGTTACAGATCTGATTGGATAAGACTGATTAGATTTAATCTAAAAGGTTAGTTCACCCAAAAATGAAAATTCTGTCATTAATTCCTCACCCTCATGTCGTTCTACACCCGTAAGACCTTCGTTCATCTTCAGAACACAAATTAAGATATTTTTGATGAAATCTGATGGTTCAGTGAGGCCTTTATTGACAGCAAGTTAAATTACACTTCCAATGCCCAGAAAGGCACTAAATATTTAAAACTGTTAATTTGAGTACAGTGGTTCAACCTTAATATTATGAAGTGACGAGAATACTTTGTGTGCAAAAAAAAACCTAAATATCGACTTCATTCAACATTATCTAGTGATGGGCGATTTCAAAACACTGCTTCTAGAAGCTTCAAAGCTTCACGAATCTTTTGTTTCAAATCAGTGGTTCAAAGTGCGTATCAAACTGCCAAAGTCACATGAACTATTGAAGTTTCAAAACACTTATGACATAACGAAGCCTCATTTACTGAAATCATGTGACTGGCACTTTGATTCGAAAGCAAAGATTTGTAAAGTTTTGAAGCTTTGAAATGTTTTGAAATTGCCCATTACTGGCACACAAAGTATTCTCGTCGCTTCTTAACATTAAGGTTGAACCACTGTACTCACATGAACCGTTTTAAATATTTAGTCCCTCTCTGGGCATCTGAAAGTGTTCATTAACTTGCAGTGGTGTATAAAGTACTTGAGAAAAAGTATAGATATCTTACCAGAAAATGACTTTGGTAGAAGTAAAAGTCACTGTTTGGAATATTACTTGAGTAAAAGTTTTAAAGTATGTGATATTTTTTGTACTTAAATATGAAAAGTATTTTTTTGATATTAAACACACTTAAGTACTGAAAGTAAATACAAAATACAAAAGGAGCAGAAAATATTATTAAAAACTGTTCTATACACAGTTTGAGTAGCAAGATTGTTTTAACTTTACATTTTGTTTGCTTTGAATTTTGAAAAAAAGGCAAAATGTTTATTGTAAGTTTTACATATAAAAATACTAATATATTAATTATACCTTGATCATTTATGTTAATTCCTAGTGCATTATAACTAATGTAAGAGGCAACTTTAAAAAGTTAAAATGTAAATGTTGAAATGAACACCTTTATTAACCTTTAATGTTACAAACGGTATTGTAAAGTGTTACTATTTCATATAAATTCAACCTTGACGACAAACACACTGCTGTTCTCCACTAATGCAGAGTCTAGTCAACAAATTAATCACTTTAGCAATATGAAAACATGTACTGTACAGCATACCGCTTTGTTGTCTATGCTTTAGCGCGCAGCCTCACGTCACGTGTCAAAAAACTCTAGGAGGCGTCAGTGATAGTTTTAATTTCACCTCTAGAGGTCGCTCTCGTGCCACACTCTTCTCAGCCGCTCCAGCAACGGACACAACCCGGAAAATGAAATCAAGCGCGGTTGTGCAGCACTTGATTGCACATGCTTGCTTACAGTCTGTGTTCTTCCGACTTTATTTTGTAGCAAGTAACGAAAATGCTTTGGGGAAATGTAACAGAGTATGAAGGTGAAGTAGACAGAAATATAAATAATCATTACAGAAAAATCCAAAAAAAATACTCAAAGTACTGTAACAAAGTATTATTAATTGGCTTATACACCCACATCTCTTGCTGTAACAGATGCATCATCTGAGCCCATCATTTTTTTCAAAAATATCTTTAATTTGTGTTCCGAAGATGATCGAAGGTGTTACTGGTGTAGAACAACATGAGGTTGAGCAATTAACGACATAATTTGAATTTTTGGGTGAACTAACCCTTTATGTAAAGTAAATAATAAAGTAAAACAGCTGTGACTGTGCATAAGTCAAATTATAGAGAGAAAAAAAATCCCACGGCAGGAAAACTGTGCACTTGGCAACACTGGTCACATGATCCTTCAGAAATTCTAATATGCTGATATGATATTCTGATTATTATTAATGTTAAATTCACTTGTGCTCCCTGATATTTTGTGGAAGCCATTTTTTTTCTAGATACTTTGGTTAATTTAAAAAAAGCAGCTTTTGTTTGAAACAGAAATCTAATGTCTTTAATGTCACTTTCGATGAGTTAAATGCATCCTTGCTGAATAACTTAATTTCTTTAAAAAAAAAAAAAAAAAAAAGAACAACAACAAAAACCAAAAGGAACAGTATATTGTACATTACTCCGCTTAGCAAGTATAAGAATTGTTGCCAGCAATGCAATTCATTACCTCTTCAGTGTTGCCAAGTCGGCGGTTTTCCTGCGGAATTGGGTTACTTTAATACTTTAACAGTGTTGCCGCGGGTTGTTTTTCATGTCCGTGGGTTGAAGCAACACTAATAATGTGATATTTAGCCCCTGGAACGCGATTTTTACCAGGGGACCCACCTGAAAGGTGATTGGGCTAGTTTTGAATAGCAATTGGGCAGGTTTTGTTTTGAAAACCTGCCAACCCTGTACCTCTCGTAGCAAAATCCCAAAAACTCGAAATATTTGCGGCTCTCTAAGGCGAGTGAAGCTCCACCCAGCCTGAGCTCACTATCTGCAGGGCATCTGGCAGTAGACTAACACGTGTACTGTATACACTCCCAGGCAGCACTGCATCTCGAACCATCTAACAGCAGATACCTGCTCCCACACGCTCACGGCCCGAGGGCAAATTCTACATGTGACCACACTCACACTCAAGCAGTATTAAATTTTGCTAATACAGCCTTTACCTATTATGAAGACTTTTGTATACCATTTTTTTTTTTTTTTTAAGACCGCCCATAACAAAGGTGATTTTTTTTATATAAAATGTGAGCTTGAGAAAGAAGAAAATTATTTTAGTTTTTCCCCCCCAAACAGTGTTGGATGGTGTAATTAAACGAGGCATTGTGTCAGATAGAATCAAAAAAGACAACAACTGACCATCTGATTGACGGGTGAACCAACCATGCATTTTACTTATAAAAAGGTATCACATGCATTATTTCAACTTATAGGGACAATTTTCTCACCCTCAAGTTGTTCAAAACATGTATGAGTTTCTTTCTTCAGTTGAACACAAAAGATGGTCATTATAAAGAATGTTGGTAATCAAACAGTTGACGGTAGCCATTGACTTCCATAGTACTGGTTACCAACATCCTTCAAAATATTTTCTTTTGCGTTTTGGAACAACTTGAATGATGAGAAACTACATTACCCATAGTTCTGTACAGGAACTGAGAATCACAAGTAGCAAATGACGTCAACACAGTAGCACGTTGTCTCCTATGTGGGACCGCGAATAACTGCTTAAGAACTGGGAAAGATATAATGTCAGAATTTGTACATATCAGCAGCTAAATACATCTGTTAGCTCTGCACTTACTGAATAAGCACTGATACTGAATGAGTTATACTGATTGCATCCATCTTGTGCATTTTTCTGCATTATTTTTTTATTTCATTTTAAATTAGTTTTACACATCTGATATGATTATATTTTTAAATCTTTATGTAAAGCACTTCGACTTACCATTGTGTATGAAATGTGTCATAAAAAAATATTTCCTTCCCAGATTTTAATGCAATAAGCACAAAATACATTCGTTCTATGCAAATCATCAACAATTTTATTCATCCAATTTTTTTTTATCTTTTATTTGATTGTCATTTTCAGTGTTTATTGGGATTGTAGTAATTTTCCTCACTTAAAGCACAGTCTTGTAATTTGTTTTTTCCTTCAATTTTCTTTTTTTTCCTGCTTCAAAACAGTTTGTAATGTTAATAATTGCCTCGTAGCTGGCTGGTTTGGTTCATGGCTATATTATTGCTCTTTAATGAAGTTTTTTGTAAATCCCTATGGGGGAATGAAAAATGAATGGGGGAAAAAAATACTAACGGAAAAACTAAAACTACCGTACGTGTCGTCATTTTAACCTTTTGATGAAATAAAAACGAAACTTAAAATGGAAAATCCAAATAAAAACCAAAGTGAAAATAATAATTTTAATTGTGATGTAATATTATTTTCACTACTATTATTATAATATATTTTTATATATATTTATATTATATTATATATTTATAATTATGTTAAGATTTTCATATAAGTACTATATAATTACTATATAGTACTATATAATTAATAACATATAATTTATGTTAAGATTTTCATTGTTTAGTAGTCTACATATTGTAGTCAATTGTACTATATAAATATTATATTTCAATTATGTTTAGATTATTATGATGATAATAATCATAAAAATCTAAACAATTTAAATATAATAATAATATATTTATATAATAACTTACAACATTATGTAGATTACTAAACAATGAAAATCTTAATAATAATATCATTTTATTATTGTATTTGTACAATTGTATTACAATTGTCCAACAATATTCTAAACAGTCTAAATACATAATAATAAAAAATAATAATGTTGTTACAAACTGAAAATATATAACTTTAAAGCTAGAAACACGTACAGAGCTACATTGAGGAAGTGTGAGCAGATCAGGCATATCATGACTCTGTAATGGGGTCAGGAGGAGCGTTTTTTTTTTCCTCAGACCCGGCAGAGCGCGTAAGCTTCCGAGAGCACATGCACTTTGCTTATTGATCTGTGCCGGGTCTCCATAGCCCCGCTGTCGTAGTGTAAGACTGCTCTCAGCAGGCTAGCATTCACACCGCAATTAATACAGTAGGCTGGGGCCTGGTCCACTCGCATGCTTTACACAGACAAGAAAGTTAGTAAAAAACAGCTGCCATGTTGGAGTGTGTGCGTGTTCGGCGCAACCTCTTTGCTGAAACGCTGCAGTGCTGTTTGTATACACACCTACGGCTTTCGCCCACCCATTGTGTTCTCACTGCCTCAAGAGGCTTGCAGCACTTCTAACATTCAGACGCTGTTAAAATCATCTCAGCATTAACATGATGTAGGTGGTCTTGCTGAACCAGAGCCTATCCATCCACCTCCGTCCCTTTCAAAGGCCTTGGACGGAGCCAACAGCGACACGCTAGCTCTGTTCACGACCCGCGGCAGTGTGGGGGCTCACCTGCAACTCCTTCTCGCCGTACTTGGAGGGGTTTTTGCTGCCCTGGCTCTTCCTCCGCAGTTTCTTCAGCTCACCCTGGCATTTCTCCAGACTCTCTCCTTTGCTTTTGTGCTCCATCTGGTACTTCTTAAGAGCCGCCTTCAAGAGAAAAAACACAAGAACATTGTTGGTAAATGCAGAAATCATCAGACTGTAGCTACTGAATTGAGAAAGACATGAGAGTCAAAACCCACTGGTCAAAAGTCATGTTCCAAAACACTTGGTGTCTGTGAGCAGCTGCCCTCCTTTAAGGCACAATTAACCATTCGCAAAGACCCGCCCCCTTCCTGTTGCTATGCCCGACAAGCCATGTGCTCTCATGCCACACATCATGTTCTCACACTGTGAAAAATACATCCTGGGGCAAAAAGGACACTGACAACGTCAGTGTAAAAAAAAAAAAAAAAATTCCATCCTTTCTTTTACCCTTCCTACTTCCTTGCTTATGCTACTCTGAGCAATGTCTGAAACTTGTATTGTGAGCACTTCCTGTGTCAAATTTGCCTCTTCATGACGAATCGCTTGTTTGTATTCCTCACTTGTAAGTCGCTTTGGATAAAAGCGTCTGCTAAATGATTAAATGTAAAAATGTTAATGTGAGAACGTGTCGACAGACAAGACAGAGCAGGTTACTTTTCATATGAAACAAAGTTTCAAATTTCATATATTGTTAATTTAAAAAAAAATTAAATAAATAGCGTATTGTGTCTCTTTAATGTGTCGTGACAGATCGTTGAAGCTCCTTCAAGCAGCTCGTGAACCAACATCTCTTCATACTAGTTCATTTATAGCATCAAATAAACATGAATGAACATCAGAAGGAATGTTGTCTCAAGCGTGGAAAGACTTGAGGACACACAATTTATCAAGTTCACCAATGTTAATCTACTAACTGCCCTGACTGCTTTGTTGGTCAAAATGGCGGATTCAGGGGTTATGATTGGTTAAATTTGCTGTCAATCAAACTGCCGGCGAAGGGTCAAGTATGATGATATCAAATACTGAATAATATACAGATACTGTAGCACTCCTGACAAAAACGCAAAACAGGGTTGAGCCAACTACCTTCTAATGCAATATATGTTAATACATATGCAATGGTTCAATAACAACAAATAATAATCATTGCTATTATTATTGCATAAACATTATATCACAATTAATTCAGATATTATAATTATTAACAATATTATAATAATTATTATTATTGTCAGTCAAATTATTATTATTATTAATTGTGATATTATAATTATTATTTGTGATAATCATACCACTACTACCACCACTACTATTACTACTAAAAGTAATAATAATAATAATTATTATTATAATTATCGTTGTATAAACATTAGATCACAATTAATTCTGATGTTATAATTGTTGTAAATTATTATATAAAATATGTTTATTATTATTATTATAACAATTAATTGTGATATCGTTATTATTATTTTAATTATTATCAATTATATTAATTATCAATTATTTTTTGTGATAATCATTCCACTACTAAAACAAATTATACTTTTCTTATTATTATTGTATTTTGATTTTAATTATATGATAACATTCATATAATAATTACAAAGTACAAAAACTTGACAGGGATCTTAAAGACACTGCCTAAGCTTATTGCTTATGGTTTGAGATGCTGAAAGTTAGATGTGACAACAAAAAAAACAATAAATGCAAGATTAGAAACAGAAGCTGCTCCACTGAACCCCAGTCTTAGGTTAAAATGACCAAAGTCCACATTCCTACTTTTGGGATTGCCTTCTCAACAACAGACACGGGATGCCACATGCAAGAAGGTGCAGAATGTGGCCGAAACGTCTGGGAAGGCAGCAAAAGTTCATCCAGCAACTGTTAGGAACAGCCTTCAAGTCAGGCTCCTATGATGCCTTCAAAAGTCAGACAACTCACTGGGGTCTGGAACAGAGCTGAAGGTCTGCTCTGCGTTCTGATGTCGGCAGAAGAAAGCAGCAAAGGTCCTCACTACCAACCGCACAACATGGCTCGCGGCCAAATTCTGGAGGCTGATACACTGGGCTGGGAACATTTCTAGATATACGAATCTTCGCACATCCTACACAAGGTACGTCGAGAGAATGATCTCTAGACTACACGTCTATAAATAGTTTGGCAGCTCAACCAGATTCTTGCACAGCAGGAAAGCGTCTACAAAGACAGCGTTACATGCGAGTGATGGAGCAATCGCTACATCTTCGGCGAGAGAAAGGAAGATTCTGCTTTGCCAGCCATGATTCCCTTTTCTCACCACATGAATGATTCACAATGCTCAACAGGAATAAATATAACTTCAAGTCTGATGTGTTATGGATCATGATTTCTCTTGAATTCAAGAAACGGAGCGTGTTCAACTTCCACTAGCTAATAGGTCTCTCAAAGTATTTTCAACATCCTTGATTTGTTGTGGGCAGGACAGAATATGCATTTGGAACAATTGGAATATTTTCTTCCGACTAAGTGCTAAATCAACCATGTTATTTAAGGGTAAATCTCTACAAATCAGTGTTCCAACAGCAGCACAAAATGAGGATCATAATAATCTTCCAGACCTAAATAGAAACTCCAGAGCAGAAACTCAACATGTTTGCGCAGAATGTGTGGACTGAAGGGAAAAAAAAAAAGTGTTTGGTTTCCAAGGGAATAACTGCAGACCGCTCTCTCCAGAGCTGAATAAGGCAAGACAGCAAGGCATTAATTTTATCCGAATACAATGTGATGACAAGCGACGCCCAATCCCAGTCGCCCAAAACCCCCCAATGAACTGCTCTACACAGCTCCTCTCCAACCCACTCACGGTCTAAAGATATCTCTCTCAGCACTGCTCCAAACATACTTTAATCTCCCGCAAATTGTGTACTTTCATTTGTTGAAAAAACAGCAATGACGGGAAAACATGGGCTTTGCTACACAAGAATCAACGTCTAAAGTCGTAGATTTACAAGATCTGTGGGTAGGTTTGGAATGGCATACTAAGAAAACGGTATCTTAAGTATGCTGTGCAGTGTACACAAATTTTCTGTTTGCATTTTTACAGTATCTCAATTGGTAGAATACACTCTTAAAAATAAAGGTTTCAAATTGGGGTTTCCCCAGCGATGAACCATTTTTGGTTTCCAAAGAACCGTCCAGTAAACAGTTCTTAAAAGAACCCACTATAAAGAACCTTCTGTGCAATGGAAAGGTTCTATGGATGTTAGATTAAAGTTCTTCATGGAACCGTTTTTAAGAGTGTATGGCGCTTGCGTCACCAAAGTTTTGTATTTGAATCAAATAGAACATATGTACTGATAAGTTGCTTTGGATAAAAGAATCTGCCAAAGGCATAAATATAAATTGTTTTCAAATTAGCTACTACATTTGCCTAAATGTGAAGTACACAGTATAAGCAAAACAGCAAAAACAGTGGCAGAAAAGCCATCCAAATAGTTTTTTACATATTCTTGGCTCAATGTTTCATCTGACTGCCAAGAGGCAAGACAAAATTTGACTAAAAAAAATGCTAAATAGCCCCATTTACACTAGCGTTCAAAAGTTTGGCATCAGTAAGAGTTTTAGCAAAGATAACAGTAAAGACTTTTACATTGTTACAAAACATTTCTATTTCAAATCATTTCTACTCTTTTAAATTTTATATTAATCAAAGAATCCTGAAAAAAACGTATCATGGTTTCCACAAAAATATGAAGCAGCACAACTGTTTTCAATATAGATAATAATCAGAAATATTTCCTGAGCAGCAAATCATCATATCAGAATGATTTCTGAAGGATCATGTGAGACTCAAGACTGGAGTAATGATGCTGAAAATACAGATTTACCATCACAGGAATAAATTACATTTTAAAACATTAAAATTGTTATTTCAAATTGTAATATTTCACTTCTTTCTCACGTTATAAACATAATAAACTTCGGTTACACTTTATTTTAAGGTGTCTTTGTTACACTATAATTATACATTTAAGTATTGAGTAATATTAAGTAACTACATGTATTTACTATAGTGTTAGGATTAGGGTTTGGTTTGGTTTAGGGTTAGTTGTATGTAATTATGCATATAGTTATTTAAACTATACTAAACCATACTAAAATAAAGTGCTAACAAAACTTCTCTCAAAAACCAAACAAAAAAATCTCACCAACCCCAAACTGTTGAACGGTAGTATATGTTTGAAATGATAACTGGGTGCCATATGTGGCATTAAAGATACAACAGTGAAGTCAAGTGATCTTAATATAGCATACTATTTGAAACCTCTCACTGGTCCTCATACTTTAAGTCAACCTAAAACGCAATTCATAATCCATTTTACTTTCATAATCTGATGCATTTCCAAGCAAAACAGGAAAAAAAATAAGAAAATGAAGAGTTTTATTAATCGTTACGTGTGTGTGTGCAGAGCATGTGTTGGTTGTGCCGATCAATGGCGCGCAATAGAGGAATGTGTATCATAAAGTAGAGAAGAAGCGCTTCTGTTCACATTGCGCAAGTGTTCTCAATGTGTTTCTCGTCAGTCTGTAAGGAGTGGGATGAGGTGTGGACTCACAGTCAGGTATCTCGCGTCCAATTCCACCTTCTTCTCCAGCTCTGACAGCAGCTCGTTGTGGAAGCATTTCAACTGCAAACAGGCAGAAAAATTGTCTATTTAATAACCTGAAAGCACAGATTTGTGCAGATTATACCATAATGGGTTCAATACACTATTGACAGCATTTTTATTATAATGTTGAGTAGCACAGAAAATAATTACTCAGTTTGTTTTAAAGAAAATTATGTGGGATTACTTTATTCTAAGGCGCCCTTGTTACAGTGTAATTATACATCTAAGCACTGATTATTACACGCACTTATTATAAAGCCATTTACACGACTCCATTTTCGAATAAAAACAGAAAACGTTTTATGTGTTTCCATCGTTCATTTTCACGACGTGTTTTGGGGGCGTGAAAACGCAAGCTTTTGAAAACGTGTTTCAAAGTGCAAGTTTTTGAAAACTATACTGTTATCGTCACCATGTAAACTACAATTTGTGAAATACTGACATCATGTGCATGCGTATTACGTGTTCAGTCTAAAGGTGCGCAGTGTTTCAAAGCGACGTCGCCAACTGCTGGCATAAATTATAGAGTGTTTTTAGTCGTTTGTGGATCCGTGAGAACACTTTGTAGTCCGTACTGTACATGAAAAACACAAAGGAAAACCTTCGTTTTTAGAACGTCATTGTCATTAATAAATGTAATTATGCATCATTTACTGTTATTACTATAGTAATTACATGTAACATACAGTAAATTCTAGCACTCAAAATAATTAATTGGTTTGAGTAGGACATACTTAAATTAGTTCAGTCGAAATAACTTTTATAGGTACTTAGCACTTTCGTTTTCTTTCAAGTTCACAAAACCGACATATTTTAAGTAAACTTTCATTGTTTTGAGTTTTAGGAACTTATTTCTAACTCGGATTTCCATTTCCCAGCATGCTTTACCCATGGTACTCAAAAGGGAGAGTAAATGCTAAAATTAAGCTTACTATAATATTTCTTTTTTGTGAAAGATTAAGTTTTCACAAATAAAACTGTTTACAATCAAGTTACATGATAATTTTAAATTAAGTGTATGAATTAGTGTACTCAAACAGGTTTCAGGTTAAGAATAATTCAAATGTATGTGTACAAAATAAAAATCTGCCAGTTCTGCTAACTTAAACTTTGAATTTCTTAACTTAAAAACTTTGAGGAACTGATTGCCTCATTTTTTGAGTTTCGCCAACTTATTCAAGTTTACAGTGCAAAATAAGTAACAAATCACATTAAAATAAAGTATTATCTGTCGTAGCTACATTATCAATTACAATTGCCTTCAAGAGCATTCAGTAGAAACATTGAGTTTTTATTTTGATTTAGCAGTTAAATGAATTATTCAGTGAAAACATCTTTTTTATCTTCAACTGCAAACTTGTAAATCCTCCTTTTGATACAATTCCTATGGGTAGTGTTTGCTTTACAGCAAAAGTTAGCTTGTATTGAACCTGTGAACATCTAAAAAAAACTGTTCTAAATGTAATCAATGCTAAATAAATCCTTTAATAAAATCCTTTAATAAAAGGGTGAAATGGACCATGGGTGAATGGGGTACATACCATTTCCTCTAACTGCACTTGAATCTGCCGGTGGACCTCTGCCATCTGGAAAAGGACGTCCCCTGCAGAGAAGAGGGACAGATGTCCGTTAAGAGAGAGGACAACAGGAAATGGACTCATAATCATTTGATTCAAGTGAGAAAAATGTAGTAAGGTTATAGAGACTGATCGAGTTAGGGTGAAAGAAAGAAAGATAGATAGATAGACAGAAAGAGGGAGAGAAGCAAGACAAGTCCCAACGTGCATTATAACCATGCCAACACACTGAACACACCACAGACGGGCAAACATGGGGACAATGACACGGTCAAAAGACATTAAACACTGAGACAGAGAAATTAACGACAGGATGAAAGGGTGGAGAACAAACAAAGAAACTCAGATGAGCAAAAATACAAAGCATTTCAAAACAGGGTTTGAACATTTCGTTGTATTAAAGGAATATTTCACCGCAAAATGAATATTCTGTCATTATTTACTCACCATATGCTGTTATTTTTCTGTGGAAAGCGATCATACAACTTCAGAAGACTATAGCGCTTTTAATGGTGGGGACGTTTGACTGACAGGGTCACTTTGAACTGCCGTTTTATGGAAAAGACTCCTCAAAAATTCTTTTAGTGTGCGTGTGTGTTCCGCAGAGAAAAATAACAGCATATGGGTTTGCTTTGGAATGACATGGGACAGGATTTACATTTGAGTGAAGTGTTCCTTTAAACAAAACCAAACTCTTGACTGTAAATTAGAAATAGTTTCATTTGTCTTTTAAAGTGCTTCTCCTGCAGGATCACTATCAGAATGTTGTGAAACTTATTGCAGAAACAAAAAAACAAAACAAAGAGAGGCCATGCAGCTGGTGGAAGTTGTTTTAATATACCTACATGCTGCTGCTTCTGAATATGCAATGCATTGTGAAGAAAGGAACAGACAGTGAGCAGAGCACAGAGGAGACCCAGTAAGACACTTTGAAAAGAACACACAGCAATGGAAGACAACAGCGAGCCGCCCTGACCTCTGCCAGTCTCAGCACGCGAGCCTAAAGTCGGTGGCACAGAATGTCTCCGAGCACAGCGCAGAGCGGATCTAGTGTTTTGCGCGAACACTTCATACTTGATGATTTAACAGTCGGTCCAGTGTAACAACACGCATCGGATCCCCACATGGTTATTTACACCACAGACGCATGATTGAAGAGCCCTCGCTGAAGAGCACAAGCACTGAGCACAGAAACGCATCCTGTTGATTACTCTGAGAGAGGCTCCTGGAGAGATTAATGATCACCAGTTCGCCCCAAAAATTAAAGTAGGTCATCATTCATTCATCCTCATCATGTTCTAAACCCGTTTTCCTTCCATGGAAAACAAAAGGAGATGTTTAGCAGAATGTTCACACTGCTCTTTTCCATAAAACAAAAGCAGAACGTGGTTGGGGCTGGTGGGAAAGTGGCTAACATATATGGAATTTTTTTGATGGCTGATGCCATCGATATCTATTACATCAAACTATTTAAAGTTAGCACTTTAAATAGCATGCTTCATTTAAATTTATACTTATTTTAAATAAATATTACCATTTTACATAAAATGCAGAAGTTTGAAATAAGGAATTAAAGGTGCTATTTGACATAACTGTTAGACAAAGACATTAAACTAATGAAGACAAAGAATGGAAGCTCTCGAAGAGGCACTGTCATAATAAAAGTAACACTTATAGGCCAAAAAAAACTTGCCAGAAAAAAATGCCAAATATTAACCTTCAACTACTAGTAAGTAACTCATGTCCTGATTGTACAGACTTAGACGTGTTCCAGGGTCAATGCATTTTGTTTATCATGGAGCAACATTCCTGTTCGACAATTTAGTCCTAGTCCTATCCCTAAACCTAACCCTACCCATGAGTTATCCCTAAAATCAGAAGGAAATTATAGGGTTTTAACTGATGTAGAAGCACCTAACCCTGGTTGTAAGCCTAAACTTAAACTCTAAACTTGTCCCTCAAATCCGATTGGCCGATTGGAATGTTGTTCCGGGATCAATAAAGATGTTGATCCAGAGACGTGTTACATTTGGTGAAATCAGGTTCTGCGGTAAAAGCCTTATGATAGCTTTATGAGAGACCCAAGTCATTCAATGAAAATGTTGCAGCTGAAGAAATTAAATGTGTTCTAAAAAATGAATGTGCTTCTCTAAATTGATGATTGTATCTGTGGTCACTAACTCCGTTACAATTACAGTTACTCAAGGTATTGTCAACTTTGAATATGAAGACATGAAAGAGATTTGACTTCTAAAGGTGTGGTTTTCCCCTCACACAAAGCTGCCGTATGACCTCAAAATACTTGGAAAAGTAGAGTGAACGAGTTGCATTGACCATTTGGTTCTTTTTTTGGAGTTTGAAAGACTCTTGCCGCATGGAAAAGAGCGTGTTAAACTCTTCAAAATGTCTCCTTTGTGTTCCATAGAAAACGAATTTGTTTTTAGAATGATGTGAGTGAGTAAACGGGTGAACTATCCCTCTAAGACTCATACGGTTATAGGTCACTAGTTTGAGTTTACCCAATAATCTTAATTATGATCTCTATGCGCATGTTTAGTAAACTGCCAGACAAAAAAGAAGAGAAAAAAAAAAAAAAAAACACAGATGCATTTAAATGAGCATTGCAGCCCAAAAGCATTCAGCCAAGCAAACACTGTGTGAGAAAGCTGTACAAAACAAGAAGAAAAAGAGGCTAGACTCCGAACAGAGGGAACAAGATACTACTTTAATGAGACCGAATTGTTCATTCCTTTATTCAAATGTAAGAAAATGCAATATAATAATTCACACACTCCCATTCTCTTTATATGAAGCTTATTGGAAACATTACTATAACAGTTATAATAACAAAATCAGAGAAATATCATATTACAAGAAACAAACCGAAAACTACGTGGGCGGTTGATGGTATGAACGCTGTTAATGAAATGGTGCGTAACATTAACATTAGGAATCTCTACCTAACAACTAACAATTTTACAGAATTATTAATCTGTGTGAATGTATTAATGTTAATTTATAAAACTAATAAATGCTGTGAAATTATTATAAAATATGTTAGTGTACACATGGGGTAAAAAGTCACTGACCAGACTTGAGCTGTTCTTCAAATTGTGCCTGAGACTCAAGCCTTTAATCGTTCACAGTTGATTGCAACTATTAAAAATTGAAATGGCTATCTTAAAGTGTCTTTTTTAATATTTAAAAAGTGTACAAATCTGTTATTTATACCACAGAAATTAACCAGTTTTTGTTTCAATTTAATGATAAGGAACAACCAATTATTTTTCCTGTGATATTCAAAATAATGACTTCAGTGGTTTGATTGCAATTAATCAAGCGACTGAAACACACTAACATAACTTGAAAATCACAACACAATCAGAGGTTTATGGTGCAGAATGATGACATCAGACATTAAAACAGTGGTCACCCTCATTGGTCTGCAGCCTAAACCGATTAAAACGAATCAGCTGTGCTCATGAGCCTCGAGGCTTACAAAGTAAAGAGGTATTTTGACCAGTCTTAGTGCTGAGATCAATTAACAGTAAAGTACAGTTGTCACTCTTCTTCTAGTCCTGAACCTCATTCTATACACAGAGTTCAGTTATTCATGGACGTGAGAGATATAATATAATATAATATAATATAATATAGAAATGTATTTTTAAGCATTTGAAAAAAAAAACTATAGGCTACTAATGGCTATATAATTATATATATATATATACACACAAATATTATTAAATTACTGAATCACATGACATCCGTTCATCCTTCATACACAGTCAGGAGGATCTTCAGGGGTCAGCTCTATGATATCATTTCCTGTTTATGTTTCCTGAATGTTGGTTGTATTAAATTAAAAACATTGTTATTTTTTTATTATTAATAGTATATAAATAAGAAAGCTTTATAACCCTGACATTGAGACTGACACACACTAAAAAAATTAAATCCAGAAAATTATAAACATGCTCATCAAGCAGTGAAGTATGTTCGTCATTTTTATAGATACAGATTATTACTATTATTATTACTGTGTTTTAATATTAATATTATATTTTTTTACATTTACTTTGAGACGTGCACCAAAAAAAAAAAAAAATTGAAATAAATTTCATCAAGATTTGAAGCTGGTCAATCAATCAATCAATCAATCAACAATCAAATCAAGCCAAAATTTATTTATTAATTATATATAAAAAAAAATATTAGGATAGCTTTATTATGCTGACATTTTTGGGATTATGTTAAACAACAAAACAACAAAAAAATGTAATTCACCAAAATCCGTATTCAAGTGATTGTACAGCATGCATGAAATACATTTTTATATTTTTTGAATAAATTAATGGGTACTATGAAAAAAACACTGACTGAGGCTCTAAAATGTTACTATGGTTACCATCACATCAACCATGCCGTGTTCGTGAGAGACTCATGTATTTCATAGTCACTTAACAATAATTAAGAGGATTAACTCCTGCATTCAAATGTGACTCCCAAAACTCAGCAGTGCGCATGTGGCCTCAAAGAAGCACAGACACACCCAGAGCTTCCTCCCTGATACGTTACTGGAAAAGCTTCTTCCTCAATCCACCTTTAGATCATTTATTCACTTTGCAAGCACATGGAATGTCTGATTTTGTTTGCCTCGAGTCAAATGAATCAAAGGAAACTTGATCTGAGGCAGTTACTGAATTAATACAAGTCAGCAGAATATTGTCTATATAAAATGTACTGAAATTGATAGACCATTGTTCTGGTATGTTGTTAAAGAAGTGCAGTGAGTTTATACAGGAACAACATACACTAAAAGCTCCGCTTTGATGTGTCTGACAAGAGCTCTTTGCATGCAGGTACTTTAAGCTCTTTAAAGAGGGACTTGTGACATCCGCATTCCTTCTGCTGTGTGCACAGCTGCATGACTGACAGACGGCAAGGGGGCAGCAAGCAGTCACGGTCACTGCGGGGAGCTTGACATGGCAAACCATACACACACACACACACACACACACACACACACACACACACACACGTCCTGTCATGCCGTTTCTCCTCCTCCTCCTCCTTCCTCACAAACCGAAACCAATGGAAAACAATAGATGCCTGTCAGTCAGTAGAGCAGGTTCTCTTATCTAGAGATTGCATTACATGACATGAATTTTGAAGAAAACTATAATTAAATAAAAAATAAATGCATAAAATAAAACAGTGAAGTGGATTTGCTAAAACATTTCAAAATAAATAATTATTATTATTTTAATAATAATAATAACAACAACAATTCAATTCACAATTTCTATTCATGCTACTACTACTACTAACAACAATAATAACAAATATAATATTTAAATGTACCAATGTATGCATCAATGTATTTCTACTATTACTACTACTTATACATAAACAATATTTATGAGGATTTATTTTTAAAATTGTTTAAAACATTTTAAAATGTTTTATAAATAATAATAACAATATCACTACTACAAGTACTATGACTAATAATAAATTCATAAAATGTTTGATGATGATCAAATTTATTATAATTAGTATCAATATTGTAACATTTATTTGATAATGACAATGATAATAACTATTTACAAAGTATCATCATCATCATTATTATTATTAATGATTTAGCTGATTTTTCTCAAATTAAAAATAATTTGTGGAATAAAACAGTGAAGGTTTTTTGAAACATTTTTAAAATTGTGTAATAATAATAATAATAATAATAGATTATTATTATCATAAGGTTTCCCCAAATAAAAAAATAGTGAAATAAAACTGAGAATCACGTGTTAAACATTTAAAATGTTTGTTTTTTTAAAAAAAAATAAAATAATAATAATAATTTTTATTAGGACAGCTTATAAAATAAGCAATTTAAAACACTTCTCTGTCACAACAAGCAGAGAACAACAGATACCTGTCAGTCAATAGAGCAGGTTGTCTTGGGAAAATTTGCGCCTATAGTCTTGCATGTCTCTACTCGTGTGTGTGTGTGTGTGTGTGTGTGTGTAAAAAAAAAATAAAATTTGGATCCAGTCCATCTAGTCAAATAATTCGCCCCATGCTTCCCATCCCCGGCTCACCTCACCGGCTTTATATGCAAACATTTATGAGAGAACATCTGAAGAGCAGGAGTATCGTCATTGTTTATAAAACTAATGCAGGTTGCGGAAAGAAGCGGCAGCCGCGGGCAAACCCGACAGGCCGGACCAGTCTGGGAGGAGGAGTACAAGTAGAAGAGCAGAGTGAATCACTGACAATGGTCAAGTGTGGATCGCTGCAGGGTGTCATGGAAACAGTCGAAACACTGAGGCTTCCAGCCAAACTGAGATTCTGAAGAACAAAATGGAGGACTTTGTGAATCAGCTTAACAGAGATGCGTAGCCTCCTTTGTTTTTTGTTTTTTTGTATAGAAAGCAGATTACATCACTCCCCACGGTGCAGCTTCTGACAAAACACATGTATCCCATGGTGCACTGGAGCATCTAGTACATCAAATAGTACTTAGTGTCATACAGTATTGTGCATGCAGTGCTCATTCACACATGCAGTGACTTTAATCACTGGAGGGCGTAAAGCGGCTGAATTGTTTTCGTCATAGAGGGCGCTCATACTGCTGATTATTCTAATGCTATTGGTGGGCTGCGTTACAATGGAAAATCTGATCACAAAATAGATGTATTGTCAATTAAAATAAAACGTTGTACTATTTTGACAAGTTTTCTTGCTGCTAAAAATGTACTTATGCAAGTGTATACAATTTGCAGCAGTGCATTATACATCATGATCAAGATAAACAATTATCAACGTACAAATCAAACTCACAAAATGGCGTTTGTAATGTAATTTAATACCATAGTAACGTTTCAGCAATTATCATAATATTACATTTTATTTATTTATTTATTTTTTAAATTTGATTACATTTTTCCTTGCGATTGGTACATTGTATTTGCTGCTCATTTGTGTGTGCTTTTTCAGATATTACCTCTGTTATATAGCCTATAATTTCAAAGTTCATGACAAAGGAAAGAACCTATTCGGAGCTCGAACCCATGTAGGTTGGTAACAAATTTACATAATGGTGTGGACTTCATTGTTTGAACGTGCACAGTGTTTACTTTGACCCTGTAGTTGTAGCTGAGGCCTGGAAGAGTTTGTTTCGTGCTGTTGACATGTCGAGAAAGATGTTTTCTGTGCTGCAAATCCACTTTGATGGACTTCCATAGGGATGAGGACTTGGACTCGAATTGATATGATAAAACCAACACCATTATTACTGTTCATATCACTGTCTATCAAGTGCTAAAGAAGATCCGGAGCTGACATTCAGATTTGGTAATGGAAGTTTAGTTTCTGATACACTCTGTAGAACAGACTGAGCCATCTGGCCAATCAGAGCAGAGTAGACCAATCACAACAGATCTTACCAATTAGAGCAGAGTAGCTCAATCACAAAAGAATGGGCCATCTGACCAATCAGAGGAGAGTAGATCAATCACTACAGATCTCACCAATCAGAGCAGAGTAGATCAATCACAAAAGAATGGGTCATTGACCAATCAGAGCGGTTTTGACAGACTTTTATTGAATCATTTCAGAAAAAAGGTGACGTGGCAATGTATATTATGAGAAAATTAAAGTGGTTTTTAACTTCGGATGCATGTACACCTATAGCAGGAGACCTCCAAAACAAAACAGCATCAAATATCTCTCAACTTTCTCAACCCTTTTGATCGAGCTTTGTTTCTGCAAACCGCAGCATGCAAGAATGTCCTGCATCTTGCATTTGCAGTTATGATGCATAATCATTGCTGAGCACATATTGCTGCAATTTGCACACTAACCTAACAAGCATGAACAAAATATAGTGAAAAAGCACTGTAAATCCACTTATCAGCACAATCTTTTGCGATGCAGGATTTTAAGGAGCCAAACATTATTTTCTGCACACAGCTGCAGTTCTTTCAAGCAGCAACAGTGTGAAAGCACAACACAAGCCTGTTGTTGCGATTATGCTGCTGCGAAGCTCACATCGGGGGTGTTCAATCCTGCTCCTGGAGCCCCACCGTCCAGCAGAGTTTAGCTCCAGGCCTAATTAAACACCTGAACCAGCTAACCAAGGTCTCCAGGATCACAGGAAACTTCCATGCAGGTGTGTACGAGATAAACTCAGTAGGAAGCTGAACCTGCAGGAACATGATTGTGAGAAACAGACCAACAGCAATCAAACCAGCTCCCCTAGAACATCCTCTCTCTTTGGTAGTGTGGGGAAGTCTGATTCATTTGAACGAATCAGTATGTTTAGGTGATTCATTTCAATTAACGAATTCAAAAAACTGAAATCATAGTCATTGCTAGTGTTACCCGAAGACTTTATGTAGTTAAAAATATATTTGCTGTTTATTACCCTGTTTTCCTTGCAGTTGTACAACTAAGGCAGCAATTCATTTGTTTTGCATATTTTTAAGTATTCAAGTTTGATGCAGCGACCAAAATGTTTTGTGTCAGATAATTACTATTTACTAAATATCATTGCTTTCTTGTAAAAATCAGGTGATATAGTGTATCATAGTGTCATATGTACTTAGCTACTATTTGTTAGTAGAAAAAACAGTTAATTTTATTTTTTTTCAGGAGAGTAGCTTGAGCAGTTTAACTACTTTAGTTGAAGAGTATCTCGTAGCTTGGCATGAAAACCGCATATACAAAGTACTGTGGTGGTACCATGGTACAACAATGTTAATCAGAATGGTACCATGTTCAAAAATTGGTAATAGTTATGGTATTTCAAAATAACTTCCCCTCCCTCTTCTCTTCTCTGAGGATGTGTTTACTGGCATGAGGGCGGGGCAACCTGTTAATCACATGAGATCTACCAATAGCAAACCACAACCATCCAATCAATTCCTGATGGACAAAATCTAATCTTGCCCTTCTTATTCGAGGAGCCGTTTCACTCGGATATATATCACAAGAGTCAAGAAAACACTATCACAAATTCTGTTTCATGACGACTTTAAAAGAAGACATGATACAAAACCATCTCTGTATTATTGGCCTTTTTAATCTTCCCTCTGACTTAAATAGTTTCCAAAAAGGAGGGTCCTTCACAAAACTTTAACTTAGATTTTAGACTTGTCGTCTTCGTCAGTTAGGAACCTGGGTGTGCTCTTTGATACCAATCTTTCATTTGAAAGCCACATTTCTAGCATATGTAAAACCGCATTCTTCCATCTTAAAAATATATCTAAATTGCGACATATGCTCTCAATGACAAATGCGGAACAGCTAGTTCATGCGTTTATGACCTCGAGACTAGATTACTGTGACGCTCTATTGGGTGGTTGCCCTGCTCGCGTGATAAACAAATTACAGCTGGTCCAAAACGCAGCAGCTAGAGTCCTTACTAGAACCAGGAAATATGAACATATTAGCCCGGTTCTATCAAAACTGCACTGGCTCCCTATTAAACATCGTATAGATTTTAAAATCTTGCTAATTACTTACAAAGCACTAAATGGCTTAGCTCCCTAGTACCTGAGTGAGCTCTTAATGCATTATAGTCCTTCGCGTCTATTACGATCTCAGAATTCTGGCCAGTTGTTAATACCTAGAATATCAAAATCAACCGCAGGCGGTAGATCCTTTTCCTATTTGGCACCGAAACTCTGGAACAATCTTCCTAGCATTGTTCGGGAAGCAGACACACTCTGTCAGTTTAAATCTAGACTAAAAACGCATCTATTTAACCTGGCATACACATGACGCACTATAAACTTTTGTCTTCATATCCGTTAAAGGATTGTTAGGCTGTATAGATCAGGTCAGCCGGAACCGGGAACACTTCCTATAACACCAGATGTACTCGGTACATCAGAAGAAGAATGGCATCTATGCTAATTTTTTGTCTCTCTGCTTATCCCGAGGTTTACCAATTAACGTGATTGGCTGGATCTGGGCCGTGTCCGGGTCGGACGGGGAACCTGTGCCTGTGTGCGGCAGCAATGTGGTCCTGTGGTGTCGGCAGAGACTGTGTTAACTAGCTCATCCTTTGTTAAGACCTTACCGACTCATCAGCCAGTGGCACATATCCAAACAAACCGTCCCATACCGGCGTGATCAAAAAGATCTTAAACTAGATGGAACTAGATTAAATATTTTGACTGTTGCGATTCCAAATCGGTTTAAAGACCTGTAACTCTGCCTGAGTATCGGACAAGTGTTCACTGTTGGCCAGAGGAGAACTGGCCCCCCGACTAAGCCTGGTTTCTCCCGAGGTTTTTTTCTCCATTTGTTGGAGTTTTGGTTCCTTGCCGCTGTTGCCTTTGGCTTGCTTACGTTGGGGACACTTGCTTGATATTCAGCAGTGTTTTTGATATGCCTGCATTGGCGCCGTTGTATGTGAACTGAGCTGAGCCGGACGATTACGTCACTGTTTTCTCCAGTGCTGATATACATTAATTAACTAGACTAATAACTACTGACATTTGGAACGGAATGAATCAATAATATATAGAATAAGCTGCACAATGACACCATTTTCTTATTAATGTAAAGCTGCTTTGCCACAATCTGCATTGTAAAAAGCGCCATATAAATAAAGATGACTTGACTTGAGCACATGCTGATGTGTGTTTGTGTGTGTGTGTGTGTGTGTGTGTTTGTTATTTATGAGGACACAAATTTGTATAATGACAAGGGTATTACTGTTATTTCAATGTAAACATGAAAAATGAGACCTCATATTTAAAATAGATTTAAAAACATACTAAATGTTTTATTAAAAATGTTTTCTGTGATGGGTAGGTTTAGGGGTAGAGTTAGTGTTGGGGGATTGAATACAGTTTGTATAGTGTAAAAACTATTACGACAGTGGAATGTCCTAACTTTGATAGCAAAACAAACCTGTCTGTTTGTAACCCTACACAAAACCCTACTGCCTAAAGAGAAGAGCAGTTTAATCATATAAAGCTGGAGCGAGGCCATGTCAGGCCAGGGATCCTGTCCTATTGACCCAGTGAAATCTCTCCACTGTCATGACTTCTTCACCTCAGCATGTAGGACAATTTCAGTGCTGTTCAGAGACACAGATTGCTGAACTCTACAATGAAAGTTCAGGTGAAGCCAGCAAACTAGCATGTGCTGCAGCAATAATGTCGACAAGTTATATAGCCCAAATCTAAATAAGGAAAAACAGCCTTCTGCATAACTTTAGAAACAAATCCTACAGCATTTCTCAATTCTAAAGTTTCTTTATTGGTAATTTCCTGCAAATATACCGTTATATAAGAATAAAACATTGGTATTATGAAATATTTATTTACTTAACATCTTTGGTCTCTCTTTACATTACTATTAAATTTAAAAATCATTACTAGGTACACTATACACACTTTCTGAATCAGATGTTTTATATACATGTTGTTAAATAGTAGCTAAAGACACTTAATATAATTTCAAAGTGGAGTGCCATGCTATGTAGATACAATAATCATTCAGTACAATGGTTTCAATCAAAGCACCATTAGGTACAATATGATACCAACAAAAACAAAAAGAAATGCATAGCTACACACATGAAATTCTTGTGGTTTTTCAAAGGTTTTGAGTGAATGAGCAGATTTGTTTGTGCTTGTATGTGTTTTGGCTTCGTTCACCATAAGAAGCTGCAGAATTTGAGGATGGGAAAAAGAGGGAAAAGAAAGAGGTGGAGACCAGAGAGCCTGTAATCCTGACAGACAACACAGTGTGTGAATGTAGCCATTAGAGCTGACAAGGATGCAGCTTACACTCAGTTTTTGGCAGATTTGGGAATGCAGGGCAAGTGTGAGGGATTCTATCGGCACAGGCTGTGCTCCTCAGCTGACGGGAGGCGGAACCACTATGATAGGGCGAATGTGCCATCAGACAGAAGAATATAATGCCTACACATGCTGGAAGAGAGAGAATATTCCTGAACTACGGCAAAGAAATTCAGTTTTTTTTTTCTAACCATACACTCATTTTCAATCAATCCATTCTTAGCAGAAACCTTTTCCAGCCGTGACATGTTTGGTATAGAGCACATTGATTCAGATGACCTCAGATGGGTCTTGACAGGAACATACTGCCACAAAGCTTGTTTTAAAGGCCACTGTACCATTTTATATATGCCAAAACAGTCCTGACCCGTCGAGGCATGGACTCCACTAGATCCCCCAAGATGTTAGAAAACAGATCCTTTAAGTCCTGTAAGATGTGAGGTGGGACCTCCACGGATCGGACTTGTTTGTTCAGCACATCCCACAGATGCTCGATTGGATCGAGATCTGAGGAATTTTGAGGCCAAAACAACACATCAGACTCGTTCTTGTGCTCCTCAAACCATTCCTGAACCATTTTTGCTTTGTGGCAGGATTATCCTACTGACAGAGGCCACAACCACCAGGGAATACCGTTTCCATGAAAAGGTGTACATGGTCTGAAACAATTCTTAGGTAGGTGGTATGTGTCAAAGTAACATCCACATGGATGTCAGGACCCAAGGTTTCCCAGCAGAACATTGCCAAAGAATCACACTGCATCCGCCGGCTTGCCTTCTTCCCATAGTTGTATCCTGGTGCCATTTGTGTTCCCAAGGTAAGCGACACACACGCACCCGGACATCCACGTAATGTAAAAGATTCATCAGACCAGGCCACCTTCTTCCATTGCTTCATGATCCAGTTCTGATGCTCACATGCCCACTGTTGCCACTTTCGGTGGTGGACAGATGTCAGCATCGGCACCCTGACTGGTCTGCAGCTATGCAGCCCCATACACAACAAACTGTGATGCACTGTCTATTCTGACACCTTTCTATCAGAACCAGCATTGACTTTTTTGCTTTTTGGTGGATCGGATCACACAAGACAGCCTTCGCTGCTGCCGTCGTGCATCAATGAGCTTTGGGGCTCATTCGTGCCAAAGGCCATGACCTTATCGCCGGTTCACCACTGTTCATTCCTTGGGCCACTTTTGATACTGACCACTGCAGACTGGGAGCAGCCCAAAAGAGCGGCAGTTTTGGAGATGTTCTGACACTGTCGTCTAGCCATCACAATTTGGCCCTCGTCAAACTTGTTCAAGTCTTTACGCATGCCCATTTTTCCTGGTTCTGCCTAATCTATCCCACCCAATAACAGGTACTGTGATGGAGATAATCAGTGTTATTCACTTCTTCACAGTGTTATTCAGTGGTCATGATGTTATGCCTAATTGGTGTATATTTATTAGCATCAAGACATCTTAATTTTTTTTGTCGTTACTTTATGACGCGGATTCAACTGTAATCAATAAAAAATGTCTGAGTCAATGTCAAGTTTGAATACAAGTCCACCCAAGTGCATCTGAATCAGAGTTCATTCAAAATTGCAGTCCAAGTCAGAGTTGCTGAACTCTAATAAATTACATTTTGAGAAGATTGCAGTTTTTACTGTATTTTTATCAAATAAATGCTGCCTTGGTGCGCATAAGAGACTTTTTTCAGAAACATTAACACAATCAAACTGGAAATCATTGTAAAAATACCCACTTTCAAGACTAATCAGCCACCACTGATGTATACATTGAACTCTTGCTTCTTAAAAGCAAGAAAAAAAATGTTTTCCATGGTATGACCTCTAAGAGAAGTGAGGGTGTGAAGACACAAAGATCATGATAGTTAAAAAAAGAAGCAAAAGAAAGCAAGAAAGAAAAAGAAAGGATATATTATAATAACAGCAATTGAGAGGAAGCCATCTCTGTAATAAAGCACTACAGGATGAAAAGCAGAAAGCCTCTAATTTCACGGGGCTGCAGAAGCTTATTAACTATTCCAGCTCTGAGCTCTGTGAAAGCCAAGACACAACATACGTATACAGGCTTTCATGGATCAAGACACTCGGCACATATATGCCAAGACAGCAAATCAAGGGCAAGGTGAGGGAGTGTGTGTGGGCCCTCGTTTTCCCAGCATGCAGTGCAGCTCTCAGAAATAGAGCAGGAGAAAGTAGGGCTCCTGGGACCGAGGCACAGGGCTAATAAAAGAGCTCCACTGCTCTCATTTCGACAGGCCCAGGTGAGTGAGGGGGTGGGGGTAGTTGTCAGAAGTTATCATAGGACTCTGTCTACGTTCCATTAAAAGGAGTGACTGAGCAAAACATTTTCCCTCCTAAACACCTTACAGGCTTACTAGCATTTACTAGCACCATTAGCCTGTTTCCTCTCTGATACATGACACATGGACATCAAAAAGATAAATTACAAATGGTTTTCTCAATTCTATGAGCCACTGGTATTACAAAGAACGGGGGAAATGGATCACACAAGCCAGTGTGATCCACTCTGTCTTCCACTGTCCACTCCTGCCTTTCACCCTGTTCTGATCTCACGTTTGGAGCAGTGGGTCGGTATTCGGGGAAATGCCCTTAAATGGTTTAAATCCTATTTGAATAGTAGAAGGTTCTCGGTCAGCATTGGTGAATTTACTTCGGATGCAGCTCCTCTCACGGGTGGAGTCCCTCAAGGTTCTATTCTCACTCCAATTTTATTCTGCTTGCATATGCTCCCCCTGGGGTAAATTTATTAATTTTTTTAAAAACTCGGCATCTCCTTTCATTGTTACGCTGACAATACCCAAATCTATCTGCCTCTGGGATCAAATAACATGGGTTTGAAAACTCTGTTGGCTTGCATAACAGATGTAAAGAACTGGATGTCTCTTTTCTCCACCCCAACGAAGGCAAAACTGAGAAGACGGTTTTTGAACCTTCAGACTCTGTTAGTGCCCCTTGCTTAAATTTGGGATCTCTGTCTTCATGTGTGAAACCACTAGTGAAGAATTTGGGTGTGTTTCTTGATAATGCTCTCCAAATTGATACAGATTAATGCAGTAGTCACAACCATTTTTTTTTCATCTTCGAGTCCTAGCTAAAGTTAAATAATTTCTTTCTTTTAAGGACTTAGAAAGGGTGATCCACGCATTTATTTCAACAAGGCTTGGCTATTGTAACTCCCTTTATGTGGGTATTAACTAGGCATCTGTTGACCATCTGCAGATGGTTCCAAATGCAGCTGCTAGGCTCCTTACTGGTGTCCATAAATGAGAGCACATTAGTCCAGCTCTGAAATCTCTACATTGGCTTCCAATTCGTTACAGAATTGGTTTTAAAGCTGTATTGCTGATTTTTAAATCCTTAAATGGATCAGCTCCTGTGTACATCTAATAAAATAAGTCCCGTTCTGCCTACTGTAAAAAGAGTCCATTAGCAAAATAATTGCCAAGTAGTTACCTGAAAACTGAAAATGTGCATTGGCTGGATCAAACCGAAATAGTTTTTTAGCATTATTGGATGGTAAGTGTTTATGATACGAATCATGTCAGAGCTATATGAAGCTAAACGGGAATCCCTGTAAGTGCTATTGAAGTGGAGATTTCTGGCTCCAATTTGTATAACGCCAGCCTATGGCCTTTGTTGGTTGAACATTGTCTACTTTGACTCGCCCTCAAACACTGTAGTTGAAGATGAGGCCTGAGGAATTTGATTTGTGTTGTCGACATGTTGAGAAGATGCTGTTTTCTGCACTGCGAATCCACTTTGCATGCACTTCAAAAAGGATGAGGACTGGTGCTGCAAGCGATACAGTAAAACCGATGGCATCTTTCGTATTACTTTGCATAAAGTGCAGAGGAAGCATCTGGAGCTGAAATTCACATGCTGTAAGCGGTAGACCAATCACAATACTGAGCAATCTAACCAATTAGAGCAGAGTAGACCAATCACAACTGACTGGGACTGAACAAACATAAATGGTACACAATTTTTTTTCCAGCCATGGAGCACTGATGTAGCACCCAGGGCTGCCTTTTACCCAATCAGAACTCCAAGTGCCGGAATTAAAATTCATGAGCTAATATCCACCTGAATCTTGTGGCGTGTCTGACAACTTTCAAGAACCAATGTTTATGATGCCATTCATGTCAGATCTATACGAGTCCCTCTGTAAAACCCTTCATAATATAGATATGAAGAAAACTGTGAAGTTTGGTCTATGTAAGTGTCACTGAAGTGGAGATTTCTGGCTCATTGTGAGAGAAAGGCCTTTAAATTGTTATGCATTGTAATTGAAATCTACAGACCCAAGTAGATAATAGTGTGATAAAACACTTAAATATGCATTTTTGGATGTTTTCTTTCCACTACTCAGAAAGACGACATGTTTCAAAGGCAAAATAGCCCAAAATCTCAAAATTGAGACCAAAATGTTAATGGGAAAGTATTAACAGGATTTAAAAAAAACTAAATAAAAAAAACCATTGGAAAATTACATTGGTTAGAGGTTCTGAATTTCGTTTCAATTACTTTTCAATTAATCGTCCAGCCCTAAATGTGAGTTTGGCAAATAGTTTTATATCAATATTTCCCCATTCAATTAGATTGGAGCTGTACTTGCATTACTCAAAACAACCACTAATAAATGTGTCTTCTGTCTTTTCAAACAGAGGTGTTCGCAGGCTACCTTTGTGGATCTCTGGAGAACAAAATGTGTGATTGAGTTCCTTCTGCACCAATATCTCTGAACTAATTCACGGGCCACTCGACCTAAACCGCTGGGGGAAGTGCTTCAGACCTGACAGGAAATTAAAGCGGCATATCATCACATCATTTGCCGCTCAGAGGGGCGTAAATGCTGATGAGTCCTAATTATGTAACAGTTTTTTCCCCCATTATAGACATGGGCGCAGAAACGATCTGAAAAAATTCATCCTCTTTGCACAATTCACAATCCCTTTAATGCAAGTCAGTTCACTCGGCCAGCCATCTTGGCACCGTTCCTGGAAGCTATTTTCTATCTACGCAATATCGTACTTCAAATCATCAATAAAAACTGATGAAATGGTATAACACGTATAGCTTATTTAACTGAAATTATGGCTAAAACCTTTGACAGCAATAAGATGAGGCAGTGCCTTTTAATAAGGCTCTTTTATATGTAAGGTGGGACTTTCATCCCGTCTCTGCTACTACACTGTTTTAAATGTCTAGTTGCCATAGAAACAATCATACGAAAAACCATTCAAAGCTTAAAAATGAAACTTTACACAAATGTCAGTCACTCTACTTAGAAGTTACACTTTTAAAAAGTTTGAACAGCATTGTTAAAGACTTTTTAGTCCTGTCTTCTCTCCTCAGGAAGTGTCTTTCTGTCAAGCACAAGAGTCAGGTGGGTCTTTGCTAAAAGGCAACCATGGGTAGATAAGTGCCACATAGTCAAAGGACTAAAGCATTCCATTTGTGTTAGTTCAGTCCATCGTTGAAGCAGCAGATTGCTGAACGCTTCTGGTTGGTCTTAACGTGCCCCTGTTATGCTATTTTAAAGATCCCTAACTTTGTTTTGGAGGTCTCCTAGTACAGCTTTACATGCATCAAAAGGTCAAAAAACACTTTTTCTCATATTATACATTGCAGCGTCACCTCTTTTCTCACAGTGTCTGAAATGGTTCGATAAAGAATTCAGTCCCTCCTTTCCAAGATCTACTCTGCTCTGATTGGTCAGAATGCCCAGTCTATTGTGATTGGTCTACTGCTTACAGAGCGTATCAGAAACTAAACTGCCATTACCATATCTGAATATCAGCTCCGGATCTCAGTAATACAAACAGTAACAATGGTGTTGGTTTTATCAAGTTTTATCCCTTCTTGACATGTCGACAACACGAAACAAACTCTTCCAGGCCTCAGCAAGGACTACAACTACAGTGTTTGAGGGTCAAAGTAAACATTGTGCACGTTCAAACAATGAAGACCACAGCATAGCGCAAAGGTGTTCGAGCAGAAAGTAAGGAATTAGTGACAACTCGTTTTTCAGGCGGCTCAGAATCGGTTCTTTACCTGTCGTGCACTTTGATCTTTGAAAATTTTCAGATCTTTTACAAACAGCTATATTACACAATGCATGAATATCCGAAAATAGAGGCACTTCAACATCAATGTTTTGCGTGTCTGACCTCAAAGCCAGCTTGGGATGTTTTCGGTCTCTATGTAAATTTTGTTTATAAATGATACTAAAAAAGGAAAAAACTAAGATTATGTGTGAAATAATTTCAGTATATGCCAATTTCCTTTTTTCATCAACGGATTTCAGTTGAATATAAAGCAGGCTCCAGAGTTTGTCCTCAGGTGTACAGTTGGTTGGTCCATGTAGGTAAGCATTTAGAGATGTACAGCTGTGAAGCTTCCAGTATGAATGACCTCAAGTTGTTGTGTCATGCTGTGAAGATTAATTGAAAAGTTAATGAAACCGAAATTTAGAACCTCTAACCGACGTAATTTTCCCATGTCGATTATTTCGTTTTTTTTAATCCGGTTAATACTTTCCCCTTAAAAACATACTACCCCGTGTGAAGTCAAGTGACCAATTCAACACGAGCCCTGAAGTGAGATCAACTTCACTTGCGTCTTCACTAAACTTGTCATTTGTATGTATTTTAAGGCTTGCCAGTTTGGACATTTAATATCGAGCACGAACAATCATACAGACAGTAGCTGCACATCACATGAAGACCGCGCAGAAACTCATTGTCCTGTGATTTATCACTAAAGTACCTATAAAGTTTCTAAGCATATATTTATCTACTTTTGAAGTAACTACTTACAACCCACAGCTTCATAATTAATAGAGAGTCGGTATGACTAATTCACACACACAGTCGCTCTCATTAACGCATTCAAATAAATGTACTCTGCTAACTGATCTGTATCCTTGTTACAACGAGCAGAAATCTGTAAGAAATGTTAGGAACCACAGATAAAAGAACCACGGAAAGTGAGCTGTTATGTCAGAGCACTCTTTCATTAGGAAAAAATATGCCACCTTTAATAGTCAAGCATATTTACAGAACAACCCTCGTCAGTGAACTATGAGGGCAAAAAAAACAAACAACAACAAAAAATAAATATATAATCATTCATTAATTGTAATTGGATGTAAAAAGTTCAATTAATTGAGATAATTGATTTTAGGTCATATAGTCCAGCCCTAGCGACGCACCATCAGGCTCTTGAAAGAAATGGTATAAGGCAGAACGTAATACAAATTTGATTAAATCAGTCAGTTATAATTTATCCAGAAACTTAAACTGAGTATTTAAAAAAAAAAAAAATAGACAAGAATGATAATTATTTCATTTATCACATCAAACGGAAGCGTAACATCAAAACAACATTCAGATCTGGATAAAAGAGAGAGAGGCGAATTTCACCAAGCTTTGTTCTCATGGTAACTGTTTCAGAAGCAATTTTTCTAAAGCAGTGAAGGATACTGCTTGATTTTAGATACTTTTTCCCCCCTTTGCTAGACTTTTACAATAAGCAATAGCACAGCTCACAACAAAAGTCAATGTTAAACCCAATTAGACAAATTAAACTCTGTTCTGGCTTCAAAAAGTGTTCAAAAACAGTCAGACCGCCAAAGGAAATGATTTTAACTCATCCCTCAGTTTTTACTGTAAGACAAATAATAGAATAAGTTAATAATTTTAACCAAAATTAATATTTTAATTAATTTGTTCAGCAAGGAATCCTTAAAGTAAATCAAGTGACATTAAAGGCATTTGTAATTATATAAAAACCTGTTTAAAATTAATAAAAAAAAAAAAAAAAAAATTTTTTTTAAATGTTATCAAAACCAGGAATGTCCAGAAATGTATCCACTTAACCCTCGTGTACTGTTGAGTTGTTGAGTTGTGAAAACGACCATGCTTTTTTTTTTTTTTTTCAAATTTTGTGACTTTCTCCATTAAGGTCATGAGCATGCATGCAAAGTTTCAACACGCTAATGTGTTGTGAAATGTGCATGCAGAGATTTTATACGTTCTTACTGTTCGTGGGTCAATGTGACCCATTTAGACACCATTCAAAAGCAACTCAGTGTTGTGTGTCAGAGCTCTTCAACTCTAGTACTGACGTGCCAAAAAAAGTTTAACAACTTTTTATTTTCAAAATTTGTGAAAATATTAAGTTGTTTTTCCTGTTAACGGTCTATCCCAGTTTTTGAGCATAGATATGAAAATGACTTTTCGAACTTAAATGATTAAAAATCTTGATTTCAAAGCACAGACTGAAATTTGGTAACACTTCACAGATTATTGTAAAGTTGTAAAGTTATAGACATTTGTTTATGAACATTTAAAATATACATTTTCTACATTTTATATAAAATACCTATTTTAGAAAACATGTTCAACTAAAACTTCAAGAAAATCAAAGATAAATATCTTTGTGTAAAGTTCTGTGCCAAATTTTAGGCTGATATTTGTTCTTTGTAATGTGTGACAAGTATTGATAAAAAAAGTTAATCATTTTTTTTTGGTAACACTTTAAAATAAGATTCATTAGTTAACATGATCTAATAATGAACTGCACTTTTACAGCATTTATTAATCTTTGTTAATGTTCATTTACTAATACATTATTAAAATCTTGTTAACATTAGTTAATGCACTGTGAACGAACATGAACAAACAATGAACAACTGTATTTTCATTAACTAACATTAAAAAACAATTAGTAAATACATTAACCGTTTTTTTCATCGTTTTATTTTTGGGTAATTGAATTAAATCCAATTAGGGTCAATTTACCCCGGACCATACAGGAAATCGAACAGTGCATGAGGGTTAAAGTAGTTTCACCTCAGAAATGATGTTATTTGAACTGTTGAAGTTGTCTAAATCAAGTTCGAATAACAAACACCGTTTAACTGATTAATTCAAGCAAATGCTTCAACTCACCTTTATTTATTTAGCGCTTTTTACAATATAGATTGTTTCAAAGCAGCTTTACAGTGATAGCAGGAGAATAATTCAACGATGCAACTACAAAACTACAAGTAATGGACAACTGACTTTTTCGCCGGAAAATGCGACCACGCCTTTCCTGCAACTGATTGAGTGATGAACCGAAATGATTTTCGGTGGTAATCAACATCATGCCATGAATGCTGTTGACAGAGTTTCACTCGAACCCAGAACATTTGTGGTGAGAAAACACGACGTAACCTTGGTAAGCGTGCAGAGCGTGAGCGTGCCGTGTTGTGATGTGTCTTCTACGCGCAGTCAATCCACTGTCTGCTTGTGTAAGGCTGAGAGAGTATAACACAGTGATGTAATGAAGGCAGTAAAACACCAAGAAAGAGATGTGGTGGGAGGATAAGAGTGGGAGGTGGTGACAGGGGCATCATTATCCTAAACAAACCAGTGAGCGTGGGAGTGTATGCGAGCGGGGGAAGAATAGTGTGCGAGCGAGTGAGTGAGTGTACGCTCTCCCTCACGCCTCACTTTCAGATGAGAATGAGTGCGCTCTCCACTGCAAGCCCTTTTGTGCGTCCAAGGACACCAAATACGAAAGCACGATATTTGCCCAGGCTCAACTATGAGTGCGTGACTAGGTTTATGCAAGTGTGTGTCTGTGTGTGTGTGTGTGTGTGCGTGAGACAATGTGTGGCGTTTAATGCGAGAAATACAAGAAAAACAGCAAGGAATTAAGCGAGAGAGAGAAAAGCAGGAGCTCGTGTAGGCGGAAACCATTTACAGTCTGTCTCAACGCGAACCCCCATGGCTCTCTCATGGAGAAAGACAGACACACAGCACTGCAAATTGCCCACAAGAATTTAGTGTTCCACCTCACGGCACAGGACATCTCGTAACCAAAACAGAGATGAAGCGTTTGTCACTAAACGTCAGGTCTTCCATTTCAGCTGAGTGTAAAAGAAACCCCGTCATTATCTCCGCGGGTCGGCGGTCGCAGCGGCGCTGGAGTGTATCTGTGCTCGTAATGGCTAGTTTATCTTTTCATAGAGAGCAGGGAGAGGTACCGCATGATGCTCTGTCTGACTGAGCTAAACTTTGTGCGTGTTTGAGTTGGGTTTGTTCTCACGAGCAGGTGTGTTGACACGGGAGCGGATGTAACCTTGAGCGATCCCTCTGGGAGAGACAGGTCAGGAAAACTCAAATGAGGTTTGGGGGGGAAAAAAAGGATAATTCCCACTCTAAATTCGGATAGGATGAGGTCTGTTTGAAGCCGTTGACAATGTCGATAAAAGCGCACCTGTGACATTTGACCAAGAGAGGAACTAAATGTCATAGATTGACCTCTTGGCTCAATATAAAGTATTTAAACATCAATGGTTTGCACTGTCAAAAGTACTGGTACTTTGCTATTATTTTTCTTTCTGTGTACTTTTATCAGTGTTTCTGTATTAAGATTACCATCTCAACTGGGTATCTGAAGGTTTTGCTGTGTAAATGCAGCCTAACATACTGTCTAATGTGTCATTAATATTAAAACAAACAATAAATATTTAATAAGAAAGTGTTCAATTAAAGACCTGCTTCTCAGTGAAACTGACACCATCAAAACTATTGTATTAGTTTTTTTTATCTGACAATCATGCGGTGACGACCACGCCGATTAATTATTTGTAAATTACGTCTAATTAGTAAAAGTTTCTCAGTTATTTTCTTGAATATTTGATTGAAGAAAATTGAATCCTTGAATGCCTGATTAAGGCCATTATTTTAGTGTGTTAATATTTAAATGAATGTGTTAAATTTTCAAATTTAAGATTATCAATTTATTTAGAATTATAATTTTTTTTTCAATAGCATTCATTTTTGCTGTGGTATAATACATTGGTACAGCAGATTGTGAAATCAAACAGGCATTCATCAGTATCGACAACCCTCTGGTTTAAGTGGTCTAGACGGTGTATTAAACATTACATTTGAACTAAATTGTGATTTATAATGAATTAAAAACTAGTGTTATTTTGTTATATAAAATTCAGATATGGTAATGGACGTTTCATTTCCAACATGTGCTCAATCATAAAAGACTGGGCCATCTTAGATTTTTAAAGTTTAAGTTTTTGATCTAATATTTATATTTTATTTTCAGCTTTATTTCAAATAACAAAATATTTTTTAATAATTTAGTTAACAATGACACTTAAAAACAGACTCTCTAGAGCATGACATCACATCCTGTTCCCCATAATTGCTGTGTGGTCCAAAGTCATTTTCGTGCTTGATGCCTCGTGTGTCCGTAGCTTAACATTGCTCCTGGACATACTCCTTCCTGCAGAGTTCAGCTGCTACTCTAATCACACACCTGAAAAGGCTAATCAAGGTCTTTGGGTTCACTTGAAAATTACAGTCAGGTGTGTTAGCAGACCGAGAGCAGCTACTGTAGAGCTCCAGGATTGAGCCCTCCTGCTCTAATGCATAATGCAGATGTTTTAGTTCTCGAGTAATGAATGCACACACACAAACAAGCACACACTCGTCACTTAATCAAAGCAGAATGACTCACTGTGACACCGCTGATGAACGACGGCACAGCTCCTCACAAACTACACCTGCCCATTATCTACTGTACATGTAACGGCATTAGAGAATTGAGGTGAAAAACAGCCATCTTTCAACTACGTTTTCAGCTTTTAACACTAGAAGAGCCCCCATTTATGCTTTCTTGGATATTCCCTTGCTTGTAGTGTGTTACATAGCTGTTCATGAATATAAAATGTCTGAAAAGTTTCAAAGATCAAAATGGACAATAAATGGAATTTAAAGAGTCATGAACCAATTCTGAACTGCCTGAAATGATTCGTCAGCAAATCCAGTCTCATGTCCTGTTACATACCTACGTAACAATGTAACATTTTCGTAACGTCAGCCTATGGTCTTCAGTGGCTGCCTTCAAACACTGTAATTGTAGCTGAGGCCTGGAAGAGTTTGTGCTGTCAACATGTCAAGACGACGTTGGTTTCTGTGCTATGAATACAAATTCGATTTGCTGCGCTTCCAAGGGATGAGAACTCGCCCTGGAATTGATACGGTACAACTGATTGTTACTGTTCATATCATTGTGTATCAAGTGCTGAGGAAGATCTGGAGCTGATATTCAGATATGGTAATGAGGGTTTCATTTCAGACACGTTCTTTAAGCTGTAGACCAATCATAGCAGACTGGGCCATCTGACCAATCAGAGCAGAGTAGACTAGTTTTGTCAAAAGTATCGACTTTGGTACCGAATGTGAGAATATAAGAATTTCCCCCATGTATTTTTAGTGCCGTTGAGCGAATTCTTAAACACCTCTGATTGGCCACATGTACTCAACAGATATGTCTGTGATCGACTACAATGACCAAAACACAAGTTTACTCTGCTCTGTTTGGCCAGATGGCCCAGTCTGTAGTGATTGGTCTACTGCTTACAGCACGTGTCAGAAATGAAACTGCCATTAACATATCTGAATTGCAGCTCCGGATTGGTCATTGTCTTGAGTGCTTAAACCTCCTCAACACTGCTCAAAATGCTAGGGGGAAATGCTGGTTGTCACATTTTTAAAGTTTCAGTACTGACTTTAATCGAAGTCAGCACTATTGATAACACTAGAGCAGACCAATCACAGAAGACTGGGCCACAGATTTGACCAATCAGAGCACAGTAGGCCCTCAGGAAGGTGGAGTTTAGAGAGACAGAATCCTTGATTAAAAACTTTGATAGGCTGTGAAAAGAGGTGATGCTGAAATGTATGTGTAAATTAGTGGGGGGGGGGATTGACATTGGTTTCACGTAAACCTATTGTAGGAGATATCCAAAACAAAATTAGGAACCTTTAGTATAATTGAGGCACATTAATGTTTGGATCTAAGTAAACATAACCTTTCAAAAAAATTACAGTTTCTGCCAAAAGCTTCTACAGTAAAACTGTGGTAACCTGATGATGGTCACGGTCATAAAGTTACCAAAAAATAAATAAAAATCATTATTATTTTACAGGAAATAATTAATGATAGTTAATTATAGTATCTTTGCAGTGATGGGTCCCATAGTGCATTTTTGTACAGGAGTGTCTTTCACACATCACAATATGATGTGTTGTGTGTATTTGAAAAGTAACTCAAGAGGACCTCATTGATCCAGGGGGTCTGTAACTGAGGCTGGGTCTCTCTCTGTGATTCACTCTCAGTGAAAGCAAAAGAGTTCCACTCATTCAAGTGTCAATACCTTTTGCGAGTTCAAATGAGAGATGAACCGCACAGTTGATTGCATTATATATGAGGGGGGAGTTTACGCTGCCTCGGTCCAGGAAATTCCCTGTGGAAATAACGTAGATCCTGCTTTCATGTCCTGAGCAACAGCACCAGCGTATGCGACACCACTGATCCAATGCGATGGATACGAGCCAATTAAATTCATAGACATCTCGAACAGCATTTATTCCATTAAAAGGAGAGTTTAAGCAGACACTTTGTAATGCGCCATAATCAAAGGGTTAGTTCACACAAAAATGAAAACTCACTCACTCAAAACTGAATGACTTTTGTTCACCTTCAACAGCTAAATGAAGAAATTTTTTAATGAAACCTGAGAGATTAACGTCCCTCAAAAATCTTCGGTTCATATGGATTTCCTTTAGGATCTCTATGAATTTCAATAAAGTTCATAGAGAACTTATTGGTATCTCTATGAACTTATTGGTAGAATGAACTTCCAAAATCATATCTTTATTTTTTTTTTTTGAAAATTAATAAAAGTCTTATGGTTTGGAATGACATGAGGGGGGAGTAAATTAATTTTTAAATTTAAAAAAAATATATATATTTTTGTGTGGACCTTTAAACAGATTACACATGCATGTTGTTAAATTCTGTGAACCACAGCCTTGCTGCTGCTAGTCAGTACGATTGTGAGTGTTACTGGTTATTCAAATGAGCTCAATAAACAATTATTGAACAACCTACTGTAGATTTAATACACAAAACTGTCGATATCTCCAATCAGCATAACAATGTTTTTTTTCCCCCTGAGAGAATCAGAGAGTTTCAACTAAATTGATTGATTGCATGATTCAATGACTCTCATAAAGACAGGTTCATGAACGAATCAGTGTGTCTGAATGAATCAGATGAGTGAATATCATCCATAAAGACTTTTGCTGCATTTGACAAAAACAGCATGTGAAAGAGTAGCATGTCCAGATCACAGTGTTCATAAAACAGTAGCCAAAAAGTACCCAGATGACCTACTACTTCCGGCACATTCCTTTACCATCCCATGATGCAGAAGTAGAGGATTTGTGAATGGCCATGTAGTGAAAACTGAAGGTGGTAGGTCACATGACAATGACAACATGATGAATGTAATATAATATGATTATTATATGACAAAATCACATTATACAAAACCTACTTTTTTAATATTTGCAAAGTACGTACTTATTCAGAAGAGGAGAGTAAGTGATTTCAGATGCAGTTGCTGCATCCCAATTCGCCTACATATACTATGCCCTAAAAGTATGTACTGTTTTTGTGAAGAACAAGTCCATACTTATCAGTGTGTGGCAGCAGGCAAACTTTGAGACATACTACTTTGTCATAATTGCATCTTTAACGGGCGCACCATTACTTTGTTACGTGCATCCAACTTCCCTGTCAATCATCTGGTCAGTGTTAAAATCCTCCACATTCAATTTAATTTCGTACCGTTTCAGAGAGAAATGTAATCGTACGTTGGTCTGCCAGTCATGGGTCTTTCATGCTGTGTACTCTCCTCATGTTTTTGCATTTGCATAATGATGCCTATAAAAGTTAACGACTAAACGCATCACTACAAAAGCTCACAATGCTGTTCCAAATGAAATATAATGGGGACAACACTGACTAAATATCATTTCTTTAGGTTAGATACAGATAATTAATCACTCAAAGTCTCGAAACCTCTCTACTTAACTGTTGAACTTGCATATCCACCATGTTTGTAGTTTCTAACACTGTGTTTGTAGTTCTTATCGAATCCTTGTCCAATGCACAATGGGTTGTTGGCAATATTAGCCGTTAGTGTGTGCACGGATCTGCGCTTCAGATTCTAACCGGAAAAAGTAGACCATCTGGGTGTCTTTGGAGCATTCATTTCAATATACTACGATTTGGGACACACTAATTCTAATTTCAAATACTATTTAGGATGTATAGTATGCCAATTGGGACAAATGGGAACTACTGGTTTAGCTCTTGAATTGGTCAGTGATTTGAACGAATGGGTTGATTGAATTATTCAATGACATTTTTTTGTGACAGACTGGTTTAACGATGTAACAAGCAGAAAGACACACTGAAAAAAAATCCCCAACTGACAGTCTGAAAAATCCCAAGTATCTAGCACAAAAATCAACTAAAGCCCAAATTAACTCAGGACTCCTGACAGTGAGGTAGAAGGTGGTTCAGTCCATGCCCAAAGGGACTTGAAAGTTCAATAGACAATGGAGATCATATCACGAATACAAACGAGATTTTGCTGCCATAACTCTAGCTGATCCCCATCAGCAACAAGCATCTTGAGGGTCACGAATACACCCACTCTCATATTCCTGGCAGAACAAAGAACCAACCAACAATTCTGAAAGCCTCCCTGTAGCAGAAAGTGAAATGCTATTTCAAGAAGTTATAGCCCTCGAACTAGATCCGCTTTTTAAACTGATCATAAATGATGCATCGCCGAGTTTCCCTGCAGCACGGTAGATGAATTCCCATCCAATGCTGTCAGCCCTTTGACTTCATTTTCCACGCAAACTCAAGAAATTGAACAAGTGAAACAAGGAATAATTTACACCAGTACATAAACTACGTCTGAAATGCCTCAGATGTAAAAAGGTGCGATATAAAAAGCTTCTCGTAGGTACAAATTCTGACAGTTGGGCCTAATGAAAGCAACATCGGCACTTTGCGGAGCATGTGGTTCCATTAGTGCGTGTTTTGTGGTGTCATGTCGGATCAGGCCACACAGTTTGCCTGTTCCCTTGAGGCAAAACAAGATGCTGAGACTCACCCAAGTCTTTAGATCCTTGACTTTCACTGGCCAGCTCTCCCATTCTCACCAGAGCATCAAAATAGCCCTTCGCTGCAAATGTCACACCTGCAAAAGATGGAGGCAAGAGGAAAAATGTCACAAACATTCTCATCTCTCATTACAGCAATATATTCAGTGATCAAAGGGCCCATGACGAGGATGGGACGGCTATCAGCTGTGCAAGTTGGTGTCAGTCCAGCTGGGTAATGAGCGGCAAAAAAAAGCTATAGGAGTGGATGAGTCTGTCGCACAACAGGAAACACAATCAGTTGTACAGGAAACACATTTAGAATGAGTAAAGATAGCCCTCCTGTGACTATGGAAATTTAGACCTATTTTTCTTTAACAGACCAGTCCAGCTGTCTCCCTCTCTCTCACATTCACACACATACACAGTTTCCCAATCCCATGCCTCATTACGGTTTTAAAATGTCAACTTTGGTGAAAAAGAATAAACAGAATATCATTATCTCCACAACTCTCCCTGGATCTCCACATGTGTGCGGAAGAGAGAAAGAGAAAGCGAGCGAGAGAGAGAGAGAGGTGTGATTTTACATCTTACAAAGAAGTTCCATGGTGGTCTAGCCTAGGCTGGTTTATGCAGGCTTGGTGTCGTTCTTACTGGTGGGACTGCTGTACATAGCTAGGTTATTCTTTTGTAAAACCTTAAAAGGGTCGATTATGATTTAATAAAAAATAAAAAAATAAAAATTGTGCGTAATGTTGCTGTTTGTGCATAAAAAACATCTGCAAAGTTCAATGCAAAGGGAGATATTTCCTTTTACAGAAATCAATTTTTAAGGAGTACAACAAACAGCTACTGGTAGAGACAACAACAATTTTCTTCCCGGGTAAGTGACATTACAAAACCCAAAATTTACATGAACCCTGCCCTCTGGAACATGCAAAGGGGGTGAGGCCATGTTGGGCTGCTTTAGAAAAGAGGAAGAGCTGTTGTAGTAGACGCCACACTGCTTCACAAACGAGGATCAATTTAACGCTGGATTTGCACAAAAGATTAACATGATGGCACATGCGAGTCGATGGGTCGAATCAACTCCACAGCAACTACATAAAATTACCCACTAACCGTTCAGAAATGCCCAGATGTATTCTAGAAGTTGTAACTTCTTCCTGAGTCTCTCCATCACTGTCCGACTCCAGTTTGAACAATGTAAGGCTGAGCACGTTACTGACAATCATCATTTTGGCTGCGTGAGATTCTCCAGCTTTGTTGTTGTTGAGCAACTGAAGCACGAGCTGTTCAAGCTCCGCCCTCTTTTGGAAAGCGGGTCGGGAGCAGCAGCTCATTTGCATTTAAAGAAACACACACAAAAAGGGCATGTTTTTGCTCACATACAAATAGGGGCAAATTTGACAAGTTATTATAAATGATCTGTGGGGTGTTTTGACCTGAAACTTCCCAGACACATTCTGGGGATCACATCAGAGACTAATATTATATCATCTTGTAAAAAGAGGCATAATAGGTCCTCTTTAAATGTTACAATGATCTTTTCTGAGATTTCATAAACACTTTTATTTCAAGCAAATATCAGTGAAATATTATTGCAATTTGAAATTATATTATATACAATAAACGCAATGTATTTTCTTATTATATGCATAATATTTAAATAAATAATATGACGCAAAGCATCATTACTCCAGTCTTCAGTGTCACATGATCCTTCAGAAATAATTCTAATATGATTTGCTGCGCAAGAAACATTTCTTATTATCATTAATGTTAAAAACAGTCGTGCTGCTTAATGAAGAGTGAACGTTCAGGACTCTTTGATGACAGCATTTATTTGAAATAGAAATATTTTCTATCATCTCACTTTTGATTAATTTAATATTAATTTTTACTGAATAAAAGTATAAATTTCTTTAAAAACTGACCACAAATTTATATGCATGTTGGACGTCAAAACAGAATAGAAAAAAATAGAACAGCTCTCCAGCACACCAGAAAGAGAAATGGGGCATCTGCCTAATGTAGTTAGTAAATGAAAAAGGTGCTTGCAGTTTAGACAGCCAAGTTAATCATAATGAAGCAATTCAGATGTAGCCATGTGTCTGGTGCAGAAAGTGTGTCAAAATCGCTCCCCATTTCGTATATAGAATTCTCCACTGAGGGAGTAGGAACTGAGTCAAAGAGTGAGAGATTTTAGACAACTAAACAGCATATGCTGGTATTTTCTGTAGGACTGGCGAGACTCATTATCGAGTATAGCAGTTGGCCCACTCATACAGGGCTCACCTGTATCTCCTGCCTCACAGATGTTTCATGGAATCAGCAGCTTGGACTCGCTTCATGACTGTCACTCTTGGGCTACGGACACAGGACAAAGCCACTGCCACAAACTGTAACTGTACAGCAAGATCTGGCAGCCAAGATGCTGGTCTTCCCCCCCAAAACCAACACTGTCCAACACTGCATGAAGGCTTAAAATAATGGCTCTTTACCTCCCTCAGAGAGAGCGTACAAAACACGTGGGGAGAAAGCGCACACCAGTCAGCTATTCTTTATGGAATTCATTCAGAAATCAATCGGGGGATTCATCTGAATCCATTGAGAGCCCGTGGAAACCTATCCTCAGCTTCTGGCACAGGCAGAAAGGCCACAAAAATCGGTTGAGCAAACAATTCATCAAGCTGACCAGCTGTGGCTCTGATTAAGTAAGGTAAAGCAGACTGTTGCACTAGGTTTAAGACTATGTGGCTACTGTTCAGGGCTTATTTACAGGGAAATTATGCAGAAACGTGCTTGACAGATGGGACCATCAACTCTGGGTAATCCCACTGTACCATTTCATTATCTTCAGTCTCTGTTCTTTGTTTCTTTCTTCTTAATCTTCAAGGTTGGACAGACCAGTAGAGGAACTCATATTTCTGTTCTGATTTACAGGTTGATTCAACTAATCAAATGCAGAATGAGCAACTTAAAGGGGATGGTTTACCCAAAAAATGAAAATTCTGTCATTGTTTGCTCACCTTTATGTCATTCCAAACCTGCATTCACCTGTATTCTTCTGCAGAACATTTTGAAGAATGTTGGTAACCAAACAGTTTCAGTTCGCATTGACTTCCATTGTAATTGCTGTAGATATGAGGATAATGGTAATCATAAGTGTTTGGCAACCAACATTCTTCAAAATTTCTTTTAGTTTCACAGAAGAAAGAAAATGAAACAAGTTTGGATGAAACAAGATAAGGATGAATCAATGATGACATTTCAGTTTTAGGTGAACTACCCTTTTAAAATATTAAACAAAGAATTTTCACTGTCAAGTTTGGTCCAACTAACAGGCTGCTGATCATGCTCAGTTTGATTACTGATGATGCTCTTTAATTGCACAGTAAATTGCGTTTTTGGTCACTTATGGTGACATAAATATTGGAAAGTACAGAACAACTTTAATTGTGAAGTTGATTCAACATTTTTCCATTAAGTTGAGTCCAGAAGCTGGTTCCCGCAAGTTTGAGTTCTCAACTTCCGATTTTTTACAGTGAAATTACTTTCTAAGTAGCATTGGTGAATGAAAACTGCTTCCTATTAAGAACCTGGTCCATTTACGAAAAAAAACCCCACAGCAGTATAAAAAATTTAGTTCCATTAACGGTTCTTGAACGTCTACATTCATCTGTCGATGTAGAACTCTAAAATACTCTGACAGCATTTCATGTACCTCTGTTGAATCAGGTTGTTTACAGACCAAACTGAATGTGATGAGAGAGAAATACTGAAAGTCCCAAAATAATACAAAGACGTATTATTTCTTTGTCCTCAATAATTGCAAGCAACAAAAACATTCAGTACGACCAGTGTAGTCTAATTCACAAAAAAATAATTTCTGAATGAATTCTATTAAGCTGATGTTTATCCAATTTCTCCCTGTCCGTTCAATACGCGCTCTCTCTCAGATTACTCTAATGGTTCATCGCTTCACAAAATGGTATTTTAATATACTTGAATAAACAATAATACATATAATTTCCAAAAAAAAAAAATCACATTACAATGTCGTCTCACAGCACGAAGGTCCCCTGGCCTTCAGTCCAAGGTGTTTCCCAGCCTACAGCCCCAGACGCTGGGATACGCTCTAGCATCCCTGTGACACTACATAGGACAAGAGGTTTAGAGGATGAATGGATAGTTTGCAAATGCTTCCTCAAAAGTTGCTAATGGATTAAGTCAAATTGGAATCCTTACAATTGGATTCATATATGCAAGTTTCCTGCTTTGAAATTCTCTCTTTTACTGAGAGAGAACCTTGTCATAACACACTCCTCCTACCGCACTCATTCATCTTTCTTTGCCTGAGGCTCTAAAACAAATCAGCAAGAACAATACCAGTCAGAAATAATAAATGGGGGTAGAAAGCTTTGCTGACTTTGTGTCTGAGTGATTTCATTTCCTAAAACATGGTGTAGAGTGGTACAGACATGGCTTGAGAGCAAAAGAGGATTACAATTTATTCTAGTGGGCTTAGTGGCCTAGGACCTCCCACCAGAGCCCAGTTTCCCCTCGGCATGGGGTAGTCAATTATGGAAAAAAATCACTTTTTCAACTCTGTCTCTTCCCTTTATGTCCTTTCAGTTATGTACTTACGGTAAGAACCCACATTCTTCCTTACCCAACTGCTGCATAATTTGCTCTGGAATTTCTTGCGACCTGTGGATAGCAGTCAGGAAGCATATGGACGCTTGTTTGCAGTCACCCCCTTTCTGAGGATAAGAGTCTTTTACAAACCCCAGCCAATCTGCCTTTAATGCTCAAGAGTTTGAAGGGCAGTCTGTCTCACAGATTTTACATAAATCCCCCAGTGGGTTGGGTGCTGGGATTTATGGGTGGCCAAGGTTTCCTTTGTGATTCTTTAAAGGCCAATTCACACTTTAGGATAGTTATGTTGTGAGTTTAGTTGGTCAGTGAGGATTAACTATACTAATATCAGTAATGACACCAGTGTCTTCCATTCCATTGCATATTATGATGATTGAAACTGGACTCCAAATATAGTTGAGCCAACTTAAACTTCATGTGTCATACTAACTAGCAAAAGTGCATATTAGTACACTAAAGACACCTGGCTAGTATGGCAACTAAATTTATTAAGTTGGCTCAGCAAATTGTGTTTAAATTCACGTTACTATTGAACAGTGAGTATTTTAACATTTATAGATTAGCTCGATTCACTTCCATTATAAGTGCCTCACTGTAACCCAGATTTATACCTTCTTTAAAACTGGTGCTGTCGACTGAGCTAGCGCTAAATCTGGGATTTTCCTTTAAGATGTATTCCTGCACATCACCCTAAATGTTTTACAGCCACTGCACACCCGAGGCTGCCGGAGCAAGATTACATTTGCCAATGTGAACGCAGACATCAATGGGCAATTGTCTGGCTTTCATCAGTCACCTACTGCACAAAGCCTTCAAAGTCGTCTGATTGTTCTTCCGTCTAATGGCTAAATATCAAATCATCACTGAGGCAGGACACATTATCTCCTCTCTGAATGCCCTCATCAGCTGAGCGTTTGTGTTTGGCCCATCTGAGCTCAGGAGGTGTCTTGGGCTATGTGAGAGTTGATAAGGCTGTGTGGCCATCTGAATGACAGGATGACAAACATGGTCATCATCTTCAAACGAAGTGGCGTTAAAGGCGGATGGGAAGGCGTGGAGGGTTTGGACAGTTGCCTGAATGTGAATAAAATGGGGGACGTTTGGAGATGTGATGTGGGGGTACTTACTGGACAGAGCCTTCTCATAGTTCTTCCCCATGGCGATGAAATTCCGCAAACAGGGATTGAACTGTTCCATGATGCTCTGCAAGAGATGGAAAAATGTGTTAAAAGAGCAGAATTGCAACACATTAAGTATGCAGGGGTTGTTGGCAGGCTCACACAAAATCTTGTGTTTAAACTAAAGATGCATCACCATTACAATGAAGCCAAAATAAAATTCCATACTACTTGGTAACAATTTATTTTAATAGTCCGCCTTAGACATTCTACTAACTATAAGTAACTTTGCAACTACATGTCAGCTACCAGTAATTAAAGTATAAGTAGACTGTCAACTTGCTCTACTAACTGTAACCCTAGCCTAACAGTCTACTAAAATCTATTGAGAGTTAAGGCAGGAACACACCAAGCCGACAGTCGGCTGTCAGGGAGTTTTTGTTCGTCAGCTGACTAAGTTTTCTCAGTGTGTTCCGCACCGTCGGCTGAAGAGAGAACTCTGATTGGCTGTTCAGTATAGCAAACGAGTCAAAGTTATGAAAGCAAGCAAAGAAGTCATGACGGCACAGACAGAAGCTTCTAAATTTTTCGTCATCTTACCAGAGCACTCATATTTTCATAATAACATGAATGGAGTGGAATAAAGAACATGATCAGCATGACTGATATTCAAAACGGTAAGCAAGCGCTGCTTTGTTTATGGTTTGTATACATGCAGTCTTAGTTTTACTTTCCCTTTTTGAATGACGAATATAGACAAATATAAAAATAGCTTAAATAGTTATCTCCTTTATACACGGGTGTCGAACGTCGGTTTGGTGTGTCAGGGCAACTTTGGACTCAGAAACTGCCGACGTGAGCCAACCCCGCAGTCTTCTTTCGTCGCCACTAGTTTGTAAGGGTCAGCTTGGTGTGTTCCCAGCTTTAGTTGACATTATTGGAAATTTACTTATAGCTAGGATGTCTAAAGTGGACTATCAAAATAAAGTGCAACCCACTACTTTGTCTAAATACATATAAAATAAAATCATTCCTTTTAAAGGCTACAAGTGATCTGTTAGGGTGAGTTTACATCTGCAGTTCATTTCTGTTGTTTCTCTTGGTTTATGGTTAATGCGTTGAAATGACTCTTGGTCCGGATAAAAAAGAAAGTGATACATTTAGTCCTGATTCGCTTAACGTTCATACTGTGATTTATAACGTCGAACCTAAAGATACGAGAGAAAAAAAAAAGAAAAGAAAAAAATCTTATGACTTACAGTATATTCTGAGACTAAACCTACCGAACATCCAAAACAATGCTGTGTGCTGATCTAAAGACTCTTTTAGCATGTGTGCACATAAAAATGGTATTTTTTACCAGCTGAAAATTTCTGAAGAGCTTATAAAACGTGTAAAGGAGTCAGAACACTGGCAGGAATTCCTTAGTTGCACACAAATGTAGATCTGCTGCAAGGAGATAGCATTCCAGACACCTATACCGAACCAATGGTCAACGTAGCTACTATGATGAGAAAAAACAGATATGTTTGAGCATTCTGACCTTTTAAGAGTCACATCTCGTTTTGGTATCTTTGGTCCATATTGCGAAATTGGGGTCACTTAAGAAACCGCACTAGCAATCGCACCAAACCTGCCAAGTGTGAACACAACCTTCGACTGAGCACAGGAGAATGGAAAAGATAAAGTATATTTTTTCAGCAGTATCATCGTATACATAGACCAACTATTTAAACAACAGCACAGGCTAAGCAGGAACATGAAAAAAATTCAACATCTGTCAGAAGCTGGTCTAATAATATGGTTTAGGCAGACCAATACCTTCTAATTTAGCTGGTTGACCAAGGAACTCCAGCAAAAAACATCTAAAACATAGCATAAATGATGGTGACCCATCTTTTCAGTAGAGGCTGTGAATCCATATGCACAAACATACCAAGGATGCTTCAATTTTCCCTTATGCAAAAAATGTCCACAGCATCATCCCTCGTTCACACCACCCATCATTCCATGTTGTGTTAAACAGAGTGAGATTATTCATGTGGGATGGAAGCAGACACTCATTCGGGGGAGAGCAAAGAGCTTTGACATTTTGTTCAGGGCTTTGAGGCTATTTAAGAGGATGCGAGAAAGTAAAAGAGATGGAAAGGAAGCATATGCTTAGAGTTAATGAACATATTTTGCTCCGAAGTGCCAGTGTGCGAGTTGGGCTTGTTATGCTGCCAGGAAGTGTATACAGTGCGTTTTAAGGAAGGGGTTGGGATGTCTTGTGTTTCTGAGAGGGCACATATGCAGTCAGGGCAAATTGTCTCGAAGCTCCAGGCCTAGTGCAACCAAAATAAACACTTTACTGCCTCGCCATGCTGTAATCCTTCAGTGATGCTCACTCAAGCGGGCATCTGTCATAGCACCCTGAGCACCATCCACTTCCCCTTCAGGGCTTCCTCCAATTAGAGCAGCCACAGTCTGCCAGAGCCTTAGGGTTAACAAAGTCCTGAAGCTGACAGCACAACACCACCAAAACCTGCTTTCTTCCTCTAAAATTCACCACGATTAACTGCATCCCATACAGCAGCCTGTAACACCTCACATGAACCTTATGACCATTCCTCCACAGAAAAAAAAAAACCCAAAACAGCATCAAGCCAGTATTTCACAGTAAACAACACTACTGGTCAATGTCTGACCCTCAATATCCTCTTAACATGCAGAGTACAAGTTCGTGTGTAGCATTCGCATCCAGCTAAATCCATGACCTTACTAATTAACATTAGGTAAATTTAAAAATGGCTGTGTCAGCTTTGGCTATGCATTTCTCACCATTTTCTTAACAAAAAGTCAGAGAACAACCACAAATTCCACCTCTTCTATAATGGTGTGGCACATTCCCTCTGAGTAGGTACTTCTTTTGAATAATTTGCAAATGGTACTTTTCGCCTACTGTTTTTAAACACTATGAATTTCAACGTTTTTCGCCAACTAATACAGCGGAGAAGTATGTGATTTCAGATGCAGCCAAACTCCGTTTCAAGGAAAGTTAGTACGCTATTTGCAACACTTCTGCCATATTGTGCATATTGCCAACTCCGACACAGGTGACCCAAGTTCAATTCTTGGCTTGTGGTCCTTTCTCCCATCTTGGTACCATAGGGACCAAGTTGGCTCTCTCCCACTTCATTTCCCATCTAATCTAAAAACCCTCCAATTTAAATGAACATAAAAGGCAAAAACAAATCTTTAAAGAATTTCCTGTTTACAAATTTACATCTCAATAAGGTAGATGACATATTAAGTGGCCAATCATTAAATGATTTAAATGTAACCCCTTGGGCACCAAACCAAGTGGTTACAAAATAAGTAGTAGCTAACTTAAAAAGACCCCCAAAACTGCAGGTGCAACATAAGATCGTGCATTTTTGACAATCTTAGAAAGGGTACATGCTGTTCCATCAGTCAACACATATAGGAGGCGCCAAATGCAGGCTGGAATATGTCAACAGATGGAGAAATACCAGGTCAAAACTCTCTCGGATGCCCGAAATGGAAGACATATTTGGACGGAACCTACCAAGATGATTTAGGTCAGGTATTAATAGGCATCAAACTACTGAAAGGCTAGTCTGACAAATGATTTAGTCAAAATTTCATTGAACTTTCAATAATATTAATGTTTTCTACAATAAATGAAAAAACTAGAGCTGAATCTTTGAGTGAGCGACAAGAAGACCTGTTCCCCAAGCTTCAGTTGCTTGACGTCACCGGTCACCTTCCTGCTCCTGCCACACTCTCTGGGCAGCTCTGAAAGTGGGTCTGCACCTGACGGAGAGTAAGATAGAGAGTAGGCGGCATTGCCTTAGAAAAATCCTCACCCCAGGAGCACCATTAGATGGAAAGAAAGAAAGAGATGCACAATGATCCAAGGAAAAATACATATTCATTCATTTGAGAAATTAGCAGGAGTTTTTTTGTTCTCTTCTCTTAAGGATAGAATCTCCATTTGAAGGGATTTTTTTCTGACTCTTTCCCACACCTTCCCTTCTTTATAACGCCCTGCCAGCATACAATACCTCATTAAGAGGACCCCTCAACAACTTCCTCATAACTAGTAAGGGCAAGAAAAAAGAGAAAGAGAGAAAAGGTACAATGAAGAAAGGTAGAGATGCAAAGAGCCTGGCGCTAGATGTGGGTGGTTTACATAACGGTTAGGCGAGACCAGGTCTGGGATTTATGGCACTCCTGTAATCAAGAGCAAAATTGGGCAACGCTGACGGGGGAATGATCGAACCGTAATGAAGTAGGTTCTTCTCCAAAACTTAGCCAGCTGCCTACCTAGGCATTTAAAGGATTAGTTCACTTTGAAATGAATATTATCCAAAGATTTACTCACCCTCAAACCATCCTGTGTGTATTTGACCTTCTCCTTTCTGATGACACAATCAGAGTTATATTAATAAATAACCTGACGTGTCCAAACTTCATAGTGGCAGTAAATGGGACCAACGAGTATGAAGCTTAAGAAAGTGCATCCATCCATCATAAATGTACTCCACACGGCTCTGGGGCGTTAATAAAGGCCTTCTGAAGCGAAGCCATGCGTTTGTGTAAGAAAAATATCCATATTTAAAAAGTTATAAAGTAAAATATCTAGCTTACGCCACAGTACCTTCCATATTCAACTTCTCGCAGTTCAAAACGCTTATGCCACGTCCTACGCCTTCCGTATTCAATTTATGAAAAAAGCATAACTGACAACATTAAATATGGATACTTTTCCTCACACAAACGCATCACTTCACTTCAGAAAGCGTTTATTATCCCCAAAAGCCGTCGTGTGAAGTCCGTTTTTGATGAATGCTGTACTTCCTTGAGGTTCATCCTCGTTGGTCCCGAACACTTTTGCAGAGAAAACAATCCCAGAAATCACAGTAGGTACGGACAGAACAGACTTCATGTAAACATCTAAATGAATCTGAATGATTTTTCAATTGGATTGGAAGGGGTGGTAAACCTGAAATAATGTTTTTCTGTTGATCTGATTAACGCTTGAATCTAACTATTTTCTCAATCGAATTCAAAAACACATTGTGCACATGCGCAATGCTGTGATACGCATGTTTACATATGTTTGAGACTGAATCTTTACCAAATATTTGTTAAAAAAAGCTTATGACAAATAGGCCAGCTTTCAATGTTTCAATTTCAATGTATGATTAAATGATAAAAAAAACAGTTCTGATTTAAATGGATCTGTTTTATGTAATTTATGTGCAATGTATGTTTATGTTAGCTTAGCAACATGTTAAAGTTCAATTGCATTCAAGTCAGTAGTGTGTGTTTGTATGATTTTATGAGCACTATTTATGTCAACGTACCGCACTGCACTTCAGCTACTTATAGTATAAGGTGCCTTTTCAGTTAAAATGCTGCCTATGAAGACATCTGCCAATGTAAGCAGTAGACAGCTGACTAGGAGCAGAGCTGTAGTCAGCATTCCAGAACCTACAAAAATGAGACAGTTTAACTGTCACACAAACACCATTCAGCACTGAAAAAATTAGGTGGTTATCTGCTAATGCTAGTGTCACTTCAGCTAGGTGTAATTAGCTTAGCATAATGCTAGCACCTTGAACTTGTGAATCACAAGTGAGGTCAGAGGGACTGGGTGGGGCTTAGGTGGTTTCTTTTCTAAGTTCTGTTGGTGTTGCTAATTTTATCATCCCAGTCCTCGTGTGCTACATCTGCCAGCCTAATTGCAAGAGCTAATTGGAATATGAGGCCAGCATACACGTTGTCTGAGAGCTTGGTTATTCCTGACTCTCTCTGGAAGGGGGACGTGTGCAACACCTTCACTTTAATGACAAGGCAAGAAAGTGACAGTAAAAACTGTGAGAGAGAACACCAGATAAATCTGGATAGATAAATACAGCAAAAGTAGACAGTCAAAGTCGGATTTGAGCTTTACTTTAATGGGCTCAACGAAGCAAGTAAACAAACTGAGATATTTAATTTCCACACAATGCTAGCAGTGCAACTAGGATGTTGAGCCGACTTTGTGATCCTCATATTTCTGAGGAGAAGGTGTGTCAATTAAAATTATGGCAGAGGGAAATTCGTGCGTCATAATTAAATTTTGACTGTACATACCTTGTGTATTGAAGAATAGCAATAAAGCCAGAAAATGTCACGGATTCAGAAATAACCTTTCTTTGGCTGTGATAAAATACATTAATAAAACATCAATATTACTGTGAAACCTTTGCCCATCACTTTGTATTCCATTTTGAGATCAAAAGGGGAACCAACACATTATTGGGAAGGTGGTCTCATATATATATTATACTTATATATATATATATATATATGAGACCACCTTCCCAATATTGTGTTGGTCCCCCTTTTGCTGCCAAAACTGCCCTGACCCGTCGATGCATGGACTCCACTACAGGCTTGAAGGTGTGCTGTGGTACAGAATCTGGCTGTAAGATGTTAGCAGCAGATCCTTTAAGACCTGTAAGTTGTGAGGTGGGGCCTATATATTAATACTATTGCCCATACCACCCAGAATTTATGATGCAGGGGGGAACCCGATGTTAAATTTAATACCTGACAAGACAGGAATAAAGGAAATAAAGTGTTAGCAATAAAAGGCAAAGAGAAAATGTTCCTTAAAAATACTCCAAGAAGCATTTAAGAGAAAACAAGGCCAGGAGGAGAGATAAGACATTATTGCCGAAGTGAATCACTTTCTTCTTGGGGACCAGATCGCTCTGTCTGGGTGTATTTTATGGTTATGACCAGCTGATCATACATTATCAAATTCTTTCGAAGCAAAACAAGATATCAAAAAGTCATTGAAAACAGACTGAAGATGAGTTTGGGTTCACTAAAGGGTCTGATCACACAGGAATCATTCTTGCCTTCCATCTGTGCCATTATAAAATTGTAAATTAAAAAAAAAGGACCTTACATTAAGGACATAAAATTTTTCAGCATAAAATAAAGAGGTAGGAAGTTTCCCTTTAAACACCAACAGTGTGTTTTGTGAGGCTTAATAAATGATTGACACTACAAAATGTCCAGAACCCAACAACAGCTGGCCTTGCGCTTGACAACATGCTGGCAGTGCTAATCTAATGCGGCAGAGGTCTGTGCATGGGCTCTCGGCAGACGGAGCACATGTTGTGTGCAATCAGAGAGGAATGTGTGGAGGATAGCAACTGTATCAGTATAATGACTAGCGTACTGTTCCACCCCCCATCAGACCCCTGTCTTAATCACATCAAGGGGCTGAAAAAAGCAGGATCATCCTCATGCTCCCTCTCGGTTTCTCTGTGCAGGATGAATGCAGGCTTACTTTGAACATGCAATACAAATCTAGTCTCCATTTCAGTCCCTAATTCAGGCTCAACGACAAATACTCCTAAACAGAAGTTTGCCAATGTGGTTCCCAAAATGGTTTAATTCACATTGTTCACAACCAAGTTTGGAAATTGCACATCAAGCAGTGATCAAACATAAGATTAAAATTGGTTACAAAATGTCCTTAAAAACAAACATTTATTAATTTCATGAACTACACAGGCCAAATATCATAGACTGGATGCTAAAACCACCAAATCAATTTACAAACGCAGTTCTCTGACGTCGGTTAACATTTACAATTGTAAACCAAGACATATTTCCGTTTCTCGACACATTCAAAGTAAAATGTCCAGCGAGTGGCACTCAAAGTGTGTTTAATTGAAAGAGATAAGATAAAACTTTAGTGACAAGGAAATATACATCACGTTGGTTGTATCGGTGCTGTTTGGAAATTAAATGTCCGGTGAGTGGAGTTACGAGCTTAATGCTTCCACCACTAAACCCAACCCTAAACCTAACCAATAGTAGGGCTAGGAAAATTTGCGATACAATTATTCGGGATCGATTCTGATATTTTCCCAAATGCATCGCAATTCTCTCTCTCAAATGCTCATTAAGAAGAGTATGAACACCTCGAACACCTAGTCTCAGAATGCTTTTGAGACTAAACAGGCCACAGCGAACACCGCTGTAAGTCATTTCAACCTTTTCGAACTTTATGATTGATTATTTTAGGTTTAAGTGGTGTGTGTAAAGCAATTGGAAGCAGACATAGTACAGCTGTTTAAGCTCATGCCATCTGCTGTTAAAAACTATGCTCAATCGATTCGTAAATTCATTCTGAAAATATACATTTGAATTAAACGTTGTTTGGCCAATATTAATAAAAGATTTGATCTGCGGTAAAGCGTAACAACCAACAATACCAAACTTAAAATGTACATAAGGCATTATTTATGTTTACATTATGTATTTTAACAGTGCTGTTCTATTAAACCATATGATTACTTGATTTTGATGTTTTATCTGAACCAAATATTATTGCCTCATTGTCATTATATATGTATTACAAGTATTTTTAAAGGCTTAGGTCTTCGCCTAGGTCCACTTTATTACAATTTTACACATATTACACAATTTACGAAAATAATCATTATTGACAGTCCTTTATTAATTTTCCAATAGGGAACAATGACCCGTGACCCATTTTTGGGTCATGACCCACCAGCTGAGATTACCATGATAATACAAACACATTTATCTGCAAGTTGCCATTTATAAAAGAACCCATAGAGATCTTTTGAGTTAAAAATTGTACATCAGCCTACTTAATGAGTGAAGACGACGCCAAACGAGAGTGCATGCAAAGCACTAATCACTCATCACTGGTTAAAGAACAACCACAGAAAATCCATGAAAACTCCTCTTGTGGTCTTGTGCTCAAACTACGCTTGAACTTTCATATGGAACACACTGTCATCCTAAAACCACTGAGTGGTTGAAGGGTCCTTAACGATCTTCCCATTATGTGTGGAATTCCCAGAATGCACTTCACTGGCTTGACCGCAGCACAGAGCTGCTGGTGTCAGGCCCGTTTACCTCCAGCCTTGTCCTCAGACACACACACGAGACGACAAGAAAGCTTCATGCTGGATTATATTCAATGCACAACAAACATCCTCGACTTTCTGAGCAAATGGAAATAAAAAAAAGTAATTTTTCACCATAGAGTGAAAGCCTGGCTGAATCAAACCATAGTGGCCTTCCATTTGCCATGGGTAAAAGCTGTTAAGCACGATACAGAGCATGTGACAAAACTGCTACAAAAGACGACCTCGACTGGCTTAGGGCTTTAAACTATGGCCACAGCAAAATGATAAAAGATGACAATGAATAGGCAATAAATACATTTTTTCTGTTGTATTTATTATATTGGAAACTTATCATATATTTTTGCTCTTTTTAAAAGGGTTAGCATGCCGTTTAAGTCCAGCACTTCCAGGTTCTACGTCAGAAAGCTCATTATTGGCCGGCTCCTGCGATAGCATCACACGCATGTGTCGTGCCGCTCACGTGAACAGCGTCAGCCAATACTGAGCTGGCGTTCTGACGTAGAGCCTGGATGACACAAAAGAGAAGATATTGTTGAAAGATAAAGTTATTTTTGCTTTGTCTTTGTGAACGAAAAGTATTCTCGTCGCTTCATAAAATTAAGATTGAACATGTGGACTGTTTTAACGATATCTTTACTACCTTTCTGGACCTTGAAAGTGGTGGTTTTATCTGGAAGAGTCATACACCTCTCAGATTTGATCAAAAATATCTTAATTTGTGCTCCGAAGAGGAGCGAAGGTCTTATAGGTTTGGAACGACATGAGGGCGAGTTATAAATGACAGAAATTTCATTTTGGGGGTGAACCAACTCTTTAAATGCCTTTATTGTTTCATTTTAATTTCCAACACATCTCAAAATGATGTAGTTTGTTTGAGCACATTCTGCTGTGGGAAGAAAGATATTTTAGTAATATTTATACTATTGTCATTTTTATTAATTCTCGGAATTAGCTTTTAAGTTTATGTAAGTTTTTAGTACTTAAACGAAAATGAGAAATGTTGACTTGGCAGTTGATCATCCGCTATTTATATCTTATTTAATTTCACCTTATTTCAATTAACAAAACAATTTGGTAACACTTTACAATAAGGTTTCATTTGTCAACAACACATTGGTTAACATGAACTAAAAATTAAGAATACTTCATTTACTGATCTTAGCTGATGTTCATTTCTACATTTATTAAAACATTTTTAAAATCAAAGTATTTGAACAAACATGAACAAATCTACTTTTATTAACCAACATTAGAAAAGATGAATGAATGTTGTAAGAAACACTTTGCTCACTGTTAGTTAACACATTAACAATTGTTAACACATATTGTAATGCGTTACCCAGTTTTTTAAGTTTTAGTTTTGGCTGACTTTAACAACACTGGGTGGAAATGGCATTTCCAAATAATAAATAATAAAAAAAAAATAATAATAAATAATAAAAAAAAAATAATACTATACATTTCCACTTTTATATATAGTAGACAAATGAAACAAACTAGTGTGTTTTCAGGGAGTTTATTTTCACAATGTTCACAGTCCCAAAAGTGTCCCAAGTTGAAGAAACACCCAAAAGAAACACCAAAGCTTCAAAACTGTAAAGCAACATTAATACTGAATGTGTGGTCACAGGTTGAACGGGCCAGTCCCTTAATTTGTTTGGTCCGGCAACGCTCCAAAAGTGATGATATTTAGTCCCCTTTGTTGTTGGCATTTCAGACCTGAGTGAGTGAGCGGTCAAGGAATCATAATCGAGCTCCATTTTGCTTCATCAAATCAAAGTTTAGAGTCAGAACAAGACAAACAAATCCTGCATGATTAGCACAGTCAGTGTAACATTACGCAACAAGAGAAAGTAAGCCTGGCAGCTTAGGCGATCGACAGCACGCCATTGGCGGAGATAACTGTATCTAAATTCAATTAGCCCAATTAAATGAAGCAGGTCCGAGAGAGGCAAGGCATCTGAGCTGGACAGATGTGTCTTTTCTTCAGAACGTAGGTGATGCTGTTAGACAGCGCTTTTCAACACATAACCCCCTGACCCTGTGACAACACTTCATATTCCCGCAGCTCGCTGACGGTTTCCATGGAAACATTTGAGAGTGTCTCTTCCTCTGCAGGTTACACGCTGATTGATTTATTTCTGAGAACTTAATTAGTAGCTCAGGACTCAGTGTCCCCCGATCATTAAACTACCCCATTCAATATGTCACAAACAGCAAAACACAACACAGATTGGAAGGGTTGGGAATCATTTGAATTTCAGCATTTCCGATTCCAATGCTGATTGTGCTCATCGATTCCAATATGTTTAAAAAAAAACATAAATTAGATAAACATTTATTCATTATATTCTGTCTTTTTACTAAATTTGTTGAAGCTGAATGCCTTGAACAAAAATCATCATCCTAAAAACAGCTAACTAATAAACTAGACTAATGCGTTTTCTTTCTCAACTCCACTTAAGACATGAACGTTTGTGTTACGGGGATATTTTAAACCTTCCATGTGATTGTCAAAAAAAAGTTCTCACAATTGACTTTTTTTCCCTCATAATTATGAGATTTAAACACAGTTGAGTTTTACAAAGTTAGAATTGAGATATAAACTCGCAATTGCGAGAGAAAAAAGTCAAAATTGTAAGTTTATCACTTAAATCTGTTTATATCTCTCAATTCTAACTTTATAAAACATTTTTAGATAAAAACTCGCAATTACCTTTTTTTGTTTGTTTTTACAAACTTAGTATTCCAAAGTATTCTAAAGTATTCAGATTAAGTGACAAAACTTGGGTAATCGAACGAAATACGTTACAAATTACTTTTAAAAGCAAACATTTTGTAATCTGTAGTGAAACACATTTTAAAAGTAACCTAGTAGATTGTAGATTTAATCTTAAAATATATTCAAACAGAAAACAGTTGTAAAACAAATTGTAATAATATTTCACTGCTTTTACTGTATGTTTGATCAAATAAATGCAGCCTTGAACTTAAGTTTAAAAAAAGAATATTACTGACCCCAAACTTTTGAAAGGTAGCGTGGGTGAATTTTAAAAAGGATCAAAAATGTGATTGAGGTTTTAATGTGACCTCCATTTAACAACAACAACAAAAGTTGAAATAAAAATCGACCCCCAGTTCATGAAAGAGCCCACGGTTGAAGAGAGTCAAGAAAGTCTTTTTAAAATGACTTTGGAAAGGTCAGAATGACTTGGTGTCTAATATCTATCAAAACTGAGAAGAGAGTGAGATCTCAGGAACAGCCTTTGAAAGAGCAGATGGATGTGGGAGCAAGAACCGGGTGTGGGTGAGAGAAAGAGAGCTTCTCGATCCTTGTGGAAATGGTCTGTAATTGCTGTGTGGAGATGTGGGCCTGTAATTATTCAGGAGGAGGTGCGGGCGGCAGGTCACGGAGTCGGCCGAAAGGAACCTCCTCTGCTTTTGATTCCAGCACTAATTCACCAGCAGTTGGTTAGAGGCATGAAGGCATGAGGAATGGGATTAGCACAGAGTAAGGATACATTTATTTCTAACCGTTTTATTGCTGAGCCATCATGGAGCGAATGGCCCTCAAATGACTCTTTTCCTATAGGAACACGTTTTCATTATGTCTGGGTTACAGGGGTCAGTCCTGCTGTGACAAATGGGGCAAAACTGTATTACGCTTCTCAGAAGATGTAAACTTTAACCTTGAGTACTCAAAGAGAACTCTCTCGTGAACAATCTGCTCTTGTTTTCTGCAGATGAAAGTGGAGGTTGTCTCCCTGTAACCTTTGGTTTTTGTAGTCTGAAGTGAACTACTATTTCGATAATAGTAGATATTACACATCTCGATTTACACTACGGTGTTTCTCACTTCGGTGAAATTTTGTAATCATTTTAACAGAAGTTTCTTTTTCTTTTTCTCACCAAGGCTGCATTTATTTTATTGCCAAATATTATTACAATTCAGCTGTTTTCTATATTGTTTTAAAGAGTAATTTATTCCTATTATTATTTTCAGCATCATTACTCCAGTCTTCAGTGTCACATTCATTGATTTCCTTCAGAAATCATTCTAATGTGACGATTTGATGCTCAAATGCTCTTAATAATAATAATAATATATTATAATAACAATTATTATAATTATTAATGATGAAAACAGTCGTGCTGCTTCATATGTTTGCGTAAACCTACAAAATACATTTTTTCATGATATTTTGATGAATAAGCTTTCAAATGAAAGCCAAGAAATCAAGAATCTTCAACATAAGAAATGTCTTTGCTGTCACTTTTGATCAATTGAATGCATCCTTACTGAATAAAAGCATGATTCTTTTTTAAATAAATAAATAAAAATCGGACCCCCAAACTTTTGAACAGTATTGTATTTTAAAATTAACATTTTGTTGGTTCCTTGTCCCAGATACGGTTTCAATTGTATAACATGAAAATCTACAATAAATTTATAAATAATAATAATAAATAATAAATATATACATACATACACATGTGATATATGCATGTATTTGTATGTATGCGTGTATGTATATATACACTAACTTACTTGGTTACCATGGAAACAAAATACTTGAGGAATATGAAGACACGATGTGAGAAGAACAAAAAAGGTAAATAAGAATTGTGGCTTTTCCAATCACGCTGTAAGTTTATTAAATTCTATCTACGCAAAAGATGTGAAAACTACAGGTATTTAGAATACATTAATCTGCCATCAATAAATTTATCCTCACCGAGATGGAGCCAGACATTTAATTCCAAAAAGTGATTCGAGAAGTGGTGGAAATGGCATTTGTTCATGACAGTTCAGATGGGAAAAAAAAGACAGAATTAATTTGTGATGATGTAACACCCTTTTGGACATGGTTGGCAAACAAATTAAATGAACTATAGTTTGGAAACTGTCATTTCTAAAAATCCAAGAGGGCCAAAACATTCATTTCTTCAATTAACTGAATGGCAAAGCAAGCCTCTATTCCACACGCATGAGGGTTCCTTATTTAACCCTCATCAGGTTTAACGTGTCGATTCATTATGCAACGAATCCAAAGCGCGCCGTTTCTCATGTTAAAGGTGTGTATTCCGTGAACGTACTGCGACATTACTTGTGAGCTCTGAGTATTAGAGATAGAGAGCTCTTTGAAGAGAGAGCTCAGACAATAAGATGTGGCAACGGCTCAGAGCCATCCACCCCCAGACGGAGAGGAGAGAGTGGGTGTACGGAGTGAATCCATCTCTTATAAAACCCATTCCTTTTCAAATGACTGTCGGGAAACCTCTGATAAATGCAATCTCTTGGGGCCCAGGGACTTCTGACACGCCGACAAAAGCTATATCTTTGTCGAGATCACAAAGGCGACCGGGAAAGTTGTTTTACACTTATTAAATACATTGCGAGTGATCATAGGGTCGAGAGATCCATTAACTTGTCGACGGAATAACTGCAAACGTATCGACTGTTTAGTTGTCAAAGGGTCGTGGGAATTTCACAGGACTTATACTGGTATTCCTTAAAAGCCTCGGAAGGAGTAAATCGCTGCCATAGTTTACACTACAAGAGTACATCTCTGTTTACTTACCAATTACAAGGAAAAAAAAACCTCTTTCTCTCTCTCTCAGAGGTTTTTACTCGGTTATAGTACTGTGTTACTATCAAAGAGGGGAACTGTAATGTTACGACACAAAGGGATGGCACGCACAAAAAACATTTTGTCATTATTTACTCACCCTTGTGTTGTTCCAAACCAATTAGCTGTTAATTTTTTCCATGAAAGCTCTTTTTTTCCCCAACAATTTATCGTGACCATATGTGTTGAGCTCCACAAAATGACAGAAGCTTGTTTCCGCCACTGAATATAGAATTTTTTTTTTTTTTTTTTAAAAAAAAAAAGGTAATTGCACAATTAAAAACTCGCAATTATCTTTTCTTTTTTTTTATTCTGTGGCAAAAACAGGCCTCCGTAAAAAAAAAAAAAGAGCACCATAATGATTAGACCATGTACTCTATTGTTTCACAGAAAAAAAAATAAACAACAGCATATGCACAGTTTTGAAGGCAAATAATGAGGAAAAATTGTGAAAGTCATTGAAACTCATTGTTGGCTCATCTTTTTCCAAAGTTATCCACCTTTTTTCTACATCCTGTGTATTGCAAAATGTGTAAAATTAAAAAAACTTCCCATGGGATTTAACAGGAATGTAAATGAATGAGACAAATTTGCAGGTTAACCTATAACAGTCTTCAATGTATTGGGAAAAAAAAAAAAAAAAAACCTGCATAATATGACCAAACAAAATGTATTCATACAGTTTGTATAAATTACCTCAAATTTCCAGTTAATTTCCTTAAATTGCAGTTAAGTTTCCAACTTGGAATATTTCCAAAATTCCCCGCAATATCTGGAAATTTACCGAAATCTTCTCACCCCTTTGCAACCCTAATTACTTGGGAATATATTAGGGAATTATTCATGGGATATATAATCATAAATTAAATCGGGACAGAAGATCACAAGTTCGCAGTATACGGTACGTTAGCTTTTTTCATAATGTTACAGCAGAATACAAAAGAATATCAGTAAATAATCAGAAGTAATCAACAACCAGACTTTTGTTTCAGTCTTTTGAGTGGAACAAAAGAAAAAAGTTTGAAGAATATTCACACAGCTCTTATTCCTTATAATTAAAGCAGAGAGTGACAGCATCCAAAAAAAAGATTATATATATATATATATACACACATACACACACACATAAATACACACACATCACAATCACGAACAAGACATGAGAACCAATGATATTTTACATCATAGACAACGAACTTGGAGCAACACTGGTGAGGTGCCAGGTTTGAACATACCAAAATCTATACACAATATTTATTGTAAATAATCTACTGTTCCTCAAAAACAGGCTACTTTTATGACACATTACTGGGGCTGGGACAAAACATTGATTCTTGATAACAATTCTGATAATTTGGTAGTCGTGGCCTAGTGGTGGTGAGGGAGTTGGGCTTGTAATCAGAAGGTTGCTGGTTCGATTCCCACGCCGGCAGGAATTGAAGGTGGGGATTGTGAATGAACAGCACCACCTTTGATACTATGACTAAAATGCCCTTGAGCAAGACACCTAACCCCTAATTGCTCCCCTTTTAAGTCGCTTTGGATAAAAGCGTCTGCTAAATGATGGAAAAAATAATTTCCCTCTTGAATTGATTCTGAGCTTTAACAGCACATGGCGCTCTAGGCTAGTTTAACCGCACACTCAAATGCTCATGAAGAAGAGTGCTGGACTGCGCTCATGCTTTCGGCTGAGGCATGAAAGCGGTTAAATAATACTTGAACCTCAGAATGCTTTTATGACACGAGATTAATGTAAACGCAGCTCATTTATTAAATTGTGTATTTATATACATTTTTTGGTTTATAACATGATTAATTTATACATAGTTTTGATTTTTTACAATTTTTCTTACCTTTAAACCATCATAAACCTTAAGACATTTTGTTCATTATAAATTATTGTTAACCTTATTTATGTATATGTATATGTGTGTATTCGACTATTTTTTTTTTGTTAGATTGACGGTTCAAGATAATTGTAATACGACATAAAGAGGGAAGGAATCGAACTGACTGAGTAAAAATGTAGGTTACGAAACATATGCAGGGATCAGATCTTGAATCAGTATGTTTGGAGATAGATCTTTTTTATCTTTTGTTGTTATCTATGTTTTTTTATTTATTTGATGATTGTATTATTTTTTGTTATGTCAGTTCCTTAATGGTAGTAAGATGTTGATCTGACGCTTGCATGATTGAACCACTTTAGTAGGGTTAAAGTTTGTTAGCTAGGAAGTGGTTGACCGTTGTTGAGGGGATAACTTTTAAAAGGGGGGAGATAATTATTATGATAATTGTGATTATTAGCATATATGTTAGGATGGCTTAGGATGATGTTTTGGCTTTATGAATATTGACTTATTTGCATACCAATAAATTTTCTTTTTTGTTTAAGTACTAAAATTAATATGTATTAATTGAATGAAAAATAAAGAAGTTGTTGTGTGAAAGTAGTAGAAGTGACTCTCCGAAATGCTGCGCTTTGTACTAGAGAGACCCTGAAAAAATTTTCAGTAAAATTGGTTTAATATTTTACTATATGAGTGGGCTGATTAATTTCATTTGGTGAATTTTCCACCACACAGCCCACTGCGAAAACCCTAGCAATTCGCTTTTCCTTTTCGCACTTTATGAATGATTATTTTAGCTTTAAGTGGTGTGTGTAAAGCAATTGGAAGCAGCAGTGTACAAGTGTTTCTAAAGCACGTAGTGCCATCAGCTGTTTAAAAAAAAAAACTGAATCGATTCGAGAGGGAAGTGCGATACAGCGGAAAATATCAGAATCGATCCAGATTCTTTGTATTGCGAATCAAGAATCAACGTATTGTCCCGGCCCTACACATTACTGGTGCTTTTTTTTTGTCTTTTTAAAGCAAATTTCAATGTAAATAATCTAAACTGTCTAAATAATCTTTGTAGTATAAAGGAAGAAAGTCATATGGGTTTTGAAATGTCACGAGGGTGTGTAAATGACAAAACTTTCAATTTAGGCTAGCCGGCCCTTTAAGAACTAGACGAAATAAAAACTAACAGCTCATCTATCAGCACATTAGCCCTATAACAAGAACTTTTTATGTATTATTGATGAATATAACCAAATACATGCTCTCAATGTCTGTTTATATCCGCTCTCTGAGTATCTCACTTAATGACAAGACAGAAACATTTTGCAGCATGTTGTTGCTAAGAAACCACCTTTCCAGATTTTCTACATGAAAAATGTGTCCTCTAAATCCTTCAAAAAAATAACAAAATAAAAAATATAATATATGGTTTGCTCTTGGTGATCTCCGATGAAATGAGTTCCTGAGCAAATGAAATTACACACCTGTCGGGTATGATAATGCTTTCGTCAAACAGATTTATGGCAAAGTAATATGCATATTGTAACTGAAACCTTTTGCTTGTTATTTCTGTCTCCAATATCACGGTATGTAGGGTAAAGAAATGGACACACCTACAAGTTCCCCTGGGATTGTGTGTGAACATGGCAACCATGTTTATGTCACTCTAAGTTGACTATTTGGGAGAGGTGCTAGAGACACTCCTATCACATTGTTTCAGCTGTAGACGTGATGAGACATGTCCTGTCCCGTCACATCTCCCTACAGCCTGATCACCACCACTGGAGGAGTTTCCAATCAATCACTACCCAAATTCAAAGTAATCCCCGTTTAGGATTAAACTCATACTTTAGCCTGTGCACAAAAATGCTCTCGGTCAATTTATAATAAAATGCAATTATGACTCTCATTCAAAATGTTGCCACAAAAAACGCTATAGCAATAGACAGATTGCACCCAGAAAGACACATTTCAGACGGCGCACGAATACTTAATTGAGTCCTCTTTCGAGTGTTCTCATTTTTCCACACAAAGTTGTGGAAAAATGCCTGTATTGGCAAGTATCCTCTAGTTAGATATGTCTTAAAGGGGCATACATAACTTAAAGGGGCAGTTCATACAAAAATGAAATTCATGTTCATCTTCTTTCAGACAACACAATAAAAGTTATATTACAATATCCAAGCTTTATAACGATAGTGAAGAGGGCGTGAGATTTTGAAGTCCAAAAAAGTGCATTCATCCATCATAAAAGTAATCCATAGTGTTCCAGTTAGTCAAACGCCTTCTGAATTGAAGAAGAAAAATATCCATATTTAAAACTTTTAAATAACTAGCTTCCGGCAGACGGCCGCACACATCGATTTACGACGGAAGTAGGGCTGGGACAATACATCCATTCTCAATTGATACAATGAATCTGGATCGATCCTGATATTTTCTCTCTTGAATCGATTCTAAGATTGGTTTTAAAAGCAGATGACGCTCTAGGCTAGATTTTCAGCGTACACTCAAATGCTCACGAAGAAGAGTGCTGGTTAGTGCACCTCAGAATACTTTTATTACGTGAATTTTGTAATTCGCTTCAACCTTTTTGAACTTTAAAAATGATTATTTTAGGTTTAAGTTGTGTGTGTAAAGAAACTGGAAGCAGGCAGTACGAGTGTACAAGTGTTTCTAAAGTATGTAAAGGCCATCTGACTTGCATGCTCGTTTTGTAAAAATTTCCTCAGTACTTCAGCCTACGTCATGCACAACCTTTCCAACATGATTACGTAATGCATGTGCATCGCAGAGCTGGTGTAAGACGAGCATTTGTGGTTAAAAAGTATAAACCAAAAAAAAAAAAAAAAAAAATTGTCCGCACACTGAAAGACATGCAATTAGACCTAGGCAAGGGTCTATCATAAAAATTAGTCCGTTTTTAAGACACTTCTTCCCTTTGTAGATGTTAAATTAATTTTGTGATAGACCCTTGCCTAGTCTTTCAGTGTGCAGACAATTTTAGTTTTTTGGTTGATCAAATTTTTCTTGATTGACACACATGGAAAAGGGCTGCTTATCTTTTGGAGCGCATACAATATCTTTTTTGATGGTAAAAAACAAATAAACACTTTGTTTGTTTATAAAATGACCAATTATTTCGCTAGATAAAACTCTTATTCCTCGGCTGGGATCATGTAGAGCACTTTGAAGCTGCATTGAAACTGCAATTTGGACCTTCCACCCGTTGTACACAATTTTCATTTTTGGGTGAACCATCGCTTTAAATGAAGGTAAACAGTTGAGACAAAATGCATCAGGGCCGGTTCACACAGAACACGTTTTGGCTGTTAAAAACTGTTTAGCACGTGTTTACATTGATAAACAATGGAAAAGTACTGCAGTGGAATGGAAAATAATATACTAATATACCTGCTTCTGCCAATGTTTTTAATGTTAATGAAACAAGACAAAGAAAAAAAAAAAAAAAAATCACTCACTACTCTTGACTGAATAGCTTTTGTAACTTTAATAAGGATTCATCTATACATTTATACAGTGAAGACTATGCAGTGTTATTTATTCAATTTCTGTTCCTGAAAACTAATGTTCGACCAACCTGAGAAGCACTGTTTATTTCATTTATCTGTTTGTTCTATTGCACTTATTTGTGATATTGCTTGTAATTCGATTGCTCTTATTTTATTAATGACTGTTTGTCAATGTTTCAAGTTAGGCTAGTAGTTTCGGCGTTTATAACCTTAGTTATTAAAGCTACATGGGTAAAAACACTGAAAACAATAACTAGGCCTATTTTAATTTATTTATTCATTCATTTTTTGTGTTGGGGTGAAAATTTTGGCAGGGCAAGTAAAAATTTGAACCACTGATCCAGAAGAGATATTAAAAGGAAAATAGAAAAAAAAATGGGAGCAAAATGGCAGCTAGCAAAACAATTCCAGCAGCTTCAATGGCACAGTCACAGACATTAGCATTTTTACACTGTATTCAACAGATATTTTAATCCAAAAGGATTTTTAATAAGTGCTAGGTACATGTTTTGCCCAAAGCCACAACTTTGAGCTACATATTTAAAAGTGACTCCTGAGCCTGAGGTTTGTTACAGCCAAGGTGACGCAAGAACAAACGCAAGTACAGTGAAACCGTATGCTAACAATACTTTAGCAACACAGTAGGAGTCTGGCCTCAAACTACACATAAGTGGCTTGACCTCAGCTCACCCACAAACACAGGTGAGTGGACAGCAGTTATGTCACCCTCCAGCTGGCAAAGGTCTTGGCGGCCCTGCCGTTGGTGCTCGCCTGGAGGCTGATGGGATTAGAGAGATCCGACCGAGCCTGCCACTGTCTGGATGACTGGGCCCTGTTGCTGAGAGTCTGACGCCAGGAGGCTGAGCGATTGAGGGCCGGCTGTGACTCACAGGTGAGCCTTGTTTTAAATCCATAGCAACTCCAGTAGGATCACAGCTATTGCTCACAGGTAGGGAGTGTTCTGTGTGCAGAGTTGAGCAACAAGAGAACACACACACACACACACACGCCCTGGTACACCCATGCGTTGAGTCACAAAGGAAATTTGAGTAACAATTTTGAATTATAACATAGAATTATTAGTCATAAACTCACCATTGTGTGAAAAAGATGCAAGATGCAAACTCAGAATTCTGAGGGGAAAATAATCAGAATTGCGAGAAGAAAACTCAATTCTGAAATTGTGAGAATCAGAATTGTGATTTTTAAACACGACACAATTGAGAAAAAACAGTCAGAAATGTGAAAATAAAAAGTCTCAATGACCTTTTTAAAATTCCTTTTAATATCTACTGTGGCAGAAACAAACTTCCATAGTTCTGGCTTTCCTGTGATACTTCAGCAGATGTTAAACATCCCACCACTTCCACTAATGTTTACCCATCTTATCCGTCCCTCCCTTTTTCTCTCCCTCACACACACACACACACATATATAAATACACACTCATCAACACTCATTTTGAACTCAATCCATGTTCTTAAGAATAGAGTGTGGATTTGGACGAATGATCCAGCTGAGCAACACCCCTGAAAGATGCCAACATTGAACTGGCACAACGACTCTCAGTTAAACGCAGATCATCAATAGACAACTAGTGGTCTAATTCAAGGCCCTCCTGTGAGGTCTAACCCACTTAAGGTTTATGAAATGTAAATCTATTCAGACTGACACAGTAAACTAGAATTTAAATATCTGTCAGACAGATGAAAATGTTATGTGAATTGTGCTGTAAGCTCTTCATAGTTAGGTTTCCACTGCTTTAAGAGTAACACCCCAGATACAGGAGACATCCGCCTGCCCTTGATCAACCAGAATAGTTTCTTTGTCCTCATTTTAGGTGTTGGACTTCAGGTGGCCTATTTAACAGGCTTAAGTATCTGATGTGAGCCATAATCCTACTGGTGTGGCAAGCATTAACTTTAAAAAAAAGTTACAAACCAAAAACTGCAACCAAAACCTTTTGGGAATCTATTGAAACATTGACGTGAGACACACATTGACTGAACCTGTTGCAACACACACCAGCACGTCCCCCCCTCCCTAAACCACCTATGCTGGAATGCCCGACAGAGCACATGCCAATAAACATAGCAACCAATACAGGTTTACAGGGAAAAAGCTGAAAACAACAACAACAACAACAACAAAAGGGGGAAAGAAAATGCATGAGAGGCGGCAGACTGATTTACATTACATAATCATCTATGACCACTTAGCAAAATTGCTTTTTGAACAAACACGTTTTAATGTTAAAATGCATTTTTTGTATTGTTTTATGTGAAAACTCATAAATAAAACTAATTAATATAGGTTACCAGACATTTAAACAAAATAATCTGTATATTGCATCAGTCATAAAAAAAGAATACAGTCAATCTCTCAGATGGAACGATGGAACGATGAAACAATGGAACGATGGAACGATAGAATGATATACAGAGAGGCAGAACGATAGACTAAAAAGATACTGTAGCCTACATATTTGTGACCACTTAGATCGCAAGCGGAGCGTAAATATACTTGCAGATTAAATAAATATTGACAATTACTTTAAAAGAATTTAAATATTCTTAATACTCATTATGCTTTGATAAAACTACTAATTTTTTTCTTAGTCGAAAAGTAAAAATAAAACAAATTAAAATCGGTTCGGCATATCGGTAATCATCAGACATTTAAACAGTTTTTCGTAAAAAGTGTTCTCGATCACCAACAAGATGGATGGATGGGTGTGTGAGATAGATAGATAGATAGATAGATAGATAGATAGATAGATAGATAGATAGATAGATAGATAGATAGATAGATAGATAGAGCTAGACAGAGATAGATATAGATGTGTGTGCGAGAGAGAAAGAGAGAGAGTTCTTATCGTGACAGACAAGTAAAAAAAAACCAATGCAAATCACTTCTGTTCTCATGATGAGCTGCATTTAAATGATAATATCAACACGAACAAAAAACTTGATGTCTCATCAAGTTCATTAATGATGAAAAATCTAACCATAAACCCACTAAAGACAATTATCTCATGCACTACAATGAACAACGACGATAACTCGTAAAGCACGCACTTTCGTTACACGTATTAGCCTATTAGATCACCACCTGTGATCGATAAGTTGCTCCAACAGTTGGATGAACGCACTGTACCTTATAGACATTCTCCGTGATGCGGTGAACCTCGTCGGTGCGAGACATGGTGAAATCTTCAGTTAAAACCATAAACGGTGTTTGGCAGAACGTGGTGTGTTATCCGAACAAGGTGTCTGTGCGATGAGGGTCAGCTGCGGATCTGCGCTCCGATCCACGGGAGTCTGTTCTCAGCTCAACACTACCGAGCGCAGAACCAGAGAAGAGGAGGAGCTTACAAAAGTAGCACCGCCCCCGCGCTGCAAAAACGCGAGAAGGGGGCGTGGCCACGCCTCACCTGCACCCGCCCCCTCCCCGGATGTAATTTCTCTAGAACCCCCTGGATATTGATCTTCATTGTTTCACATTTCATTTATTTAGTTTTTTGTCTGGTTTGGCTATGAACATTTTGAGAGAGTTTAGAAAACAGCTTGTTTTAATCTTCTATTATATCAGAGGAAATTCTTTTCACACAGGGTACGAAAAATGTGTAAAGTTGTAAAGAAATCTCCATCTGTTCTCCGACCGTTTTACTAGTGAATGACTTTTCCACTCATTTGTGGAAAATCTCCCTCATATTTTCTCTGTGATCTTTATAATTACTGCATTATACATAAAATAACATTCATATATGTATATAAATACTTCCATACATGAACAGTAGGTTTACATTAAACACAAACTGAGCCATCGGAAGAGGATTGGCAGATTGCATGTGTCAGCACAGATTTATTTCCTCTCAATTAGTGATATTAAGCGCCCCCTGGTGGTCATGAGATGCAAACACACCTCCCAAGTGGCACAACCACAAAATCGATGTAGTTTACATTGTAGAATACACAGACTTGAACCCAAACTCTTAAAGAGTTTGCATACATGAACAAGCTTGAAAAACACACATCTGTAAATGTGCTATTATGTAAAAGTATTGAAATTTGCTACTTCATTTATTTTTGCAAAATTTATTAAATAGGAACTACCATATCCAATAAACATACTAAAACTAACAACATTAAAATTTTAATAGAAGAACATATTAAGTCTGGAAATCCAAAAATGTAATATTCCCTGAAATTTCCAAGCTTCTGATGCGTGCCTATTAAATATCCCACGAAAGCCTTCCTTTCTGTCAATTATGTTCCCCCAGCTCTTCCTTTCATTAAAAACAGAGGGATGCGCCAGGTTGTGCGATCAAACATTACGCTGCCAGCATCTCTCGCTCTGGCTTGATTTGCGCCTGTTTTCTCTCTGCAAAGACACAGAACACAAGGAGAGTGACAGAAAGCAATCAAAAGCCAAATAAAAGAGCCATGCCATTCTCTCACACAGTGCTGTGTTGGACAGTACTAAAACAACACCTGTCTTCCCCGCAGACGCCGCTGGCAATGGATCTGTGGGTAATTCTGGAAGGGTTATATCTTCTCCCTGCCCAAGACGGAGAGAGAGAAGTATTGGATCGGACAAAGGCTGCGCAGAACCAGCGAGCGATGATAAAGATGGATGACAGGTTAAGGTGATCCATACCTGAGTGATGGCCTCCAGCTCAGCTAACACAGCGTCCTCATCCTCCAGTGTCAACGAACCCGCCAGCAGTTCATCAATTTGCTGCAAGAGAAGAAGTTCCAAGAAGCAGTGAGACATTTGAAGCAGTGTAGCCAGGGCTATAAAAGCAGGAAAACTGAGGAGAAGCTTGAACATTTTAGTCTGTATAGTGAAGATGAATTACATTTGGACATTTAAAGGGACAGTTCAGTCAAAAAAGGGAGATTCTACCACTATTTACTCTTCCTCATGCCACGATTATGACTTTCTTTCTTCAGATAAACAAAACGCGTATTATTTTTAGGAAAAAACACATGATCCTAATATGATGATTTGTTGCTCAAGAAACATTTCTGATTATTATCAATAATAAGAACAGTTCTGCTTCATTTTTTTTTTTTTTGTGGAAACTGTGATATTTTTTAACTTAAAAAAAAACAGGATTTATTTGAAATAGCCCCCTTTTTTTAACAAATTCACTCAACTGTCACTTTTGATGAATTGAACGCATCTTTCCTTATCATTAAATAAAAAATAATTACTGAACCCAAACTTTAGAACGTCAGCTCCCCCCGAATTCACACAGGTGTAGTTTATTATATTAACTATAAGCATAGACACTAACATTCGACAGCCACAAAGTGTCACAGTTATATTGTTTCATTTTTAGAGAAATGAGCAAACATCATTTTGCACACAAGTGTTCTTGTGCAATCTTCCTTTAATATAAATGCAATGACTGTCATACATTTGGAAGTGTTTTAAGTCTATTGAGCGTCGCTCTGAATGTGACAGTTATAACCTTCTGATACTCAATGGCCTCTTGCGTCTCCTCCAGTATTCTCTCCACCTCCTCAATTGACATGACCTGACGAGAAAAAAAGATGAAAAATATGGCTTTAGTCAAATGCTCATAATAGACCAGTAAATAACTCTTTATATATTCATAACATTATTGACCTTACGCTAACCTCCACCCCCATTTGGATAGTGTTGCTCACTGAGACAAGCATTACGAAACGCCCCACAAAAGTGAATCAGTGAACAGAGCAATTTTCAGTAAAATGTGCTCATAAAGCAGTGAAATTGGAAAAGATGTTATTCTTATATAAGCTGGAATTATGTGACCAGAGTTGTTTCTAATGTTCCTATAATACATGATACTGTGAACTTGCTCTCAGCTCTACTTGTAACTTGAAACAATATAAAAAGTCCCACTCAAAAGTTCGGGGTCAGTTTGTTTTTAAACTGACTTTAATTTGGCAAAGATGAATTAAAGTGCCCCTATTATGCTTTTTCAGATATTATCTTTCATGTGGTGTGTAATATATGGATAAGTGAAGTTATTGTCTCCCAAAAGAACCGATTCTGAACTGCCTGAAACATGTTGTCAGTAATTCCAGCCTTACTTCCAGCTCAAACCTGCGTTTGTAACACATTTGCTTCATTGGTTGCCAGGCAAACATCATCCACTTTGACCCTCAAACACTGTAGTTGAAGCTGACGCCTGGAAGAAATTGGTTTCGTGTTGTTGACATGTCGAGAAGACTGTGTTTTCTTCCAAAGCAAATCCACTTTGTTGCACTTCTAAAGAATGAGGACTCGAACTGATATGTTGATACTACTGTTCATATCGCTGTGGAAGATTCTGAGCGGAAATTCAGCTGCTATTTTCAACTAAAAACGTTGAATTTATACAACAACTGTGTTTTGGGGTCCTGAAAATGCAAGTTTTTGAAAATGGTTTCAAAGAACAAGTTTTTGAAAATGAAACCCGCTCAAAGTAAAACAAAAAACGGCGACATCATACATATGCGTATTACGTGTTCAGTTTAGAGTGGCCAAATGCTTTATTGAATTGTTTCAGACACTGAGAAAAGAGTTGATAATGCAATGTATATTATGAGTAGGGCAGCACGATTTAACGTGTTTAAATCGCACGAGTTTGGCTGAAATTATTTAATGCGCAGCTTGTCAGAGCTGTACGGCTCTGTGAGCAGTAGTAAATGCTTCTGAAAGCCAGGGGGCGCTCTTGCGCAGAAACTCAAAATATGCCCTGCAGCAGACGAAAATAACACGTCATATTGCTGAAGCTGAATAAACAGAAGAGTGAAACGCTTTGATTGGTTAAACATGAATAATAAACAAACGACTGCCTTATTCTGGCTAAGAAATCATGACAGAACAATGCTCAACTTTGTTATGTTACTGTTGTAATGAAGTAAAAACATGTTATTAAATGTTGTCTTTTGTTGCACAAGATGTTAATAAATGCATCTCATGTCTGGAAAGATGTTTCAAGAACATTGTAAGCGACTCAAACTCGCAGGGCTTTCAGATGGATCAGCATTTGGAGCCGTACTTCACTGACAAGCTGCGCATAAAAAATAATCGCAGATTTTGCGACTAAGAATTGCGTTTAAGCAATAATCGCCTTCAAGTTCAATGTTATTTTTCCTATCGTGTGAATAAATTGTGCAGCCCTAATCATGATTTGGTGAGCGTACTTCTTTCAAAAATATTACAAATCTTACCGACCCCAAACTTTTGAACCATTATTATACACAATATTCACTTACATTGTAGCAAATATATTGCGGCAGATGTTTTTACTTATGTTCTACATGTTTATTTGGGAATTAAACACACAGATCCTCCAAAGACTTACATTTGAAAACAGCAAAAGTTTATCAGATAATATAATGGGCGACAACAGTTGCGAAGGTAGTTACACTACATGTGGGGTTTAGCAAAAGGGCAATTTTTCCTGTTGTTGATTTCGAGGGGCTCTGGAGATTCAGAGGTCTTAATGGTATAGCCCAGGACAAAACAAAGACAGGTCAGCTCTGCTGTAATCTAAGAGTGTTACGTTTAAGCCTTTAATCCCAGAACAATGTGCAACAGTTCCAAAAACATGCTGCTGCGAACTACATCGCCCACTGCACCAAAACAGACCGATCTTAATTCCTAATAACAGCATGAAACATGAAAGATAAATGATTTCTAAGCTGCTGCAGGTGTGTTCACTTGTTACAATACAGCAAATCTGTGAGTTAAAGTCACCATGAAATCAAAACATTATTATAAATGATTTATCCATACCCATCTTTTTTTAATCCACGCGACCTTGTAGTCTTTAATCAAAATAACTTCCCCTTCCTCTTCTCTGATGATGTTTTTACTGCGTGGGGGCGGGGCAACCTGTCACTCACATGAGATCCACCAATGGCAAACCACTTTTATGGACAAAATCAAGTCCCGCCCTACATTTGTTCTTGTTCGAGAAGCAGTTTCACCTAATTAGACTAATTTCGGTCTATATAAAGACTTACCTCATGCATTTGCTTGAGACAATCATTTCCAGCTTTTAAACCCTCGATGATCTTAACTTCAATCTGAGCAAATTCAATATCTTGAATCTGAATGAAGCATATTTGAAAAGTCATTCACATTTCTTTTAAAATATTCTTATATGTCTCAATGATAATGATCATTTTTAATACTTTAAATATGAATAATATCATCTAAACCCACCATGCGCTCCAGGTTGGCTATCTGGATCTCGGTCTTGTCCAGCAGGCCATCTTGGTAGCGTTTCTTTTTGAGCAGCAGAAGAGCTCGTCTGCGATGAATCACACGTGTTAATGAATCTGTTAAACCAAAATCACTTTTGCCATGTGCAATGCAGATGGCACCACGTCAGCACAAAAAAGGCACTGTGCAATGCATGATGGGTGACTGTGGGTGATCGGCTATCATGAATGTTAGCGTTACATAATCTGAAATGTCTTACTCTTTCTTGCCATCCTTCAGGAGCAGTTTGGCCAGACGTCTCTCTTTCGCCAGCTGTAATGTGATTTTCTTCTGGTATTGTTTCAGTTTATCTCTCTGCTGTTTCAGTTGCTGTGATCCAGTGACAGGATGTAATGTACAAATATGACAATCCACTTACAGAAACACTTCTTATTCATAAAGGTGTCAGTTTCTTCACTAAAACAGACATGGATCTGTGTGCAGCTGAAACACTGTTGTGATAAATAAGACAGCAGAAACTGTACAACACAATATTCTAATGCCCTCCATATAGACTCAGATATTTCAAGTATTTTTTCTGTAATTTTGACAATACTGCTTGTTTTCAACCGATAATAAATAAACAATAATTATTAAAGCGGGGAAAAATATTTTATAAAAAGCTATTTTATTCATTTAAATACTTTTAGTTCAGCTTATATTGTAGTTTATATTAGTGCTGGGCGGTTTGAACAAAAATCCATATCACAATTCTCTTTTTTATTTTTTTAATGTTCTGGCTGTTTGAAGGTATATCACCTTTTTTTTTTTCACTGGACCTTTATTTTGGCATATTTTACTGTCAGGAGTACAGGAAGTATATATTCTATAAACATTGTAAGGGCAAATAAAAATGTATTTAAATAATCTAATCAAATCAGTTCACATAGCTAACAATTTGTATCAATTAAATTAATAATAATAAAAATAAGTAGGCTACATTTTTACTGTTCAATTTCTGTCATTTCAGTGAAGATCTTTGTGTTTGTGTCTTTTAATAAGTGGTGTTATTTTTATTTTTATTATTATCATTATCTTTATTAATCGAAGTACGCTCTATTGTACAATAGTAATATTTCAAGTTATACCCAACTTTTATTTTGACTGGGTGGTGAAGATCTTCCCTTGACTTCCTGTGTATATGATACGACAAATGTCGATACTTTTATCAGTTAAACGGTGAAATGTTCATGCTAAGAGCAGCTCTGCAGATGAAGTTCAGCAGACACTGAAATCATCGCGAGTTTCAGTATGTGTAGTACGTTAGTTGATGAAAAAGCTGCGCGCATTCATACAGACTTAAGATTTCAATAGTAGTCTTTTTTTTTAGCTTTAATATTCACAGACACTCATCCGTATCGATATCCGGTTCATTGTACAGCCCTACTTTTGATTTATTCATACAAAAATTGGCAAATTCTGTGACGTTCTGCTTTATACAGTAAATTCTTGTGACTGGAATCCGTGATTTCGTCTGCGTTTTCTGCCTCGCAGAAATCATATGGCTCTACATGGTATTTGCAGTATTAAAGAGAGTTAGTTTTGTGAGTTATTCATTGTTGTTTCCATTAGTGTAAGAAGGGTATGAAGTTAATAAAAGTACACTCTCTGTTCACTCTACTTATCAGTCTCAAAGTTGAAACCGGTTTACCACATGAACCGGTATACCGCCCAGCACTAGTTTATATTGTTATTTATATTTTATTATAGAATCGAATACATTCTATAGTAAATCTAAATTATATATTATTCTATTAAATGTTTTGTTTCCCCCCCAACTATATTGATTCGTATGCTATAGTAGATGTGGCCAGGGTTGGGGAGTAACGAAATACAAGTAACTTAGTAACGTATTTAAAATACAAAATTTGAGTAACTGTATTTCATTACAGTTACATTTTAAATGGCTGGTAATCAGATTACAGTTACATCTGAAAAGTATTTTAGATTACAAAGTGATTACTTCGAATTTTAATGTCATTTAAACAGCAATTGGTGATTCTCTGACTCTGACAGTCTGAAAAAGCGGAGATAAGTTTCATGTTTTTCACTGTTTTCATGTTTTGTGATAGTTGTTTGTGAGTCATTTTATAATTGTAAAATTGTCACTGCATCTTTTTCTCACAATTTGTTTTTCCCCCTCACAATTGTGAGTTTGCATTTCACAATTCTGACTTCTTTTTCTCACAATTGCGAGATTTAAACTCACAATTGCAAGTTACAAAGTCAGAATTGGGAGGTAAAAACTTGCAATACTTACTTTTTTTCTTGCAATTGTGAATTTAGTATATGAGTTAAAAGTCATAATTCTGACTATTCTCAATATTGTGAGTTTATCATAATTTTGACTTTTCTCAATATTGTGCGTTTATATCTTATAATTTTGACTTTATAACTCACAATTCCAACTTTATATCACGCAGTTCTGAGGGAAAAAGTCAGAATTGTGAGATGAAAACGTCTCGGTTACGACTGTAACCTTAGTTCCCTGAAGAGGGAACGAGACGCTGCGTCGAGAGTTTGACGCAGAGCGTTCCCATTGCGTCAAACTCTCGACGCAGCGCGAGTTCCCCTGAAAGGGAACTTGCAATTACCTTTTTTGTGTTTGTTCCACACTTATTAGTATTCCAAAGTATTCTAAACTATTTACATTAAGTTACTAAACTTGAGTAATTTACTTTTTAAAGCATGTATTTTGTAATCTGTAGTGAAATCCATTTTAAAAGTAACCTACCCAGCCCTGTTTATCAGCACAAACACAAGTAAAGCAGTGAATAATTGTTTGAGCTGATCAATGACCTGAGGTAAAAGTAACCTACCCATCCCTGTATGTGGTTCTATTCTATTCTACTCAATTCTGTTTCATTTCACTATAATACATTATGTTCTATAATTGATTTCATTCTATTCAACAAAAGTTCTATTCTAAAAGAGACTACTCGATTCAATAACAAACTGCTCTGTTCTATAACATTGTACAGTTTGATTCTATTCTATCCTCTACTCTCTTACATTCTTCAATTCTATATACAACAGACTGCTTTCTGTTTTACTCTATTCTATACTCTCTTTTCTGTTCTGTGATCTGTGATGCAGATCCATTCTACTCTATTCTACAGAACCTGTTCTGTCGTATTTATAATGTCCAGCAGTATTCTACACTATTTAATTCTAATAGCTACATTGTGTTCTATAATGGACACTGGTCTTCCATTCCATTCATAAAAGATCTTCTATTCTCTATCAAACTGTGCTCGGTTGTACTTTTGTGTTATAATAAACTGTTCTATAATATACACTTTCTATTCAATCACAGATGCGGATCTGTTCTGTTGTATTCTATAATACTCTGGTTTCTACAGACTATCTATTCTGAGTTCTGTAAAGTAGGACAGCTGATCTAATCCTTTCATTGGCAGTTCAGTATGGCTGTACTCATTTCAGACGCTACAGTGTGTTGTCTCTGTATTTATGACACAAACCAACACAATTGGTTTGATTGATTGATCTTACCAATATCGCCCTGTCCTGTTCGGTCACTCGACTCTGTCTGCCGAAAACATTTCCCATCGCGAATAAACCACATCCCCGCCTCTCTTACATATCTCTCACATATCATCTGAAACGCTAGGTATTCTTTACTTCAAATGGAAAAGATGTGTCAAATGTATATCGACGGACGGCGGGTTTTTTTTCATTCAGCTGGCTCGCTAAGCTCATGATGTGTTTTTAGAAGCGGCAGCGCCCCCTAGCGCATATGATCTGACTATTTGGCGCCCCCTGTCTTTGGCTTTGTACAGGTGTTCATTCATTATAGGCTACAGGAAATCTAAATTCAGATTGTACTGAGATTTGTTTACTCTCCAACAGTAACTGTGAATCCTGTCCAGTCTCACATGTACTGTTCTTATTTGTAAATGTTTATATTCCGTTCAGACTTGGGCATCATCGTCTTCATAGCCATGGTTTTACATCTGAAAATACGGACTGTTATATACATTTTTACATTCTTGTTTGTGCACAATGACTTTATATTTTGATAGCACTGATATGTTCGTTGATGTAAATGCGTACTTTTGAGAGCTGAACTATGATTTTGAGCAAGTTACAGGCTTATGCAGGTAAAGCATTGTGTGCTGCCGTTTGTATGAATTGTTTTGAGAAATGCACTTAATGGTTTGCAAATCTTAAGGATGATTCAAGAAATGTACCAAAGCGACTGAGAAAAACTAAAACCTATGTTGATTGAAAGCATTCAAATTGATCTCATGGCATTCAACATCAATTAAAATATTGGCAATTAAAAAAATAGTCAGAGAATAATTTTACCTTTCAGATCTATCTATCTATCTATCTATCTATATAACATATTATATATATATATATATATATATATATATATATACATACACACATGTATATATGTATGCGTGTATATATACACATACACACATATATATATGCGTGTATAATATAAACATATATATATATATAAACATATATATGTATATAATACATATGTGTGTGTACTTGATTTTTTTCATACCTACAAAAAATGATTTGACAATTTTTCCTTCATACAACCATATTTTCACACAGAGAGAACTACAGTTACAAATGTATGTTACAGCATGTATTAACAATAAAGCATAACTCAAAAAAATTATTTATTGAATTAAATGTCACAAAAAAAGCATTACATGAACAATAAAAAACAGCACTTTTCAAATGTAGACAAATAAAGACAATATCGTTGTATTATTCAACATTTATTAGCTAATCTAAATTTATCATTGTTTTTACTCATTGGGATCATAAATCGCTGTCTGTCTAAACAGCTGTACAGTGAGCTTAAAAAAAAATCTTAATAAAGACATTTCTTTAGATTGGCCATATCTATACAATACATCAGTAGAAACAAAAAATGCTTAACCTAGAAAAATAGGCTTCGCCAGCTTTGATCTAGTTTACGTACACAAACATACAGACAAAGATACTTTAAGAAGCTTGAACCAAACAAACAACTAGTCTGTCAGCGATTTCCATATCCAAATTGTTCATCCCCATATCTACTGTTGCAGAAAATGATTCATATTTATCTTTCTGTGATGTGAGCCTCATGCATTTTGTCTGGACCAATTTGACTACAAGAAAACAGACATTTATGAGGCGAAATCACATCCCAGCAGAGAATTTCATAGAATTAAACAGAGGCACCAAACAAAACACCTTGTTCCTCATGCAAAATATATTCATTAGAAGACCCATTTAGTCTGTCAGATCTCAGAAGGCCATCCAATTGGTCATTTCTCTCAGGCTACATCATTAACCTGTACAAAAGTCAGAGAAATATTAATTTAAGGTTCATTATGGAGCTCAAGGCCTTTGTGTGGTAAAATGAGATTTTTTTTCTTTTCATTTCTTTTTCATTTTCTTTAGCCATTAATTGGTATTTGCATAACCTAAGCTTAGATCTTTTTCTGATCCAGTCCACAAAAAACAATTGATCTGACGAGCCCCTGAGGAGAATAAGCGAATATTTACACGTGATCAGAGCTCACCCATAAACCTCTGAGGTATCCCTTGCCTTTCTAGATGAGAAGTTTATTTTAACGGTCTGGATGGTATGCGGTCTTTGAGAACTCCCTTTAATTAGCATTAAATATATTTACGCTTTACCATCCACATGCGTCCTTTGAGATGATTCAAAGACGATGAGTGATATTAATCTTCATCTCACGCCGCCAGACTCCTTTAGGATGAGGACTCAGAAAACTTACACCTGAAAGTCTGTCCCAAAGTGTCTGATTTGGGCATCAGTCATGGACAGGTAGGTGGTCCTCATGCTGGGTGAATACTGCAGTTGATAAAGAAACAGCGAGAGAAATAGACATGTTAATGGAATCCGACACTGAATAATGGTATGTGTGAAAACCACACACAAAAGACCCTCAAGCCTTGTTCACACATGCATACAGTGATCTGCAGTGAGAATAAAACACTCATTTTCACTGAGTCCATGCATTGAAGCAAAATTAGCTAAAGCAACCTTTTGTGATGTGGGCGGATACCATGTCAGTATGCAAATGAGCAGTGATTCTGTGACTACCAATAGAATTGAAGACTGTAGCTGTGTTCAAAATTACCCCCTATATTCACTATTCCCTACATTAGTAATATATTAGTTCAAAAAACGAGTGGGTGGCATTACTCTATACCCACATTGGACCAGCGGTTTGGGAAATGGATGGATGATTCAGCTGCAGGCACCATCTTCTGGCAAGAAGTGGGAATTTATTCAGCACAACCCTCTCAGTTCATTATGGGTATTCCCTAGCCATTGAGTGCACATCAGTTGTTATTGCAGTGCATTATGGGATTGAATGAGTGTACTTGATAATGCCCACTATGGTTTCTGGCACCACTAAAAATGGCTGTGCCCTATTTTAGGGTATAGGGGTTGATTTCAGACACAGCCTTCAGCTTAGTCACATTTCAAAGGCTGATTCCTTTTCTTCGGAGTTCACATTTGAAGGTTGCATACATCATCGAAGCAGTTTCGTTTAAGAAAAGTAACCGTCCAAAGTAAGAACGAAATTAGAGTATTTTACTCCTTACAGGAACAACAGTACATTTTATTACGGTTACTTTAATAAGACATCCTTGATGATGAATGCAGCCTTCAAATGCGACCTCAGGAGGACGGAGCCTCCGAAATGAGATGCAGCTCATGACTGATCTGTTTCCCGCCAGATACTGTAGATGATGGTGTGTTCAAGTCGTTTTGGAAATATTGTATTTAGATTGAAAGTCAAGTACATTCTACAATTATCATTTGATCTTATTTCTTTTGTTTTGTAGGCACAATATGCAATTTTTCGCTAGAGGTCGCTTATTCAAAACGTAGGCGTAGTTTGATGACGCCTTGATTTCGGCGAATCATGTGAGGTGTTGTCTTCACGTCTACAGCTGGTGGAAAAGAACCCAATGGGACTTGTCATTCACAGTACTACATTATTAACATTGCTGTAGTATGAAGCAGGCTGTGGCTGAAAGCCGTTGGAGTGGAACGAGGCCGCTGGAGCGATTGATAATGAGAGATGAGTGCCACACATGGCTAGAGAACAGTGGGCGCTTTTATTATACCACAGATGATCACTTCCGCTTCTTCCGGTCATGAGTATGTGGAGTAACGCAGCGCAGTTTATCATATTAGATACATCTGTGTGTTGAAAGTTGTAATAACGCAATGCGAGTTCACTCAGCGGCCACTATGAGACACTATGAGGCATAGTAAAACATGGTACACACTGTAAATGAAGAAAACGAGATTTATACAATAAGACTTACAGTATTGAGCTATATAACACGATTAGTTTTCTGTCGATGAACCTATCCAAACAGTTGCCCACCCGTCAAATAAAACACATAATATATTAAAGTACCTTATGTGTTTCAATGACTTCTATCGAATAAAACTAGAAACGCGGGTGTGATGTCATGGATGGGCGACGCATGGACACATTCCGTGTCCTGGATAAAATTTCTTATTTCTCCTGATATAAACATTCTTGGAAACTTTTGGAAATAGTTGACATCCTTGATGATATGTATATATGTATATATATATATATATATAAAACGCTATTCTAGTGGTTTTTGGATATTTTACTCCTAAAATCTTCCATATTGTACCTTTAATAAAAAAGCTTCGATCAAGTGACATGAACACACCTGATGTCATAATCACGACACCCAAATCTGTAAATACAAACTTCCCAGGAGGACTTGAATGACTGTGGATGTCTGCAAGATGGAGAAGTTGCTAGGAGCAATTGCTCGGCTCTATATGATTGGTTTCTATTTTTCCATTTCAATTTTGTATTGGGCAATAATACAAAAGTAATTCTTGAAAACCTCCATAAATAAAGTCACTGTATGTGTGAATAGGCCTTCAGGTGATATAAAATACTAGTGCAGGAAAGGAGCTGAGTGGGAAACATAGAGGGCAAAAATGGCAAAAGACAACAGCAGCAAAAATTGCTCAGGGCTCTTAAGTTTCAAATGGAGGTAGAGAATGTTTATGAATTGGGTGAAGGTAATCCTTAGGTGAAGGAAATGAGGACAAAGAGGATGAAGGCATGTTGAAGGAAGGCAGAAGCGTAGTAGGGGGGTAGGGGGCTCACTTACTGTTTCTAAATGTCTGGGGATACAACTTCAAATGTGATAAAAGACAGGAAAGAGACTCAATTAGCTGTAAAATATCTTTGTATGAATACAGCGTCTTGACAGTTAAAAATGAAGTCGGGAATCGGTTCATTAGACAGAAGACTGTCCCGTGATGAGTTTTATGCCTTCTGCAATGCATCAGCCAACACGACTCAGAAGATGATCTTCTCAATTACGCCCGTTCACTTACAATTCATCTTAGACTGCACGAATCTGCACGTGCCGGATGGAAATTCTGGCTCAAATTAAATCAAAGCAGGAGTGTTTTTAATTCATTTGTTTATGAATAATTTAGTTTTAACAACTAAAAGTAATTTCTCCTTATTCCCTTTTTATCTGCATGGATATGCGACTAAAAAAAGGAAACATTAGGGGGCAGTAATGCTCCATATCTGCTTTCAGCTTCATTTGTCATGCTCTTGAGCATCACAATCACACAAAGCAACCTTCAACAGAAGCTACATGAGGACCAGATCCTTTACGATTTCATTCGCACCAAAACATTTGCTATAATTAAGAACTATTTTAAATATACACTACCATTCAAACGTTTAGGGTCAGAGTACGATTTTTTATATATATATATATATATATATATATATATATATATATATATATATATATATATATATATGAACACGACTGATAATTTCACTATAGAAGACACTTAATTGTCGTCTTGTTGTTTTATGGCGGAATTTGAAGCTGTTTAAATACGGATATATTTATGTTTTTATGGATTATTTCTTTAATGGATCCTTGCTGAATAAAAGTATTAAAGTATTATCATACTAACCCCACACTCAACAGGAGCATATAATGAAAAAGGAAGAAAAAAAACAAATAAATATATTTCCATGATCTGCAGAAAAAAGTAAGTCATCCTGATTTGGAATAATGACAACATCAACCACTACCTCAAGAAACACATCATGATGTATCGCAAAATTAAAAACGTTGCTTTATTTTTGTCCTCTAGGACATGTGATAGAATTACCAGTTTGAGTTTACACTCATTTAAATGATCTACTTGTGTAACTTGATAGAATATAATATAGAAACATTAGTATCACAACAAAAATACAATAGTAATATATCGATATATTGTTGCAGAGCCCTATTGTAGAATGGCATGATGGTTAATGGTATATGATCATTTTATTTTCTACCAAAAACATCCTTTAAAAGATCAATATTAGTGAAATCCTTTGAACATAAATTTTGTCAGGATTAAATGGAAGATTAAAAATCAAAGTACCGATGGCGGTGGTGAACCACTCCCAATCAAAGGGACGTTTTCATAGCGAGGATTTCTTTCAAACAGCATGGACTGGTTCCTGCAGGAGAAGATAATAGATATGTGGGTCAGCATGAGAGAAAACAACAGTGCTCTCTCTCTCTCTCTCTCTCTCACACACACACACACACACACACACTCACATGTACTCTGGAGTGCTGGATGTGGCCTGCAGCGGAGGCTGAAGGCTCGTCTGGCTGCCCATGCTGCTGCTGTAGCTGCAGAAACTGTGAACTTGAGCTCGGCTTGGGTTATACGCAGTGATGCGTCTCGATGGGTTAAAGGGGTCCTCCTCATCGATATCATCATAATCCCTGTCCCTGAGGACAACCAGCCACAAGTCAGCTACATCGATCGATGCCATGCACCGCAATGACACAACAGGGATGGTACCTGATGGCGATGAGGGTCCAGGCACGTGGGACGGCACACAGCAGGGCACAGAAGGCACTGGCTGCCAGCAGAGAGAACAGGCACAGATACAGGAGCCCCTCCACACCATCATAGCAAATGCCCAGCAGAGCCTCCAGATAGTCCTGCACAACCATAACACTGTTAAATCAACACGAGACTATTCATTTGATTTTAAAGGGGATTTATATGCCCTTATATGGGTGTGAGCAAAAACAGTGTTTGTTTGTCTCTTTAAATGCAAATGAGCTGCTGCTCCTGCCCCCTTTCCAGAAGAGGCCTCATGTTCTCGGGGGCATGGTTTATGTAAGTTTTAGGGTTAGTGATGTCACATTTGTTGTAGTCCTTAAAAAGCAATTCCTGAAATAAAATATCTCCCTTTGCTTTGAAATTTGAGCGTCGTAACTTTGCAGATTTTGTTTATGCTTTAACATCAACATTACACGTGAACTAAAGTTAAAAAAGTGAAATCATAATCTAGGACCCCTTTAAGGCAAGTCACCACAGGTAAACAGGGTACAAAAAGTTAACAAACAGACATCACCGTAGTTAATTGACGATGTTAAAAATTGCATTTTTAAAATATTGTTTAAACATGCAAATCAAGCATCATCTACTTAAATATCCACTAATTTGCAAACATTTCCAGAACAGAAATCTGCACACTGGATAAAGCTAGGTTTCATTTTGTTGATAAATCAGAGTCAGCGTGGATAATGAACATCTCTTTTTATTACTCCATAAATAAATGCTGTCAACAGCAAGAAAAGAAAAATACACTCTCACTATGTTTTTAGGAATACAATCAGGCAAATGATATGCAAACAACCCCTTTTAAACACATTCAGAATACAGATAGGAATAATATTCAGTGTATGCAAGTGATACTAAAGTGCAGATTTCTGTTTGAGAAGACAGCCTTTAAAAATACTGTATGTATTGTAACTGAAATCTACAGATATAGATACAGTTTAGTAAAATAAACACTTAAAATTATGCATGTTTTTCTTTCCACTAGCCTGAAACAACATGTTTTGAAAACCAGTGCATGAAAAAAAACAAACAAAAGAAACAAAACAAAACAACGGGTTTGTGCCTGTAGTGTCTGGCCGTACGTTTGACTTTTATTATTATTTCTTAGGGAAAAAATACAAAACTGCTTCATTGCTTATTAATATTTGAAAATCTTTTGTCTGACAAACATAAAAAATAGACACTTATGCCTAGGTCATCATAAATTTATAAATATGTCTGACAATTTGATCTTTTTATGAAAAGGTAAGTTTAGTTCAGGTTATATAGTGTCATGTGGTGCGACTCCCCCCAAAATTAAAAAAAAAAAAAAGATTTTTCCTTTATCTGAGATTTTTGTTTGTCATAGTGGGCTTTTTTTTTTTTTTTTAAACTGGTGATGAGTAAAAGTCTGGCTATTCCAGACAAACAAACTGTTCAAATAATATTAAGCACGAGGATGACTCACTTTATGAAGACTCCGGCAGTCCAGCAAGGCGGTGAGCTGGTGCAAATTGAACTCTGAGGAGTTCAAGAGACGCTGAATTCCAAGAAGATCTTTCTGAAATTATTCATACTGGGGAATTAATCATGTTTGGATGCACAGAATGTGCTGCAGAACTCTTTATTTCATCTATATTTGACAGCACTCTCACCTCTGCGGTGGGAAATACGGGGAGAGAGAGCTGCAGCAAACCTTGCACCTGTATCTGCATGGTGGTCAGAGACCTCTGGAAGATGGTCAGAGACTGCAGTAAAGAAACAACAGCAAATCACACAAACATGTGAGCTAAAACAGTCGAACCCCTGACCTATGCCGTAGTTTATCGCTTCTGTTGATGCAATGACTAGTAAAAGGCCACAAATCCCAGCTGAGGATATGTATTTACATCTGGATTAACAGTTATTAAGGGTTTAAATGTGGTTAATGGTTCCATCTGTCTTATATCTGCTTTATGACTTCCCCCCCAGAACGTTTACAGTAATAGATGATCATCCAAAACAGCAGCTTAACCAGCACAGAATAATGTCTAAATCAGTGGAAAAGCTTTCACAGGATTCCCACAGGCAACGTGAGAAAGCCAGACAAATCTAATTATCCCAAAACTACAGACAAAAGAGACCCTCTTTGATCAAAGTTTATTTTCATATCGCCTATTCATAATTTAATTAGCCACGCAGATTTTTTTACAGAAACATTATAATGGCTTTAACATGGGTATTTGCCTCAATGAGAGGTCAAATGAATCTGTAAGCTCCGCTAATTGCTCGTGTCAGGAGTTCAGGGAGGAATTGAACATTGACGTGCCGGGGAATTGCTTACCTGCTGGAACGGATTGGGAAGACTCTGGCTGCAGTACAGGTAATAATGCACAATATCTGCAAGAAGCACACAAACAAAGTGAACATTCATAGGCCGGTTCATAGTCATCTTCTTAGGAAAGCAGTGTAAAAAGTTCATTAAAAATAATATGATAAGATACTTGCGGAATAACGCCGTAATAAATCACAAGTGTTTGCATAGTTTTTGTTACAAATGGTGCAAGAGATCAGCACTCCATGTCTCATTTTTTTAAAGAACTGTGTATTTTAAATATTTAAGAGCCTGTCTAAAGATTGAGTGGTATATGTAGAATTCATTTTCACTCTGTATTCAATAATCTTTAATGCGCTCACTCATAAAATGGACTGCATTTATATAGCGCTTTCACAGACCTATGGCCACCAAAGCGCTTTACAATTTTTGCCTCACATTCACCCATTCACTCTCTCATTCATACACAGACGGCGACGTCAGCCATACAAGGCGCCATCCAGCTCGTCGGGAGAAGCTGGGGTTGGATGTCTTGCTCATGGACAGCTCGACACTTGGTCAGGTGGAAACGGGGATTGAACCACCAACCTTCCGGTTAGTAGACAACCTACATGAACCACTGAACCACTGCCGCCCCTAATTAGGTGCTAATTATGCCTAAAAATTATGTCGCAATTATAAGGTCCCAATCTGACCCTTGACTCGAATATGGAGTCACTTCATGGATTAAATGTAGCCAGTTTTGGGTGTAATTCATAACTAAGTAATTTAATTACTTTTGCTTGAAAAGTAAAGGTATTACTTTTTATATATATTTTATTAGTTCCTTCTGATGTAATTGCATTAAATACCGTATAGACTATAGAACAAGTCTATATAAAACAATAGTGGATTTAACATTAAATTTAAACGTATCATGTTAAAATCTATGTTTTAAATGTAACCTTCACCCCTTAAACACTTTGGTCAGCCCAATAATAATTCATGCAATTTTATATTATTTATTCGAAAGAATTAAAAGAGCAGTCTATCCTTGTATTGTTCAACTGGTCGAGGTTGATATGGGATTTAGAAAGCAATATGTAATGAAATACTTTTTAGAGAGAGTAATTAGTACAGTAACTTACTTGACTGTAAGTAGCTAGTGTTATGATGTAATACTTAATATTTGAAACAACATGATATATTCATTAAATATCTTACCTTTGGGTATTAAGAAATTTGGAAGCTTATGCCAATGTTCACAATTATTTACAAAGATTTTTAACAACATTTTATTTGGGAATTCAAATTCTTATTAATTTTGTCTTTTGAACAACCTTAAAAAAAAATAATTGTTATTGGGAAAACAAAATATTCTGTTTTGTTATTAAGTAAAAATGGCAGTAATAGAGATTTTTTTGTAAGAATGTCATGTGAATCTGGCTCCATTACTGTGCCATTAACTAAAATCCAACTGGCTAAATGGATCATTTGACAACATTAACATGACCACCCACATAATAAGAACTATTCAGTATTAAGCAACCAATCATTCAAATTACATGTTGATGTAAATTACTAAGTATGAAAATGATTGTGTAAAACTTGTTGAATGTTTTTGATGCAAGAAACCTTGACTGAGCAACAACAACAAAAAAAAAGAAAGAACATCTTCCGACTTTCAACTGCTTTTTTCCAGTAAATGTCTTAACGTGTACATTTTTGTATGAATATAAAGAAGATTCAAAAACTGAGACATAAACTGGACAAATTTCCCAAACAACGAACAGAATGGAATAATGAGCCCCTGAACAAAGAACGGGCAGTATGTGGTGTGTCCACCAGCTGCCTTAAGTCCTACAGTACATCTCATCCTCATGGACTGCACCAGATTTGCCAGTTCTTGCTGTTAGATGTTACTCCACTCTTCCACCAAGACACTTGGAAGTTCTCGTGTTCATATGGTTACACATGATTTGGCACTGCAAGGACAATCAGCTGTCCTTCCGGTCTACCCATAGCACTGTCACTGCAGTTTATTGCTCTGTTCACATCTGCAGTCCTCGTGCCTCCTGCAGCAGGACTATGCCATGTTCATGCAGATGATCAGAGACCCATCTGAGAAGCATCTTTCTTTCTGTGTTTTTCAGAGTCAGTAGAAAGGCCTCTTTGGTGTCTTAAGTTACTCTAACTTTAACCTTTAATTGTCTACCGCCTGTAAACTCTTAGTGAGTTAAGGGCTGTTCCATTGTTTATGTCTCATTATAGAAGTAAAGCTTGGACTTTACAACACCATCTGTAAAATACAGTATCCTGAAATTGGGATTTATTTCTTTATTGCTGAGTTTGTAATAATAAAATGGCATAAAAGCAGTTGAATATGCCTTTAAAATATCTGTGCTGAAAAGATTTGGTTCATGAAAAGGACAAAGACATATGAAGTGATGAAATATCACTTACCTGCACTTATGGAGTCTTTTGTTTGATTGACAATGAACTTGTCAGGAGAGACACAATAGTCACTGGTGCCCTGGGACAGATCAAATAACAAATTCGCAATTACAGTTCTGATATTGACATGACGCAAATAGTTTTGTGGATATTACAGTGTTCGAACATATTGGGTGGTGATATTTGTATCAAAAGGTGACAGGTTTTCTAAGGCCCTGATGTGTTTTGGTCGATTAGATCACAAGTAGACTAGGAAGACATGTTCCCATTAACACCTGGTGTTTTAATCCGTCCCTTTGTCCACTTTCAACCACTTCTTTCCTGATTTCACAAATCGATCTGTTGGACGAAATAAGCTCACTAAATTTACATATGAATGCAAGAGGAGACATTGGAAAGGACATCCGGAGAGCAGTTGCTTTCGTTTCTGTTTTTTTGTGCTCTTTCAACAAGACCACGCTGAACACTGTGAGTGCATGCTAGAAATAAGAAAACATTGTGAGTGGTACATTTTTCCTCTTCAAACCAAAATTAGGTCTTCAGCTGACAAATTTTAAATCTCGTCTGCCTCTGGAAGTGTTTGAAAGTGGACAAGCTCAAAACCTTTTAGTTCCCCTTTACACCTGTATTTAGCGTTGACCACTTGTGATCAGATTAAGATAAGATAAACAGTTTATTGTCCCTTAACAGGAAATTTGTTTTCACAGACTGTCATACAGTACACAGGCATGAAAACGGGTCAGGGGTGAAAAAGGTGAGAAGGATATTACTCCTCTAGGGAAGAAAAATTTAAATATTCCATATTATAAAGCATCAATGTGATGCATTTTGAGATGCTTTTTTGCCAACCTGGGGAGAGCTGGAGAAACTTAACTTCAGCCATGAGTCAAAAATTATTATGGCCTCCTTACTAAGTATTATGCACGCCATTTCATGCCAGCCCGTCACTGGGTCTAACATTTACAGTATATGAGGCACAATGTGGTAGGGGCACCACAAATGGTTTAATGCATAACCTCCACAAGAGATGGTGGACATGCTGTAACTCTTCCATCATGATTGACAGCCAATACAATGTTATGTAATTCAGATTAATACATTTTCATAATCACTAAGCCATAGCGATTTCAAATTTATTAAGATTTATTGTTCAACATTACTTGAGCATTTTATAATTTGCATGGCTTGTTGATGTCTTCCTCTTATCTGAGGAAACATAAATGACGGAGTATTTTAAGATAATCCATGCGATCCGTGTGATCATCGAATCCAGAGGATTAAGTTAACTCAAAACAATATTTCACCTTTCCACATCGAACCCAGGCCGTTTACCTTCAGGAGTCAGAAGTACCGCGATTACTGTCGCCTACTGTTCGTCAGTCAAAGGCGCGAGTGGAAGGGGGATCGAGCGGGAATCTTTATTGGTGTCGATTTTCAGTCTCTTTTTAATGATAGGCTTTACGCATCTGTCAATCATCCCTCACTGAATCGCAGTTCACTGAATCTCGCGCTCCCTTCTGGCACGCGCACCTGTTCTCAATTCACTGAATCGCACGCAGTTCACTGGATATGAACACCCCCCTTCCCCCCCAAAAAAGTTTTCTCATCGAATCTACACGATTCACGTAGGTCACCTATTTTGGTTTCAAAACGGCGAATTTCGCCGAAAGGTGAGGGATTTTCATGCCTGAGTACACGCAACTGGCAAAAACATATGTGCACAAAAACAACAACACAAAAGCACAAAATAGTGAATGTTCAGCTTTGTAGCCTGTTGAGGATTGAAATCGCAGATGGCACAAAGCTCTTTTTGAAACGAGCCCTTCTCCATGTCGGGGTCCTGTACCTGCGCCCGGAGGGAAGGAGAGTTAACAAAAACGCATCGAAATACCAAGTGTAAACAGGGTCTAAGGCCTTTGCTAGATGTCAGGACCATACAAGCTGCTCACACAGGGGCTAATCCTATTGTGAAGATCTGTGGATAGTCAAGCTTAAATTAATGGGCGTCAGCACCAAGAACATACAGAACAAACTTTTACCTGAAATTTTCTTGAGGGAAAACGTCATAAATATTGTTTCTAATTAAATCGTTTTTTAATTGCAATTTTAATCTATTGATTAATAAATTAATGCTTAATTTATGAATTGCTCAAAATCAATCAGAGTGGTACACATGGCACCAATAGGAAATCCTCTCTAAATTTAAAAAAAAAAAGGGTTGAATGCAGATGTGTGAGTCACATCCTGCAATGGATGTTTCCGCTCTCAGTAACATGAAGGAATCGATGTAGTCATGCACGGCTGGAGTAGTGCACTTTACTGCAGGGCCTGACCTTTGCTCTGATCCCTCATTGTACAGTCTTAGGTCCTGCTTCCCACAGACATCCTGACTGAAGTATCGGCTGTGACCCTAATCACTGTAATGCTCATGGTAGAGCTCAGGTCTGCCTCCTAATGTGTAGCTCCTCAAAGATTGGAGCTTAAATAAGTGATTAAGCCAATTCATTGATACGCTAACCCATATATATTATTATATATTATATATATTTCCCCTAGCGTGCATTTGTACCCAGGTGTAAATCACACCGCTATATTCCAATAGTACAACATTGGGTGTGTTCTGACATATATAAAGTAGCTGTTGTAACTATTGATCATAGTTAGAACGGCAAAATAAATAGACCCATCAACTTTTAAAAAGGAAGCAGTAAAAACTACCCATTTATGGTTGACACCAAAGGCTGTGTATCAAATCAAACTGTACAATATATTAAATTCATCGGTCTCTAGATAGAAACTAGTCAAATTAAACAGACAAACATGCCGAGTGACGTTTCCACACACTCAAAAACTATGAACCAAATCAAATCAAGATACGACCCAGAAAACATTAAAAATAGTTAAGAATTGATATGTTTATGCACTCAGTTTTCATTTCTCATGTTCAGCAGCCTAATGTAAAAATGGCAGAAGGAGTGACATGTGAATGTCTTCATGAGTAAATGATTTGGTAAGTATACAAGTTGATTCATTAAAAAGAAAAAAAGAAAAAAAGAATTACGGAGTGAAACAACTATGAGTGAGTCACAAAATCATACATACTGAGTTGTTCAAAGTCACTGATTCAGAAATGAAATGTCATTCTGTTGTACCTTCATTAGGAACACTATTCTTGGTGATACATCAAAACAGACAGTAACGGGAAACGCTGAAATTTAGTAAAATATTTAAATATTCAAATATTAACGTCTTGTTTATATAATAAGCAATATCACTCACAATCATTCTATTGGTCTGATTATCAGCACTGCTTCATTGCTCATTTGTTATTGCTTACATGACTATTTAATTTACTGAACTCACTACATACATACCATATTACATAGTGTTTTATAACCGAACAGGTTTCTTGACAAACTACATATAGCATCTGCATTTGCAAGTAATAATAAACATTTACTTTGTTTTCTGCATGTGAAGGTTATGGTACAATCATTGTTGAGGATTTGGACTTCTAATGAAAAGTGGCATGTTTGGTGTCAGGTAAGTGCGTCACAGGAAATGTAAAGTACCTAAGATCCCCCTTCATCATACTAGTGACATCATGAACAAGGCACTTATACCTAAGCATAATGCAGAGATGAAGAGAGAGGCGAGACATGAGACAAAGTAAATTGGGCTGTTTAGTGTCACAGAGAGTGTTTACCTCAGTGAAGCCAGCGGACTGTCTAATTTAAATGACCAGGGCTTTGTAATCAGCTTTGCGAACTGGCATGCACCACGAGATGCACAAATGCAGTCACTGAACCCTGATAATCTCCTAAGAGTTTCACACAGCTCACGCCCCTCTTCTCTTACTTACAAACATTCGCATAGTTTTTAGAAAAAAAATAAAAAATCCAAGATAGTGTCAGTGAATGAAGTGACTAATACTGTCACTGGACACTGATCAAAGGGAGTTTAAAGTGAGCAGTCATCTGAAAACACAGTAACTTACCACAGCTGTGGCCATACCCACTCCTAATGACGCCCAACTCATGATCAGGGTCAATCCCCCACACACCATAATGCTGAAAAAGAGAGAAAGCGAGGGAATAACAGTGAGATGTGACGTCAAAACTATAAACTGTAGTTAAGAAGGTTTGGGGTCAAAATGATTTGTGAAGGTTTTTGAAAGATGCTCACCAAGAGATCCTTTTGATTATTTTCACCAATATATATATATATATATATATATATAAATATATATTGTGATTTCTTAAATTTAAAATAATTTTCTCTTTGAATATATTTTAAATTGTAATTCATTTACAAAGCTTAATTTTAAGCATCATTACTCTAGTCTTCAGAGCCACATGATCCTTTAGAAATCACTCGAATATGTGGATTTGCAGTTCTTGTCATCAACATCAACAGTTGTGCTGCTTAGTATTATTGTGGTACTGGTGTTTCATGATTCTTTGATGAATAGAAAGTTCAAAAGACAAACATCTTCAAAGAGAAAAATGAGTACATCTTTCCTGCAGAATTCTAATATGATACTAGTAATACTACAGACCAATAACACTACTCCTATTAAAACATCATTCATTACAAAAATGTTTTGTTAATGTGTAAATGTATATCAACTAATCTTCCAGTTAGTAAGTAAATCTACTTACTCCAAGTAGCTGCTCTCATTACTTCCTTAATGAGTCTTGTGACTGATCGCTTAAAAGAACTTTCTCATTCACAATGCATGTTTTGCCATTACAATAAAAATATCTCTTGTCTATTCATTGTATTTGTAATCTTTCATGTTACAGTGTTTTATATCATTATATTCAAGTCATACTTTAAACTCACAACTGTTTTATTTAAGAATATTGCAAAAGGATCTGCAGAATGTATATCTAACAGGAAAAGTTTTAGTGATCAACTGCAGAGGAGCATAAACTCTACGATGTGCTATCATGGTAAGATTCTGGAAGTCATTTAAGAATTCAGAAATCAACCCATAAGCAAGTAACTTAGAAAGAAAGTAGTAAGAAGCAAACGAATGATGACGTAAACGGTGAGAAAGTGATCAAACACGTGAGCAATCATGTGAGTAAGCAGGAAGCCAAAAGGAGACCGAGATGAATGGAGTAAACGGCTCCCTGGTGGCCATGGAAAATGGAGGCGAGGTTTCCTCAAACAGCCATTCTTGACTGAGGATGGTCTTAAAAGCACCAATAAAGCAGATTGGAAGCACGTAATAATTAGTTAAGGGCGAGCACATGCTCACGCAGGACAGAGAGATCAATAAGCATTAGTGGGGTAAGTGGGGACGGATCTAAAGGAGCTTCCAATAAGGCAATCGGGAGGGGGGGGGGGGGGGGGGGGGACCGAGAGAGAGAGAGAGAGAGAGAGATAGACAGAGAGAGATAGATCGAGAGATAGAGAGACAAAGGAAATGCAGGATTCGCTGGCGACTGGTAACCACATCACTCAAAGCACTCAGAGTCATTCCACAGAGGTCTTTTTATATCAGAGGCTGCATTATTTTACCGTGCATCAATTAGGGATGTAAGCTTGCAGAGATAAACAACTTTGAGAGACTAAAACAAACAATTAACAACTAGGAAGTACTATAAATTTGTTGAAATACATGTAATATAACACGCGATGCATCATATACACACACATAAAAAGTATATAATAGATCCAATCTCAGTGTTGACATAAAATGGCTTTGTGTACAAACATGGGTCATACTTCCCTTCTGTGAAGGAAACACCCAAAGCCAGGTGTCTAAACCATACATACTTACACTGTGAGCAGCCATCGAGACTGCTTTGCCAATCCCAGACATGCTAAGAGACAGATGACCAAGTCCAAAATCAGAAGTAACAGGTACGTTAACCATCTGAAAGAAAGCAAACAAAGACGAGATGTTCATTATGTTTTACATAATGTTCTAGAATTCTCTTGTGCTTTTCTAAGCAAACATTCTGATTATTTGCATTTGAATGACTAAACTATCACCTCATTCGATTGCATTTTTTAAAATCAATTGACAGCTCTAATTTTAATATTCATCCTGTGTGATGTAAGTGTGTGGGAGCATGCTGTCAGCAGGTCTCTCAGTATGACTTTAAAAGTGGTTGTTTATAGCACTCACATTGTTCTTCCATTGTATATTTCCCATCTATATGATTAATCATTTAACAGACCAAATAGGCATAAGTATTTAATGAGCTTTAGCCTAGAATGTGAGAATGGACAATCTGCCAAACAGCTCATGCTGAGGTGGTGTTCCTTCTGGTGATCAAACATAATGTTTGAGCTCCCAAAAACTGTTTTATGTTGTATGTAACCCACAACATTTCAATAAAAGAATTATAAATTGGCCTAATAAAGTATGGCCCTGTTTTCTAACCGATGTCAGAGCTAAGTAAAGCAATGAAACCACATGTAAAAACAGCCATGCTGTCTTTTCTGTACTGCAATGATTCAAGGTCTTCAAGGTTTGGTGTTCTATTGGAATGCCTGGCAAACCACAATAAGATCAGTAATCCTACACCACGAGGACTTAAATGGCCACATATCGTGAGACAGAAAAAGAGAGAGGGGGAAAGAGTGAAATACAGTATATGGAGTATGAAGGTGTATGAAGAATCAAAGAAAGGAGTCCAGAAATTGGGCGATTAGATTTGCCTATGAGTAATGGAGGAAGAGAGGTTTGACCGCTGCTGCTCAATAGCACAGTCCTTTAGCTGTTTGAAACACTAGCTACTTGTCAATACAGACACTGCAAGTTCATAACGTCCAGATCTACAAATGGAAATGTAATCTTCTAGGAGGACATACAAATCAATTCAACAAGACTAACAGCTCCAAAATAGCAAAAGCAAACTAGTACATGAGATACAGTAGTAGTGCCAGTAAGGACAAAAAAAAATCTGGCAACTTTAAGGCAGCAGCCCATTCTCCAACACAAAAGTTGATTTTGGTAAGGGGAGTAGGATGAGAGGGAGAAGGGCAACATGTTTGAACAGTTAGGGGTCACATATTGGAGAAGTAGGGCCATCATTTTAAGATGTAATGGACAAAGTTTTAGAAAGGGGGTCATATGTTTGAGAAGTAAGGCATTTAAAAATATGGTCAGACATTTGAGGAGTAAAGCCAGACATCTGAAGAAAAAAAAAAGGGGTCTCAAGATTGAGAAGTAGGAACAGACGCTTGATAAATCGGGGCACATGTTTGAGGAGAAGAGTTACAGTATAAGTTAGAAAACTAGGGTCACATGTTTGAGAAGGCCAGAAGTTTGTTTGCTTATGATTTAACGCCATGTCAGCTACCCCAACTATATTCATGGTGAGATCGAGATTTTTTTTTTTTAATTAAAAACGCAGATGAATTATAAAACTAAATCTGGCCTTCATTAAAATCTATTCATAAAAGTCAAAAGACGAATAAATCCATCACAAGCTATTAAAATATGTTTCAGTGATAATGGATTCTGGCACAAGGTGCATATAAAGGTGGATCTTCACCCGTAAACAGTCACATATGTATTAGCCTGGAGTGTCCTATTCAACAGCGCATGTAGATAATATAATCCCAATGATTATCAAAGTGGACATAATGTTTTGCATCAACCACAGGACTAATTTTGTAAAGTTTTTTTTGTTGTACATTTATCCCATTCAGCTTGCATTTAAACTCCCCTTTCTTACAAATGTAAGAAACTGTAGAGAAAACTGAATTATCATGACGAATATGTACTTTTTTCTATTGCACCCGTATATTCGGACACTCTTCAATCTCTGAGACAGAATACAAGTATGATATACTAAATAGTTAGTTAAAGTTGTGAAGTTGTTAACAAAGGAGCTTCGTAATAAATACTGATGATTCTTTCTGGGTTGTTGACTTTGCTTCATAACATGTCCTGTTCCCATTTCTGGGTCCACTGTATCATTTCTCATTTTACCTATGTATGTGTGACTTGTGTGTATGCATGTGTTTGTTAATTTAGTTATGTGTTCGTGATTTAGTAAATTTAACTGGAGGACAATACATATTTGCTTCTGACTCCCTGTCTGCTGATAAGTTGTCACTTAAATTATCGATCTGGTTACACACTCTTAAGAATTTTTTTCTATGGCCATGAAAAATACCCTTCTCTTAGAATTAATTAATTATCAATACTGAGTGTTCACAGGATGAACCGATTGATTGATTGTAATTTCAATGTAGCTACATCAGGTTGATCTGATTAATTATGAAGATTTGAATCAGTTAATCATAATGAATTATCATAAAGAGTTATGAATAATTATCATTTCCCCTTTGAGCTAATTTGCTACAACACGATCTTCAGTCTTTGGCCCACCTGTATAAATTGGGATATATAATGGAAACTTTCTCTGATACTTAAAAATTGTTTGTAATTGTAGTATCAGAAGTCTAAAAAATAGGGTCACATGTTTGAAAAGTAGGATTGAATGTTTGAAAAATAGGGTCACATGTTTGAAGAGAAAGGCCAGAAGACTAAAAAAAATAGGGTCATATGTTTTAGGAGTAAGGCATTTGAAAATAAGTTAAGTTTGAGAAATAGGGTCAACTAGTTTGAAGAGTAGGGCCAGAGGTTTGAAAAATAGGGTCACATGTTCAGGGGCAGGGGCATCTGGAACATTCAAACATTTTTAGCCCAAAACTACACTAGAAATTCAAGTATAAAAAGACCTGTCCTGTCTTTGTCCTCCGATGAGACATAGGACATGTTGTTGCAAAACATTTCAAGTACATGAAGTGCAGTAAAAAAGCCACCCTTACCCCACCAGCCCTCACCTATAGTACTCTATGAATGCAGTTTGGTCCGCAATGGCTGCCATATCCACTTGCACCTTCCTTGTGTCTGGCATGTCTGTCAACTGCTTGATAATGTTGTTAGCCATCTGCTGCATGAAGCGCAAGTTTTCGGTGTAGTCTCTCCGTGGAGAAAATATCTCATCCAACCGCTCCAGGTGCTCCTTCAGTCCAACCTGCATACTAGCCAAAGAGTTTCCCACCTGAGAGCAGAGACAAAGAAAATTGCTGATCACTATTAGCAGACTAATGGTGCTGAGCCGGCCCAGAGATGAATGGGCGCTTCCAATGAATTATCTATGGGAGCGGGAGGCATGCACAGGTGCTCATTGGACTGCCAAAGAAGCAAAGTGTTTATAAAAAAAAAAGAAGCAAGTTTATATATTTGTTTAATTATTATAGATATTTTAAAGATTGTTGGTGTCCAAACATACTAGACCCAAATGATTTTCATTGCATTTCTCAAAATATTTTTTTTTTTTTGCTCAGTAGAAGCAACCACCCCTTTAAAATAATACTGCATGTATACTTTGTGCATCTGAAGTTAACTATAATAGTGCAACTGCAAAGACTATATTGATCGTTAACAGACATTTGCAAATGTCACACAATATATACATATATGCTTTATACCGTGCTATTGCAAAAAATATTAGCGAGTTAGCATTTCTGTATTTTCTCTGTATTAGCTAGTTATAGCTAGCTAAGTTTACACCGATAAAAAATGTTTACGTTGAGATTACATTCAATTTTTAAGTTAAATGTATGGATTTACTCAAATATTTCAATTTTATTTAAATTTAAAGACCAATTAAAATGTTTGATTACAAAATAAAAGTTCTGCTTGCTTAAACTTTGAATTTCTTAACTCACTTTTTCTGAGGCGATCGGTTAAACGAGTTTTCTGAACTTATTCGGGCTTACAGTATAGTATTAGCTAGTTGCTGCTCACAACACTATTATTCTTATCAGGTCCTAAAACCTGATCAATTTATGGTCAGACATCTTTTTCAATCAGAATAAACTACATTAGACTGGATTAATGGCACATTGTCTGTATCCAATTTAAAGTCTGTTATTAGAGGTCAAATCATTAATATAGTCTAGTTCATCAGTGCATCAGTGAATGTTTGAAACAAGTGCTCTTTTTAAAAGCCGCCATGTGGCATTTCTGGTAAATCTTATTCTTGGCAATAATTCTGCTTTCGTTTCAGTAAATTGCAATATGTAGCTCTTTTGAATATTAGCTCTATAACTAATAATTTTCAAGATTGTGGAAGCGTACTTAAGATTCTTTGAGATTAAGATTCATAAAAGCAATGGTTATAGAGTCACTGTGCTTGTGGATAGTGTGGATACTGAATGAAATAAAGTTAAAAGCATGCAAAATGGCAACAGCAACACCCATTTACTCATAGTTGCAATAGCTTTTGGCACGCAACCACTGGCAGGAGGCGTTTAAAAAGCTTGGCAGGTCTGAAAACTCCCTCCTCACTCTCTCAATCACTTCAACATTCATGAATTCAATTGTGCAATCAAGCTTGGCCTTCAGACTGGTCCTCTTTGCCTTTCAATTTTAAAAGAGACTTGCACTAAAGCTGAAATTGGATTTATGCAGTTTTAGTAAAGCTTGCGGTTGTTTGTTGATCTCACAATCTGAATGTTGTTTTGGTTGCAGCAAACAGTGAAAAGTCTGTTCTAGACAGCTCATTTAGGTATGATCCGCCAACTGTGAAGCAATGCATTATGGGCCAGTGAGCCAAAGATATACTGGCAGAGAGTGAGAGTGATTGTGGGAAGCTCTCAGAGGCAGAGTATTAGAAGAACAGAGGTTGTCACCACAGGTAATGAACATCAGGCCTGTGTGAGGAGAAATATTCTGCTAACCAGACAGCCAGCCAAATGTTCCATTTACCAGACTCAATCTGCCATATTTTGAATTACACAGCCCTCACAAACAAGACTGCTGCTGGAAACACTGTTTGTGGGTTGTTTTAAATATAACATAGCTGTGAACTACAGTGCATTCTCAGCAGAGATAAGTGATGTTTTTAATGGAGAGGAAAGAACTTGTAAACCTAGTCTAATAATAGTCTATACATAGGCCTGTTGTAATATGTATGTATGTGTGAGATTTAAAATAGCTTAAAAGGATTTTAAATCGAAAGAACCTTTATTTCAAGTGAACAGCCATGGTGGCAAAAAATAATAAACATATTTAATGTAAGAAGTAAAATGCAATAAAAATAGTGGAAAAGTCACTTCCTTCAATATAAGAAAGAATGTTTAATTATTTTCTCTCATAGTATGCAACAATATAATTGTAGAGTAATAAATAACAACAATTACATTTTTATTTCGCATAATAAATGTATGCAAATTCCACAGAGATTTCTACAAACATTTACATCATATGACCGGAACTGGATTTATTGAAAGCAAACTTGTAGTAACTCTAATGCTTTTTCTTTTACGCAAAATTTTAATCAGCATGTTAACATAAGTCGTGAAACAAGGAAAGATTGTGCAACTTTAAATGTAATGGCCAAAACTGAAATCACGTCGATGCTCACAATAGCTATGTTATCATCAAACTATTTTTAATGCGCATTTTGGGATATCGGATAAAGAATCGCTTGATGGAAATGCCAAACTTCACATAAATTCTAAAAATGCACATAAAAAAAAAGTACTCAAATGAGGTGGATAATTTAAAAAAGAATTGCCCAGAAACCACAATGAAAAACATTTACCGAATAAATCCCTTGATATGCAACAACAAACACGTGACTGCCTCAACAGTGGATGTTATTGGATAACTGGTGGATCAGTTTTATTGCACAGCATCTCAAATATTGGTTTGGTCATTCTGAAATGTCAGGGCCAAAGTCTGCCATCAGAATGATTTGCTTTAATTCCCTCCTAGAAGAGTCTGGAGGAATGATGGAGGGAAAAAGAGCCACGGTGGCTTCCCGATTACAGCATGTTTCATTTTTATTGCAGATAATTTGCGCCAGTATCGCAGGAAGTTATGATTTTGTTCTCTTGAACACATGAGATTGAAATGGTTTAAGCGATATTCCAAATCTAAGGTAGTTTGCTGTTAAAAAACAAACATAATATAATGTAAATATAATATAAATATGATATAATATGATTTTAGAAGTGGTCGTTCAGCAGTGGGTGTCCTCAATCGCTCTGTTATCAGCAGGACACTCACAAACATTTCCGGCACACCGTCGACAAGTATCCGTGAGTGGATATACAGATAGATTTTTAATCCCCTTTTAAGGAGATGAACAGATAATCCTAGTCTTCTCTCAGTGTTGCTGCTTTCTCTTGCCTACACGGATGAATACACACACCAGATGGATGCGTTTGCATCTGGAGAGGTTTCTAGAGTCAACAACTCAAACTTCTCAAACACTGGAAGTGAAAATGGGGACAGACACTTTATGTCTATAGCTCTTGCTCCTCCATGCATGTGTGTCTGTGTGTGCGTTGTGTGGGTGCCACTCATCACATGACACAGTCATATTCTAGCAGCAACGAAAAGCCCCTGAGGCTCCGGCTCTTAGTTTTTCTGCATGCAACATATAGTATGCAAAATTCAGATTTCGTTTCGATCACAATGTTCCTCAGGCTATTCCAATGAAATGAGACAACATGATGAGTGACAGGTGAAGAAAATGAAACTCTTACCAGACTGCCAATGCCACCCAATGTGTGATTGGCATTATAAACTGAGTAAGTCAACTGGTAAACTCCATCGTTGGTTTCACTGTTTCCATAGAAACCCACTCCCACCGCTGAACTGTGAGAAAAACAAATCAAAACAACGGTGTGTTACAAATACAGTTTCATTCAAATACTCTCAATGTGTTTTCAAACTGTTTGTTGAATGTGAGACTATAAAAGGTGAAGTATATACATTTTTTATCACTATAAAGGGTCAGATGAGGAATCAAATTGTAATTGACCTTATGAGATAAAAGATTTTGTTGCCGCTTCCTCAAAGCATCCTGCACAGCTCAAAAAGACCATTTTATTTGAACTAAACTACAAAATTCCGACAGTACACGACTTACTAGCACCTGTCAGGGAGAATTATTGGTGTGTGTGTGTGAGTATATTTGTGTGTATAAAATATATAACAGTCAGGTCCATAAATATTGGGACATCACCACAATGGATTTGAAATGAAACGAACAAGATGTGCTTTAACTGCAGACTTCTACCTTTAATTTGAGGGTATTTACATCCAAATCAGGTGAAAGGTTTAGGAATTACAACAGTTTGTATAAGTGCCTCCCACTTTTTAAGGGACCAAAAGTAAAGGACAGATTAACAACCATAAATCAAACTTTCACTTTTTAATACTTAGTTGCAAATCCTTTGCAGTCAAGTACAGCCTGAAGTCTGGAACGCATAGACCTCACCAGACGCTGGGTTTCATCCCTGGTGATGCTTTGCCAGGCCTCTACTGCAACTGTCTTCAGTTCCTGCTTGTTCTTGGGGCATTTTCCCTTCAGTCTTGTCTTCAGCATGTGAAAGTGAAATGCATGCTCAATCGGATTCAGGTCAGGTGATTGACTTGGCCATTGCATAACATTCCACTTCTTTCCCTCAAAAAACTCTTTGGTTGCTTTCGCAGTATGCTTCGGATCATTGTCCATCTGCACTGTGAAGCGCCGTCCAATGAGTTCTGAAGCATTTGGCTGAATATGAGCAAATACAACACTTCAAACACTTCAGAATTCACCCAGCTGCTTTTATCAGCAGTCACATCATCAATAAATACAAGAGAACCAGTTCCATTGGCAGCCATACATGCCCACGCCATGACACTACCACCACCATGCTTCACAGATGAGGTGGTATGCTTTGGATCATGAGCAGTTCCTTTCCTTCTCCATACTCTTTTCTTCCCATCACTCTGATACAAGTTGATCTTGGTCTCATCGGTCCATAGGATGCAGTTCGAGAACTGTGAAGGCTTTTTTTAGATGTTGTTTGGCAAACACTAATCTAGCCTTCCTGTTTTTGAGGCTCACCAATGGTTTACATCTTGTGGTGAACCCTCTGTATTCACTCTGGTGAAGTCTTTTCTTGATTGTTGACTTTGACACACATACACCTACCTCCTGGAGAGTGTTCTTGATCTGGCTAACTGTTGTGAAGGGTATTTTCTTCACCAGGGAAAGAATTCTTCAGTCATTCACTACTGTTGTTTTCCGTCTTCCGGGTCTTTTGGTGTTGCTGAGCTCACCGATGCGTTTTTTTTCTTTTGAAGGACGTTCCAAACAGTTGATTTGGCCACACCTAAAGTTTTTGCTATCTCTCTTGTTTTGTTTTTTTCAGCCTAATGATGGCTTGCTTCACTGATAGTGACAGCTCTTCGGATCTCATATTGAGAGTTGACAGAATTTTTTCAGAACACTTGAAATGAACTCTGAACTTTTTATCTGATCCTTGTAAATGGGATAATGAGGGAATAACACACACCTGGCCATGGAACAGCTGAGCAGTTAATTGTCCCATTACTTTTGGTCCCTCAAATAGTGGGAGTCACATATACAAACTGTTGTAATTCCTACACCGTTCACCTGATAAGAATGTAAATACCCTCAAATTAAAGCTAAAAGTCTGCAGTTAAAGCACAGCTTGTTCGTTTCATTTCAAATCCATTGTGGTGGTGTATTGAGCTAAAAAGATTAGAACTGTGTTGATGTCCCAATATTTATGGACCTGACTATATCTATATCATATATATATATATATATATATAAAATACACATACACAGATACATACACCATCCATCCATCCATCCGTCAATCCATCCGTCCATCCGCCCGTCCATCCATCCATATGACAATCAATCCATCCATCTATCCAGCCATCCATCCATATGACAATCAATCCATCCATCCATCCATCCATCCATCCATCCATATGACAATCCATCCATCCATTCATTCATCCATCCATCCATCTCCCATCTATCCATCCATATTCTGTCCGTCCATCCATCCATATATACCCGTCCATCGGTCTGTCTATCAGCCAAAACTCCCCAGAAATAACATCACCATATCAACCAGCTCTAGCAGCACCCTAGGAAACAGACAAGATGCACGAAAAGTATTTTAACCACATAAGAAAAATCAGCTCATGGTTCTTTTCCAAAGTGCCTCTCTTCCGCTTCAATTCCTGTAAGCCTCAACAATGTCCAATCTTAATAGCAGGCAAAAAGGCCAAGAAGAAATTTACTTTTTATTTTATAACCAATAACTAGCCCAAGAATGAATTTGCTGCCCTTTTTAGCGCACATTCTGTGCTCATTTTAAAAGCACTAATTTGGTATTCGTGGCATGTTTTAATAATCTTTCTGTTTTGTACTACTAGTATTTTACTCTTGTCCACACCATTATTTCATTACTGAGTGACTCAAACTTAAAAGTGGGACATAATAATCTGGGTCACCAAAGGACACCGTTACCCACAGATTCAGTTTCATCTGAAAATGCATGAATTTGAATGCTGTACGAAATTAAAATAAAGGCTCTACGGCATAATGAAATGTACAAAATACAACAACAAAATGAAGAATTTATCAGTCCAACAATATTTGAAACAATTATTATGAGTACAAGCCATTTAATTTGTTTCATTTTAATTCATATTTAACTTTTATTTTATTTTATTTTCCCTCAAAGCATCTCATGTGCCAATTTGGAGTTGTCTTTGATACCCGTTTTTTAACAACACACTGTACCTTGTTCAACCACAAATACCCACATGAACACACAGTATTTTACAGTATTTGTTGTCAGATATCACACAATTCTGAACAAAACATTTTTCTAAAAACACCTTCAATGTAAATATAACAAACCAACTGAAGGACATTGGAGTCTGAGCAGACGCATTCATGTCTTGCTATAATAACTCCTCAACAGGGTGTGGGTGTGTGTGTGTGCGCATTGGTGTGGAGGCAGGTGGTCTGAGTGAAAATCCGGTCTCTGATTTCCCCCAAGCATGATGGATTCCAGCCTCTTTCCTTATATCATTACTACAACTCCCTCAGGCCAGAAGCATTTCTTCTCCCATTAGCGGGCGAGTGTGCTAGCCTGGCTTTCACCCTCGGCATCCAGCAAGCTGCTGAAATCACTGCTCATCTGGTTACATCTCACCTACATCCTGCATCTCTCTATTTATTGAAGTGCCAAAAGCAAATAAGATGCAAATTTGAAATCAATGACTGGACGATTAAACATGTGAAAGTGCAAAGATTTAAACAGACCTAGTTCTTACAGAAGTGGACCATACAGACACTGCCTGTGGCGTTTTTAACATGTTGATATTAAAGGAATAGTTCACCTAAAAAATTAAATTTAAGTCATCATTTATCCACTATGGTGTTTTTGTAATACTGTATCCCATTCTTTCTTTTTCAAACCTCAAAAGGAGAAATAACAAAAATGTCCAGCTCAAATTTATCCATATAATTGCGTGAAAAAAAAAAAAAAAAAAAAAAAGTAGTATCACAGAATGGTCTGCTGTCATATATTCCAAGCTTTCTGAGACGAAAACAAACAGAAATTTTATCTATTATGTAATGGAAATTCTTACCTTGGCCATCGGTCTTCCGTGCATGGCTGCACATTTGTAAGACTATTTGCGGCACAACTCACTCCGAAGTTGTGAACAATCAAAATAATAAAAACATGACGTGAAATACAATGACTAGAATGACTCTTGTGTGCTGTTATGTGTGTATTTCATAAAAAAGTATTGTACATGGATGGTTTCTTACATTTGTGTGTTGTTTTCTATGGAATTAATTATTGCAGAAGACATTACTTTTGGTCTGTGTTCTTACATCCTGTGTAGTAATGTTTAACCGTATGGGAGCTGCCTTACGTTAACTTGGGTTTAATGTTGTCATATCCTGTTGGTCTGTTGGACTTTGAATTACATTGTAGATGAGGGCATGGGAAATGCTGTACCAACACAGGCTATGTGTTCCTGATCGCAACAATTGCAAATCTCAATGCTTAAAACAGACATTAACTCTCTACCTAGAGATCCACAGATATACTGTTGAATGTATTACAACTTGAAAGATGCTCTCGCAAAGAAAGTTTGACTATAAATCACACGCAATTTAACTGCTTCTCTCTAAACCTCAACTATCTTTTTACTATTTATTTGATCTCAGGGTTCCATCTGACCTTGGTGAGTTCCATTTCCAAAAAGTTTTCAACAGTCTGCTGACCCGTGACCTTCACTCAGAGAAATCATTCTGAAAAGTTTGCAAACAGAAAGGAGTACCAGTACAACCAAGTACACCTTTGTGTTATCTAAGCAAAGAGTTTTTCGACAGCTTAAAGGTTTGAAGTTGTAGTGTTGTCTCTAATTTCTTTTAGGGAGAGTTATCAACAGTTTTCCTGGTTAGTTTTCTTTATCCTCTATTCATAATATAAGTTAGCCTCTGGTTTTTCATTTTTTTTCAGGAAGTTTAGCTTTCAATTTTGTTTTTCAGGCAGGATATTTGTTTTTTTTGTTTTCAGGCAGGGAAGTAGCCTCACAAGCTAATTTAATGTTAGTCCTCTGTTTTGTTTTCAGCAGGTTGTAGCAGCTTCAAGTGCTAAATTTTTTTGTTAGTGTTTTTTTTTTCAGACAGTAAAATTTATTTTGTCTGTGTTATGTTTAAAATTTCACCCTCTGTTGTTCAGGGTTATGTACAAGTTATTTTGTGTTGTACAAGTTTTTTAACTGTGTGTTGAAAAAGTTGGTTGTGAAGAAACTGCAAAACATGAGAAAGAGACCACAAAATAAGGGTTGAACTCTGTTGCTGACCCCCACAACACCAAAAATGGGTTAGGCAAGAATTCAAATCAAAAATACAGACTGATCAATGTAAAAGTTAGAAGAAAAATGAAAGTAGATTAGAAAGAGGAAAATGTTATAAGATCCATAAGTATGAGTGATAGGATTAGAAGAAAAGAAAAGTCTCTGTAGATGTCAGTAAAAAGAGATCCATCTTGTATTCGCAAGAACAATGCATAAGGGAATCTAGTTTAGCAGCGAAGCTAGGTTAGCTCTCAGCGTACAACAAGATTGAGCGTATCTCAGAGCTAGAGGAACTGAGCAAGTAGCTTCCGTGACTAGAGTAGTTGACATTGAAAGAAGTTTTTGCGCAACAAGTTGTGCTAAAAAATGATGGTGAAAGTAGTTAGTCAGCCGGTAGAATAAAAATGCGAATTTTGTGTTTTTTCAGTTTATGAAACCGGAATAGCAGTCATGTAGATGTATGATGTGTTTGGAGTGAAGGTATGTGGCCGAGGAGGAGATCTCAGGAATTGAAAGTGTTCCTCCAAACTCTTTCTGTTGTAAGAGTTGTCAGTGTACAAGGCAAATATAAAGAAGCCTAACAGAGTTAGTCCAAGACGTTTTTTTTATTGACAGTCAGTAACAGAAGTTTAAAAGAAGAAGGGATTGATAAGTAAAATGCGTTCACAGAACACACTCGTTTAACGAAAGTATTCTGACTGATGACAAATTTCTAAGTGAATCGAATTTAACAGAAAATTTTTCTGATTCTAATATGAGTCTTAACATGTCTACAACATGAAAGGTAAAAAAGAATGGTGTAAAGTAAAAAATAAAAAAAACTAAGTATATCTTGGGTGAAGGTGTTGGTCCAGAGTCACTAACTAATGTGTGCAAGAAAAGAAGATTCTGTGAGCGAATAAGCTGGAACAGTTTTTGTGTCAGTTGATGCGTACGTACAGTGGAAAAGTTGAGATCTGAATGTGATCTCAATGACATGGGACCCTTAGTTCGCGATCAGAAAAGATGGCCTTTTAGCCGAGTCTAGAAAAGCTTTTGTCATCTTAGATCTAACTTGGGTCTAAAAAAACCATCAGACGTAAACAGAAAGGTTCTTACACATGGGAAAAAGAGATGCGGATGTCAGGCAAAAGTAAAGAAAGAGAGCAGCAGCATAAAGGCAACCACTGAGAAGAGAGCAAAAGAAAAATATGAGGTAAGAGAGGGCATTTTGTTTGTCATGTAATTAACAAAGAAAATTGGGTGAAAGTCTGTAGGAAAAATAAATAAAATTAAACTCAGACTCCACAATGTACACTTTGGCAACTCTGTCTTTTGGCCAGCTCCTTCAGCAACTCCCGTGGTTAATTCTTTTGAGATGTGGGGCGCTTTCTGAGATTGTGTGATTTTGGCATTTGAGTGCTTTACAGTGCTAAGTACATTCTAGTCGATGCTGAGCCAGACAGATCACTTCCACCATTCACTGAAACAGTTTGTTTGGGGACACTTGTTTAAACTACAAGGGCCATACTACTGACTAAAACCATGATATTATCCAAAGATCTATCCTTATCTTTTGTCTATGTGTTTTGATGTTGGAGAGTTGACATTGAAAGTGGAAGATGCACAGTAACAAGAGAGAATTGAGACGTAAAGTTGGCCAGCAGTGTTCAGAGAAAGAAGAAGTTCCCAGGTCAGTGTTCCAGGTTCAGTTCATGAAAAGTCAGTGCGTCAAAGTGGCAGTGTTCCAAGTCAGTGAACCCAATATGGAAGCACCAGTAGCTGCAGTTGTGCCAGTTTTGGACTCATGTGGAATACTTGGAAATGTGTCCACCATTTTAAAAATTGTTCCTCCACCTACAGCAACAGGCTTCGGGGGGGAGGACCTGTGGTGAAGACTCCCGGGATAGAACCGAAACCAACAGGGGCTCCATCCCCCCCTGTGTGGTTCCTTCTCCCTCTATCCTTCCATCCCCACTACCTAGTCCATCCTTAACTCACTGTTAGGTGTCGGTCGCAGGAAAGAAATAAAAATAGGGAAGGAACAGATTACAACAGCAGAAAGAAGGATTTGTTTGTGTTTCTAAACCTAACTGTTTTGTGCTCTTTTACAACAAATACTCTTCAAGCTGTTTTTTGTTTCTCTCTTACTCTGTCCCATGGTACCACTGAACTCCATCCCCCAAGACCATGAACCACTACCAACTGACCTGAGTATGAAAGCCACAACAACACCAAGAAGAACAAGAACAGAAAAAACCAGTCCCAAAAGAAAAAAATCACAACGCAGAGACTAACATACATACTGAACAGAAGACAGTTCAGTACTAGTAATCATCAGATTGTCATTGCTACAAAGGGACACTGGCAAGAAACACATGTAGAAGTGAACAAGAACTTTTGCATGCACACACCTGTTGACTCTGTAAAGAATGTTTGTTGCATGCCACTTTTGAAAAAGATGCACCACCACCAAAACACCCACCAATTGAATCCCAAACTATCCAGAAACACATGGTGCAACAAATAATGGATGGGCAATATCCCATATTGTACTATCCAGTGCATGGTGTACACGCATGCCAGAGCCAAACACTGAACCTGAGTGCTGTGGTGCTAGTAACTCCAACAAAGAACTTGAACAACAAATCCCACAATGAATTCTTGATCGCTCAGCAATTACACAGATGACTGGTTAAGATAACTCTGAATGGTTTGGAAACTGGTTCAACAAAAAATGACCCACTCCCATCGACCCAACCCTCCCACCAAGAAACCCAAAAAAACTAACCAGAAAATAAAACTACCCGGAACAGCTACCATGTCGGTTTTCTGTGTGACATGCAACACACAGACAAATCAAACACACTAGAACAAAAGACAAGAAATGTAAAGTGATGTGAAGGACAACTTCACAAGTTTTGTGATTTTTGTTTAGTGATTTTTTTATTAGAACTTATTTTAGTGAAAACTGGGGGAAGGTGTGAAGGTAAAAATTTATTATAAAAAAGTTTATAAAACATTTGGTTTGTTGTAATTTGTTGTAAATAATCTAAGGGATTATTTTCAGGCAACATTAACTTTTGGGTCTGTCCTGTGTATTCTGACTATTTGGCATGACAAGTTTAACAGCTGCCTTCTCTGTCTCTATGTTAAAGGTAAGGTATGTATTACTGATCTACTTCTGATTACTGATCTTATTAGCAATACCCTAGCACCCTTGCATTGACAACTGTTATGTGATTGATCAGGGCTTGGGGAAATTTGGGAAATGGATGATTTGTCCACATCCCATTGTCTCCTCTCACTATGTTGAATGTATTTAACTGCTGCAATATATCCTCAGAGAGAGAGATTTTTATTGACAACCATCGCAAAAACAACGGACGTTCTCTCAATAAAAGAGCAACTCTTTAAAAAAAGATATCAAGATCTCCTGGTCTTTACTTCGACAAGGAAAAAAATTTCCCAACAGTGCTTTGACTGGGCAAGACAGAATGAACTGCGAAAACGCACACGTCGCATAGTCATGCACAGAATACCAATGGCCAAGGTCTGGATTTTTGTTAAATAATACATTCAATTTTTCACCCCAGAACACTTGGAATATATGACGCGTTTAAGATCGAACCGTTCTGTGATGCTTTTGAATCTTTTTTAAAATGTCTTTTCTGCACTGCGTTCACTACATCAGCATTGTAGGTCACCGACAGGGGAGAGAAGGAATTGTTGAAAAAAATTGGTATTTTTGTTTTTGTTTTCACGCACCAAATGTATTCTCGTCACTTCATTACATTAAGGTTGGACGACTTTAGTCATATGGATTATTTTAACTATAGTCTATATAAATATCTTTGTTCAGCTAAACACAAAGGAAGATATTTTGATAACAGATCTCATCCCCCATTGACTTCCATAGTATTTATTTGAAAGTCAATGGGGGATGAGATCATTCTTCCAAATTTATTCCTTTGTGTTCAGCAGAACAAAGACATTTATATAGGTTCAGAATTTTTATTTTTGGGCGAACTTACTATTTAACATCAAGAAAGAAAAATAAGTGCGGCAGAAGTGCTGTTCATGTTAACTAATGTTGACAAATGAAATCTTATTATAAAGTGTTACCACAAACTGTTGTAGTATGGAAAGATCTGCATAGAGAATTTTCTCCTTTTGTCTTCAAAGATAAAAATAAATAAAGTGATATCACTGCTAGAAATTGGTGATCCTCTACTAAGCTGCCGGAGGACTTATCCAATGCTTCAGTAAACACTTTATATGCTGCTGCGAAGTATTGATAGAGCGCTACGGGATAAAGTGCCATTTAAATGCTTAATATGTCCAAATGAGCTAATGAGAGACACACGATCTCCAAAAGCTGTAGCATCAGATGCTGTTCTGAAGCTGGATAAAAATTAGAGGGTCAGTTCCTGCTGAAATGACCCACTGCGGCTGAATCTTCACCCATCAGCCATCTCTGCAGGACTTTAATGGGGTCAGCACTGTCATTAGAGCTCAGGGCACAGCTAACTGAAAAGAACGTTCATTTATGATTAGCAAAAATTGAGATAAACTGGAAAACTGGAGTATGGGGTGAAAGGGGCTAATGTTATTCTGTAAATGGGATGGAACTGTGGAGTGGGATTAAAAATGTAAGAATTTGTTTAAGATCTGCTGATCCTGCGTCCTGACATAAGATCATGTGAAAAACTAAGGGGTTAGGAGTAATTTCCTATATTGTCTTTAGATGCTTTTGTTTTTGCGGTCACATATAGGGCTGTTTGTAAGGTCAACACTTTTAAAGATTGCCCACTGAATGCTTATTAAACACAATGTTCAGCTCTCTTAGTCGGACTTGATAACTGCAGCGACCAACAACATGTTCTCAATAAAGAGTTCTGCTGAAGAAGTCTCCAGGTCTTTGCTTCTGAGTTAATCTAAATGAATCTTCTAAATTAATCCTTGTAGGGTTGTAAACTGAGTTTATGTGATTAATCCTTTTTTAAATTACTTATCGATAAACAGGAGCGCTTTGCCAGTGTGTTATTTAACTCAAAGAAACGCATACTATGCTAATCAGATGAACTTGAACGTCAAGTGAACTTGAACTAAGTTACGTGCTAGTGAGAATGCTTGGGTAATGTTGTGGATGCGCTCTTCCTGGAGTAATGCGATGAAACTAGGGCTGCAACAACTAATGGATAAAATCGATAATAATCGTTAATGAAAATCATCGACAACTATTGTCATTATCGATTAGTCGGGTCTGCCCACGTGCACGCAAAACTTCCGCCAGTCTTGTCAAATTACAGCACCGAATAATGCATTTGTAAGGACAAAATGCATTTAAAAATAGTGGAGGAAACCGAGTGAGCTGATGCAGGAAAGGCGTGGGATCCAAACTGTCCAAAACATGAGAAGTCTTTATTTTAAGCTTCAAGCTAATGCATTAGCACCGTGTTTAACATGGCTTGATCTGTCAGCCGCTTGACAGATGCGCGCGTGCCCTCGGCACAAAATGTTCATTCTACAGCTCTGTCCTGATTAGTAAATGTTTCAAATTCACGCAAGCATTTCCATTTTGCATAAAGGTTTGTCCTGACAGATGGAACACGGGAGAAGGGAGGTAATTAATGTTCAGCACAAAAATATTCTTTTTGCTGAAATATCTGTTGTTGAAAGTTCAATAGGTTTAAAAATCAATATGTCATTCAAGTATTTCATGGGAGGGATAACAGCATGTAACTGAATAAATGAAAAAGAAATGACAGAAAGAGGCTATGTGTGTGGTCCTGCTGAACATTTCTCTTAACTGTTGTTTAATACTGAGTTTGTGTTTTTGATTTTCTTTATTATCTTATTTTTTAATGTAGAGATTTAAACTATATTCACCAAATACAGTGCTTAAATTTATTAGACCTAAGGTTTGTGCCGCAGATGCCACAAATCAACGGTACTGGCGATTACCAAAATCATTTTTATGTTTCTGTAATGGTTAATCCACCAGTATGTGTAAGCCGTTGAGTCACAGTAGTATTTTTAATTCTAAAATATAAATATTTTTGAATTTACCGTTTTACAAGAAAGACAGAAATAAAAGAAAAAGCACTTTTTTTCAGATGCCAATAACAACAGAGACTGTGGAAAAGTACATAAAAACAATGCCAGCAAGAATGCAAGCTGCTATCAAAGCCACAGGAGGTCAAACAAAATATAAAGTTATTTGGACATTATGTGTGAATAATGACTTTTTGTCAGATCCATAAAATATTTGTGTTCTCTTTTCTGTGACGGGTAGTCTAAGAAATTAAGCACTGTATGTTTTCATAGCAATCAATTGGCACGTTTGTTTGAAGGACATTGGGCAGGATGTGCAATGTGCTTTTTGTCAATAAGATAATTTAAAAAAAGAAAAATTAGGATTTTTATCCGATTAATCCGATTTTTTAAATCCGAAAAATATTCGGCCAACTAATCGATTATCAAAATAATCGTTAGTTGCAGCCCTAGACGAAACAACTAAACGGTAACTAAACCCAAATAAATCACAATGGTTTTTTTTTTACAATATTGTTCTCTTTATAATGTTATATAATATGACAGTTCAATCATAGTCATTATTAGTTATGTATTGATATTTGAGCTGACATTGATCACTGGTACGCTTTACTACCCCGTTAATTCATAAACAAATGCATCTTTGCATCAAGGTGTAACTCGAGCTTTAAAATGGTCCCAAACATAACTCCAGTGTGCTCGCTTCATTTTCCTCGTTTCTGCTTTAATGTTTCACGGTTGAGCGGCACAAACGAGTATGAACCTGCTTAATTGATGATCGATAAGTTTTTCTGATTAAATGTATTGTCGACAATTAATCGATTAATCGTCAACATCCCTAACCTACATCCAAGTGTTTCAGAAGGAACAGAAACACGGACAATGAAAACTATTCTCATTCTTTTCTCTCTTTTTTTCTTTTTCTAAGATTAAAATGGTAATATAATGGAATTAAAGAGCGACTTAGAGCTGATGGGATAATCCAATAAGGATCACCCGACAAAAACGAATGAGATAAACAGCCACATTATTGAGTTAAGGACTTAGTTGAATAGTGTCTTATCTTAAGAACATGCTGTGCTGCAGTACACCACCTCTTGTTTTTAATATATTTGCACTACAGTGCACATGCACCTCACACAGGGTCACAACCACTATATACATTTAGAAATGTATGGGTAACACTTCACAATAAGGTTCATTAGTTAATGTATGAACTGACATGAACTAACCATGAACAATACATTTGTTACTGTATTTACTAATCTTCGTAAATGTTAGTTAATGAACATAGTTGTTCATTGTTTGTTCACAGTGCATTAACTAATGCTAACAAGATTTTAATAATGTATTAGTACAAGTTGAAATTAACATCAGGTGTTAAAAATGTGTGTCCAAATTTCAGATAAGTGATCAACTGGTATGGGGCTTTCAAATATTTTTTTACAGTCAAAAACTCAAGTTATTGGAAAATGACCTAAGAAATAACAAGTGTTGCTTATCTGTGCAGGAAAGGAAATAACAGGAAGGTGATGTCATAGGTCATCTAGAGGAAATGAGAAAACTGAGCTTGCTACTTGATGCCTTCACTAAACACTCAATCAGACTCTAATTATATACCATATGAAGGATAGTGCTAATTTATGGGCCAGTCACGGATTTTGAGTTCGCATTTTGAGAACTCTTTTAACATCAGTGCCGTGTTTTTTAGAACACTGTCGCGGTGTCCGAATATGCCTACTTCCATTCTCCACTGTAAAGCCCAATAAGTATAGAATACTCAATTTTTGTAGACACCGATTACCTCAAAAAAATTAAGTAAAGCAACTCAAAAACTTAAGTAATTTTTATAAATTGATTAATTAAGTCAAACTGAAAAAAGACATGGACATCATTTAAATTTTATTTAATGCAAGTCCACTGTACTTAAAACTATTGTTAACCAGACGTAATGCTTCTCATTTTTTCATTATTTTGATGCAGTGGTTATAAACCTGCTAAATTGAGAATACTCAAAACATTTAAGTAAACAACTCAAGACCCTCTCAAGACTCTAACAAGATTATTTTCAAGTTTTATTTTGCACAACAAAAACTCCCTAATTACATTTTAATTGAAATATTGAATAAACTAACACCTAATCTTTATGGTTAAATGTTAGTTAGCAACAGCACATCAGCATGCGCTAATGTAACCATCAAACAGACTATCATCATTTACCCCAATACATAATCCTGGGCAGAGATTCACCAATCAGAGAAGTTGTTGTTGCCATGATATTGGAAATCGTGGCAAAGGAGCTAATCAGCCAACTTCCATGACAAAACGCCAATGAAATCTCCCCAACACTGATGTAACCTATTGCTAGTCAAACTCAACAAGTGTTTATATTTTAATGGCAAGGGCTCTCAGAAGAGAAAGAATGTAGATTTCAAAATTCATCTCTGTCATCATATAGAAGAACTTTAGAAAGGCCATAAATCTAACAGGCATGAGCTTAAGCCACAAAACCCAATTTAGATTTTAAATTGGTCTTTAAAAGAGCGTGTTAGAATGCATGTACACAAGCGAAGGGTTAAGTCAGACTTTATGCTAAGCAGCATCACGCAGCAGCACTTAACATGACAACAGGCCCCGTGTCTAGATCTGGAATGTTAACTCAATCAGGACTCAAACTTTCATGACTGTCACAAGTTTAAGCTGAACCCTCTGCCAATTCAATTTAGCACTCCAGCAAAAGCATTTGTTCTCTTTTATTGACATAATGAAAAGCAAACAGTGTTAGCAGTATGCTAACTCTCCAAAGCTCTAGAGGTTTGATCCTCTGGGAAGATCGATTTATTGGTTCTCCTTAAGGGTATGAACTGAGGTTTAAAATATCATGCATGCACATACCTATTGTCCTGACTCCCTATCAGAGACGAATCCCACTTTATGGGATCCTGAAAACTAATCCTGAAACTGGTCCATATCTCACTGTAAACGTGATCTCCAGCAGGCTTTGTGCATAAGAGATCCTGACACGTTTTCACTCTAATGACATGCACTGGACATAATGAATCTTGTGACGTGCGTGTGCTGGTTAGCAGAGAATCAATTTCGCAACATATCCGGCTCAATGAGAGCAGAGGTGAAGGAGGATTAATTCTCACAAAATTAGAATTGAGTTTCCATCTTAATTCCTACCAATCGGAGCTGAAAGCAGCGGTTCATGCTCTGATTTGCTCCGCCGTTTGGGAGAACAAGAAACTGTGTGCGAGGTCACAGCACACAAGCTTAAATACTAAAAATATCTCTTCCACAGCTAACATCTCACCTATGATCCTGCCGCAAAACAAATCCAACACAATCATCCATGGTAAAATACTGCTGATATTCTAAATGAAATGCCACAGGTTAACCCTTAAATGCACAACTCTGATCTTTATTGACTCGGGACCTCTATAACTATACCCTCGTTCATTTTTTTTTAAAAAAGAGATCAACCTTCTTAGTATTCCTCAGTCTGTTTATTGCAAATAATAAAAGAAAAATTTAATTATTAAAGAATCTATTTATATATATATATATATATATATTATTTCAATAATTCAACAATTTGAACATGGGACTGAACTATATAGGGCCTTAAAAATGAAAATTTCAAAAGAAAAGTTCATTAATCTAGACAATCTAGAAGGATATTAAGTTATCTTGAATACTTTTATAGTTCAAGAAAAGGAACATTTATGGCACTCAGATATGTTCCATGCCATTGAACTATAAAAATAAAAATATAAATGTAAAAATATAAATGTATTTTGTTTATACAGTTCAACATTATTTGTACTTCAGATATTCCTCTTTACATGAAAAAAAAAAAAAGTAAAAGCTGTTTGCAAAGTGACCCACATTTGGTTTTTGACCAATGAAAATCTGTATAATTTACCAAATTATTCATGCAGCCACATAACGTACCCATATCTGTGGGATTGAACCATCGAGAGCCTTTAAAATAAAGATACCAAAGAAAAGTTTGTTGAGAACCAGAATCTAAAAGGATATTAAGATATATTTAATACTTCTTGACTTACAGGCATGCAAATTTGAGTCAAAAAACACAAGAAGTGCTAATTTTTGTACTGTCACCATTGGCATAGAATGAAACGAAGATTGCTAAAGTCAACAGATTTTAATCAAGCAACCAACCAATCTAGCAGTAAAAATAAAATAATGATGCTGCCATATTTCCAAGTCATTTTAAACCTCACTAATTTGGCTCCAAAACTCAGGTGAACACAATAGATCTCTACAAAACACTGGATTACTCTGTAAATATACATGGTAAATGGACTGCATTTATATAGCGCTTTCACAGACCTATGGCCACCAAAGCAATTTACAATTTGCCTCACATTCACCCATTCATGGACACCTCGACACTTGGAACCGGGAATTGAACCACCAACCTTCAGGTTTGTAGACAACCTACATGAACCACTGAACCGGGGAAGTTTACGAAATTTGGTTGATTTGACACAGAATGACCCAGCAGCAATATTGTGAAATTTTATTATAATTCAAAGCAAATGTTTTGTATTATGATATTTACACACACACACACACACAAGATTTAAATTTTATTCCTTTGTATTTTCATCAGCCATAATGCCAGTATTTTTTATTTTTTACAGTCCTATTAGATTAATATAAAGTTCAAAATAACTGCATTTCTTTTAAATAGAAATCTTTTGTAACGGTAAAAATTTCACTTTTAATCAATTTAATGCTTGCAATATAAGCATTAATGTCTTTTGAACGGTGTAGTTTTGAACTAATGACCACAAACTCTAAAGCGTCTGCCAAATAAATCCCGTAACACTGCAGCTTAGGGATGCACCGAAATGAAATTCTTGGCCGAAGCTGAATAATAATGAAATGCTTGGCCGAAGGCCGAAGGCCCAATACCGAATGTGGTGTTTCGCATTTTTTCCATTTATTTTGCCAATTTTTTCACCATTACAATAATTAAATAGTAAAAATTTGCTTTTTACTATTTTGTGTTGCTTTTCAGAGAAATAAATCAAATAACAAAAATATAATTTCAAAATATTTAACACTGAACATTTTAACATTCCAGCAGATATTATACAAACAAAGTACAATATAACTTAAAATGAATAAATTAGTAAAATAAAAAAAATAAAAAAAATTATTTGGCCATCTTTGAAGCCTATGTTCTTCTTGAATAGCCTATAACTGACTGCTGAAAGAATGTAACTCTGTATGTCTACAACAACAAATGTGCATTGAATCGTGCAAAAAAATGTGGATGAACCCACAACAAATAAATAACTGTCCTAGACATAAGCCTACTTCACATATCGCGCCTAATAAAGCGTGTAAAGCGCGCGGCCGCGTCGCTTCCTCCTTCTTTTGCAAGCGTTCGGGAGCTCGCGCTTCTGTGGCGTCTGTCGTTGCTATGCAACCATGAACTGTGGATTCTGACGGTGAGAAAGTTTCAGCAAGGGATAAATTGATTTTTAGCCCTTGCTTTAGCTTTACTACTAGATATATTTATGTAAATGAGATATAACAACCCCCCTGTACAGCTATGATCAGCTGTTCGGCTGAGATTTCCATGTTTTGTTACGGAAAGGTCGAAGATGATCGGTTGGTTCTTGTCACATGACCTGCGGTGCGCTCGCGGCATTCTGAAAAGTTGAGATGTTTTCATCTCGCCGCGGCACAGGCGTGCCCGGAAAAAAAACAAGCGCGCCGCACCGCATGCGCGTCCCTTCCATTTTGCGCGCGGTTACCGCGCTCCTACATAGGATATAATGAATATGCGCGAGGAAAAGACGCGATATGTGAACGTTAAAACATCATTAAAAACGTCATTGTTCGGCAAAATTTATTCGGCCTTTTTACTTATAATTTCGGTTGCCGAACATTCGGTGCACCCCTACTGCAGCTGCAATAGCATTTAGTGAAACAAACATGATGTAGTATTCAAAAATACCCACGCACATGTCCGGATGGGTGCAAAACAAAGTGAATTTACTCACCATATGACCAGACCGGTGATAACAGCAGCCCATGTGACACAGCAGGTGTCAGGCCTTTTGACTTCCTCATCCTCTTCCCTTCGGCAGCAGCACAGGCAGGTCAGATATACAGATAGCACCAGCAGACTCAAGCCCAGACCCAGCGCAGAAACACAGGCCAGGAAGATCAGAGACTGCGAAGAGAGGCAAGCAAACATGGAGCAGATGGTCAAATTAAACAGGAAGTAGCCTGACTTCAGTGATGCAGTGCATAACAAGTTGATTAAATTGCATCATTTTCTCAATCAGTATTATTGTCTTATATATTTTGAATTAAATTATTTTTTCTTAACCCAATTCCAAATAGCTTTGTCTTGATTTAAACGAAATGTAGCGTTTTAAACATAATGCCTTAAATGATTTACTAGAATTTTTTTTTTTTTCATTTTATAACTGGAAATGCTCTAAGGCTACACTTGAATGTATTCGTGATGTTTAGATGATGTTTGTGAGAAAAGAACTGAATAATTTTTTTGTAGAAATTTGAAAAAAAAGATTATGTATCTTGACTTTGTGACTGAAACAGTTCATGGCAGCTGTAGGCGGATAAATCATATAATGGTTGTTATGAGGGCAAGCTTGTGCCCCCATGCACATCGCCATGGTAACCCACATGGACTGAGGCTAAACAGAAACATTCAGTCTTTGAGTTGAACATCATGTGATGAAAGTAAAGCACGTCAGCTATGGAGTCTTGTGATCCATGGATAGCAGAAGGGCAGCTGGATATTAGACATAAATATATTAGATACTCTTCAGTTAAGAAGGGCTGCTGCTCATTTAAATGCAAAACTAAAACCCCTCCAAGCTTTTAAAGGTTAATGTTGCGTCAAGGCACAAAAAAATAAAAATAAAGTGTGGTTACGCCAGACTGCAAAACTGAATTTCACATTAGATAATCACAACATGCTCTTGGGAAATTCTGAGCAAAATTACTAAAATCACTAACGGGTGGTGTGAAATTATTTATAGAGTTTAACCACCATATAAGAACTTGAGGATTTATGGTCAAAACTAAAGTGTGGAGCTGTAAGAAAATATTGCTAAATTTTAACATCATTAAGTTTTTGATTGAATCACTTCCATTGAAGAAATCATTAATTATTAACTTAGGTATCATTTACACCTTTCCAACTGAAAACCAAAGACCGTTAATTCATATGTGTTTAATCTATAGATTTGCACATTTGAATGTGTATGTGCGCTTAGTCTTTTTTTTTTTTTTTTTTTACAGGTGACATTGCCAAATTACTTGTCTGATCCGCATAATACAGAAAAATCAGTCGTGTCCACGGATCTATGCGAACCGGAATAATTTTGATAACGTCTTATCAATAGGGAATGGAAAGGTCATACTTCCAGGACGTAGACTCGGTGATCCTGAAGTACGGTATCCACACGGGTGCGGTGACTGACAGCAGTCGCGTAAAACTGATAATTCCGCAAATAACTGCAATTGCAGTTCTCAAACAGAGATGGCGACAAAGAGGCAAAACTTACAGACTGCAGCTTTAAGAAATGAAAAGCTCCACTTTCCATCAATCAGGGTTAAAAGAACTGTTGGCAAACATAACATGCTAGAAACATAATAATCACTGCAATAAAGTATTTGCCTTTGTATTTGTTTATTTAAATTCAAACAGCAACTTTTTTTTCCCTTTTCATTCAAGCACATATAAAACAAAAAAATCAAGTACTTTTGTACTTTTGCTCAAGTAAAAATGAAGCATAGCACTTATACTGGCTATTTTTAGGGCATTTGTACTTTTGAGTACTTGATTTCCATAGTTTGCTGTGTGCAATCAAAAGTCATCTCTCACCAAGACCTCATACATTTCTCATCATATTCTTCCAAAACTAAATATTGCATCCACATTTTACTACTCTGCACCCTTAAATAATTGTCTCCTGTTTATTTCTGCACAGAAGTTTAGGTAACATCTGAGAAAAAGTTGATACATAAATGGAAACATTACTGAGACCTCCACTATTTATCCAAAGCTATGAAATAATAGCAGTGCAACAGCCCGACACACGTTCACACTTTTAAACAACTTAATAATTCCTAATAACACCGACTGCTGCATAACTAACCAGAATATGTTTGCGAACTAAACACCAGTGTCAGACGCTACCAATAATAAAACTGTTTGATCTCTATATTTGTCCCATGCAGAGGAAGTTTAAAGAGCACCACATTAAACTACACTTCCTGCCAGTGCTAAAGACATTTTTGGTAAAAGAAATACATGATTGAAGAAGAAAGCCAAAATATTGCACATTTGCTTTTCGACCACTGAAAATGGGTAAAATACTACAAATTGAACACGGATCTGCGTTGAGATCCCTGTTTTTATGGGACTGAACCATACAGGGCCTTGAAAATGAAGATTTCAAAAGAAAAGTTTGTTAATAACCAGCATCTAAAAATCACACTGAGATATGATATAACTGATATTAGATAACACTGAAAATGTTTGCAATTAACCAATTTACTCATGGCGCTGCATTAAAGTGCCCCTTTATGCTATTTGAAAGGTTCCTAATTCTGTTTAGTAGGTCTCCTACAACAGTTTTACATGCATCAAATGTCAAATTTTTGCATTATACACATTGCAAATCAGCACATTTTTAAATGATTCTCAAATGACACGTCAGATGAATCGGTCTCTCTAAATCCCTCCTTTCCGCAAGCCTGCTCTGCTCTGATTGGCCAGTAGGTAGTCTGTTGTGATTGGTCCACCACTTACAGCTCTATAGCTTCCTAAAGCTCAGCGATTGTACACACTGTAAAACGATGATTTTACCACATCTATCAGAGCGTGAGTCCGATGATGAAATATCGGAAGAACTAATAATTCAACCCTAACCTCCGTCACAAGGACGACTCGAGCAGGACGTTTCTCAGTGTTATGTTACTCGGTTTGATGTTCATCATGAGATGCTGTAACTGTAATTCCTTACCATCAGCATTAACAAGTGTATGTCCATCCACAAACCGATGTGTTTATTTTATCTTTTATTGTGGTGCAAATGTGGGAACTGTATCATTAACAGTATCAATAACAGCGTACTTTAGCCGAGCACTAATGAGAATGACTGACGTAACTTTAAAGTTTGTAAAACAAATCTCGCTCCATCTTTTATTATTACTCAAAATAGTAAGAACGAAAGACAATTTGCATTAATGGAAAATTTTAGGTAATAGTGGCCCACAGCTGATTAGCATAAGCATTTCAGTAAAAGGGTAATAAGTTAGCCAGAGAAATCCACAATATAGCTAAAACACAAAACTATGTATTTTGAACACTCTGTGGAAAATACATCAAAGTCATTTTTACTCCCCATTGATTTGACTCCAAATATTAGTTGAAAATTGTCATTTTGATAATTCAGTAAATATACATCCAAGACATTTAATATTTTGGCTTTCATTACTATTTATCTAAGAAAAAATATTAACAAAATCCAAAATTTGAGCCAGGGAAGTTCCCAAAATTTGCTTGATTTGACAGAGAATGACCCAATTGAACGTCAGCAAAGACCCCCCCCCCCTCCTTAGTTACTGTTGCTATGTCTGACAAGCCATGCGCTCTCACGCCACACATCATGTACTCACACAGTGAAAAATACATCGCGGAGCAAAGAGGACACTGACAACACGTCGACAGACATATGAAACAGTTTCATATTTAAAATATTAAGATATTAAAAAGTTTAAACAATAAATACTCTCTAGTGTCTCTTTAATGTGTGGTGACAGATCGCTGTAGCTCCTTCAAGCAGCTCGTGAATCAACATCTCTTCATACTAGTTCATTTATAGCATTAAATAAACATGAATGAACATCAGAAGGAATGTTGTTTCAAGCGCGGAAAGATGTGAGTACACAATTTATCAAGTTCAAGTTCAACAACGTTAATTTACTAACTCCCTGACTGCTTTGTCGGACCAAATGGCGGAGTCGGGGTTATGATTGGTCAGATCGCCTGTCAATCAAACTGCCCGCGATGGGTCAATTGGCATTTTCTTGTTAAATGACTTCCGAATCACAAAATCAACATCTGTTGACAACACACATTCCAAAAGAAGTTATTGGAAATATGTTCAGAAGAACAATTCCTGAGATTGATTTCAAATAAGTGATAGTGAGGGAACCGAGAGGAAGATTTGACAAGCAGACTTTATTTTAGAATGAGAGAGGAAATAAACTTGGATTGCTGCTTTATCGATTTCCTCAAGTAACCCAGGAAAATATGACCTTGAACAAGGAACATAATATACCTTTTGATAAAAATCCCAGCTGAATCGATGAGGAAAATGTCTCTCTGGAGACTGTATTCTGTGAAAGTACAAATCGTATAGGGAAACAGAGATCTGACACACCACCACACACATCTGTGTTTACCAGATATCACATATTTATAGGGATCAGTGAGAGACATTTATAATTATCACACATTTTTGGCCCCAGGATGCTTAAGGTACAAACTATATTCCATTACTGGAGTGTAGAATTCTTGTCTTAACGGTAATGGATGTGGATTATGTAAACAAATAGATGCATATAAAAAGTACAAGTCACAGATGACAAAACCTGTTTGAGTTCAACAACTGCAGAGCAGAGAGAAACCAGTGATACACTTATGAAATTACATTTCACACTGCATGTTCTACACCTACAAGAATATGGCAAGCCATTTTGACTTTTATTCATTTTTTAGGATATGAACGTGTGATATCAACAATTACATTTTCACTAGTTAAAATGTAAAATCTTGATATCAGGAATTAGATTTCCACTAGTAACAACGTTCATTCTTGATATCAACAATTCAATTTCCACTATAAACTATAATTCTTGATATCTGTAATTGTATTTTTACTAGTGAAATCTCGCCATAGGGTTCCATTCAAGTTGATATCAAGAATTAATTTCTTACTAGTTGAAATTCCAGTTTCACATATCAGGAATACGATTCTTACTAGTAACAATGCAAATTTACAAATTACATTGTTACTAGTGCAAATGTCTATTCTTAATATCAACAATTGAATTGACACTAGTAAAAATTTTCATTTCTGATGTCTAAACATTTATTCCTGATATCAATATAATTTCTGATATCTAAAACGGCTTTCTTACTAGTAACAATCACATTCATGATAGCAGAAATGAACATTTTTACTAGTAGCAATTCAATTGTTGATTTCAAGAATAGACATTTGTACTAGTAACAATGTAATTGTTGATATCAGAAATTTGCATTTTTACTACTGTATTACTGATATGTGAAACTGGAATTTCAACTAGTACGAAATTAATTCTTGATATCAACAATTGAATTTGAATGGCAGCCTTTGGCGAGATTTCATTAGTAAAAATACAACTGTTGATATCAAGAATTATAGTTTAAATTAGTGGAAATTGAATTGTTGATATCAAGAATGAACTTTGTTACTAGTGGAAATCTAATTCCTGATATCAAGAATTGACATTTTAACTAGTGAAAATGTAATTGTTGATATCACAAGTTCATATCCTGAAAATGAATAAAAGTCAAAATGGCTTGCCATAACAAGAACAGGCCACTGCTACAGCTGCTGTCACAAGGCAGTCCGGGGCAAGTTGTCACAATACTTACTCCAGTCCAGTGAATATTTCTATGGGTCAAAAAATATCTGAATTTGTCTTTTGTGGGTGTGGAACGACATGAATGTGAGAAATAAATGACAGAATTTTCATTTTTAATTGAACTAGCCCTTTCACTCAAAATAGATTTACCGTTTAGTCTTAGGTTGTTTAATGGCATTTCAAATTGTGGTCAAGTCAATTATGGCAAGCCGTTTTGACTTTTATTCATTCTCAGGATATGAACTTTCACTAGTTAAAATGTTAATTCTTGATATCAGGAATTAGATTTCCACTAGTAACAAAGTTCATTCTTGATATCAACAATTCAATTTCAACTAGTAAAAAGTATAATTGTTGATATCAAGAATTGCATTTTTACTAGTGAAATCTCGCCATAGGCTGCCATTCAAATTCAATTGTTGATATCAAGAATTGATTTCTTACTAGTTGAAATTCCAGTTTCACATATCAGGAATACAATTCTTACTAGTAACAATGCAAATTTATGATATCAACAATTACATTGTTACTAGTACAAATGTCTATTCTTGATATCAACAATTGAATTGCTACTAGTAAAAATATTCATTTTTGATATCTGAAATGAATTCCTGATATCAAGAAAATTTCTGATATCTAAAACGGCTTTCTTACTAGTAACAATCACATTCATGATAGCAGAAATTAACATTTTTACTACTAGCAATTCAATTGTTGATATCAAGAATAGACATTTGTACTAGTAACAATGTAATTGTTGATATCAGAAATTTGCATTGTTACTAGTAAGAATTGTATTCCTGATATCAAGAATTAACATTTTAACTAGTTCATATCCTGTGAATGAATTAAAGTCAAAACTTTTTGACTTTTATTCATTTTCAGGATATGAACTTGTGATATCAACAATTCAATTTCCAATAGTAAAAACTATCATTCTTGATATCAACAATTGTATTTTTACTAGTGAAATCTCGCCATAGGGTTCCATTCAAATTCAATTGTTGATATCAGGAATACAATTCTTACTAGTAACAATGACAATTTCTGATATCAAGAATTACATTGTTACTAGTACAAATGTCTATTCTTGATATCAACAATTGAATTGCTACTAGTAAAAATATTCATTTCTGATATCATGAATGTGATTGTTACTAGTAAGAAAGCCGTTTTAGATATCAGAAATTATCTTGATATCAGGAATTTGCATTGTTACTAGTAAGAATTGTATTCCTGATATGTGAAACTGGAATTTCAACTAGTGAGAAATCAATTCTTGATATCAACAATTGAATTTGAATGGCAGCCTATGGCGAGATTTCACTAGTAAAAATACAATTCTTGATATCAAGAATGAACTTTATTACTAGTCGAAATATAATTCTTGATATCAAAAATTGCCATTGTTACTAGTGGAAATGAATTCCTGATATCAGGAATTAACATTTTAACTAGTGAAAATTTAATTGTTGATATCACAAGTTCATATCCTGAGAATGAATAAAAGTCAAAACGGCTTGCCATAGTCAATGTGTGCTCGATATGAACTGCACTTTCTTGAGCCATAACAGCCTCTGTTATTTCTTTGAAATAAAACACTCTTGTTCTGAAAACACGGTTTAAACTTTCAATCTTAATGATATAGTTGACTCTTGCATGAATGTTAGTCGTTTACCCAACAGTTTTAGCGCAATAAAAAAGGATATTTACTTTTAGATTCCACAAACTAAACTCACATCCTCTCCTCTCACCTGCTGATAGCTGGCGTCCTCCGGTTTAAAAGTGTTGTCAACCGTCTGGAAATTAAAATTAAGATGCGGGAAATTGTGCAGCCAGTAGGTCCACCATGGGGCAATGTAGTCCTGGCGCGATGAGGCCATCCCGGGCGAGAAACTCGAGCACACCGCTGATCGCTGGAGCTCTCCGGTAATCCTCACTGTTCACTCTAAAACACCAAACGCAACGAAGATCCGCCGCCCGGAGACAAGACACGATGACTGCAAAGGGAAACACCGAACAAAAGTATTTCCCCTGGCTCTTTTCGCTTGAAAGGATGCATAACACAAGAGTTGAGTGTGTGACTGCATGCACAGTGATCAGCTGTGAGCCCTTCCAAGCTCCCTGACACTGACTGACTCCAAGAGCCTCTCCTGCGACTGCGCGCTCCACCCGCGCTCAGGGAGCGAGCGTCGACGGCACTGAACTTGAAAACTCATAGATAAACAGCGCAGGTGTTACACCAGATTCTGGGACCATCGTATTCTGTAACAGTGGAGGGCGTGGTTGCTTGAAATTAAACAATATGGAAGCAAAAACGTTCAAAATGTGATCAAACAAGTGTATTATGTGACAGATATTGTTTTAGGAGCTCAGTATGTGTTTTTTTTTTTTTAAATAATGTTTAAATGGTGTAATATTTATGAATTTGATTATGTACTTATCCACATAGATATAACAAATACATAAGCTGTGTCTGAAACCACTCCCTATCCACTATGTAGTGCACTATATAGGGTGTCGGCCATTTTGTAGTGCTGTCCGAATTCTGAGTGAACGACTGCATTCCCTACATTCGTTCACTACTTTTACCCACAATGCTCTCTGATTTTGAGTGTACATTCGATGTACACTCGTTAAAGCGCCGTTACCCAAAATCCAACGCGATAAGACGATCGAGCGCGAAAGAAAAATAAATATGGCGGACGGCAATACGGGAAGCGGCAACTTCTACAAATGTAAGTGTAATTTTTTATTAATTAGAACATCTTTGTAAAGATATTTTGAAGCGAAATGAGACAGGTTTATATCATGATATATATACTTATTATCATATGATAATTTGGTCGATTTTTCCCATATGTTGTACTGTTGTATACTGTTGTTTATATTGTATTTATTTACTATTATATTTTTTATAAACAAATGTGACAGTGTAGTGTTTTTGTTCTGATATTTTTAAATATAAATGTACTAAATAGCATGACACAGGTGTTTTTATTCTCAATAAACATGACAAATAAACAATAATATACAATTCATGAAGCTAAACGGGACATATTACAGACGGGTATAGGAAATGTTGATGACGAAATTGTCTGGCGCATGCTATTAACGTCAGCGTCCAAATTCGCTCACTCGTTTTCGTTCACTCTTTGCTGATATAGTGCGCTCAACTGTCATTCACTATATAGGGGTTAGTGAACGAGTGAACGAGTGGGCGGTTTCGGACACAGCTCTGGACTCCGCATTGGCCGCTTTGGAACGTTGCTGCGATACGTCATCGCGTCCGCCATTTTGCTGAGGGCAAACTGGCGAAAATAATGTTTACATTTATCAACTGATTTCAGTGGTTTATGATGTACGTGGTGTACAAAAAGTTCCATCTCTAGTTACTTAAAACCTCGGTGGTAGACTTTAAAAAAATATGTATTTTAATAGTCAGAGTTCAGACTTGTTCTGTATTTGGCTGCTTAATAAGAAGTGTGAAGACGCCCATAATGAGATCATTTATATTTCCACATTAAATAATAAAAAAAAAGGTTTCTTATTGTGGAAAAGCCATTTTCTGTCTTTTAACCCATTTTAGCTTTTCTTGTGTTTAGAATTGACCACCGTTGTGACAATGAAGTAAATCGTCATCACAAACGCTGGAAAAACCTTCCCTTCTTATAGCTCCTTCCCACTGTCTCCTCAACTCTTTATCTCTGGGAAACCTTCAATGTGTGAAAAAAGTAAGCTAGCCAACTAACTAGCGTTACAGTAATTCACAAAATGTCAGGCACCTAACCGAAACAAGTGTTTGTCTTAAAAGATGATTTTAAGATGCATATTTTAATTTCAGGAAATTTAGCTCATAAAATAAGATAATATACGCTAAAACTATAATATAAATCATGTAAACTCATGTCTCAACTTTCACAGCTAATTAGTGACATGGCTAGCTATTTTCTGGCTGACTCTGGTCGCCAACTATTATCAACATAATTATATGTATTTTATGAATCTATGTATTTAATTATATCTTATCCATTTCCGAGTGCCCTAAAGTTTAATCTCTGGTGTCGTGCAAATGCTCCGAGTATGGTGTGCAATTTAGGACGTCCTCAGACCTCAGACCTCAGACATAGGATGTCATGCTTCAGACTAAAAGGCTTCAGTCATGTATTTACGACATTTTGCCTGTTAGAAATACATGCTCAGTTTTAATATTATTTTAAGGTTGGGAAGAATCAAATGAATGGCAAAGCTTAGAATTTGTCACTGTACTCAGATCACTGTGATTGGCTCAGTGATGCAAACACATTGTGATGTCCGTTTTTTATTTGATGCTATAAATGAACTAGTATGAAGAGATGTTGATTCACGAGCCGCTTGAAGGAGCTTCAGCGATCTGTCACGACACATTAAAGAGACACTATACACTATTTATTGTTGTTTCACAACAAAAGTAACTTGCTCTGTCTTGTCTGTCGATGTGTTGTCAGTGTCCTCTTTGCTCCGGGATGTATTTTTCACTTTGTGAGAACATGATGTGTGGCGTGAGAGCGCATGGCTTGTCGGACATAGCAACAGTAACTAAAGGGGGCGGGTCTTTGTGAACGATCAGTTGATGCCATTTGTAAATTGGTTTCAGTTAAAACATCTCAAACATGCATTTTAGTCTGGACTATGCTTAAGCCTTGTTGTAGATAACTAATGATGTGCCATCCAGTTTGCTATAACAATGCTAAAGGTATGTTTAGGAAGCTGTGTTCATATATGGTTTTTTCATGTTGAAAGTGCCCCTTGGGAAACGAGGGCGGGTTTGAGATCAGGAATTGAAATTGTTACTTGTATGGCAAGCGCTCCATGTTGGCTAATAAAAACGTGCTGTTGTAAAGCATATAAAAGCCTCCGTCTCTATAACAAACTACACTTGTGTTCCGGCTTTTATTAGATCAATTTTCAATTTTTATTTCAGAATCGCGACTGTCACAATTATTTCTAGTTATATTTATGACTTTTATGTAAAAAATTACTTTTAATGTCAGTTATGACTAGGTATGTGAAAATTAAGTAAAAAAATAAGCTCTGTAAAAAAGAAGTCAGTTAAAATAGGACATAATGTTCTTTATATATAAAAATGAAGGAATTTTCTGTATTGTTTTTTATTTTTTATCCTGTATTTTGAATTATCCATTGCAGTGTTGTATAGGGTTAACGAAAAATTCCTGTAAAATTAACTTACTAGATAATGTCCTGGCAGAAAATCATTTCACATTTTCAGTTTTTATTTTTTATGGTGTGACATAAAGTCATAATTATGACTTATGACTTGACATTAAAAAATCATAATTATTTACTTATAAGGTGAAAAGAAAAATGTGTGCAAAAAATAATGTGCGAAAGAGTGTATACTTTCAAATAAATCTCATTCATCAAAAAAGTAACTACAGACAAGTGTGTGACCTATACATGGAAAAAATCTATTATTATTACATACTCATTTAAAACTTGCCTCATTCAAAAAAAAAGAGGAAAAGAAAATAAAAGGGGAAGAAAGCATAACATTTATTTCAAAGTGAAAATAATTCATATCCAAGAGAGAGTGCCATTAACTCTTTCCTAGTTGTTCAGTATTGACATCTGGTGGACAGAAAGGGCATTTCACAAAACAATAGTCCAATTTCAGGGTTTTCAAACCTTTATAAACCAATGACCCTTTCACGTCCTCAAATCGTGTTTATGACCTAAGTTTCATTTTTTTAATGTCTAGTTTAAATGGAGAGTACTACACTACCCACAATGCTGAAACAAAATCCACCAATCACAGAAGTTGTTGTTACTATGGAAACTATGGATTAATTCGAAACCTGTGTTTGTTTAATTATTTGTACATTTCTAAAATACCATATTTTTATACTTTTAAATAATAACTGTTAAAATTTAGTCCTCTTAAGGAAAGAGGTAAAAAAGTGGACAGAATGCACAGGAAACGTCTCGTCACCAATGCTAAGAACAACATTTCACCTGAAATTAAAAGTCAGGTTTATTGACAAAGGAGAAAATAATGGACACACAAAATACTCCAGAAAGGCAGCAAGACCAAAATAAAATACAAACGACTAATTAAATGTAATTAAATGAATTGCATCATCACTGCAGAGTCAATAAAAACTGATTCACAGGGAGGATTTCCATCATAAAATAAGTTAAATACACAGTCATGTACAATTGTCTCGGATAGCTATAGAATGAATGGAACATATTCCTTAAATAGGCCAATATTAAGGAAGGTGTTACTAAATAATGAATCAAGGTTATTAGGTAAAAATACACTCCTTTAATTATGCATACTGAGCACAAACATTAAAAAAAAAAATAAACCTAATAATATTATTTTTAATGATGCTCCATATATTCTAAAATGCTGTGATAGATGTGGGTGTTAAATTATTTGTTGAGCTTGTGATCACGTACCGAGAGGTGGCAGTAGCACATTACAAGTCAAAAAGAATACAAAGATAAGAAACGTACATAGAGAAAGACCATGATCTCCAACAACCCAATGTGCTGAGAAATTAACATTTTACCGCTTTTTTAAATTAGAGCGCATGTCCACAAAATTACAGTCTGTTGTCATATGTCATGCCATGAATCACTGCAGTAATATGTGGAATATCAATATTGTGCTGGTCCTACATGAGTTCAGAGACATGGCATTGTGATGCATTTAGGGAATGTGTTGAGCCATCAGCTTTATATTGCATATTTGTCATTTTTGGCACGTCAGGTTTCAAGGTCAACCGTGCAAACCACCATGCAGTTATTTTTGATTAGGGGCCTGATTGATTTTAATATCAATTACTCTTCTGACTGCGATGACCTTCCATCATAACAATTAAGCGACAAAGTATTAGGCACAGGCTGTGCTAACTTCAAATTATTCAATCAATGAGCTTCAGAAACTGTAAATATATTGTAACTAAAGCGTATGACCCTTTTGCTATACAAAAAGAACATATAATGGAGTGGCATTTTTGGAATATAAAAGAGCTTTCAAATCTCATTTGTCTTTCTCTATTGCTCCGTGAATTGACATAATGAAATTATGACAATGTCCCAAGACACCAAAGCATGAATTTGCATCATAAACATTTTCATAAAGGTTGTAGCTGACATCATCACAATAACTCAGAGAGGAATTTCCTCCCCGTCACCTGTCGTTATTACAAATTAATCCTCCAAATTCCTGAGCCAGCTGTGATGGTTTGCTTTTGATGTTCAAAACAACATATAGTGATATCGAGGTGTCTTTCCTCTTTGGTTATTGCTTTTTGGGATTTGGAATCTTAAATCCCTATGTGGTGCAGCGAATGACTAAGGCCTATACATATGAATGAAGATTTACACATCAGGCTCAAAGAGTTTGCGTTCAATCAGAAGCTGCTGCTCACTAGCTCTGAGGGTTGAGCTGAGTAGTAATATCCCAGCTTCAGAGCAGGGAGATTTTACTTCCCCTCAGACTTTGTTTTATTCTGATTTACTTTCATCCATTGAGACATTTGTCTGTCTGAAAGTCCTTGACTAACTCAGCTGTGCCACCACGAGCAATGGGAAACTGGCGTATGTCTTCAATCATGGACATTTTTGAGTAGTTCTGCTAAAATGTTTAATTGGGGGTGAGGGAAGCATGCTATTATTGGACTCAGACCACTTAGAACTTCTTAGCAAGCACAAAAGCCGCATTTCCATTAAAATTACCCGGAATAATTTTTTTCCAGTTTGGAAGATATGAAATATTTGCATTTTTTTCCATCTGTCAAAAACGGCTTACACAGCCAAGCTTCCTAAAAGGAATATAAGAAGACCAAGGAAGGGTCATAAAGAGATAAAATGACGTGACCGAACAAGAAACAAGATAAGAGTGAATATCATTAAAGCGTTTCATTGATAGAGGAAGCCAAGAGCTCATACACACTTGAAAACAGATTCCGAACTTGTTTGCTTCTGTCAGATATTGCGTTATCACAATGGTTATGCCAATCCGGCAGTTGTTGAAAGAGAAGGCATGTTTGTGTTGGACATCATAGAGGAGAAGGTTTGTATCTATTTTATTTAAATTTAAGTGGGGAAATTATCTTTAACAAATTCCCATTCAAATAATGAATTTATTCATATTTGCGATGCCTGCAGTCAGCAGCTATTTCGGCATCCAAGAACAAGTCCTATCTGCTTCAATGGGGAAATACTGAAATCCTAAAAACTGCATGCAATACTCACATTTAAATAATACATTTAAAATAGCAGCTACAGTGACGCGATGACTTTTCCAATTGGCAATTGACCCTTAGCCGACAGTTTGATTGGCAGGCGATCTGACCAATCATAACCCTGAATCCGCCATTTGGTCCGACAAAGCAGTCAGGGGAGTTAGTAGATTAACGTTGATGAACTTTGAAAATTGTGTGTACTCACATCTTTCTGCGCTTGAAACAACATTCCTTCTGATGTTCATTCATGTTTATTTGATGCTATAAATGAACTAGTATGAAGAGATGTTGATTCACGAGCCACTTGAAGGAGCTTCAGCGATCTGTCACGACACATTAAAGAGACACTATATGCTATTTATTGTTTAAACTTCTTTTAAAAATTACAATATTTGAAATTTGAAACTTAGTTTCATATCAAAAGTAACCTGCTCTGTCTTGTCTGTTGACATGTTGTCAGTGTCCTCTTTGCTCCACGATGTATTTTTCACTCCGTGAGAACATGATGTGTGGCGTGAGAGGACATGGCTTGTCGGACATAGCAACTGTAACTAAAGGGGGCAGGTCTTTGCGAAGGGTCAATTGGGTCTTTTATTTAGAAGTGGGACTTGTTCCACCATATTTCGTGTTGAAGTTTCTCCTTTTCATAGTAGTATGAGTGCACCATTCTGGCATATATAAAGTCTTTAGGCTTGTTTGAGATGAACTACACTGGCCTGCCACTGGCTGTTGAGATCTGCCAGTTGCAGGCAGGGGAGGAGTACAGAGACTGCCGTCAGGTCGGATGTTTTGTGCTTTCTGTGGTGTGCTGAACCAACGTCGTTCATGGCAGACCATGCCATTTTTCCGTTGATTGTAGATTAAGAAGTGGATGAGATTAAAATTCCCATGTTTTGAATATCAGATATTCAATATCAAGATTGATTAAATACAGAAACTTGTCTAAGAAAAAACACACAACACACATCGTCCACGTCATCACAGAATCGGACCACTGAGAATAAAGTGTGTTGTCATCAAGGCTTTCGCAGTCGATTTTGAGCAACTGGAGCGCATGACCTTGGTGGTCTCGTTTTGCTCTCGTGGTTCTTTGATTGGACATGTGATCATAAGGTGGCTGCAGCGAATTTTCGATCTTTGTGGCACCACATGAAGTCGAACAAACCTTACAACTCAACTCCTCTCCTGTGGCCTCATGGGATGCTATCCATCAGATTTGCAGTTCAGAAACTTGCTGGAAGTAAGTAGGCAATTCATGTACTCTTTGCTTACTGTTTTGTGAAAACTGAATTCGGACATACTACTGTTTTTACATACTGTTTTTCACCTACCATAGTAGGGAAGTGGGCATATTTGAATGCAAAATGGGTTAAAAATCTCCACTGAATTAATACCACAGGTTGCTAAATAAGGCGGAACATCTATAATGGTGAATGGTTCATGATACATTTAGTAATTTTTTCTGTGGTAATTAGTCCTAATATTGTTTGAGAGCATTTGTAATGGGCACACTATACTATAAATATATGATTTTCTGGCTAACTTGTAGAATTGTAAAACCCTGGCAACATTTCTTTGACCTTCTGCTTTTTTAAATGTGTTCTTGCATTGGAAACTCTGTCTCTCTTCCTCAATTGATTTTTACCTATAATGTGTGTCACTTAACTATTGATCTTTTGTTTTGTTCCCTTTGACCATTACAAGGATAATCCATTTGCTTAGTGGAACAAGGTGACAGACTCGACTAGTTTGTGCACGGCAGGAAGGAATAAAGATATCCTGGGGTCCCTTTATTCGGCAACCCTAAGGGCCCGATATACTTTGATCGAACTGGTGTGACATCATTTTAAATTAAATCAGGCCGAAACGAGGTTTGATTGGAGTTCGTTTTGGAAGTTCGAAACAGCTCGCCTGAGCAAACTTTCTGGAAAAGTTTGCTTCGGCTGGTAAACACCTTCGTACTACCATTGGTCCGTGGCCATTATGTAAGGTAGGTGTGCGCTGAGGCACCGCCTTCTTTCAGTGGGACAGTCTTTTTCCAGTCAGACGCCGGTGAGTGAAAACATGTACATGAGCAAAGTTGTACTTCTGATGAAATGTGAGGCTGACACTTTTTTTGTGTTTAATATGGTAAACCTGCTTGATTTTAAGTGTTATAATATGAACGTGACATGAGTTTACTGGAGTGCCAAATTACGGAGCATATCCACGTTGCTATGATCAGATGCTTTTCTTATGCTTTCTTTCCCTGCTAGTTCCTCAATTTTGTTGTTTATTTTGTTACTGAGAGGAAAGTGCACAACATATTTACATATTCATCTAACCATCGCTCTCAACAGTGTGGGTAGTGTCAGATGTTCGATAACAGTATATTGCTGCTCACGCATTTCGAACTTCTTTTTACCCCTAAACGAAGAACGAAAAAGAACTTTGCTTGAAGTACGGGAGAATCTCAATAAATTAGAATGTCGTGGAAAATTTCATTTATTTCTGTAATTCAAATGAAATTGTGAAACTTGTGTATTAAATAAATTCAATGCACACAGACTGAAGTAGTTTAAATCTTTGGTTCTTTTAATTGTGATGATTTTAGCTCACATTTAACAAAACCCACCAATTCACTCTTAACAAATTAGAATACTTCATAAGACCAAAAAAAAAAAATTTTTAGTGAACTGCTGGCCTTCTGGAAAGTATGTTTCTTTATTGTACATGTACTCAATACTTGGTAGGGGCTCCTTTTGTTTTAATTACTGCCTCAATTTGGCGTGGCATGGAGGTGATCAGTTTGTGGCACTGCTGAGGTGGTATGGAAGCCCAGGTTTCTTTGTTTCTCATTTTCCTCTTGACAATACTCCATAGATTATCTATGGGGTTCACGTCTGGTGAGTTTGCTGGTCAGTCTTTTGGTGCTTTTGGCAGTGTAGGCAGGTGCCAAATCCTGGAAGGTGACTTTGGTTTTCAAAAAACACAATGAACCAACACCAGCAGATGACATTGTACCCCAAATCATCACAGACTGCGGAAACTTAACGCTGGACTTCAAGAAACTTGGGCTATGAGCTTCTCCACCCTTCCTCCAGACTCCAGGACCTTGGTTTCCAAATGAAATACAAAAAATGCTCTCATCTGAAAAGAGGACTTTGGACCACTGGGCAACAGTCAAGTTATTCATCTCCTTAACCCAGGTAAGATGCCTCTGACAATGTCTGTGGTTCAGGAGTGGCTTAACAAGAGGAATACAACAACTGTAACCAAATTCCTTGACACGTCTGTGTGTGGTGGCTCTTGATGCTTTGACCCCAGCCTCAGTCCATTCCTTGTGAAGGTCACCCAAATTCTTGAATCGATTTTGCTTGACAATCCTCATAAGGCTGCGGTTCTCTCGGTTGTTTGTGCATCTTTTTCTTCCACACTTTTTCCTTTGTTTTGAGTTGATCACCATATTCTAAATTGTTGAGATAGTGAATTGGTGGGTTTTTGTTAAATGTGAGCCAAAATCCTTACTGTGATGAGCAGGGCGGGCGAGAGCCGTGAGGGAACGGCGCGAGGCCGGTGACGCGAGAGTTAACGAGCTTCAGGTGCTCGGCGCACCGGTCTCGAGTTCCCCACGGAGGAGCTCCGGAAGCATAAAGGAGGAGCGACGACAGTGAAGGACGAGAGAGGACCAGGCCTGGATTTTATGTTGTGTTTTATTTGGTTTGTGTGGGCGGCAGTCGCCGTGAGGAATGCCGCCCTTATACTTTTTGATTTGATTGTTTTGTTTCTTTGAATATTAAATGTGTTGAATGTTCGCCGGTTCCCGCCTCCTTCTTCCCATATTTATGAACTTTGTTACACTTACAATTAAAAGAACCAAAGACTTAAACGACTTAAATCTGTGTGCATTGAATTTATTTAATACACAAATTTCACAATTTTAGTTGAATTACTGAAATAAATTAACTTTCCCATGACATTCTAATTTATTGAGATGCACCTGTAGATTGGGGCCTTTAGACCTTGAGAAAGAAAGTACTATACAACAGCAGTGCAAACAAATATAAAGTGAAAGTCGTGACGTGTTGTCAAGTATGGTGACCCATACTCAAAATTGGTGCTCTGCATTTAACCCATCCCAAGTGCACACACACAGCAGTGAGTAGTGAACACACACATACACACAGTGAACACACACGGAGCAGTGGGCAGCTATTGCGACAGCACCCAGGGAGCAATTGGGGGTTAGGTGCCTTGCTCAAGGGCACTTTAGTCGTGGTATTGAAGGTGGAGAGAGTGTTGTTTATTCACAATTCCCACCTTCAATTCCTGCCGGCGTGGGAATCGAACCCGCAACCTTCTGATTACAAGCCCAACTCCCTCACCATTAGGCCACGACTACCCCCTAAACCTGCATTGAGGTGAAATTTAACATATGCTATATATGTACAGCAGGGAATTGCGCTTTCAATTGCCTGGGGATCCAACAGTAACAGCAGTGATTCCTTTGAATGGGCTGCTAAACTGACTAATGTCTTGAAGTGAGTAAATGGGAATATTGTTCGGCAGCCTGGTCTTTTTGGACATACAGTATTTTTCTCTGAGATGTATGTATATGGTTGTTTATAAGAAGATTACAGCCGCAGCAAAAGTGCAATTGGTCCAAGCATTCGCTTGAGAAACATATCATAGCAATCTGCAGTTTACGATGATAATTGTCACAGCACTGTATCGATCTGTTGGAGTGATGAAAAGAGAGAGAGAGAGAGCCAAACAAAGCAGGTTTGGAAGAACTCTCCAAAGACATCTCTGCACAATAACTGTTTGCTTTTATGAATCAATTGTATTTCTGAGGACACAGAGACGATCTGAACAGAAAGCGGAGATAAAGCACAAGCTTTGGGCTTATTGCTGGTTTGAGAGGAGATTCTTATACTGATCTGAGTGTGAACAGCACACCTATCTAAGACAAGGGGGAACAGAACAAAGAACACTGCAGCTTAAAGACTGATTATGGTTTCCGTTACCAGCTCAAGAAAGATAAAAACTTGCTCCTCAGCTATATGACCACAACCAACAAAAAGTAATTTGATCACATAGCAGATTTATAGTACAGTCAGAGTCACTGTGTTAGAAACACCGTGTTTATATCAGACACGACTGTAGCCGCTCATGTTCTTTTCTAACTGAACCAATGTATGATTTTCATAAGACTGTTTTTCACTAGCAACTATCTATCCAAGGACAACATGCTAAAACATGTTAGCAACGTTTTAAAACATGATATGTGCTATTTCAATCTAACAGTGTGATATATATTAGAAACATGCTAACGCATCTTAGCAGCTTGTTAAAACATGCTAGTGGCATGTTAGTTCATGTTAGCAACATGCTAAGTTATCTAGTTATGTATAGTTTTTTTGCTTATAAATTTGTTCATGCACCATTCTTTACACCTGCATATATGCTTGAGATGTTAAAAAAATAAATCTAAACAAATAATATTAATAAATTAATGTATTTATATTAAATATAAAATATTTATTTAAAAATACAGAAATGAATGTAAATTAATGTAACTAAATTTGTTATATAGTTACTGTTATATAAAATATTATATTATACAAAACATACATATATATAAATAGTGCTTATATAATATTGTTCCTTGTTATTTAATGGTTCATATGTGTCAGCCTCTTGAGTATGGATTATCAAATCAAGCCAGTATGTGACAACTCAGCTATTTTATACCCATTTAGAATGAAACTATGTATTCTTGGTGTGAACAGCCTTCAGTCTGAATCAAGGAAGGTAAAGATGTAGTTCTAAAAATCTTCTAAATATAAAAGAATAGCTGAGTCCACACCTATATAACTATAACAATAACAGCACAAAGGAACAATAATCACTTTCAGAATGATTTTTTCCAGCTAATGAACGATAAAAACATCGACAGACAATCAGAATTTGAATTAAAACTGTTTTAAAGAGTTTGAACATTTAAAGTTACAGACACTTGTGCTTTGGTGTGGACAATACTATAGTTTTTATTATGGTTATCTTTATAGTTATTGTTGTTTGACTGAATGGGTTTTAAGACTGAAGACTAACAATAACTATACATTTTTGATAATCGTTCTAATTATATGAAAATAGCAAAGTTCACACCACAGCTAACGATAATGACAGAGGAAAAATATCTGTTGAATCATTTTCAAATGGTTTTTATAGATGAATAACGACAATCCAATAAAAACCAATCAGGATCCACCTGACTTTAAAGAGCTCTAGCGATTGCTGGTCTTGATGCTAATATAGTTATTGTTATTATTGTTATAGTTATCATTATTGATCTGACCATGCTTTAGTTACAGTTGCTATGTCTGACAAGACATGCGCTCTCAACCCAGTATTCTCACGAAGTGAAAAATACATCCTGGAGCAAAGAGGACACTGACAACTCATCGACAGACAAGACAGAGCAGGTTACTTTTGATGTGAAACAAAGTTTCATATTCAAAATATTGTAATTTTTTAAAGAAGTTTAAACAATAAATAGCGTATCTATATATAGTGCCTCTTTAATGTGTCGTGACAGATCGCTGAAGCTCCTTCAAGCGGCTCGTGAATCAACATCTCTTCATACTAGTTCATTTATAGCATCAAATAAACATGAATGAACATTAGAAGGAATGTTGTTTCAAGCGCAGAAAGATGTCATTACACACAATTTATCAAGTTCACCAACGTTAATTTGCTTTGCTTTGTCTTGTTTTGTCAGACAAAATGGCATTTCTGGGTTATGATTGGTCAGATCGCCTGTCAATCAAAATGCCACCGAAGGGTCAATTGGCATTGGCTGAATTGCATTTCAAATAATTTCAGCTTCTGTAGACAAAGCATAAATACCTCATTTATTCAGAATAATTATGCCTATATATTTCCTTTTATGCACACTCTAAAGGTTCTGAGAGGGGGTTTTCGTGGTGATGCCATATAAGAACTATTTTGGGTTCCCCAAAGAACCTTTCAGTGAACAGTTCTTAAAAGAAACGTTTTTTTCCCTCTTAGTGTGAAGAACATTTTAATAATCTGAAGAATCTTTTGTGTAATGGAAAGATTCCATTATTATGGATATTGAAGGTTCTTTATGGAGCCACACTGTCACACTCATTTTTCAGTTTTGTTATGTTTGCATTTAGTTCTGTCATGTCTTGTTCTGTTCATTTGCCCTCAACATGTGTGTCTTGATTAGTTAACCATCCACACCTGTTTCTGTTCTCCTTGATTACGCGTTCCCTCATTAGTTCCCTTATATAAGCTCCCTATTCTGTTCCATGTTTGTTGGATCTCGTCTATACGGGTTTATGTTACTTTTCCTATCGGTGTTGGACATTATCTTGTGAATTTAACTAACTTGGTATCTGAGCTTCTTCTTCATTGTGTTCATGTATTTATTCATAACTAGTGTGACACACACACACACTGTAAAAAAGAATTCTTGGTTTGATTTAAAAAAGTTACCTGTTTGCCTTAATTTTGATTTCATTGAAATGAAAAAATTGAGTTAATACAATTAAGGTGATTGGCTAAGTCAACATAAACTCAAAATATCTTATTTTTGAGATGTTATCTGAACCACATTAATTAAGTTGATTTGACAAAAGAAAAATGTGAAAACAAATGAAAATAATTTTTGCAGTGCAGATTCCAATAAAGAACCTTGATTTCTAAGAATGCATATAGGCTGCATTTTTTCTTAGACACTTTCATTTTAGACATAAAAAAACATGCTGACAAAATATATGGTGTATTTGCAGAATCAAATTCAATTTTTTGTTTTATTTACTGTTGTAAATGTTATATACTTAATTTAATAGAACAATATAAATAATGCATAATACATCTGTATCATCTAATGTTTTTGGAAATGTCCCATACATTTTGTATGGTAAGTTTTTTTTATACTGGGTAATACATAAGAAAGAAAGAAATTTAACTAATAAAAACTACTATTAACAACGGTTACATAAATCTCTTTGATTAATTTAATAGTACTTAACACTAATAGAACTCAAAATTTGAGTTATAATTCTGCATTTTGACATGTTTGAGATGACTATAGTTTAAATGAATTTTGAATTCAGAAATGGAATATAAATAAAGAAAGCACTGTAAAATCTTAATGGTGCACCACACTGTAAGTCACACTTGAGAATGCTCAACACTAGTAATTTATTAAAAACCGTACAGTATCTAAAATTACTATCTTGGAGTGAGAAATAAGAACATAGTACTGAAGACGTGAACTGAAAGACCTTGATAATGTAATATTTCAAATATTGAATGCTCTACGAGATTTCAGTCCGTACCTCAGAGACCAAAGCCTCGGCTGCAGTTCTATTACGATCTTAATCCTAACTCTGCCTTTTTGAGTATTACTCCCGTTGATTATTTTATTTCCAGTGCTAGACTCTTTGCAGAATCACAGATTGAACCACTGCCAAGGTCCCCTGACTGTAAAGTGCCATCAAACACCTGGTGAATTTCAATGTTCTCGCAGACTCCGTATAAGAGAGCATGTGTTATAGATTTTGGTCAGTGCTGCACGTCTGAAACACTTTACAGTCAAATTGAGGAAGGTGAAGCTGTCTCGCTGTCTCAGTGGTAACACATTGTGTTCCATACAGATGACTCCCATTAGAGGTAATGACATGACCATTCACGAAGGACAGGGATTCAGAATCTGCTTCTTGTGAGTGATAAGGCCACATTAAGAAGCGTTTGAAATAGAAATGACAAATGACAGATGAAATTTAATAGGCTGGGTTGGTGCATGAAGGATGGGCTGCCTCCATGAACGTAGGAACAAAAGAAGTAAACATTTTTTTTCCAATGCATTTTGTATTTTAATTCCTGCAGCAATGGCCATTCTTAAATCTGCTGATATTATTCAACGGCTTTTAATCGCTGAATTTTAAGTAGTTTATCCACATTTAAAATGCAATGAATTGTATAATTAAAATAGCTTAGAATGTAAATCAGTGGGCTGGAAAGGCAGTAGGTAATTAAACAGTTTTCCTAGTGGAATAAATTCCAATTGTCTCAGAAAAAAAAAAATGAAGAAAAATCTGTTTAACAGGAAGAAAACATGTTTTGGTGTATTTCTTGGTGCATAATTTGAATCAGTAAAATAGCTTGGATATGCAAGTGTGGTTATCTGGTAAAATCATCATCCCATCATTATTGTAATCATTTTAAAGAAGTGCGCGGTTGTTTCCTCATTAAACAGTTCCTACGGAAATGAATAGGAAACTTTTGAGTGTAAATAATATTAAAGGGGACCTATTATGATTCCTTAATCTTGTGTGGAATTTTGTTATTTCCTTTTTTATGCAATGTTTTGTAGTCCTTTGTAGTTTTTCTTGATGATTAGTTCTTTGATTGTTCCCAAGTGTGTCTTGTTTGCCTTGTGTATTTAAACCCCGGTGTTTCTTGTATTCCTTGTCAAGTCTTGTCCTACATGGATGCACGTTTGATGCTTCTCATTCTGTTCTCTGTTCCCTGTTCCTTGGTTCTCTGTTCTCTGTTGTGGTTATGTTTGTTTGTTTTTATTCCAGGGGGATCCTGGAATAAACCCTTTGTGTTTTGAGTTCACCAGACATTACAATGCCGCTTTTCACAAAATGTAATATAAGTCTCTTGTGTCCCCAGAATGTGTCTGTGAAATTTCACCTCAAAACATCCCACAGATCATTCGCTTGCCAAATTTGTCCCTGAGTGAGCAAAAACACTCTTTAAAAGCAAATGAGCTGCTGCTCCCTGCCCACTTTCCAGAAGAGGGTGGAGCTTTAACAGCTCAAGCTTTTTGTTGCTCAACAACAACAAAGCTGGAGAATCTCACGCAGCCAAAATGACGATTGTCATTAACGGTGTTCAGCCTTACATTGTTCAAACTGGAGTCGGACAGTGATGGAGAGACTCAAGAAGAAGTTACAACTTATAGAATACATCTGGACGTTTCTGAATGGTTACTGGATAAATTTATGTAGTTGCTGTGGAGTTGATTCAGCTCATCGACTAGCATGTGCCGTCATGTTAATCTTTCCAAAACCCGTGCAAAACATCAGAAGGAATGTTGTTTCAAGCCAGAAAGACGTGAGTACACAATTTTTCAAGTTCAAGTTCATCAACGTTAATCTAGTAACTCCCCTGACTGCTTTGTCTGACAAGATGGTGGATTCTGGGTTATGATTGGTCAGATCGCCTGTCAATCAAACTGTTTGTGAAGGGTCAATTGAGCTTATCAAGGTCAACTTGCAGGCTTTTCCAAGCCAACGAGACTAGTGTTCAGTGCTCGTCTGAGCAGCCAACGACAGAACAGTTAGCATGCTTTGCTCAAACTTTTGCCATGGCATTAGAACTGGTTCATCGTTTTAGCTTGCGAAAACAAAATGAGGACGCCAAGGTGGAAATGTACAGATTAAGGGGTGATAATATTATAATAAGATGCTCCCTTCCTACATCTTCCTATGTAACGAGGGGTGCGAAATCTCAGGGCCTCGTGTTTTTTTTACAAGCTTGCAGTGAATAAAGTTACTGGGTTGTCCTTTTTTACATTTTCTGGGTTGGTAGATGCCCCGGGGACCCGATTATAGCACTTAAAAAGAAAAAGTCAGATTTTCATGATACGTCCCCTTTAAATATAAGATGAAGACAGCTAATGAAAGCTGTTTTATTTTACATGGGGCGGAGCTTTCATATTAAGATATTAAGATCAGGTGACCAGCCCAAAACTATTAGTTTGTTTGATTCATTCTCATAGCAAAAAACAATCACTTTCTCAAGAGCTGTAATGTTTACTGTTTGATGGAGTGTCTACAAGTTTCATGTAGTGTTCTTCCGATAACATGGCCTGCTTTGTGGTCTGAAGTTGCAATTAAGATTTAGCAGATGGAAGCCTCACAATTAGAAGGGAGAGGTAATCAATTTCAGCCATTTACTAAGGACTGGGATGCTGCCATGGAGAGAAAAGCCTGCGTTTCTAGCAAGAACCGTAACGTGATATCAATTCTGCTCCACTTCAGCATGCAGTAAGAGAGTAGCGCTGTGCATGTGAACCATTTCTGAGTGCTCTTGCACTGCCTGAAATGTATTACCACATACAAGAGCTGCAATCTGAGGCAGCAATGCACTTTTTTATTACCAAAATCATGTTTATTGGAATAGTCAATTAAATGTTTATTATCAAACCATAACAGCATATGCTTTTGTGTTCATTGCTGGGCATTCAGCATATTGATTTCCAATTACACCATTTATGGGATGAGTATTGCCTGAGTAAAGAACAGGTCATGTTATCTGAGGCACATATGGTGTGTGAATTGTGCATGCGTGCATCTGTGTGTGTCCACTGTTGATGAGCAGATGTTTATGCTGATGAGAACAGCTTTGGGAACGTGGCTAGCTCTGCTCTAGATGAGATGAGATTGGCATGGCATTCTCAGCCCTCCACTCACGGCTCCTGTGGGCCACTTGATGCCGCAGACAAGAGCATGTCAGCATTGAATGCTACGGCTGTGTGAATGAGGGAGTGCAAGATGAATGGCCGCCCACTGAGGAGTTGGTTTTCACCTTGAACATCTCATCACTCTTCCTGACTAATCCTCTGCACTGCTTCACTCAGGAAGAGCCAGGTGGTGCTTATTCAATGACACTGAGGAACACGGGAAATGTCGGGAGTCGACCGCGCATATATCACCCGCCATCAGTTTAACAGGCCTCTGTGTGGGCCTACACCCAACCTGAGCGTGCATCAGTGTATCTCCAAGACAGCTTTTATTAATTTACTGACCAATCCAGCTCTGGCAAATACTGCCATCCTCTATATTGTCAGAAAGCCTTTGACTGGGAAAAGAAGCAAGTTGGATTCGATCCTAGGTTGCCCACTCATATAGTAATTGCCATTACGTGTCACAGCGAAAACTTTAGTGGAAATAGCTTGCATATACAAGTACAGTATCTAGTAAAATCTTTATTGCAATCATCATGCAGTTCTTTCCTCATTAATACCCACTAAATACAATTATATGTTGAAGCACATGAACTTTTATAATGTAACTCTTTGGACGATATGTGTGTGTGTGTTTGGAATCCCTTTAAAAATGTTAATAATTTTGATGGAAAAAAAGAAATGGAATATAACACTGTTAATTGTAATGTTTTAGGAAGTAAAATGTATGAATTATCATATACTTTTTAGGGTTAAAATCTATTATAAATTCAGTAAGAAAATACATTATCTTTTAAAGTAAACTGTTGTTGTCACCAAAAAGGACATTCTCGTCCAGTGTGACCATTCATCCATCTGCCCATCCAACTGTCCATTCATCCATTCACCCAGCTGTCCATCCATCCATCTGTCAATCCATCCATCCATCCATCCATCCAACCATCCATACGTCAATCCATCCATCCGTCCGTCTATCCATCTATCCATATGTCAATGCATCTGTCCATCCATCCGTCTGTCCGTTCATTCATCCATCCACCCATCTATCCATCATTCAGCCATCCATCCATCCATATATACCCATCCGTCCATCCATCCATCCATCCATCCATCCATCCATCCATCCATCCATATATAACAGTCTGTCCATCTATCCATCCATTCAGCCATCCATCCATATATACCCGTCCGTCCATCCATCCATCCATATATACCATGTCCATCTGTCCATCCATCCATCCATCCATCCAAAACTCAGCAAAAATGCATAATATCATCATAGTTGCCAGGTGGTTTTAATGATTTTCACCAAACTTTCGTGGCCCCCAGAATATTTTGTTGAATAAATATCTGAACATACAATATATCAAAAAAAAGAAAAGAAAAAAAAGGACAGAGCCTCTGCTTTTAAACAAAACAAAACAAAACAGTCTTCATTCTTTTTTATTAACTCTTGAATTTCTCTACATTTCATTAAAAAATGATAATTTTGAACAAAAAGCAGAGAAAATCACGTTTTTGATCAAATAGATCAAGTAGATCGAATCCATCAACACCCCAAAGCTAGACATTTCTTTCTGTGTCATTAAGCAGTTTTGGTTTGCTTTTTATCGTTAGCTTACATGTGAGTAAGCAATGTGTCAGTCTGGTTTTGGATCTGCAGATTCTGTACTCTTTCAGAAGACACGTAATATTGTCTGCAAAACATGGATTGCTGGAAAACTCTGCCAATGTCGTGGAAGTGTTATGTGATTAGGTTTGCCAACTAACATTGGTTGACATCCCTTATATTGGGCTTAACTGATTTACATGACATTTATTGACTGCTACGCTGACCTAACGGCCACTTAATTTAATTTATTTCAGGAGAAGTGGATGAATTGACATGTTGTAAATCCAACAGATATAATCCTTAGAATTGATACAAGACAAACTAACATGGCGGTGCCCATCGCACATTATATATCAGATAACATGAATATCATAAAGGTTTTTAAATGACAAAAACACATACACGTATTTTAGAATCGGAATATCAGGTATTTGATGACCTAGCAAGTTTGTGAATACTTTCAATAAAAACGGAAAAAAAACGGAAAATAAAAGTGATACATTTGCCATATAGTGCTATTGTGGCTGTGGTGTGTCACATGACAACTATGACGCATTGCCATGGAAATAATAAGGTAAAACATTATAAAATAACGGTCACCTTATAAAAACTCATGCTGGGGCATCAGCTAGAATATTTTAAATTTAAAAATGTGAAAAGGTTAATATTTATGTTTGTCTTTTTTCAGAATAAATAGTAATAAAATCATGAATTTGAGACAAAGTTTATGATATTTGGTTGATTTGATATGGAAAGATCCAAATGTGTTTATATCTGAGAAACTTTATTTCTTTTATACAGATACTTACATGCTGAAATGGCATACACTGTGTGGTACAGTACTTATATAATCCCAATTCTGTCCCCTTATTTTCCTATAAGGAACCACAATTGTCACTTATTTTCCTTTCCTGAAGTTGGCAACCCTGTGAATGATGGAAAATTCAATCAATGGCAGGGAAAGAGTTAACAGTTAACAACATTTGTTTGGACAGTATAGTAAAAAAAAATATTTCTGGGGAAACCTAAAATATGGGTAGAGGTTGTTGAACCCAGTGAGGATTCATGTGTTTATTTTGTTAGGTCATTTTCAAATCCCAAAATAAACCCAAGTATCATGTACTGACATGAGCTGGACAAAAACAGACATCACACCAAGACTCAACGTGTATAAAAAGTGTGCAAACTATACTAGGTCATGCCTTCAATCTCTTACACGTTCTTACTGAGAGAAAAATGCCTATTTTATCCTCGCATGCTTCAACGTCTGTTCAATTTACTCTTTCCTTCATCTTTTTTGAATCTGCATTCAACAAGGAGGGATAAAGTTAAAACGGGAATGAACATAGTCAAAGCTTTCATGGTGACTCTACGGCACCTGAAAAACTGCTTGAAACCATCATTGGTATTCCAGAGGGGCTGAAAATGGTTTTCTATAGTCCATGTCTGGTGGTCTCTCCAATTTTTTTTATTTTTTCACCCTTTTCTATTCTTCATTCTATCAGTTTGAGAGCAGGGGAGGGAAGGAGGAAGTGTGCTTAAAGGGAAATCCTCTCTGCTTTGTGGCAGAAGTCACAGACTCAGGCTTGCTGATGGAATGACAGGACAAAGCAGATATCCAGAGCGTGTCCCTTACCACGGCAATTGCAGCAACTTCGTGCACTCCGTGTCATCACATTTGCGAGTGCAGCGTGGTGTGACAGTAGAAAGATGAGTGTCTGAGGTATCTACCTTTTTTTCCAATCATATAGTAGATAGGGTGAATACAAAGCTCTGCAGAGTTGAAATCCAGACTGAGTGAAACTGCTGAATTTGAGCTTGGGAGAGCAGAAGGTAATGTTTTCCCCAAAAAACTCTGAGGGTAACTTATCTGAGCCACGAAAAGTGATAGAACCCACAACGGCCCCCACCACTACCAGTATGGTTGGCGTTGATTTCTTCTAAAGTTGTCTAAACTCAGCAAGACTTTATTACAATGAGCAGCAGGCATACGTTTGGTCTTGAAGGCCAATGTGTGAACTGCAATGTGGCTGATACACTTTTTGGCAGGGCACTTTTGGTCTGGGCAAGTGTGGAGTGCTGATAACAGGCAAAGTAGCTGCCAGTCGGAGATTGCACGATTAATCCAGATGAAAAGAGAACTATGGACGGTAGTGGACGAAGTAGAGCGGGCCCTCAATTGGGTGGAGGCGATAGTTTAATCCACTCTCAACTGGTGGGATGTGATAGCGACAGCAGTGATAAACAATGTTACATTCTAATAATTTACCCTCTGGAGCAGTTGGGTTATTTTTGACCAATTTTTTTAAAAAATTTTTATCGGAATTGAATGAAACTTGGTAACGGTTTTGGCACTTGGGTAAACACACACAAAAATGTATGGACGTGATTCGAAAATGTTAAACGACAGCATTGGAAATGAATGGGAGGTGAATTTCATGTATCGGAACTGTTTGGTACTGCCCAAACAAAATCTTACTTATTTTTTGAGATATCAACTTTAAATTTGGAACACAGCTTAGATTTCTGCTTTGATTTTCTCTCAGTTTTAGAGTAAAACGTGTTTTGGAAAATGTATATTTCATATAAAAATCGAAAATGGGAATTTTGTGCATTTTTCGTAACAAGAAATGCAAAACGTTATCACTTTTTTCAAGTTAACTTTTTAAAAACTGCCAAGTGCAATAATCTGCCAAGTGTCATCTTTAAAACAACCCAAAACTTGTGCACCAAAGCATTAAAGATTTAAGTAAAGGAAATTTCATTTTTAGGTACATGCTCAAAAAGTGAATGAATGGAGTAAACTACTGCATAAATATAACTGAATATCATAAAATGCCTAAAAATACAAAATATTAAATAAAAAAACATTAATAAACTAGGACAATAATTTCATTGAAATAATAATAATAACAATAATAATAAGATTTCAGCCATTTTCGACTGACACTAAAAAAAGCACCAGAGGGTTAAATAAAATATATAATATATATTATAATACTTTGACAGAGATGAAGCCCCAAATATCCCACTGATTTGCACAGGCTAGCTTGGCTTGTTAGCTTCTGCCTTTTTCCCAATTTTCATGCAGTCATGTTTATAAATCTGTATATTACTGGGCCTAGGCAGATCTTCGTAATGTTGGTACATTTTAATGTTTTATTTTAAAGACATTTTTGCATGATTTTGGTTGTCAAATGTAAAATCTGCAACCAGCAAAATCAGGTGACAACCACTGGTCTGGACAAGCATTAATATACATTATTCTAATATTTTTCTTATTAATTATACAAGTCTCCTCTGATGGCTAGGAATAACATAGACGCGTTATTAGTATACTTTAAAACATGTCAGCTCGTGTAAATGTTGTGGGACTACTTCTACTGAAATTTTAATTCACATCCCCGTCCACCCACTACCTGTTTTTCCCATCTTTACGCTTGTTCGTGAAGCGCATCATTTACTTGTACAGAATGATCTCCGCAGCCTAATAAGATCTGACTTCTGTTGACATAAAAGTTTAGTTTATGCAAATACAGCTGGCAGGGACTAGCAGCGCAGGAGGTGTACCATCCCTCAGAACATCTGCATCCTTGTGTTTCCACAATATGTTTTTTTTACTATCATCATCTCCCTGTTACAGTTACAGCTCCCAGGTCCAATTAGAGCTTCAAAACAGAAATGAGAGAATGGGGGTGACTAGTTTGAATGTTAGTTCAGATGGCGCGCCACCCGCTGTCCTTTCACTGACCACCAAATCCACCGGAAATCCGAAAAGCTATAAGACTTCATTTATGTCCTTCCATTTGTCCCGTCCTGACTTTCTTCTCAACAGCACTGCAAACTGCAATAAGTTGGCAAAACTCAAAAATTTGAGGCAATCAGTTGCCTCAAAATTTTTAAGTTAAGAAATTTAGTTTAAGTAAGTTTAAGTAAGAAGAACTGTATTTTGTCCTCATACAGTTTTATTGTTTTTAAAATGTTTACTGAGTAACTATTTCATGTAACCACAATGTGAACATTTTTATTAGTGTATAGCCATGACAAGCTAATTCAGAAAGTGTTAACACGTTAATTTGCTACCATGTTAACGTGTAGCACTTGCTGAATGACTGCAGCAATATGTAGCATTTATCATACTTGCTCTCAAACCAAGCCGCATCCACCACTTGTCACCATGATAGTAACTCTCGAAGAATCCACATTAACAACTCTTCCAAATTAGCTTAACAAAACATCAGTCACTATCTCCCACTTAGCACTAATCTTGCCCAAAAAATATTATAGAAAGCTTAATTTTAGCATTTACTCTCCCTTTCGAGTGCCATGGGCAAAACATGCTGAGAAAATAGAAATCCTAGCCAGTTAAACAAGTTCATCTAAATTAAAAGAAATTCATAAAAGAGTTCATAAAACTCAAAACAATGAAACAGTTCAGTTTACTTAAAATATATCAGTTATGTGAACTTGAAAGAAAAGGAAAGTAGTAAATGCTCATAAAACTTCCTTTGGCTGAACTAATTTGTTTAATTTAAGTTCGTCCAACTCAAACCAATTAATTATTTAAGGAAGTAAGGAAGTAAATCAACACATTGGGGAAAATTGCACTCTTTAGAATAATTCAGGGATTTTAAAATGTTAATAGTTTGGTACAATGAACACTTCTGACAAAGACATAATAGCTGGGTTTGAAGTATGCAAAAATTAGTGGCATTACAGTTTTGTTTAAGGCAAGACTATTTAACAATTCCACTTTGTCGGAAATATATTTTGTGAAATAACTAGGACGTATAACCTTTGGATGGATGTTTTTCATCATTTTTGCATTGCCCCCTGTACAAGAATTCAAAAAGACTTGTTGGCTAGAATGTCTCTTTCTAAGTAGCTAAAACGTTTAAATAAGTTGGTCACAAGGGAAAAAAATCTCCATGAGACTATAGGGTGTAGTGCTGGTCTAACTGGTGACCCAATTTTGCAATGCCTTTCACCAGCAAAGTTTAGCTAGTGAAAGTGTTCAATATGCATTCCAAACACAAAGCAAATGCTGGTGAATAGTTATGCTGGTCTTTTTGGCATATACCAGAGGTGCCCTATCCAGCTTCTGGAGGCCATTGTCCTACAGAGTTTAACATTAACTTGCTCCAGCACACCTGCCTGGAAGTTTCTAGTAATCCTGGAGACCTTGATTAGCAAGTTCAGGTGTGTTTAATTAGTGTTGGAGCTAAACTCTGCAGGATACTGGCCCTCCAGGAGCAGGATTGGACACCCTCTGTTTACAAAAAGTAAACCAGAGAGAGTCTTTGGTTTCTAAGTTTTGTACTTAGACAAAGGTAGTGCATACAAACAAACATATTCAGGGTTGACTTGGAATAAAGCCCAAGCTCTGAGAGCATTCATTATCGGACAAAGCGAATGCCACTTTAATGAGATTACTCCCGCAGACTGCGCTCCAGAGACAAAGCAATCTCTGCATCGGTTGTCTTGTTTACAGCTAATGGTAACATTTCACAGCTCTTTCAGATGGACAGCTCCAGTGCATTATTGCAGTAATCGATCAGAGCCTCGACACACATGTGAAAGGCCCATTCATCGCTTTTGGACCACCCGTTTTCACTCACACTTCAGCCGACCTCTCGGCGTTTGAAAAAACTGAAAAAAACAAGCCGGTCCTTGCTGTGTGAACATGGCACGTATTTTCTTCTCACCTTAGGCGTGACGGTTTGACAGCTGTGTGTCGATTTGATGTCTGGAGCAGCGCCTGATATGCCGCCGTCAGGATCTCTGTGGCAGACCCGTTGGGTCTGCCAGGGGTCGTTGTGGTCAGGTGAAAGTGTGCCATGGAAAGGTTAGGCCTGGAGCAACACTCTCATTTTGATTAATGGACCTCTCTGTACCCCTGAGTGAGCAATTATCAGAGGATCGGCGCACTCGTTCATCACTGTAACAGAACAGTGGCACGGCCTGTGCTGAACAACTGTACCCGACCTGCAGAACTGCCTCCTTACAACACCACACCACCAGTTCAGGCCAAGAGAAGAGCAGTGCCTGGATGAGGGGGAAGAAGAGAGTTTAGTGGAGTGGAAAGCAGAGTAGATAAGGTTTCCCTCGAGCAATAATTCGGCAGCCTCTTGGATTTGCTCTCTGGCTGTGGTGTGAGCTAATAATCAAGCCTCCTGCTTTCATCTACACTGGCGAACGTCCTCACCTCATTTCAGAAAACCCAAACACAATCGTCTACATGATGCAAGAGCCCATTAGAGCAATGTTCTTCCCAACAACACAAGGTTTAGGTTACACTGCGACCTACTTCAAATAATCATCATTTTCACAGGGAGAAACATGTCGGAGCTACAAAATGAGTCTGTTTGTGCCAATACGCAGTGGCGGTCCTCAAGACTGTTGTGCACTGATACTGTCACATTGAGAAAAAGCTCATTATGTTAATCTGCAAATCTATTGAGGACATCTGGCAGATGACATGCGTCTTTTACTCACACTGCCAAACATATTGACTTTAAATGCGTTATTACATTAGAAGTCAGCAATCAAATTCACACTGACAGATGATCAATATGTAATTTGCAGATGTATTATTTCACTGGCCGAGTAACACATCATCGATGAATAGGTTCACTTAGACAGACCTCAGTAATTCGCTCAGTCTTATCCATTGTCTCATAGCGAATGCTCCAATCTGATTGGCTGCCTCTCTTCTGCCAGTAAATGTATACAGTTTGTATTTCCCCGCCTGGAAACAAAGTCATGTTTACAAAGTCTGGGTTGATACAATCAGTTAATCAATGGATTTGCCAAAGTTTGATTGGTTTTTGTTGAATTTTGTTTGAAGCAACTGGCAGCAGGTTAACTCACAAGCTCCACTGTATATTCTGTGTTGTTTTGAGAGTTTCTGTACATATTACTTTTGGACGTGCAGAAAATCTAATCACAGAAACCATGGAAAAAATACATTTTATGATTGACAGTCCTCGCCCTTGAAGTATCAGGAAACAATAAAATGAAGCAGTCATTAACAATTGTCAGTATTTGCTATAGCCATTTTAAAATCGTTTTCATTTTTCTGAGATCATCATAGTGGATGTGATCAAGTTTCAGCATCTAGCTGATCTCAGCATTTACATAAAAACAAGACAAATGAGACTGCTCCTCTTGAACAAATCTCTATACAAATATAAATCACTGATACACATCACCTATATCGTGTTTTTAAATGATGTTTGGATGGCAAGTTAAAAAAAAAGAATAATGTAAATTTCACTTAGTTATAGTCTGTTTTCATTACTGTCCCTCTTTACTGTAACAAGTTAGAAAAAGTGAGACAATAGTTTTAGGAAAAGTTTATGGATTATGATCATTAGTCATCATGCTAATATACGCTAACATAAACCATGTCATACAACCAACCAATTTTTCCTGAAAGTCTAACTAGCTGTTTTGTTGAACAAACTTGAGATGCACATAGTAGTCTGTACTGTATGTGTTACCCTGTTTCACATGGTTTGTAGATGGACCAAGAAAGTCATTTGGCCAATCTTGAATAACCTGTTTCTCATTTTCCACAATCCCTGTATTGAGGAAAGCATTGACACCGTAATATTTTCTGTTGGAAAAAAAAATTAATGAACAAGGCTTGATAAATGTAATTACTTAGATGATTAATTTGAAGAGGATGAAAATTAATTACTCGCTACCTCCTAGTGGGACCACTCTCAGAAATATAGTTTTATTAGTAAACCTCCTCAGCCTGTTAGAATGGAGCGTGCTGTCATCGTTTCTAATCCCTAGACCCGATGATTTACCTGCTATTTACCTCTAACTATTAGTCAATTACCAGGCTGTCTTCTGGACCAGACCTCTGAGTTAATGGGTTTGGAGGAAGGCCAGGGTGTGATTTCTTTTCAACACAAGTCTTGCAATGCATTTTTAATGCACCGCATTGAGTGCAAACCTCCTTTGCCAGCTATTCAGGTATTTTTCTCACATTGATTTTTGTCTTCTCTTTTTCGTACCGTGCAGATGCATACTGAAAATGCATGCTAATGCATGTCTTTGATTTTCATAAGCTATTGTTAAGACAAGTTCTTCTCTAAAGACACGCTCATTTAGAGATTTTAGTGCAGTGTGGAATCGCACTGCATGGTCCGCTCAATTTAGATACAAGTATGTATAACCCTTCTGCTTCTACTTGCACCGCTCCAATCGGAATTCAAACCTGTGCTTCTGGCATGGAAGGCGGGCGCACTAACACTTGACTTAACATATTGACTCCAGGGGAGTGAGGTTTACTCGCACAGCTCTTACTAGAGGGTCTACGTTATACTCACCCCCTAAATCTCATTCCCATCCGGGTCATGGCACCAATTTAACCCCTCCGGCTCTACTCGCACTGCTCCGAGTGGGATTAATTTCTGCCATAGGAGGAAGGCATACTAACAAGGACACTAAATACCACACTCTCCAGCGCACCCCTTGACACCGGGACAGTGAGAACTATGTGATCTCACTCCTATCCGGGTCATGGCACCAATATAACCTCTTTGGTTCTATTCGCCCCACTCCGAGCAGGATTGGAAACAGCGCATCTTCCATGGGAGGTTGGCACACAAACCCTTGATGAATTTTTGTACAGGCCACCAATAACATTACATACATGAGTATGAACGTCAACTATAACCAATAATACAGACACTCAGCAATGACTGGGTTCATGCATGTGTATTGCATTTGCATGTTTATTATATTAATCATTTAATGTTTTAGCTTCAATACTAATGGAAGTTTTTCACAGACACAGTTAACGCAAAGTCGTTTTGTCATGAATGTAATACACTTACAAAGCGCAGTATAAAAAGCTCCTTATAATGGCTTTCCTGACATCTTATTGCTTTTTAAGAGTGGAGTGAAACAGTTGAGTAAAGATCTGTATTTTGAATCTACATATTGCTTTCATGTCCTCGCTTTCATCTCGGTCTCATTCCTTTTCTCTCTCTCCCTTGCTCTTTGCTCACTGGTTGTCTCCATCCGTTGCTCACATCTTTATTTCATTCCAATTTTCACCCAGCACGATGAAAATGGAGTGGGAGGGCTGGGGAGCTGGATAAGATGGAAGTGGCTGAGGGGAGACAAAAATAAAACCCAATTTCAACAATAGCTCAAACCCCTGCCTCAGTGTCTACAGGAAGACAGACCAGTGCACCATCAGCAAGTCCTGGAATTTTGTCTTCCACTGTAGATGCTTTTTATAAGCTCTTTTTTTTCATAGGCGTCCTTGAAAATAAGGCAGGCAAACAATGACTAGGGTGACTAAACAGTTGTGGCACATTTGCAAGCAGTAGTTCAGTGAAAAGAAAATACTATTCATTGCACCTGAAAAGCAAAGTTACATGGAGGCATGTACAATCGAAGAAATGTGAAGATGAACATTTTATGAATTTTTTATAATTATTTTTTAATGTAAAATGGCATAGAATCCATTGTATTCATATTTCTGTCAAATGTTGTGTATTATTTTATATTATATAACTGTGAAGTTGTCATATTGAATTGAATATATATATATATATATATATATATATATATATATATATATATATATAACATATAAAATGTATTTAAATTAAAATGTATATGTAAAATGTATAAAATAGATTTATTTTTGCTACATTAAAAACATGTTATCAAACACATAGTGTTTCCATAGTGTGGCTTTACTATTAAAACTCTATAGACTCTATTCCCGAATTAATTTGCATTGTAAGTGTTTCACTGTAACCCAGATTAATGTTTTCAAATGAACCTTAAGTATTCCTTTAATGTTAATGAATTTCCCTCTCTGGGTTTCTTTTTTCTATAGTGAGCCACTACTCGATTAGCTTTATGTGTCCAACCTGTGGAGCCTTGGGTGTGTAGAAGGGATGTATTAAGAGTGTTCTATCCATCCTGGTCAGATGGCATTACCTATCAGTGAATCAGTGAATCAGACCTATCATCCCCTCAAATGACAGCAAATTACTGCAACGCTGTCTGGTATGAGCTCTAATCACACACGGCTCTCCGAGGGGAATGTAATCACACCCCGGCCACACCGTAACTCAGCAACTGGCTTAAAACCTGCCCTCTGACATCCAAAGAAGACCTTTCACAGAATATATTATTTGGGAAAACCATCACGGTAATATCACAGTGTTCTTTGGAGTATGTGTGCATGATTATGTTACAGTCCATGGTGGCCCAAAAAGTAATTGAGCCACACTTAAAGGGTTCGTTCACCCAAAAATGAAATATCTGTCGCTGACTCATTATTGGCCAGCTCCTGCTTCAGCATTACCGTGGTGCTCACATGTACAGCGTCAGTCAATATTGTTCTGACGTCGAACACGGAAGCCTACACTGCACCAATTGCATAGGAGAATGACAGCGGAAAAGAAATTGTTGAATGAAGTCTTTGTAAAGTAGTTATTTTTGTTTTGTTTTGCGCAGAAAAGGTAATTAATAATTAAGGTTGAACCACTGCAGTCACATGGACTATTTTAACAATTTCTTTAATACTTTTCTCGACCTCAAAAGGTGCAATGACGTTGCTGCCTATTTGTGGTTCAGAAACCCTCAGATTTCATCAAAAATATCTTGTTTTCCGAAGATGAACAAAGGTCTTACGGGTGTGGAACGGCATGAGAGTGAACACTTAATGACCGAAATTTCATTTTTGGGTGAACCCTTTAACCCTACTTTTTACAATTTAAAACAAAACTTTTCTTTCTAAAAAAATGTTTGCTTGGAAAAACGTGCTTGTGTTTCTTTAAAATTAATGCTAATTGGTTTGATGCTTTGTAAGAGCCCGTTTACATGAAACTGCTTTTAACCAAAAACTGAAAACTTTTTATGCGTTTTGGCCATTCAATTATACAACAATGGCGTTCCAATGTTTAAAAGTGCACACTTTTGAAAATGATATTGTTATCATCCTCACGTAAACTACAAAAATGTGAATTTGTGAAAACTGTGACATCATGCGCATGCATATTACATGTTCAGCCTACATGTTTGCCTCCGGCAAAGTGTAGATTTACTGCACCACTATTACCAGCAAAAACGCATTATTTACCTTTATCTTGATTGTTTGCAGTCACCATTTTGTTGAAGAATGCGTATGTGTGCGGGCATGTAGTGTTACTTTACAAAGCGACATCGCCAACTACTGGCCTGGCATGAATAATACAGCATTTTTGAGTCATTTTCATGGATCCGTGTGAATGTTAGGTAAATTAAATGAAATTTTCTTAAAAATTGCAAAGGACAAAGATTTACGTACCCTAATATAACAGGAGTGTTGGCCCTTGGCCCTATCGATTTTTTTTTTTTTTAAATAGTATCTTATTTAAGTGTTATTTTTAATTATCTGCTCGTCAGCAATTAAAACCAGTAGAAAAGACAAACCAATTTGTTGTTTTGAATGTTATAGCTCTCATCTTAAAGTGAAAGAAGAATTTTTTTTCTCTCTCTCAAATTATGCAGGTGTTCGAAAAAGCAAGCGAATCAAATGATTATTTAGCAACTTATTAAGAACTTTTGTTTAAACATGCAGTGCCTTCAAAATGTATGTTTGAGGTATGACTGTGTGTAACGTCTGTTGTAGAACAAAACATAAAAGTCTTCTCAAGTCACATTAACCGCAGACCTTATTTTTGTCATAACTGCTATGCTAAAACCCCAAAAGAAATTCCAGAGGGGAACCCACGGCTTAAAAATGCAAATTCTCTTCCAGGTTTTAGGACTATAAACCGAATAGCTCTATATAGCCTAATTATTTATTTTCCTTTCGAAATGTAGTTCATTCAGTCTCAAAGAGATAATTCCCCAAAATTTAAATTTTGTCATTTACTTTACCCTCATGAGGTTCCGTGAGCAACACAAAAGAAGATATTTTTGTATTTTTTACAGTGGATGTCAATGCACAACCAAAGCTGTTAGCTTACCAACATTCTTCAACATGTATTTTTTTGTATGTGTGCTTGTGTGTGTTGCATAAAAGAAAAGTAAACATTCCTATATAGCAACTTTATAGAAATCACACACAAAGTAAGAACATTAGATAAATTAACTGAGAAAAGAGATTTACAGTTTGGAACATTTCTCAGATCACAACTGAAATTCTCAAAACTAGTTCCCATCCTTCCCATCATCTAGTCACTTGTGCACACCATGAAAGTAATTTCTCATTCTTTTGAACAAATTGCAAATGCTTTTATACAGTCATGCAGCTGATTATGTACAGATGTCTGCTGTTTCCTACATTATCAATTGCGCATGTCATGTTTGTTTCGCTCTCTGTTGAATAGTCTTACCCCTTTAGGAACATCTAGTTCCTTGCATAAGTCATTAAATGCTAAATGTGAATTCAACTAGTTGTCATAAACTGTCAACAATATTTTCTACACATTTTTTTTATTAGATTTGCAACAGTGTCCTGAATTGATGAATTGCGGAGGGGAGGGGAACCAGTTCCCTAAAATAGCTCAGCAGTGCATCTCATGAAGCTTCATTTGGCAAGAACACAACAGAGTGTTACAAATTATGACAATGGAGGAACAACAAGGAAACAATCAGGGTCAACAGCCAGGAAGAAGAAGAGGAGTAAGGATGTGTGTTGGAAGGGTACGGAGGCAAAACAGTGGAAGAGGTCAAGGTTGTATAGACGTTTCTGATGAAATAAGGGCCACTATTGTGGTGGACCATGTTCTCAAACAGGACCTTATGGTCGAGGCGGGTCAAAAGGTACAGCCGAATGTTGGGAGAACTGTCCTCAGTCATTCAGACCTTTGTAGACAGAACAGGTTTGTAAACAGAAAGTGTTCAATAGTCCACTTGCATTTTACATTAAACAGTAAATAATATATAGTCTTGTAGTTTTCTTTATATCATAAGTGTACTGTAATTTGTTAACAGACAAACAGTAAAAGTGTAACTGTGAATCCCGTCCATCTTGCATTATCCCACAAACGATAAAATGTAAATTTGTACTGTTGAAACTAATATATGCCTTTCAGTTAAAATACAGTCTTGTTCATTCGTAGCCATAGTTTATGTCTGAAAATACTTACAGAGCTCAGTGTTATATTGACAATATGACTAATATAAACATTTTGACGTCTTGTTTGTGAACAATGACAAAAGGACTTGTCATCCTGATGTAGGGAAACCAGACGTCCCGTTCTTCCTAGGACAGTCCCCTATTTCAGCTCTATTTTTAGTGTCTTGTTAAGAAACTTGTCAAGAAAAAATACTTCATATTTCGTATTTAAATTTCTTTTCGAATGGATAATCATAGTTCTGTCATGCAATAACAGCCCAATCAATTCGTCTTAGAACCAAATGACCATCCAATCCCAAATCGGTATTAATGATTAATGTGACGAGCAGGGCGGACGAGAGCGAGAACGGCGCCGGTGACGCAAGTGATAAATGAGCTTCAGCTGCTCGGTGCACCGGTCTCGTATCTCTCACGGAGGAGCTCCAGAAGCATAAAAGAGGAGCGACGACAGAGAAGGACGAGAGAGGACCAGGCCTGGACTTTATGGTGTGTTTTATTTTGTTTGTTTCTGTGGGTGGCAGTCGCCCCCCTTTTAATTTCGTTTTATTGTTTGTTTAATTTATTATTAAAGTACGTTGAACGTTCGCCGGACACACACCAGAAACGATCTCTCTCGCGCGCGCTAACAGTTCTCTTTGCGCCTGAATGGTCAAATGCACACAAAATATTTTTTTCAAAATGTCCATCGTGTGGAGTGTCTTATGTAAATACAGTCGGTTATAGTGGACAAACAGGTGGGTGAAGATGTGAAAATCGGATTTATCAGTACATTACATCCATGAATTCGGTCTTAAAGGCACAGTAGCCTAATTGAATATTTGCCTGTCATTAATCAAACAACAAAAGATCTTAAAATAAACGTATACATGGTAAATAAGTCTACTGTGTATATAGTAAAATAAAATTTCTCATATCATGGTCATATTGCCCACCCCTTGCTTATACCGTCTACGGAGCCCCTAAAGGGACGTGGTGGTGGAAAAAAAATTGGGATGGGAGGAATTAAAAAAAAATAAAAAATCTTTTGCATTCCCTAGCAAATCTTTTGTGTTCCAAGTTCAGACTTTGAACTTTGACATAAATATTTACTTTTGAGAGATGAAATAACTGAGCAAGTTACAGGTTTTTGCAGATAATCCATTGTGTTCTGCTGTTTGCATGAATTGTTTTGAGAAATGAACATAATGTTTTGCAAGGATAAAGTGAGAAAAACTGTAAAACTTTATAGAAGAACTTGTTGCTTTATAAAGGCAGGCATTTAATGAGTGTAACTGAGGACCAGTTCTAAAATTAAAATGAGTTATATGATTCTAATTTTTCTTTTAGCTTTATAACCTTTATTTTAATGTTTTGTGTTATGCATATGGTGAGTGTTATGCATATGGTGAATAATTACAGAATGATGATTAAAATAAATAAAAATGCCATCTGTACTAACCTAGTGGGCTTAATTTACATGAGATAATTTAGCTGGGTCACAGTATATCTCTGTGAAAATTAGATCTGTAAATGTTAGCAGGTCTATCGTGCACCTGATCCAAATCGATGGCATTTACTTTTTGGGGTCACAGTATTAAAGTACTGCCACTTTTCTGTTGTTGTTTGTTTTGAGGGCATGTTGTTCGACCTGACCAGATCTTCAAGACACTCTGTCTAGAAGAATATTATTCCAGCCACACCACATTCATGTGCACTGATCTGCCGAGACTCCATCTTGAAATCAATATCCACCACCGGCAGTGGAACTGAGTAATAATATATTAGCAATTGAAATTCATAGATCTTGCATGTGCACATTTTCCTCTTTCCAGAAATCTTAAAGTGTTGCCCGGTACGGCCTGATTGGGAATAGATGCAGTGATTGACAGGTCATGACAATGTGTAGAACAGCAGGAGAATCGCCCTACACTCACTTCTGTTGGAGAGAATCAGACATCACATACTGAGAGTGAAGGTAAAGAATTCATTAGAGTTTGACAATAACAAGTCCAAAACAATAAAAAATTCATTTATCATCAATTTTGCTTCTTTTAGACAAGCTCAAGTGTAGAAGAGCCAGAAGCGCTTTACCACAAACCGTATGCTTTGAGTTTGCCCGATTGGGTTATTTTTATAAAAGCATGCCATGTAATGAGTGTTAATATTTTTCAAATGTCACATACAGTATCATACTGTTACAGATGTGCCTTGCTTTGTTCAGGAATACCATCTGTTCTTTTTGTCCTTGGTCTTTTTGTTCATCTCATGTCTTTCATTCCGAGTGGTTTGTATCTGTACATTTTTTTGCTTGTTCGCCGTATCTGCTTGTGGGTTTTGATAATGATATTGGATTACCTTCATTACTCGGATGAATTCTGATTCCAATATTTTTTGTTTGTACCTGGATCCTTCAGACTGATTACATCTTATGTTGTTTCTCATGCATTAAAAAATGGGCCAGTGAGCGAAAGCAGCCGGAAAAAAGCAGAATAATTACGAGCCCCAGAGAAATTCTTGACCTTTGATTCACAATACACCAAATATTCAGGGTATAATTAGGAGATAAAAAACGTCAGTACAGTAACCATGTCATTTTAATCCCAAATGCACATCATAAATTATTCGCTCCTAATGGCAAAAAAACATTAAAAACACATTTTTCTCTGAGACAGTTATCAACTAGTTATGCAGCAAATACTATTTAAAATTACACAAAATAAAAACTCCATATTCAGCCTCATTTGCTTATGTCAGATGTGTATATCTTTATTATTTTACATATTGTGGATAGATAAATATTTACTTCTCCTGATGGTACAACATTCCAGATGTATAAACTAAATTTAAGGGTATTTGTTTACATAGCGACTTTAAGACAGATGGTTTTATATTCCCAGTGGAGCAGATCCTTATTTACACACTCCCAGTCGACAGGTTTAATATTTAGTGGAATTTTACAGTCCACCACAGTTTGGAAAATAATCTAGCTTACTTTTTTCTGATTGTGTACTTATTATCCTGTCTGTCTAGTGCACGTCCTCTATCCTGTGGTATGAAGATGAACGAAGGTCTTATGGGTGTGGAACGACATGAGGGTGAGTAATTAATGACAGAATTTTACATTTGTGGTTGAATTGACCTTCTAACGAAAAATTCCAGGTGAAAAACTACATTACCCATGATCCACATACAGAAAATTTCACCAATCAGAGATCTGAATCGAGCCAAATTTACATTTATATTTAATCATTTAGCAGACACTTTTATCCAAAGTGACTTACAAGTGAGGAATACAAACAAGCGATTCTTCATGAAGAGGCAAATAGACACAAGAATGGTTTATGGATGGCAAATGCACCAAAAGAACTCATTGGCTCCGCCCACTCCCAAAAACCATGAAATCGAGTCTCCCTATGTTCTCAAAATACTGGAATACTTGAAAAAAAAATATGAATATTTGGCAATAAACTTAAAATATATTGTTTGTATGTATAATAATTTATTAGTTTTATAGTCAATTGAATTATTATGCTGTTCGCAATGCTTCATGGGATTGTAGTTCTTTCCCTCACTAAAGCTGTTAAGTACACAATCTTGTACCTTTGTATTTTTGTTTGATTTTCAGATATTTTTTTGTTTCAAAATCAAAGTTTATAATGTTGCGTTTCACCTCATAGCTGGTTGGCTTGCTTCTTTATCAAAACTGTATGCACAAACTACAAAAACTGTAATGTTACAAACTTGAGCCAGTTTGAAATCTGGAGAAATCTGTCCTTAATCTAAATTCCCAATCGATTGCATTCTTATAGAAAATACTTTATTTCGTCTGCAATAAATGTGACTGCACCAAAGTGACTAAAACAGTCTACATAGACAGCATCACTCATGCAAATTCAATTAAATGCCACAATTTACATAAAAACTTCATTGCGCTACTGTTTCATAAATGAGGCCAATGAAGCATGTCGCTAAGCTAAAGATTGAAATTTGGCATATGACATGACACTATTTTACAATGAGATTTGTCAGAGCTGATTAAATTATACTTTGTGTTTATAGGTTATAGTTTGAAATTGCTGTTTACTGTTTTTAATGGAAATTTTAGTCACAATATATTCTGGGATTACCTTATCTGTGAATGATACATGCTGTGCTGCCGGCTATTTTTGGAATAGCACTGGGATTCGCATTGGGGGAGAGTTTATAAATGTTGCAGATCACTAGGTTTTGGAACAGAGCAAATGCCTTTGTTTGTCTTTTAATTTGAGAAGGCCACCGCTGGATGAGAGATCTGGAATAGATGGTCCACAAGAGACTGTTCTGAAAAAGAAAGAAAGACGAGACTGTCAGCTGCTTTCACATAATCTGAGATATCAGTGAAGCTATATCATACGAGCTATAATGTATTACAGTAGCAGAGCACAGAAGTGACATGTTTGCTATGCAGTTAAACGTAAACAATGTTTGCGCGCACACACACACTCACACACACACACACACATCTGGTTTACTATCTTTGTGCGGACTCTTCATAGACGTAATGGTTTTTATACTGTACAAATTGTATTTTTTGTCCCCTTACACTAACCCTACCCCCAAATATACCCAGAAAACAGATCTCTCGCCATCCATCCATTCCTCCCTCCATCTATCTATACCATCATCAATCCCTCCCTCCCTCTCGCCATCCATCCCTCTATCCATCCTGTCATCAATCCGTCCATCTCTCAATCCATTCCTCCCTCCTTCCCTCCCCACCTTTCACCATCCATCCATCCCTCCCTCCCTCCATCATGTCAACAATCCCTCCATCCATCCCTCCCCCATTCATCCCGTCATCAATCCCTCTCTCTCGCCATCCATTCATCCTGTCATCAATCGCACCATCCCTCCCTCCTGTCATCAATCCCTCCCTCCCTCTCGCCATCCACCCATCCATCCCTCCATCCATCCTGTCATCAATCCCTCCATCTCTCCATCCATCCCGTCATCAATCCATCCCCTCTTAAGTTCAGGTAAATACCTCCTATATAAAATACAATTCCAAATCTCTCCCTCCTTCCCACCCCACCTCTCACCATCCATCCATTCATCCCTCCCTCCATCATGTCAACAATCCCTCCCTTTCTCTCGCCATCCATCCCTCCATCCATCCTGTCATCAATCCCTCCCTCTCTCCATCCATCCCTCCCTCCTAACCCTCCATCCGTCTATCCATCCATCCATCCATCCATCCATTCACTCTTAAGTTCAGGTAAATACCTCCTATATAAACTACCGTTCAAAATCTCGAGGTCAGTAAGAGTTTTATGAAATCTTTTTTTAAAACTTTATTATGCTCATTTGAGCATAAAAACAAAAATATATTTTATAAATTATGAATATTAATTATTACAATTTAAAATGGCTGTTTTCTATTGTAATATTTTTAAATAATTTATTCCTTATGTCAAAGCTGTATTTTCAGCATCATTACTCCAGTCTTCAGTTTCACATGATCCATCAGAAATCATTCTAATATGCTGATTTGATGATCAAGAAACATTTCTACATTTCTATCAATGTTGAAAACAGTTGTGCTGCTTAATATATCTGTGGAAACTGTGGCACATTTTTTTCAGAATTCTTTGTCGGATAGAAAGTTTGAAACTTTAAAGATTATAGATGTCTTTACTGTCCCTTTTGATCAAAGTAATACTGCCTTGCTGAATTAAAGTATTAATTTCCATCTTTCATAAATAAATAGATAAATACTGAATGACCGACTGACCCCAAACTTTTTAAAGGTAAAAATGTGTCCTCCAGGGTACTTACAAACAAACATTCGAATACACATGCCACACATGGCAACAACACTGGCGATGTTGAGAGCTCGGCCGCACTCTGGACTCATCAGACAGTTCTTGGTGCTCAAGCAGCACCTGCAGCAGCAGCCCTGCGTCTTATCAGCCGAGCGGCTCTGATTAGTGTTGCTCGTGTGCTGCTGGGTAATAACTTCTTCATAGGACGGTGGTGGTATCTTGTAATCCTCCTCCATGGCTAGTCTCCTGGATCGGGCCTAAGGGAGAATGAGACGGTTACGCTGGGACTCACGAATGCAGAGAATCAATCGATGGTAATTACATTCCAGTATCTGAGAGCATTGTTTCATTGTCGTTAACTGATATGGAAATAAATCAATGCTCTATCTATGAACTTTATCTGAACGCTGTTGACACATTGCTCAACGGAGAACACCCAAGTTGGAAAGTTGTTTTGAACCTGACAATTAGCTAACGTGACGGCGCTTGCCTGTTTTTTTACATTGATGACTTCAATGGATACAATGAGTGGCATAGTTGTAAGATGAATGTGTCAGTATTAAGCTCAGCCCTGCAGCTCAAAAGCAAAATGCCAGCAAAACCATTAAAAAACAAGCATTGAGCTCCTCCTAGTCATCCGTTTCTCTTTCACAGACTGCTAAAGACGTAAAACAGAGGGCACTTTTATTACACCAAACTTTTCACACCAAAAAAATCAGTTCCAATCAAATAATTTACCCAAGGACAAGGCTGTGGGCGATAGATATGTTTCAGATTGCTCAAATGATCAGAAAGCTGCCATTTCAATTCAATGTACCTTTTTCAAGTGCCTTCAGACGTTTAGAATCTTCTTTTTTTCTTTAATCTTCCTTTTCTTCTGTTTCAATCCCAGTTCTGTTTTTTTTTTTTTTCATGAAATTGAGAACAAATTAAAATCCTCAATCACAGCACTGTCAGAAAAGGAGAAAAGAGCATAGAAACTACATTCTCTGCTTCTCAGAAGATCATGTTTACCTCATTTGTATTCGCTGTCCTCTTTTCACCTTTTAAAAGTCACCCTAAAAAGCCACCAATTTCATTAAGTTAACTCAAAATTACCTAAGTTGTCTTTCGCGTGTTGTTGACAGGGCTGGTCTGACGCACAGATGGGTGGATTCTTACATATAAATACTGTACCTCTGTGACGGTGCGTTCCACAGGGTGTGAAAATCAAGTTTTTCCTGCCTGTCTTCTGAGAGTCAGTCATTCTAGAGCAGACCGTGTCAATAAAAATGTTTGTTTGTTTAATGTTCTTTACATGGGTGCTTTCACTTCTAAACTTCATACTTTTTTCAGGCTTCATTGGTGAACAGAAAGTTTAAAGAATCACATTGATTTGAAGTAGAAATTAGTTCTGGCCCTCAAATCTGATTGGCTGAGAGGTCTTCCAGGAATGCTGCTAATTTTCCTGCCATCTGAAAATCAGTCATGCTTTTTTTTTTTTGCATTCATTTTTGAACAGATTCTGTCAACGCTTTGATAATTCTCAGAATGTTGTATTTGCTGCTACAATATACAGAAATCAGTGTGCAATACAAATTGTGCAATCCTATACACATTGCATCATGGGCTACAAATGCACTGTATAAAAAAAAAAACATTTCCTTCATTGTTTTCAGTCTCTTGCTGTAAAAAAAAAATGGCATCACGATGTAGGAAACAAGTCTTCATCCAACCCATCAGGTTCTGTTACACATATCAGGCGATCTAAACCAGTTGGTCTCCTTCCAGATGAGACCCTACAAGACACATAAACACAAAGTGTTAATAGCCCTTACATCAGTATGAATACTGTATAATGTGTTAAGATTACCTTGGTATCACTTTAGGATTCATTATTTCTCAAGAATACCCCTGTGAAAAATTAGGCCTGCAGATCTTTAAAAAGAGTACTTATTATGAAAGTAATATACTTTAAATGAATATACATATGTGCAAACTGAATGTAAAACTTAATTGCATGTTAAATTATGTATTATAGTTTAGATTTTAATTAAATGCAATTAAAACACTTGAAAATTATCCTGTGATTTACTCACCATCGAGCCATCCAAGGTGAAAATGGCTTATTAATTTTATGATGAATGGATGCACTTTTTCGGACTTCAAAATCTCACGCCCCCTTCACTACCATTATAAAGAGAAGCCGGGATATTTTTAAACATATCTCTGATTATGTTTGTCTGAAAGAAGATTGCCATATACACCTAAGATGGCTTGAGGGTGAGTAAAGCATGGGATAATTTAAATTTTTTGGCGAACTATCCTTTTTTGACACACTGACGTACGACTTTAGTACACCTCAGTAATATCATAGCCAAAAAAATAAAAAAAAATATATAGAGATTTGAAGTACACTACAATTGCATATTCAACACATTAAGTGCATTTTATTAAAGGCAAAATATGTAGTTTTTTGCTGCTAGAGGTCAACTATTCAAAACATAGATGTAGCTTGATGATGCCGAGATGACGTTGCTTCCGCTTCTTCTGGTCAAGCGTATGTGGGGTGTTTATTAGAATATCATATTAATAAATGCTGGATGGCTTGTTATATAGCATACAATTCATAACATAAACATATTGTATAATGGAGAGAATGCTCTATTACTGTTAAGACTAAAAATGTTGAGCTACATAACAATTATTTTTCTGTCTATAAATGTATCCAAGCAGTTGTTAATAAAACACATAATATATTAAAGTGTCTTTGGTGTGTCCATGGTTTCTACAAAATTAAACCGGAAATCGAGGGTAACGCGGGTGTGATTTCATTGATAGGCCCGTGTGCTGGTTAAAATGGCTAATTCCTCTGGTTTTAGACATCTGAGATGAGACGTACACAAGTCAACAAAATATATAACATTGTTCTAGTCGTTTTTGGATATTTTATTCCTAAAATCTTACATATTGTGCCTTTAATGTTAGTGAGTGTTCATGTTTAATGTTAAACTCCCCCAAAATTTTTGATTTATTATAGAAAAAAAATGCACTGTGAACAATGAATTGACTGACATTAACAGCAATTAATAAAAATATTGCCCATTGTTATTTCATGTTAACTAACGCATATTAACAAACAAGATTTATTGTAAAGTGCTACAAATAACTTTCCGAAGCATTTTTTATGGAACATGAAATGGTATTTGAAACAAATCACAGCAAGTTAGAAGTCGCAGCAGACTTATTTGTTACCTTCTCTCGGTTTCTGTGTAGATCTGGGCTGCTCTGTGGTCAGAACGGCGGCGCAGGAGTCGGCCGCCTTGGTGCACATGAAACAAAGAGTGTAGCGGCTGTCGTCCGAGCAGATGAGACAGAAGCAGTCCAGACAGAACTGACAGCACAGGTTACAGCAGCGGTCTGCACACGGCTCGTCCATGTGACAAGCACAAAGGCAGTCGTCCCCACATCTTTCCCTGCACTGAGGGCAAGGGCCAGACATTATACAGCAGCTCAGTCCCATGTCTACTTCAGTTAAACTGCATCCCTCTGACCAAAGAGACTCCCAAATATGTCGTAATGAGTGCGTTTATGACTGCGTCATTAGGAGACTGTGTGGAAATGCCAATTTGCCTGCCCATTTAACTTTCCATGTGCTGAAGACAGGGACGACAGGCTGTGTTTGTTAACAGTGCGCTCATAAACCCCAGAGTGGCCCGGGCCACCCCTGCTTGTGTGCAGAGTCAATCATTAGACAGGGTCCCGTGATTAGCAGCTCAACAGAGAACAGTGTTGAGTCTGTCTCCCCTCAGGACGACTGTGAATGGGTTCGCAAAAGAGTCGCCTGGGAGCTCTGTTCTGTGTGCTGGCACAAAATGTGCGTGAATAAATGTCCGGCTTTTAGCAAATGTAGCATAATAACCCGCAAGAGACGTCACATTTGAACCAGTCTATATGGGCCACTTTGTCTTATCACAAGCAAGGCTGGGATAATGACGACTTAGGGGACATTTATTCACCTTAAGCACAGAACAATGTTGGCAAAATGGAGTATGGGACGCACGGCATGTTTTCTAATCCCGGCTCCACATTTTTTACAGCCGACTCGATGGTGTTGTTTCGAAATGAGGATAATTACATTACATTATACAGAACCATAGAGAATACTTTTAAAAGCAAATAACTACACATCTAAAAGACGATAACTCATATATCAAGGGATGAAGTAGAAAGCTGATGCAACATTACATTTAAGCATTTGGCAGACACTTTTATCCAAATCGACTCATGTTGCATTCAGTTTATTCATTGATCACTTCATGCTTTCCCCTGGGAATCGACCCCTTGGTGTTGCTTGAATATCAGTGAGAACAGAGTCAATTCTTCTCAGGACATTCCACAATATAACTGTGCAACATAAAGACCAGACCCGGCCTTGTGAAAAAGAAGCACACTTTAGTATACTTTAAAAAAAGAGGGCTTATTACGGAAATAATGAGTGCGAGCTGAATGTAATGTTTTCAGGCGCTTGTTAATTGCAATTAAATTAAAATGATGTATTATTTTTTAGCTGATAATAAATGCAATTTGATGAACAATTAGTTGTACAACCATAAATGTAGTTATATTATTATTTCTTTTTCCTTTGAATATACAGGTAAAATGTGCTGCTGAATATATGGCAAATTAAGATGCACTTTTAAGGGTTAGTTTGGCAACACTTTACTTGAAGGGGTGTGCATAAGACTGACGTCATGAATATGAAGGAGGGTTTATGACAACTGACATGAAGTGTCATTCGCTCAATTATGTCATTTTTAATGCAAAGATGACATTATTTGAGATGTCTTTGTTATGACAACTTGACATAAATCAATACATCATAACCTGTCAGTATCTTTGTCATGACAACTTGATATTAACAAGACCTATAACAGCATCATGAATATTTTTCGTTTCTCATTTTCACCCAAAAATGACATTTCTGTCATTAATGTCTCACTCTCACGTCGTTTCAAACCTGTAAGACTTTCGTTCATCTTCGGAGTCGGCCCTCATGGAAGCGCTGCAACGAAAATACCAGAATGACAGGTGAGAGACGAATTCGTTGAATAAAGACGTTATTTTAGTTTTGTTTTTGCACACAAAAAGTAATCAGAACATTAAGGTTGAACCACGTTGACTATTTCAACAATGTTTTTACTACTTTTCTGGACCTTAAATGTGGTAATTTCGTTGCTTTCGATTGAGAATTAAGAAAACCCCTCATTTCATCAAAAATATCTTAATTTGTCAGGTCACTCGAGCGTGAGTAATTAATGACAAAAATATCATTTTTGGGTGAACTAACCCTTGAATGCCATTTCTATTTTTTTTAAAAAAGATATTTAAATGTATTTATAATTACACATTTGCAATGGTGGAGTTGTATTTTGGTACAATTAAAATATAACTTGAAACTACTTTGAAGTTAAAATGATAATAAAGTAACAAAATAAGTGTTTTTGGTAACACTTTATTTTACGGTGTCATTGTTACTGTTGCATGTGTTTCTGTTTCGGACTGTTTTGTTGTCATGTCTCACATGTGCTCTTTGTTTTGGTTTTTTCCCGCCACTCGTTTGTGTCTCGTTAAGTACCTTGTTTCTCCCTGTGTTTGCTCAGTTTATAACCCTTGTGTTTTCCCTCAGTCCTTGTCCGTTCTCGCTGGTGTAAAGACATGTTCTGTGTTTTATTTGCCTGCATATCATTAAAGATAACTTGTTCCTATTACACCTTTGTCTTTGTGCTTCCCTGGGACCTCGTCACATAACACTTACACATGTTATATGTAGTAACAAGTATCATTATGCTAATTACATAAAACTAACCCTAAACCAAACCCTCGTCCTAATCCTAACCCTATAGTAAGAACATGTAGTTACTTATTATTACTCAGTACTTAAATGCATAATTACACTGTAACAAAGACACCTTAAAATAAAGTGTAACCGTATTTTTCTTTAATACATGACAAGTGTATTAAAACAATTGTTTAAAATGTACTTTAAAATAAAACTTGACATTTGACAAATTTCACCCTTAAAAATCTTTTAAAAAGACATGAAAGTCTTTAAGGGTTAGTTCACCCAAAAATGAAAATTCTGTCATTAATTCCTCACCCTCATGTCGTTCCACACCCGTAAGACTTTCGTTCATCTTCAGAACACAAATGAAGATCTTTTTGATGGAATCTGACAGATTTATACATAAACAAACCATAAACAACAAAAAAAGCTCAACCGAACCTGCTTGACGCGTGAGAGCAAACCTCTTCCGGAAGCTCAAACATGCTGCGTAACATGAGAATGAACCTCATTGGTTCTTGCATGCATCAAGCCAACATGCTTGGGCTTCCGTTTACCATAACTGACGTGTGTGTTGATGAATGTTTATATATGAATAAAAACCTAAATTCAGTCTGTTCATCATGTAAAGTGTCCAGAAAGTTTGGACTAAATCACTCGAATCATGGATTAGTTTTGTGACCTCTTTATGTACTTTTTGAAGCGTCAAAGTGGTAGTTATGTACCTGTCTATGGAGGTACAGAAATGAAGATGAACGAAGGTCTTACGGGTATGGAACGACATGAGGGTGAATAATTAATGACAGAAATTTTCATTTTTGGGCGAACTAACCCTTTAAGTGGACTTTTCATTAATAATAGATTATTTGCAAGTACAGTATTAAAAAAAAAAAACTTTTACACTACACTCTAAAAACTCCTGGGTTATTTCTTCAACCCATTTTTTGGGATATTTTTTTAGAGAGTAACCATGTTCTGGGTTATAGGGCTAATATTTCGACCCAATTCCTGGGTTGTTTGGGTTTCTGGGTTATTTTTAAAAGAGTAACCCATATTCTGGGTTCGCGCCCCCGCTGTTGTTTTGGAATTTTGGTTATTTTAACCCAACATTTGGGTCAGGTATTTAACCCAGAAGCTGGGTCAAAAAGAATAGCCCATTTTTATGGGTTGAAATAACCCAGAAATTAGTTGGTCCCTTTTAAACCCATAATTTGGGTCAAACATAACCCATTATGGGTTATTTTTGACCCAGAAGTTTTTAGTGCGTACAAGTGCACATTAGATATAATTAAGCGCAGTTCTTTTCCACAAGGGTCAGTTCTTCAACTCCCCACACCAGTAGATTTTGGCTCTATTAAATCAAACACGTGAACATACTTTGATAGAATGTGAAACATCTAAACCAGCCCTGGACCCTTCTAAGCCCCTTTTAAAGTGTTATGTTGAATATGGTAATCACACACACCATAACCAAAGGTATTTTGACATCAATGACCCCAAGATCAAGACTCCAACTCAGATTTCAGATGATAAGTCCTTTACTGCAATGGTTCCCAACCACGTTCCTGGTGGCTCCCCAACACTGCATATTTTGTCTGACACACCCATTTCAGGTCTTGAAATCTCAATTAATGAGTTAATGATCTGAATTAGGTGGAGACATGGAAAACATGCAGTGTTGGAGGGCCTCCAGGAATGAGGTTGGGAACCTTTATTGCACAATAGTGGTTCGTTGACAATGTGATAGCCACTTCTTGAGTGGTCACCATTGTTTAGCTTCTTTGATATTTGTAACTCCAGTGAGTACTATGAATAAATGATGGTGAGATAAACAAAATAAGAGAATTTGGAAATGTCACAACGCTCCTTTAAAAGCCTTTTAATCTTCAAAAATACATGGAAAATTAGCTATGAGGATCATGATGAAAACGAAGAGGTTCTCACACACCTTTCACAGAAACACACACAGCCTTTCTTCACAGTTCACAAATCAACACACAAGAACATGACAGGTGAATCACTATAAAGTGACCTTGACTTCTCCAGTAGCATAGTCTGAGCAGTAAAAGCTTGTAGTGTGCTATTGTGGGCCCTTGGGCATCCATTAGTGAATGACATGACACATCTGTGAGATACGAGGGCATGCTGGAGATGATGGAGGCCAGCTGACAGGTCTCAGGAAATAGTGGCCTCCCATTTGCGGTGGACTCACCTGTACAAATGCCTGTGCCTCACATTCACATGGAAATAAATCATGGCTCTTGTCTTATTACCTTATTCATGCTGTAGGGAACTATAGCCAGTGCTGACTCTCATTTATCCAGCTCTCTCACAGCATCTTGGCAGCGACGTGCCAAGGGGCGGATCTCTGATTTCATGACTACATACATCAGTGCATGATGAAAAAAGCGCAAAATGTCAACACACTGTTGGTTCCAAATATACCTAACGTTCATTGTTATTTCAGTCAGGGTCCTATATTGGCTAGAAGAATGATTTTGGATGTAGGCCTACTGCGTGTTGAAGTCAGGCAAGAGTCTTGTGCTTTCCGGAATTTTCCAGTCAGACGATTATTTTTGTTTGAAGCCACACAGCAAAGTTTAAGACCTTGGTTTTCTCCCTTGGATTAGATGCTTCTGCCATTGGTAGCCGCCAAATGCTTTGGATGAAGGTGTCTATTTATTTATTACATCTAAATGGTTCAGCGATCCAATCACAAAACGTTAAAGACCATTTAAACACTTGTATTTAGTGCTGCCCATGATCAATATTATTAATGATTTATTATGTTTACTTTCACTATCATTTAACTGAGAGGAAGCAATGTAGCAACTACCAATGGGAAAGTGATGCCCCTTGTGAAAAAGAAGTACACTTTAGCATACATGAACTAAATGTAATGTTTTCGGACACTTCCATGGCATTCACAAGCAAGATCTTTGACTTCTTAACGCTTATCCTCAGCATAGTTTTGTTTGATTTCCTGTCTAGGTCATTTGCCACGTTCTGAGTTTTTGTCTCATTCTCCTCAATTAGCGTGACGCCTCCATCGCATTCTTTAATGTAGTCTTGCCTGATCCCAGTAGCAGTCTTGAACCATCTGTAGGACTATTCTGGATCTTAACACAACAGCTTGATCACAGGTACAGTCTTTAAATATGGTGATGAATATAAAAGTGTAGGATTCCAAAGGGACTCTGCCAAACGCTTGAAGTCAATGACGGTAAGGCCAAAGATTGTCGATATCAAAACATTGTTCTATGATTTTTTGAAAGAGAGGAGGGTGATGGGGCTACCAGTTGACACATTTGGACATATTGCCTTTCTTTGGGATCTCATCTATCACACCTCTTTGAATTCTGGGATTGTTCTGTTTTTATCTATTAGGTGGAGACCAGAAACATCATGAGCTGAATTTTTTTTTAGACAGATAGGGGAAATGAAGTACCATGCAGAGTGTCAAAAATAGAAGCCACACTTCCATCAACACAGCTTCATCGATTAATGGGATTGATTTTGTTTTGATGCTTCATGACATACCAGTCCTGGTAGCCGAGACAATCATTAATCATTGACCACTAATCAAATGGAGTCCAAAGGTTTTATTATTGTGATAATGTTATGAAACACTCTCAATAATTTAAGGAGTAGGTCTCAGTTCAGCTATGCTAATGTTGTATTGTCTGGAGCTGAAATGTATTCAAGGATAATCAATCATGAGATGCAGGTGTGATTAAAGTTATGTAATGCACTCTTTTGCTCTGCCCTGCTCCACCTATGAGGAGTGAATGGATTTCTGCGCTGATAATTACACTCTCCAACCATTCCCTTTCTCAGACATAAAAAGAAAGGAGACATAGAGCGTGAAACAGGAGAGAGAGAGAGAGAGAGAGAGAGAGAGAGAGAAGGTGAAAAGAGAGCAAGAGGGGGGTAGCTAACAATTTATTTTAGGTCTCCATTGAGATTGAGATGGGATTAAAGATGCTGTTTCGGTGCTCACAATTACCATAGCGTCTCCGTCAGCTGACTTCAAATGTAGAGTGTCCTCTTTTTTGAAGTCTAAAATCTAATATATATATATATATATATATATATATATTTACTTTTGTGATTTTCAGTACACTATAAGTGATTATGAAATAAAATTAAGCACACTTCTTTTTCCACAAGGGTAGGCTTGTCCAAATATGTGAATGCAATCATAAGAAAGCCTCATTTGATCTTTCACAAGTTGCACTGAGAAATGGATTGGCTCCTTGCTAACTTGTAAGGCTGCTATTAGCACTGAGAGCACAGAGCAGCAGGAAGTTAGTGTGGTTATTGTGATCGATTTGAACCAAGCTGATTTGCCGAAAGATCGAGAAATCTGATGGTAATAGCAAATAAACAACTAGTTTTCTTGCTCTGCAATGTCAGAAATGACACCAGAGACAGAAGCTATTGTAGGACATTGAAGGCAAGTTATATGACATCAGTGAATCTAACAGCTGGGACATGTTCATATTTTTTAGTTTTATTTTTAGTTCTTTGTTGGGACACTGAGACACACCTCATGAAACCGGGTCTGTCTGGACATCTGGTCATCCTATTGAAATCACACACAGCTGCATCTGTGTTTGCATGAACAATAACATCACAGCTGACTGGAATCAAGCACATGAATTTAAACAGTTCTATGGCAATTTTTGAAAACAATAGATTTCTCTAGCTCGTCTGTCATTCCACATTCAGAAAGCATACAATGTGCTCAGGTTATCCATAAGAGTTTACTTATTAAAAAAGTGTTAGATTTAGAGCTGATGGCAGCAGAAAGATGACAACAAAAGATGAAATATAGCTGAGAGCCCTCTTAAACCAGCCGCTAGCATTTCATTTGGATTGGCAACAAGCCATGGAGACGCTCATATTTTATCCCACAGTTTCTACAGGTTGTGCTCCAGAACTCAATGTCTTTCCATCACATCTGTCAAACAAGCAAAAAGTTGGAGGTAATTGGTGGTTGCGGTTCGGAAGGGTGTGCATTTGTATTTTATGGCAGGAGGGTCCTATTAAAAACATTGTGGTGGTTTTGAGTACTTTCAACTTAATAATGCATTCCAACTGAAATAGATTCTAAAATAGTAGAAAATAGGAGTAGGTACATGTTTAGAAAATGCCAAGAAAAATTCAGTGACTATTTGGAAGAATTTTTCAAATGGAAAAGTAATATCAGATAATGTTATGGTGCTATTTTTTTTTTTTTTTTTCAAAATGTACTGTGGTCTTCAGAAAAGCGCTTTGTACATTTTATTTAAAGGACTAATTCAAATTTGTGACAACTCATTTACCCATGACAGAATGTGTAGGATTAAATTCCTTTAACATCAATGAATAAGGTCTTTAAAAAGCTACTACATTTAAAAAGAGCAAGCTACTTTCAAGCTGGGACAAAATAATTGCCTGTTGGTTAGAACATGTCTTAAAGCCGTTTGCAATTTAATTGTTCTTGTACAACAGTTTAAGTCAAGGTTCAGCAAAAGAGAAAAAAAAAGTAAAAAGCCACACCTGATTTGTACCAGTCTTACCACAGCAACTTGTCTGTATAATATCAATCTCACTCATACCTTATACCATACTGTTACGGATGGTTGCGGGAAAGGAGACTAAGATAAGGACAGGTTTAATGAATAGATACAACTCAGGTACAACACACTCTGGCATAGACGGTGAACGGACAAGGAAGGACTGAGGGAATGAAACATAAACGTAAAGTGTAACGAGCAACACAACTGATACAAATCAACCAATGATGTGAAAAAAACCTGAAGGTTCATATAAACAGAAACTGAACTGAACAGACTATGACACATTCATATATATTTTTAGGTACTCACTTTATTTACCCGCTTCAATTATGCTATCCTTGATTCCAAATGCAATTTGGATATCACTCAAACAGATCATATCATCAGTTGCACTATACTGCTTCTATACTGGATAATTGCATGATAAGGCTTTATTTACAGAATGAAGCTCTGCTTCAATACCTTTAAATTGTTTTTAATCCATCAGGGACTTGACACTGCTTTATTAATTGAGCAAGATCTGCGGATCTGACTGATTTTGAATAGTGGTGTACCTCATGGTTATATCCTAGGCCCCATATACTTTTTCACCTGTGACTGTTGGTATGTTAAATCAAATGCAACTAAAATCACTGCAACTGCAGTATGCAAAACACTCAGAGAAAAACATACAGCAATGAAGCAGTTGACCTAATATACTCACCCTTGAATGTGAGAAAAGACAAAAGGGTGCATTGTGAGGTTCAGCAGTCTAACATTATTATCTGTTTAAAATGAAAAGAAAAAAGAAAGAAAAAAAGAAGACATTGTTTGCTTCTTCGTATTCTGCATGGCATCTTACACAGATCATCTGACATAAAGGTCATTCTGTTGCAGCCCTGCATCTTCTCAATGAGAGTTATTAGATTACAGAAACTGGAAAGATGGGAATAACAGGGAATACAGCCTGCGGTACAACTCCTGTATCTTAAAATGCTAACCACAAATAGTTTTTATGAGTAGAGCGATATACAACGTCAATGTTTCTCCACTCTTTTAGTCTGGTGTATCCTCACAGCCCCATTCAGGGAGATTCTGGTAACTCTTCATTGACAAAAATCAGAAATGTGCTCCTTTTAATTGGATATGATTTAGCATAAACAAAAACAAAAAAAAAGGGAAAAAAAAGAATTTACATTGATATAGTGGAAACTGCTGTATTTTTTCCAGTACCTCTTGGTTTACATTTACCACCAATGCCATCATCATTAGTCATTATGCATTTCATTCCAATTATTATTGCGTTTTACATTGATGATGAAGAAAATACACAAAGTAAAGATTCAATGTACTTGTAAGTTAGTTGGCAGAAATCTTAAATGGGACCTATTCTGTCCATTTTCAGAGTCTTGATTTTGTTTTTGGGGTCTATGAGAATAGGTTTTCATTCTTGAATGTTCAAAAAACATTATTTTTTTCATATCTTACATTGCAGCATGACCTCTCCACCTCGTCTGTCAGTAACACTTCGTTTAGTTCATGTCTCTATGAAGTCCCTTCGTAATATTCTCTGATTGGTCGGCTGGACCAGTGTGTTGCCTTTGATCAAGGCAACATAAAATACTTTGCAACCCACTGCACTTCTGTAAGGGGACACATTTCTGAGTAAAAGAATATTTAATGTAAAAAATGTTGAGTGAAACTGAATGTAAAAAGTAGGCATTATCGGAATGTCACAGAGGAAGCGTAGAAAAATTAAGAAGGATGTGTGATATCAAACGTAAAGAAGACTCACTCATATTGTCTAAAAACTGGCATAGAAGTCAAATGTCTTCTACGTTGACATAGAACTTGTTGCTGCAAATCGCTGTCAAGTTGAACACGACTTTACAGAGGAGTAATCTGAGGATAAGTGTCTTTCCCAGAGGCACGACGGTGTTTGGCGTTTTGAACCTGCAAACTTTTGGCTACAATCTGATGATTTTAAGACACTAACCAACCTTAGATAAAGAAAAACAAGTTAGGTCGTCAACTGTCTGGAAGGCTTTATGCATGGGATCAATAGTCTAGATGAAATTGCAACATTTTCACCCTGTCAGAGAAGTGCATTCTGATCATTAACCTTTGTCAACATATTTTGCTCAGCCAACTATTCATCATGAGCAGCTCTGTATGTTTGATGCTTAAATCTCTGAACAACCTTTATTTGTCATCCGCTTTTGTACCTCCTGGTCTCTTCACTCTGTTTGCAAATAAGAATCTCTAAAGAGGTCTAAAATTATGCCTTTCTCTCAGCTGTCTGGCTCTCAAGTCTCAAGCCCGAGCTCCAGTTACGTCGGCAATCAACAGACCCCCTGGCCTCATCCATCAAAGGGAGAATGCGCTGTTAGTGGGGGATTTACAGCACTTGCACAGGAAGTGCAGAATCACTCTTGATTTATGCTTTAAAGACTGAGAGTTGCGAGGCGAGTGTTCTTTCTGCTGTCTGAAATATGAAATGGATCAGCCTGGTGCATGGAGGATATTAACCATACTGTGGGTGCCTATCTGTCTTAACAATGCTGTAGTTTTTTTGTTTGTACTGAACCCTTGACGTCACAAGTGATGCTGGTATTTTCCAAAAATAACTTTTTTCTTTCCATGCACCTTGTTGATCACGGGAAGTTGCTCCAGAATAATTGCACAACATTCTAACAGACAAACAGATATGATGTAGCATAAATATTCTACCTTATATTGATAAGATGATCATTATTTTTGTGTTACGGCCAATAATAATTAAATAAACAATAAAATAAAGGACTACAAGTGAATTGAATGTACAGCTTATGTGCAGCATGAAAAAGGGATATGATGAAGATCAAGAGTGTTATAAAATTATTTATTTTAAATTAACGTTGAATCTAAAACACTTACACTGAGTCTTAGATGTGAGCAAAAGTTATCTAAATATAAATTAGGAGAATAGAGCATGTGTAATTAAATATATAATATCGAACCATACTGATTAAACATTTAAATTGTTTGATATTGGCCGATAACTGATATAGTAGTACCATTATTTGAATATTCATAACTAATGAATTTTACCTCCTGTTGAAAATTAATCCAAATTTTTGTATGCGATTTGACTTTTCAGCATGAAAACAGCATTGGTCGTTGGTTTATATACTGAATAAAAGTGCTAATTCACTCTCAGACAGTAGGTGGCGCTTATGGCAAAGCAGACATATAGTGTTACACAAGGCCAGCACTGCACAACTAAATGTTGTTAAACTAAAACTATAAAAAAAATATATTATTACACAGCTCTGTGGAATACTTGATTCTGATTGGTCAATCGCACAATCCAGCGGTATGTTATTCTGTGATAACAACCGCTGAAAAGTTAAGTTTTGCCGCTATTGTTTTGTTCACTGTTCGATTATATAACAAACAGTTGCGATTTTAAAACAGTTTAATCTCAGATGAATATCTCTCATCCCCTTAATTATTTATATGGCGAAATTCCGTTTAATAAGTGGTGTGACTGTACCGCATCCCGTATCCGCTTAGTTTGAACTCTCCGGCCTTTCTTTTTAAAAAGCTGATTAAATATTTCCACTTAGATCAATATTTCGTGTCTAATTATCCATTTGTATGGCAAGTAGTCGTGTAATAAGCGTGGAAATGCACATCCACCCGGTTGTTATCTCAGAATTATACATTGTTACTTCAAGCTGAAATAAAATAATTGGTTGAGATGAAAATGGATAATATCTTTAATCTTCAAACTTTAACTTAAAAATGTTTCACTTGGATCTACTAACATGTTACGTTTACCTAATTAACGTTACCCTGCCAATTTACGAAGACTTGGAAAGGCTATGGATGTTGTCAAGACAATCTTTTTTTATAATTATTCGTCCTTTGTTATTAGTAGCCTGCATTATTTAATGTGGATTGAAATCACTCTTGTGTTATATTATCCCAACATTAAAAGCGCAGTTGTGCTCAGCAAATACACAATAGGTGCAATATTACAGATGAGAGAGAAACGGTTATAACTCCAAATTAGGTGAATCTATTAATATGTTTAAGCTCCAGTGATAATGTTTTTATTTTGGCTGCTGTGGCGGTATATACATGTTATTGGGAGTTTTTGGAAGAGAGCTCTTTATTGTGCTAGATGAATATTTAGGCCTATGTCAGTCCTCATACATAGACCTTTTGGGTGCGATTGCCTCGTGTCAGATTCGGTGTGAATAGGATTTATGTCAAACTTTGCCAGTAAAGTTTTGGAGGTATGTTGGATGTTTCAGCAGGGCAGCTATACAAGTAAACTTTAGCTTGAAATATTGACATTCTTAATACAATCAGTCCTAAAATTGTGTAGGGAGACTGTCAAAAGAAAAGTGTATACACATATATACTGAAACAAACTGGTTAGAAATATTGAAAAAGAAGGCTGGCAAAAACACCTTTTTAAACACCTCGAGGGTGTTACAATTTCATATTTGTGCATGTAATTCATCTTTACAGTGAAACGCAGTGGGATCTTTCGGGCAAACAGACAAATGAGCAGGATTATTTTGTCAAGGTCTAGTTTTCTGACATAACACTGAGTCATAACTCTGAAGTAATACTGTACATGACGTGTGTGTGTAACTGTAGGGCTGCGTAGGAACAATCACACTCAACCTGCTGAGTTAATGACTGCAGATATTTTCACAAGCTACTTCGGATCCGTTCATATCTCTGCATATTTTGCTCATTAAACACTAGTTAATTTGAGCTATGACATAATCAACTATGAGAGGCACAAACATGCGCTTGAAAAATCACCTGGAGGAGTTGAAAAGAAAGCGATTGCCATAAGATCGTTCCAGTGGAAATAGAATATAAACAAAGGCTGCTGTTTACAAGAGACACTTGTCAACAAACAAATACAAACAACATTTGTTCTTTTAGGTTGCAGCTGGATAGACTTCAATGAGCTTTATATTTCTTCCCTCACATATTTATAAGAAAATAAATCTGTAGATTACAATCATTATAATGCTCTCATGCATTATTAAAGTTACACAATCAATTTATGATTCCTGCAGTCTTTAGTTATTCTGGTCTGGTCCTTTATTTTGAAGTCATTTTGTCAGTGGCTTCTAACATATTACATTTACTTTCCATAATATTACATTTAAAGTAAATATTTTTGAAATATACAAAATTGCAATTTCATAATTACAAATCTTTCACACACACACACACACACACACACACACACACACACACATATAGTAAGGGTGTAATGGTACAAATATTCACCCTGCAAATTTGTCTTTCATGTGTTACAGTTCAGTTTTTTGTAGCAGTTTTTTTCAGATTACTTTGTAGCCTAACCACTATTAATCACCAATAATCGCAATAAGTTCATGAAATTCAAACGAAAAAATGCCATTTTGACACAATGTGCCGTGACAGATCACTGTTCAAGCGGCCGCGTGATGAATGAACATGTCCAACTTACTGAAATGTATCATATCTCGTGTAATTGCTCAATCAGTGTTTCAACGACAGTCAGTAAAACAGCTTGTAAACAATATGTCACGTAGCATTACGTTTACCTCAGGCAAGTCATTTAGTGTCCTCAGCTTGATAGTTGGCCAGAGAAATGAACTTTCGCAAAATATATATACTATATTATCCTATGTATATTTATTGTATTTTGCTTAACTTGTTAGTGATTAGGCTATTTAATGCATGCTTATGTCATGAAAATGACAGCCACTGTGTAAATGATTATATTTCAATGACGAATTGGAGTAAAAACATAATTCTATAATTAGATTATTTAAAACGTCATACAAAAACTGCCTTATGTGCACTTTGTTTCGGGTTAGTTGGATTCAAGGAGGCACTTGACGAAAGAATTCCTTTAGGAACACGTTTAATTCGAACAACTACACAAACAGGAGAAATAGCCTGGAGAAAGATTGCCAAAGAAACCACCAAAACAATATTAACGCTCGACACGGAACAGAAAGAACTCAGTGCTTATATGCGAGGGATACAGGGGAGCAAACAAGACTAATTAATTACACAGGAATTAGCTGAACACAAGGAACTAATAACGATGGTAACCATAGAAACTAAAGAGTGGCGGGAAAATCTTAACAAAAACAGACGTGATATAATGAAAACCAAAGTCAAACAGACATAAATGTGATACACTTCACATGTTTGCATACAATTTGTTATTTGAGTGTTGATATCTAAAAATAAATAGCAGGATTTAGGATACTTAGGACAATGTGATATTTCAGTTTTACTTTTTTAATAAATCTGCAAAAATGTCAAGAAATCTGTGTTTTTCTGTCAATATGGGGTGCTGTGTGTACATTAATGAGGAAAAAAAAAACTTTTATGATTTTTATGAAAAATTTAAGGGGGTCTGAATACTTTCCGTACCCACTGTGTATGTATGTATGTATGTATGTATGTATATATATATATATATATATATATATATATATATATATATATATATATTAGTTCACCATTATTGCTTGTCATACATACTTTCAACTGATAACAGAAATAATTATGAAATTACATATGCATTATATTTAAGCTAATATTACATTTTTATGTAATAACCACATGCAATTAAGTGTCTGAACACATTGCATTCAGTTCACACTTGAACATGCAGTAAGTGATTTTTCAAACACTGTTATAAATAAATCGGACTGAGCGCCATAACAAACGCGTAGCCAATCAGCACTAGGCAGGCATCTCCTCTCATGAGGGGAGAGGAGAGAGTGAGATTTGAAGAAAGACTGTAGAAAGAGAGGTGGCTGAGAGACATTACAAAAGAGAAAAGCTCAGAGGAATATCACTGGAAAAAGAAGGGTTATGATCAGGCAAGAGCTTTAGGACCCGAGTTAATATTAGAAAAGCTTTCCAGCGCTTTAGAGGCCAAAGCGGAAAAGCCTGAAGGCGGATGCCGAGTTTGCTTTGTTTCTGCTCCATCTAATGATGTTTTATTAACAAAGTTCAGGAGGAACACATTGAAATGATCACATAACTCCAACTCGCAGTCATCAATCAGCGATCAACATGTCTACCAAATCAGCATGAGCGGAGACCTATATATATATATATATATATTGACGCTGTTGACTCAGCAATGTTTTTTGACAGTTTTCAGCATCCCTCCACCCAATCTCCTCACACTTACTTTTCTAAACCAGAAATACGGGGAGGAGTTCTCTGGGTTTGGGCCAAATACAGAGCTCGGAGCCCTCTCCTCGGACAACACGCCAAATATGCATACTAATTACTTTAATTAATAATCTAATCTGGTTATTTTTAAGTGTGAACTCGTGAATATGTGAGTTACACTGGTTTCGAGTGTCTTTGTTCGTCTGGAGCTGCTGTGCTGCTGGCCACTAGCAACTAACTCTTACTTGTATATACTCTTGTGTGCTGCATGTACATTTTTTGTGCTTCCTTGTCGTTCATTTGTCATCTTTTCTTTATTTTTTGCTTAGCATTATTTTGCTATGTTAAAGAGACATCCACTTTTGCATTGCTCGTTTTTGAAGGGAGGGGTGTGTTTGTTTCAAATATAAACAACGATTCTTGTAAATCGCATCTTTAAGTATATTATTTGTAGCAGACTATGTAATTAACAAGCACTCCTTTCACAAGCACTGTATGCTAAAATGTACTTATTTTCCACAAGGGATGGTTTGGCTTGATCCAGGTAGCCCCTGCTGGTAGACGCCATAACTAAAAAACATTCCCTCACTGCCTCCTCTCACATGACTTTCCTTCTGTTTTCGTTACCCTTTTAAAATTCACGCCACATTCTATGATCACAATGGAAACGCAATGAGCTCAAGGGAGGCAAAAGAGACATCGCCTCTTTCTGATCACTTTTCTGCTGTTCATGTTAAACAGCGCTGGATTAGTTGTGACAGAGCACAGAACACAATCTTCCCCTGATGACAACCCTGACTATGCAATGTTCTTCATAATATTTGTGTCTTATTTTTGTACTAATTAATTCTTCATCCAAACTTTTTTTCGAGGAGGCACTGCCTCTGTTGCCTCCCCTGAGAAAACTGATACTGCATCATTACTTGCCTCAATAATATGCAGACGGCTTAATGGTATGAGGGATGTGACACAAGCGTCATTAGCAAGACCACACCAACACAATCACACAACAGCGCACCGTTTGTCTCCATTCACAACGTCGTCGACTAACTCAGTGGGAAGATTAAAACCCTCTTTTGACAATACACATGATGTCTTCACATTAAAAAAAGGCAATTAAATAGACATCATTATGTCAGCCTTACCAATTCTCAGTTTCCCTCGAACTGATTCAAAGAAATCTGCAAAACACATAAGAAAGCACACCTTCAGGCTGATCTTCTGAGGCCCTTTTGCTGTTTTATTCAGTGAACTAAGAGGAAAAGACACACAAGAGAACAGAAAAAGCTCTGCGCTCAATCCCTGGAGGCCTATAAAGCTCAAAGAGTCAAATCCATAAACAGGGTCAAGTGCTCGAACAACTTACCCTCTGAAGTTATCATTCTTACACCAGCAAAACACCACCAGACACCTCTAGAGATAAATGGCCCATGTTAAATTATCTAGTAAATGTGGCTAATGTGTCTTAGCACTCCAGTGGCGTGATCTTGACCTGCCTATTTGACCAGTCAATGCCGCCTGTACTTGTGCTTGAGCTCTTTGTTCAATCTTGGCCCTTATTTGAGAGAGATGATGATACTAGATTGGCTATGTGATAAACAACATAAATATCTTACGAATAGCAATCTCTTTGTGTTATTATGACAGACTCCAGACAACGTAATGCTCTTTATTTATGTTTTCAGACAAAACATTAGTGCAAGATTTTGCTTGGGTTTGTGTGGTATTGTTGTCTACTGGAGGTCAGGATGTTTTACTTTTTTGTCATAGTTGTTGTTACTTTAGTCAATGTTACTTGATGAGAAGGAGAACAATTTTATCAAATGTTAAAACATTTTATCTATTAATTAAAAAATATATCAGCATTTGACGAAAACATGTGAAAACTCTTGTAGTTTAAGCCTGAGCTCTTTGACTAGTATTAGCAGTCTTGTTAACTGAAACTAAAACTTTTAAAAAATCGTTTTTTGTAACTAAAATAAAACATGAATATTAGATGGAAAACTAACTGAATTAGGTTTAATAATAATAAAAAAGAATAAATAAAGGGAAAAATGTGAATAACAGAAGCACATAAAAGTACCTAAAATGTAAAAATGAACTGAAAATATAAATAAAACCAAAAAAGTAGATGCTTAATGCTAATTCATGGATTTTGTCTGTGTGTTGGGGCTCTTAGTGTGACGTTCTTTCTGTTTCTCTTTTCCTGTTTAGTTTCTGTTTCCTTGGCATGACTGTTATTCATTGTTCCTCATCACCCTCTGTGTATTTAAACCCACAGTTATCTTCTGTTCATTGTTGAAGTTACGTGCAAGTGTGCATCTCTTTAGGTTCCTGTTTATTAAATGTGAGTTTATTGTCCTTCTGTGTCACACATTGTCACTAACCATGAAAGCTAAAATAACACTGATTTTCCTTCTTCAAAAACATGGTGCATTGCTCATAGCTTGTGTTGATGAAATAATTTAAAGGGATAGTTCATCCAAAAATGAAGTTTCTGTCATCATTTACTCAAGTTGTTCCAAATCCGTATAAATTTCTATGTTGTGCTGAAAACAAAGGAAGATGTTTGGAAGAAAGTTTGTAACCAAGCAGATCTCCCTCTATTGACTACCATAGTAGGGAAAAAAATACTATGGTAGTAAAATCTTTCTCTGTGTTCATCAGAACAAAGAAACGTATACAGATTTGGAACAACTTGAGGGTGCGTAAATGATAACAGAATTTTATTTTTGGGTGAACTATACCTTTAATTGTAACAATTCACAATTTTAGTTGTGTTTTCACACATTTTACTATTGTTGATGGAAAAAAAAAAAAAAACACTTTCAAGAGCTCGGGACCTATTGACCCTTTGCAAACAGTTCTGACCAATCATGATGCAGAATCCGCCATCTTGTCCGACAAAGCAGTCAGGGGAGTTAGTAGATTAACGTTGGTGAACTTGAACTTGATAAATTGTGTGTACTCACGTCTTTCCGCGCTTGAAACAACATTCCTTCTGATGTTCATTTATGTTTATTTGATGCTATAAATGAACTAGTATGAAGAGATGGTTGATTAATGAGCCAATTGAAGGATCTGTCGCGACACATTAAAGAATTACGATATATTAAATTTGAAACTGTTTCATATGTCTGTCGACATGTCGTCAGTGTCCTCTTTGCGCCGCGATGTATTTTTCACTGTGTGAGAACATGATGTGTGGCGTGAGAGCGCATGGCTTGTCCGACATAGCAACAGTAACAATGTTAACCACTATGTTTTCATCCTTAAATAATACGAAAACATTACTTTTCACATCTTTGATATTGTTGCAGCACCTCTCTTCCCAGTCTGTCAGTAATGCTCTATTTTGTTCCGGTCTCTATGAAGCCCCTCCGTCTGAAAAGTCACAACAACCGCTCCGTTTCAGAAATGTCACTCACCTTACTATAACCTCGAGTTTCAATAAACTAACGCAACTCAAACAGACCTAGCCTCTTTATTTTGCTAATGCCTTGAGCGGGAATTATTTAAATGAAGGATTCTGTGACATGTTCTTTCCCAGAAGAAAAAATAAGACTACAATTGAGGCATTTCTGAAACGGTGCCTACTGCTATAGAGAATAACTACCTTTGGAGTGTGTTTTGTAACTTTGCAGACATTTTTCATGCTCAAACAGCAACATTACACACTAAAGAAAGTTGGAAATATAAAAAGCATCATATACATTTCCGTCAATAATTTTTATTGACAAGATTAACACTGGACATGACTGATAAAACTACTTTTATGTGCCAGCTTTGTGGTTTCATCGATTATATAATTGGTTTGTCATGCCTAATATGTGAGTATAATGTGGTGGATGAATGTAGGGAATGAAGTCATTCACTCAAAATTCGGAAACCACTACAAAATGGCCGATAAAAAAAATATAGTGGATAGAGAGCGACACGGCTATGCAGTCAATCAGTACAAGTCCTGAGATTAAAGAAGTAAAGTGAGACATAAATGGTCTTAGATGTCATACAACCTGCCTTGGTATTTACCCATTACCTCTCTGGGGTCATATTGTACCATCTGACAAGCAATCACAGAACGGGGGAAAAAAAAACAGTGTACAGCAGATTGAACACACATACACACACACACTTACTTGGTTCATCAAGACGCAAACAAGGGACCAAAAATGGTTGCACTTCTACTACTATATTTTAAGCGATTTCATTAGCCATCCTGCTAATTATCTTTTCTGCTAATCAGGGACATAAAAAGAGCAGAGCCTCTCCACTTCATTAGACAAAAAACACGTTGTTCTTCTGATTGCTGCTCCGGCGACTCCCAGAGTACAGGGTTTATTAACTCTTTTGGACAGTACCTGTAAAACCGAGCTTGCTCCATCTTTGCAACACATTGCATCAAAACAGTAACTTGCGGTCTGCAGTGTCTTTTATTCGCAAGTGATGGCAAATAAATGTCTCATTAGGAGCCTTTTGAAGTATCTAACATTTCATAAGGAAAAAAGAACAAAAGAAAAACAGTATATGAGGTTTATACAATTGCTCAGAGTCAAATGTCTGTTGTTTGTAAGTCAGTCGCCATTGCTTTGTGGAGGATATAAATCTTTCGATTTACCTGCTCGTGTTCTCTCAGATGACGGCTTCCCTCAGGTCTCTGATGCCGGCTGCAGACAGCATAATACAACAGCTCCAGCCTGGAGCTTTTAATTAACACAGAGATTGCCAGAACCGGCTTCACCATGGGAACTAACATTACATTAAATTGAACCAGGTATTGATTGTTTGTACTTGTGCTGCTGTTTCAGTTTTGAAAATTTTAGTAGCTAGCATGTGGTAGGATAGACTTTACTGATTTTTGCTAAAATGTAAGAGCCTCTCCTCAGAACTAATGCTACAAGAAAGAAAATAGAACTTCACTTGATAAGACCGAATCAAATAAGACCAACAAAATAAATGCAATAGCTCTGTCTGAAAACCGAGACTGTGCTATACGACATCATGGGTGTATTACAGGCACAAAGGCTGTTTCAAAGCAGAACACAACCTTCTACATCATTTTGGCCATTGTACTCAACAAATGGTGTGGGTTTGGACGGGACACTCTGTTTTTCTGTACTATACATATTATTTCAAAGCAGTAATAACAATGTTTTGAATTCTATAAGGTCCACATTCAGCAGTTACATTTAAACGGGACCTATTATGCCTCATTTTACAAGAAGTATCATAAGTTTCAGGTGTTCCCAGAATGTGTCTGTGAAGTTTCAGCTCAAAATACTCCACAGATCATTTATTATACCATGTTGCGAATGCTCATTTTTGAGTGGAGGGAAAAAATGCTGTTTTTGTGCATGTATCTTTAAATGCAAATGAGCTGCTCCTCACACAGCTTTCCAGAATAGGGCGGAGCCCTCTGCCAAAAACTATTTGAATATCATCTCTACTTTGGCCATGCTCACGTGACATTGCAGTTCTTTGTCATCATGAAAGTTATATATAGTTTTTTATAGTTTTCTGATATATAGTTTTCTGAGCTCACTCATCTGAAGCACACGCACAGAAAGCTAGCCGTCGGACAGCGAGTGCCATTAGTATTAAACTGATTTCTCTTACACGTCTTAATAAACACGTCTGGTTTATTGGCTTGCTTAAGTTGGGGACACTTGCTTGATATTCAGCAGTGTTTTTGATATGCCTGCATTGGCGCCGTTGTATGTGAACTGAGCTGAGCCGGACGATTACGTCACTGTTTTCTGCAGTGCTGATATACCTAAATTAACTAGACTAATAACTATTGATATTTGCAACGGAATGAATCAATAATATATAGAATAAGCTGCACAATGACACCATTTTCTTATTAATGTAAAGCTGCTTTGCCACAATTTGCATTGTAAAAAGCGCTATATAAATAAAGATTACTTGACTTGACTTGACTTAATGGTCTTATTGCACCTAAAATGTCAAATACACACAAGGTTATGTCAAAAGTTCACAGATACTGATGTCTGTGAATGTAAACAACAGAGAAAGAAAACACATGTTTATATTAGATCTGTTTATTAAAGTGACAGCAGCGTAATGCACAGTAACGACTGCTGTTGGTATGAACCAAACAACAAAAGAAAAACAGAAAATCACTCACTGTTCTTGGTTAAATTACTTTAGTAGCTTTAATAAGAATATATTTCTTACTTGAATGCTGCTGTTAAATGCTCTGGTACGAGATAAACATGGCACCGGACTGTGTACAGCCCTCTGGGGAGGAGCTAAGCTAATTTGGCAGATTCTGTCACCAGCCATAAGAGTAGGGGGAAATCTGCAACCGTTCATTTGGAGAATCTGTTTATGATTATGGGTATTATAAAAAAGGAGAGGGTGGATTTTTTTCATTATAGGGTTTAGTGTACAGACACTGTAGACATATCTGTTTAAACACCTTATAGAAGTGAATTTTCCATAATAGGTCCCGTTTAAAGCTTAATTAAAATATTATGCCCTCATGTATTTACCTATAAACCCCCAAAGAGGAAGCCAAATGCCACTGTGGACAGGAATAAGAAACTGGTGAACAAATAGTGTTAATGCTAGACAATACAAATAAGTTTGTCATCATTAATGAAACATAAGCATTTCTTTGTGAATAGTTTGTAAAACCATTATGATATAAATGGTTGCATTCAAATCAGTAGTAATTTACATAAGCACACACTTATGAATGATTTAATTCTGCTCATCTGCCATGGATGAGGTGCTACGACGTATTTCAGAAAAATAAATATATTTTATTTTGTTTCAGCTTTATGTCAACTACTATTTACATAAGTTACACAATGCCATTTTACGACAGAATCACATGTATCTTCACGTAACAGATGAATGAATGAAATCCCAAAATTAATTGTGACAAAAAATGTTCCTAATATAATGGACAGTGTGAAGGGAAATACTATAAATATCTTTCATTTAATGCTCAAAATTAATAATTGAAATGTCATGTCAGTATTTTGTAATAAAATGACTAGTCTGGCTATTTAGTTCTGAGCAAAATGCAAAAGTCTGATACTGTTTTTCAGATTTACTTCAGAGTCATGATGACATTTTGATGGTCGTATTAGAGTTTAGAAAATCAGTGTGATGCACTGAAACACGATTTCTCATGGAGGTCACGTTTATGAGAGCGCTTAGGTTTGTTTAATATCTGTTATCTGACCATTTCAAAAAAGCTACTCTTTGAGTTGCAATCTCTCTTGCCAGATCTGCGCTAATTATACAGGGTTTAAAATAGCCATGACAGTTTGCTACCTAATTTCAGGTCCTGCTGTGGTGCTTTCTTGAAAGGACTGCTAATGAGTTTTGAAATAATAAAATAAACACACATACAGCGGGCTGTAAAGGTGTTGAGACACTTTTAAAAAGGCATTGATTTTCTATATATTACACAATATCAAACCAAGGGACATCTGCAAAGAAAAGATTCTAGACCTTTTCCTCAGATTTAACAATCTGAAAGTCGTTTGACATTCAATTTGTATGGTACAAACTTAAAGCAACACATCGTTGCTCTAGGCTAGGGCAGAAACCTTGTTTCTCCATATGTCGTTATTTGTAATTTTCATAAATCATCACTGTTGGCCACTCTTTATATCTGTCTGTGGGTTTTGCAAATAATTAACCAATGAATAACATTAAAAAGAGCTTGTGACTAAACCTCGGAACTCCATTTGATCCACAAACTGGCTATCAAACCTCATAACTCCACCCCTCACTCAGTTTGGACCATCTCTGCTTGTTTGCAATGCAGGGGTAAATAAAGAACTGGTTGTATGTACAGCGTTTTCTTTACTCAAAAAACACATAAAAACACATCGAGCATAAACCAGTGTGGACTCCAGGCTGGTTTATGCTGGTATAGTACTAGTCTAGCTGTTGGACCAGCATATTCATGCTGCTCTCAAGCAAAACGGAGTGGTGAAGCTGGTTCACCAGCATGGTCTTGCTGGGTTGATTGTGAGTAGGCCAGCTGTTTGTATGCAAGCAGTCTTTTGGGGACAAGCATTGTTTTTGCTTGCATATTTCTATATTTAACACATTGATGATGTAAAGGAAAAACAATATAAAGATAAAACACTGGTAAATGTCACTGGTAAACTGTTAAATGTTTCAAAGCATCAAAGGAATTGTCTCCTGTTTCAAAAGATATGTAGACAAATCAGTTAGAAAGAGAGCTTGAGTACATTGCAAAACAAAAACATTTAGAGATATGAAAACAAAGAAAAATGGTTGCACACATATTGACATTGATGTACCGTACAATACAATCACCAATAACGGGGGCACTTTCAACAGGTTTATCAGTGGGTTCATCACTCAGTGGGGAGAACCTGTTTGATGTTCTAATCAGAAGAGAACAACAGTGTTATACTTTATCAATTAATTAAAATTAATTTGGAAAATGGTCTTGGTCTTTATTTAACTGCAAACACACACTAAGAAGCGTGATATAAAATAAGCAAAATAAGCAAGTGCTTTTGCTGGGATCATACCAGTACCCTGAAAACCACATATGTTGGTCCACCAGCACACTGACATATATTACCACATATCTTTTGGTGATCAACAATGCTGGGTTTTTTGTTTTTTTTGTTTTTTTAAAGCTGGGACCATGTTTAATTATTTAATACAGTAGATTCAATTGAATTGAATAAACTTTTTATCCGCTAAAAAACATTCCTCTATGATAAATTCCTCAAAAAAGACATGTGACTTTGCGATGGGATGGCATAACTAGACCAACCAGTGTACTGATCTCATTGCACAGCATCTGAAATGCTGTTTTTGCTGTTGAATACCTTAGCAAAGTCTGTCCACAAAGTGTCTCAGTATAATTAATAATAACAATATATGAAGCATCCGCCTCAGAATGCAAGATAACTTTATTGCGTTTCGTCTGTGCTCTCTGAGATGCAAGTAATTTATTATATACTAAATTATTATATACAGTGGCTTCTCTGACTGCAGCAACTTCCATTTTTCTCAGTGATATTTAGCACCAGTTTATCAAGAAGTAACAATTCTGTTCTCTTCGATTCACTGGATGCTTTATTCGCAATTTGTTTTGCAATATTCCAATTTTGCCCACACGTTCAATTTGCAACTTTGGATGGAAACATAGCTAGCGATGATATGAAGGGGCATATTGACATTCAGAAAACATTACACTGTCTTTCCCTCTACAATCAAATGAAACATGCACTGATTCTGACTAGACTCTGAATGGAAAACATGAATTTCCTCTTATTTTCCTTCAACAAGGCGCACGTTTTAATAAGCTACACGAGTCTCTAGCCTCTAATTTTCCGCTGTTTATCTTGACAAGGGATACATAAAAAACTACAAGAGTTATAAAGGAAGCAGTGTTCTTTCTCCTGTCTGTCTCCCACTGGATACCCACTTTCAGCATCAACAACCAAGAAGAGAAGAACTTCAAAGGGCAACACTGCCGACAGCTGAGTCTCAGAGAGCCAGAGAGAGAGAGAGAGGATGGTATAGCAGAGAACAGAAAACAGAGATCATGAAAAACAAATAACAACAACAGAAAAAGTATATTGGGTACCACTTTCCCTGGACAGAAAGTAGCTGAAGGTAATGCAATGACTCCCCTGAGGGTGTATCTACAGAATCCTTCAGTGAACCTGCTCGTCGGCACTTTGCACTTGGAAATACACCTGCAACTGATTCCTGTGAAATGAGGGAGAGATGATAGGGGAGGCTGGCATAGAGAGTAGTAAAAGTAATAAAATATAAAGAAGGGATATATCTGACATCATTACAGGGTTGTGTCTTCCTTTAGAGGCTGGAGCAGCATGATTAAACATGTTGTTGGCTTCAGCTCCTACAGCAAAAACCAACACTTGGCATTTGTAACTTTCTTGCATAGTTCAGTTGTTTTTGCAGAGAGCACTTAGCTTATCTATGTTTCATTGGGCTGATACCGCAAAGGTCTTCGACTGTAGAAATACTTATAATAATTTATTCAACGACTGAAAGGCTGCATCTGAAACTGCATACTTCCCTATTATATAGTAGGTGAAAAAGAGCATGTGAAAATAGTAGCCTATGTCCCGTACCTGGAGGACCAACTATCAACTGAAGTGCACATCTGAAATGACACTTTACTATCCCACGAGGCCACAGGAGAGGATTTTTTAAAGACAATGAAGCGACACAACTGAATCTGGTAGAAATTACTTATTCAAAAGAAGTACCTACTCTACTTCTACTATATCAGGCACCGTCAACATGTTTAATAATAACAATATTACAGAGATAAAGTTGGCAGAATTCGGCCAGTCATGTGATCTCAAAATGGCAGCCACTATGAGCTACCCTCCTAATGAAGAATACAACAACTTTGTTCATTCATTGTCTTTATTTCAAGTTAGTGTTTCATTAAACATTTGCCAAAAGTACTTTTCGTTTTTGAAAAACTTTGTGTACTTGTCTACAAAAGTGGTTGTTACCCACAAGAATGGAGCCAGTGTTTTGAAAAAGTAAAAGGTTTGTCACATCCAACAGAAAGAAAGTATAAGTTCAGTGGTTTGGCAAGTTATTACATTTTGAAAAAAGACTATAAAAAGATTTTATCTTTAAATAAAATCTTTTTATCTGTTTTCTTTGGAATGACGTCCACCGTTGAATCATACACAATAAGACGAGGAATGTGTATTAGGAAAGCAAATTTTAATTTCATGCTGTGTTTAAGAGGAACATCTTGGTAAAGTTAGGATGAAATAGCCAAACTATTCCAGCTAGTGTCATATTTATAGACCTGAGATGTCAGTGAGTGCATTTGAATCTAAAGGACTCTGCCTAACCGTAACACAGAGAGACAGCTTTATCGTCATACATTCAAAACCTCTTTCCATTCTCGTATCTCTTTTTGAATAAGTTGCTTTGCCAGACATTAGTCTGCTTGCGGGGTGACAATGTGTTCCAGCGCAGCCAAATGGGATAATTTGAAGTTTCTGTTGCAATTCGTTTATAACTCTGTGCTCTGAATGTTAATTTATTCAAGGGCTTGACATGTAACCTTTTTAGTTTTCTACATCTGTCTGAGTGTCCTCTGAGGGCAGATGCACAAGAACCCTTCTTGCTGTCTTATTGATAATTTGCCTCCACTCTTTAGACATCAGACTATCAGATGCCCTTTCTTGGACCCTTTCCAGTTCTGAAAGTCATTTCAGAGCTGTGCCGTCTGGCCGTAGAGGTTTAAGCCAAGCACACAAATCATACTTGGTGCTTGTCACATTTTCATGCAACAAAAACCCCCGATTGCAGCCATGCCATCACCGATGCTCTTTCTAGTGCTAGTAGCAAATGCTAGTACTGCAGTCGCATGGCTTGCTGTTTGAAAACATTATCAAGCATCAGCTTTTATATTGATATGTACGCAAGTCTGTGTGGCAACGAATTTCAGTAACGTAGCTACTGTTGGGTAGGAGAATGATCCTATAGATAACGTAGTTGACGTGTAGTTAGTTTCAGTCATGTTCTTTTCAAGGGAAATTTATAATTTCATGATGGGTGCTTTCAAAACACTGCTTTGTGAAGCTTTGCAACCTTTGTTTGTTCGAACCAGTGATTCGGAGCATGTAAAGTTAAAGGGTTAATTCACCCCAAAATGAAACATCGGTCATTAATTACTCACTCTCATGTCGTTCCAAACCTCTAGACCTTGCTGTGAAGTACGTGAAGTAATGAAATTTCAAATCACTTAGACAACCATGCTGAGAATTCTAGGCCGAGAACAGTGCCGTACCAGGCTCAAGTGGAAACACAACTGGAACGGTTATTACCAGACATTGTAAACATTTGGCCATTAAAATCAGTTTTTTTCCCATTTTAATTTGGCGTTAACAGCTTTACTGACATGGAAGGAAGTTTTGTTGTGCTGGAACTATGTTGGGTGTACCTCTGCCCGTCTAGGGGAGGTTTTTGTCCCCGGAGGAAAATTTTGTACTTATTAAGGTTAAATTCATCAATCTGGTTCGCTCTGAGAGCTTAAAATTAAGAGCTTCAACCCATGTACAGTGTGCAAATCAAACACCGAAAAAGCATTGACAGTGGGACACACTGAATGAATGTTTAACTGACGAATGTGCTAAACTTTATATCATAACAAAACCCCTTCAACCGGACCGAACAAGAGTCTTGAGGCCTGCCGCTGCACTGAGTGAGTGACAAACTGCGGTGTGCGTGAACTCGCTGTCGGAGAGAAGAGAAGCACTGCCCATAACGGAGTGAATACAGCAGAAAAGCGGTGTTGAACTGTTTAACATATTTTAGTAGAGAGATATGTATCGAAAAATGATATTTTGACAGCACTCATTGGAAAATTTGGACCTGAAAGAAGCGCCACCCCTCGTTAAAACCATTAAAAACCTGATCAAAAAACTGGAAAAGTGGCTACTGAGATTTCTTGACAACTCCAACTGTCTCGTTACAAATCAAACAGAACGATTTTGTGCTGGATTGGAGCAAAAATGCATACCTCTCTGTCCAATCGGCTTTGAAAACTCTATTTTCTTCGTTAACTTTTATTTTCCTAGAAACTGACATCCTCGCCCATCCAAACGCTTGATAACATCAAACGCCGTACGCTCACTGGATGTCATGACAACAATGTCATGCAGGAAAACTTTAAATATCTCTCCTTCGCTTTCATTTCGAGCCATCTCTTAAAAGAAAAGAAAAAACTAAACTAATTAAAAGTTTAACATTATCAAATTAGGAATTCCACACTTTTAATCACTTACATTCAATTAGTGCTCCTGAAATAAGAAATGGAGGCGGGTCCGGATTGAATTGAATGATGGTTCAAGACAAGAGAGGACCAGGCCTGGATTTTTTGTTTTTCATTATGTTTGTGTTTGCCATTTTACTTTCGTATTGTTGTTTGTATATTTTATATATTAAAGTTACGTTGAACATTCGCCGGTTCCTATCTCCTTCTTCCCTAATAAACGAACTGCGACGTTTGCCACAAACGCCACTCCTTTCTTACAGTCGACTGCGAGTTCATATTCAGATCTGCTTCCATCCAATCAACAACTGCTGAACAGAACCAATTCCCCACCCTAATGTTTTCTTTATCAATAAGGCGTTTTACTCATCTCAATACAAAAAAAAAAATGATTTAGATGTTGCAGGTACACTGGTGTACGATAAACGGGATCTCCTCGGAAGTGTTAAGATTTTAGATTTCATAAAGATTTAGGAACGTATTCAGGGCATACCTGGACATTGTTGTTGGCTCAACTGAGTAGGAGAAATATGTATCTGGACGATACATATTTCATGGTCTGAGCTGCACTTGAGGATGTTTTATCCCAGAGAGGTAGCATTTTTCACGTTTCAATCTGCTTGGCTTTACAAGCGTTTCAGGGACGGGGCTGTGTCTGTGAAGGATGATTCCTCTCCAAGGGGAAATCAGATTTTCCCAGCTAGACATCCTGTTTAACAGCAGCTTAGTAAAGAGTAATGCTGCGATATCATATAATTGTCTGCATGTGTGTGTGTGCCAGTGGACATGTGGTGAAGACACTCTCAGGAGAAAGGGCTTATCACAAGGAACGTATGTCAAATTAGGATTGTAGCCATGGTGGGAGGCAAACCGCAGAGCTCCGGCTCTAATGAGCCTCCAATCCAGAGCATCACAAAAGCCTACGGGATCCTGTTGAACACCAAACACTGCCAATCAGACTCAATGCGCAGGGCACCGTAATGTATCCCTAATTTCCCAAACTGAGCCAGTGAGCGACTCGAAACCGAATGAAATTAAGCTATTCCATTTCTGTCCTTTCAATCTAGTATGGAGGAGGAGTTGAAGAAATGCGAAACGGTTTCCCTCTGGAAGGAATGACAGTGCTACGGTTTGACAGGCGCAAGATTGAGGCGAAGCTGAGAAATAGCATGTAGGCTAGCGGGTCATATTATGTGGCTTGATTTGTATTCTCGCTCCACGGTTAATAGGCAGGTCCGATTGGCATTGCTGAAACTTTGCTTGACGTGCAGTATAGAGCTGTCACTACACACAGGCTCATGGCTATGCGTTTTCTTCTAAGCTTTAGTTCCATGGGAAAACGAGGAGAAGGGTCAGCCTCAAATTCGGAAAGAAAAAGTGACATTCGTTACAGTGATAAAGCAAGAGAGTGTCTGCTTTACTGATAAATGATCTTGTGCATCCTTTCGAATATTTCTTTATTTGAAGCTCCATGTGTCATATAATCCCTAGTGATTAATGGCTAGAGTGTGGTATCAACTCGAAACTAGGCTAAAAACAATGAGCAATGTTCTGTGATGCACTATGACTACATCGAAGTGAGCCACAATTAAATGTAAACATCTAAACAACATACGGATTAAGGTTGTCAACATGAAAGAGATTTTGTTATATTGTGTGATGTGTGTGTGTGTGTGTATCAAAGTCCTGTTCAAGGAAAATCAGTTCATTTGGCGGCCATATTTGCACCACCTGCGGGCAGCTATTTCAAGATGGCAGCATGTCAACGCGCATATCAATAATATATTTCAACTCGGCAACAAAATATGACATGAACTGTTTCTCCCATTCAAGAAACCATTTTAGTGTCACGTTAGTCAATGTATTGACTAACATTAACTAACAATAAGCAATACATTTGTTGCAGTTTTTATTCATCTTTGTTAGTGTTAATTAATGAAAATTCATCCATTGTTACATTACATTTACATTTAGCAGACATTTTTATCCAAAGAGTCTTTCAAGTGAGGCAACTAGGGGTTAAGTGCATTGATCAAGGGCACCTTACTCATGGTATCAAAGGTGGAGAGAGTGCTGTTCATTCACAATCCCCACTGGCGTGGGAATCAAACCAGCAACCTTCAGGTTAAAAGCCCAACTCTCTCACCATTAGGCCACGACTAGTTTGCCACAGTTAATATGTTAGTTTATATTAAGTCAGTTTTAATCATTAGGTTAATTTTCATAAAGTTCTAAATCCAACAGCGTACTTGTTTGTTGGCATTTGTCTGTGGGAATTGACCTTTAGTTCATGTTAACTACTGTAGTTAAACAGAGGAACATTGTTGTAGTGTTACCAATTGGTTATAATATTTAATGGTTGACATCTCTTATCTGATTTATCCAAATACCAATGGACAATGACCAAATCAGATGATGTACTTTCCATTTATAATGTATATAATTGAGGAGATTATTCAAAATAGTCACAATAGAGAAATAAAGCCCAACTAGCTCATATTTAAAGGGTTAGTTCACTCACAAATGAAATTTCTGTCATTAATTTCTCACCCTCATGTCGCTCCACACCCGTATTACCTTCGTTCATCTTTGGAACACAAATTAAGATATTTTTGATGAGGTTTTTTTTTAATCTCCCATAGAAAGCAACAAAATTACCACATTCAAGGACCAAAGAAGTAGTAAATACGTCATTAAAATAGTGCATGCGACAACAGTGTTTCAACATTAATGTTATGAAGCGATGAGAATACTTTTTGGGCGCAAAAAAAAAAAACACTGACAATTTCTTCTCTTCCCTTCCTCTTGCGCAATTGACGCAAGCAAGGCAGTGCAGCTCTTTCGTGTTTACATCCGAACGCCAGCTCATTATTGGCCGACGCTGTCCACATGATCAGCTCGACACATGGGTGTGATGTTGACGCAGGAGCTGACCAGTAATGAGTCATTATTTTTATTTAGTTTTTGTGCACAAAAAGTATTCTCGACACTTGTTGACTCATTGTTGTCATGTTGACTATTTTAACGATGTCTTTACCACTTTTCTGGACCTTGAATGAGGTAATTTCATTGTTTTCTATGGGTGATAAAAAAATAACCTCTCGGATTTCATCAAAAATATGTGACCAGTGCTGGTAAAACGAGTTTGAATGCGCAATTTTTCAAATATGAGTTCTTTTTATTTCCACATTCTCCATTAAAGGGCCTTGACCCTTTCATGCATGGTGTCCACTACAGTCGGTTTATTTTCATCAGCATGGGTTTGAAAATCGCATTCACTGGTTCGAACTCATGTCATCAAGAATTTGCCATGAATATTCACAAAGTTAGAATGCTGTGCTTTGCAACGATAGGCCTACAGCATGTGGTGAGTAGGTAATCTGGCAGAAGCGAGCAGAAAAAAAGGTAATCCTCTCACAAATAAAGATTGTTTTATTGATGAGGGCTCAATAAACTCATTTTTGAGAAAAACCTCAAATTCGACCAAAATTGACCTTTTTTCACTTTTTTTTGCCTGTAACTCAAAATTATCCTGTGCTCATTCTGAGTCATTTTGACAGCACTGGTCACATTTTAATTTGTTCTGAAGATGAAAGAAGGTTTTACAGGTTTGGGATGACATGAGGGTGAGTAATAAATGACATAAATTTCATTTTTGGGTGATCTAACCCTTTAAGTATATAAAATTTTGTTTTTAAATATATGCACCATTTTTCTTTGAGTGTCAAGGGGAAAAAAGTGATATAAAATTACTCATAGCATGATGTAAGATTTTGGTCACACCGCCCACCCCTATTACGGTATGAATTTATTCATCCATTCTAAATCTGAACTATTCTAAGTCAAACAGAAAACATAGAGCAAGACATGGTGCACCACCTATTCCCCCTGCCAGTTAACTAGTGTTTCTTGCCACCTGCCATGTCTACCTGGTTGCAGTGCACAGCGGGATAATAACGGCAAGACAGGCACAATTTGCGTCTGCATCAGACTGGGAGCGGAAAGCTGCCACCCAGCCTGCGAGTCTCATCATCTGAGCATCATTAAAACAGGCCATGAGAAACGCAGCTCGACGTGGCTCCAGCAAGCACGGGAACCCTGCTGCTGAGGAGCTGTGGTTTTGACGAGATGTCAGGAGAGCATGACAGGATGGACTGCGGAGCAGTCCCACATACCGTGAGCTCTGTTCCTTCGATTAATAGAGAAATGCTTTTCTTGAAAGCTGGAGCACAGCATTGTGTGTGTTAATCAATATTGTTCACTTCTGCCTCATCCACCTTCGCAGCCAACAGTTCAAGGCCCAGTCAGCATCACTCATGAGGCTTATTTGGTTTTTGTTCTCCTTCTGCCCCAGCCCACATGTTAATCATATTAAGTGGTGAATGTTGCTTAATTAAAAACCATAGGCAATTTGTTGAACTTGCTAATGTTTCTCAGCGGTGGTTCCCCTGAGGGCTGAAGAAATGTGTGTGTATTTTATGTTGAAATGATCAACCACAATCTGCCTCATTCATCAAGCATCATGATCACTTCCATTGTTATCATCTTCCCCACCATTATACAGTGTTTATTAAGTACAGTATAATGAAATACATTATGCCCGGCCCCCCCAAAAAAGTCACTGTTTGGCTTTAAATAGGAAAATGCTTAAAGCTGCAGTCCGCATGTTTTGCCTCTTTGTCGCCATCTCTGTTTGAAACCTGCAATTGCAGTTATTTTCGGAATTATCATCTTTACGTGGGTTGTGCATCGGCACGGCTCCTCAGCGCAGATTAAGCTAATGTTTGCTGTCAGTCACCACACCGGTGTGGATACTGTACTTCAGAATCACAGATTGTAGTCTTGGAAGTATAACCAAAATAAGAATTTTCTTGTCCAGAAGAAATATCATCTGGACAAGTAAGTAACACTTTTGTTCTGATCAACTGAGGGAAAAAAAGCATTACAATAAATCAAACTACCAATGGTGAAAATCTAACTATCGCTTAGCTCGTATCGCATCAAACCAGGCATATTATTATTATTATTATTATACTTTGCTCTCATATTGTTTATGTTAACAACATCAGCATTGCATATCTACGTTTATTAGCGTTACCTGTAGATTTTAATTTCTGTACAGTCTAATCTCTAATGTTAATTTGTCGTACCATACAGTCTGCTATCAAAATGATAAGGCTAATGATAAAGGCTATAAATGATCTGCCACCTGCAACATCCTGTATAAGATCCTCACATGCCATACCTGCTGGGATGCTTTGTTTATGTAAACAGACATGATGCAAAGAAGAACAGCGGCATGCTCCAATTTCCTGTGGAAACCCATCAGTATCACTCGGATTAGATCACATTATTACAAGGATAATTTTGGATAATTTTCAACCAAAAAAGTTACGGACCACAGCGTTAAGAATCTGTGATTGGATCCTTACTGGAGTGACTGATATGTTTCTTGTATGTTACATGTTTGGCAGCTCCTTTAACCCTAATTGATGGAGTGAGTAGTTTTTCATTTCTTAAATGAAAAACATCATGGCCTTATTTCAGGATGACAATGTCAAGATTCATCAGGCTCAAATTGTGAAAGAATGGTTGGAAGCGAGCATGAAGAATCATTTTCACACATGAATTGGCACCTCTGAGTCCAGACCTCAAAAGATTAGTTCACTTTAAAATGAAAATTACCCCAAGCTTTACTCACTCTCAAGCCATCCTAAGTATATATGACTTCCTTCTTTCTGATTAACAAAGTTCTCTGAGTTATATTAGTAAATATCCTGACGCATCCAAGCTTTATAGTGGCAGTGAATGGGACCAACCATTATGAAGCTCAAGAAAGTGCATCCATCCATTATAAAGGTACTCCACACAACTCCGATGGGGTTAATAAAGGCCTTCTGAAGAGAATTGATACGTTTGTGTAAGACAAATATCCATATTTAACACGTTATGAAGTAAAATATCAAGCTTCCACCAGACCGCCTTCCATTTTAACGGAGAAAGTGTTAAACTCTCATGTTCAAAACATTTATGCTACATCCTACGCCTTCCATATTGAAATCATAAAATAAAATTCATTAGTTGAATATTTATAAAGCTAGGATTTATCAGGATATTTATTAACCCTTTCACAAATAAGTTCAAAGAGTTTTTCAAGGCAACCGTTATTTAGAACGTATCACTTTATTGTTTCAGTGGCAATGCGTCATTGCTTGTCATGTGACACACCGCAGCCACAATAGCGCTATATGACTGTTGTTTTGCTTTTATATAATTTTTCCTTTTTATGCAAAATATTCACAAACTTGTTAACTATAACATGAAATATGTGATAAGTGGATGTGTTTTGTTGTTTAAAAACTTTTTAATGATCGCGTTATTAGTTGAGCTGTATGCGTGAACTGTATGGGTGCCGCCATGTTAGTATAGAGAATCGCATCTGTTGGATTTACAACACGTGAATTCATCCACTTCTCTTGAAATGCATGGAAGTAAGTGGCCGGTAATTTGGGAGAAGAATAGAGTAAACTTTACAGTTAGTTAAATGAGTATCTGATATAAAACACATCATCTAATTACAATGGAAAGGATTATTATTGCTGTTTCCATAGACATCAGAGTGTATTTTACAAACTCTAAATATATTGTTTTGTTTGTACTTGTGTGCATTTAAATGTCTGAAACCTAAAATGAATATTATGTGGTTGAATTTGTGATTTATGACAAGCACTGATCGCCTCTGTCTCTGGCTTAGCTCTAACCAGAGCGCGAAAGAAGCATATTTGAATGTCTAATTTCTCTAATCACACTGGTGTGATTGTATGCTAGGGACCAGCCAAGATGGTTTACTCCTAGGATGGCTTGAGGGTGAGTAAAGCCTGGGATAATTTTCATTTTAAGGTAAACTAATCCTTTAAATTCATTGAAAGTCTTTGGGATGTGCTGAAGTAGACTTCACAGAGTGTTTCACTCTTGCATTGTCAATACAAGATCTTGACCAAAAATTGATGTGCCTGATTTAAATCTAAACAGCTACTTTTTTTGGCTGGGCAGTGTATATACGTGACACGCCCCCCAGATATATTCAGATTAGTTTTTATACAGCATCATCATCATCATCATCATCATCATCATCACTGTCGTAATCATTGCAATCATATTCACTACATAAACATCAATGCTATCATATTTACACCATCACCATAACTATAACCAACAGTATCTCCATTACCACCATCATTATAATCACAACTAGCATTAGCACATAAACAACACTATCATGATTACTACACTGAAAAATATTATTTTCATGATTTGTTATCACATTTTTTTCTTGTCAAATCAACTTAGATAATTAATATGGGGTCAGATAACAATATTTTGAGTTTATGTTGATTAAATCAATCGCCTTCATTGGATTAACTTAACTTTCTAATTTCAATGAACTCAAAATTTGAACCAGGTAACTTACTTTTTTAAGTTAAACCAACAATTCTTTTTTTTTTTTACAGTGTCCCATCATCACTACCAACAACCCCAGTACTCTAATACCTAATGATTACCACCATCCATACTATCATAACATATCTAACTATAACTATCAACACAGCTATTATCATTATCACCAGTTCTATCAATATTACCACCACCATCACAATAACTAGTGCTACTATCATTACCGTCTTAAGCTAAGTCAAAGTATTGAAGCACAATTCCTGAAGGTACGCCTCACATGCTTATATTTAGACTGCGAGTTATCATTTTGATTTTTGCACAGTGTGGGAATGGATGCGGTTTCTGGATGTAACTTGAACAGTTGTGCAGTACGTGAGTCATAGCATGCTCGTGTAACGAGTGCAGTGGTCTGTGGATCTGTTCGGAATTTAAAACCAGATTTGTGTCCTCAGGATCAAAGCTTACCGAGCCTTGAGAGAGAGAGAGAGAGAGAGAGAGAGAGAGAGAGAGAGAGAGAGAGAGAGAGAGAGAGAGAGAGAGAGAGAGAGAGAGAGAGAGAGAGAGAGAGAGAGAGAGAGAGAGAGGAGAGAGAGAGAGAGAGAGAGAGAGAGAGAGGAGAGAAGAGAGAGAGAGAGAGAGAGAGAGAGAGAGAGAGAGAGAGAGAGAGAGAGAGAGAGAGAGAGAGAGAAGAAGAACAAGAACGAGATGAAGAAGAAGAAGAGAGCACAAATAATTATGTTGCTCTAGGAGTTTGTAACCTACTCTATTTTGCAATCGGAGTTATAAGGGATGATAGATACTGGAATCCAGCGGGAAAATTGTCGACCTCTTTAACTTTGCTCGCAACTCCATAGTAATTCATAAAATGTTGATAATTAGAGCTCACTGCGTGGTTGAGTTATAAACCCTTGATATTTTCCTAAACATGGACTCATCGTATCATGAATAATGGCCAAACTTTCCAAAATTGATCGACGAACACAGTACAAAGATGCAGTTCTCTCATCCGCCGCGTGGTGGCGACATCCCGCAGTAAAGCAGTTCGGCTTCAGTCCTGAGTTGTCGGGGAGTCACACATTGTTACTCGCACAACTGAAAGGACACGGACACTGCATTTTGGGGGAATACATCCAAGATACCGGACGGAATATTTCCTCATCGAGATTCCACTACTTCAGCCTGCACTTTTCTCGAGGAGTGGCTTCATAGTGTCTCTTTTCAGAGCATCCTGTGAGAGATGCCTCATGACGCGCAGAGATGCAGCGGAATCGATTCACTCAAATGACTGAATTAATTCATCTGAACCTTGTTCTTATTGACTAACTTTTTGTAGATGAAACTTAATAAATAAGCAGAGTAATTACAATGATTGTCATTTGAATTCGTGCTGTTTATGCTGTTACTGTTCATAAACTTTGCTTCATCAGACTTTGCAGCAGTTTATTGGTGTCTGACGCGTTCAGACTGATTTATAGACTCCTCCTTATTAAGCGCTGGTTTTGGACGCACGGGAGCAACGCGCTCAGTGTCTCTCGCTTTGCTCTCTGGAAACCGGGACTACGGCGCAACATGTATCCAGCGCGGCGCTGGCGAAAGCCTGCTGCGGACTCTCAGACGTGTCGGAGCATCATGTCAAGACGCGCGTTAACTCTGAAGTGGGGCGCCGGATGGATTCTGGTGTTTTCATTCATTAATAACACTTGGGCGCAAGGTAAGCGTCTCGGATCCTATAGTGGCCCCTGAGACTATAAGGCAGTGGTGTGTGGGATTTATGCAAAGAATCCAAAAGGAATGCTAATGGAATTTCAATAATAATTCGGAACCAATTCTAATGGGATCAAACACCTCACTAGATTAACAACAAATCATTCATGCATACACTAACATTTCCAGATTATTTTTCAGGTCAGCTCTAAATTATGATAGAAATATTATTAGTATTCCTTTTGGGAATGAGGGATTCTTTATTGAACAATGTGATATTTGCTGCTGTGTTTTTGTGCTGCTATGAAGATGTGGTTGAAATAATACCCTGTGGTCTCTCTATGACCAACTTGCCCCATCACTTGTAGAACAATCCCAAGGGATGGAGAAATCACAGGCATCCAGCATCAATGCCGCACATTACAGGTCATTTCTGTTAGTGCAACACAACTACACAATGGGTAAAGTTTGAAAAGAGAGGTCTGTTCAGAGAATGAAACATCAAATCATATATATATATAAAAAAAAATGCCAAAATGCAATAATGGATGCAAGCTTTTCAAGATATGTCATCAAGATGAATGGAAATCATAAAATAATTTTCTTCGGCTCATGTCACTTCAACTGTCATACTTTCTTTCCTATTTGGAAGACAGGGACAAAATGAATCTGTTGTTATTTGGGCAATTTGACATAATCGTCTCAGAACTGGTAGATTTACCTAAATGGTCATTCCACCATGTTGTTAATGTTCAAAATGCTTAGAGCCTTGTGGTGTTTATTTTTATTTGTTAGAGAAATTTTATATAGCAGTGTAAGTTTAAAAAAAATCTAATTAATAGTGAGTCACACAGTCTGGTTTGAAATGACAACTGTTGACCTGAGCATCCCTGAAAGCATCCATAATTCATGCCAATAAATAATCAAATATATAAAATAAAACATGAGAACATGAGAAAGAGAGATTGTGAGCGTATCTTGATTTAAACTGACTTGAAGAGCGACTGCATAAACCAACAATTTAATTGCATCAATCCCCCATCCGTCTCCCTGACTGTCTCACCATCGCTCGTTTCGTCCAGTTCGCTCCTAAGGGTATTTTACCTTTTGACAAGGTGTTCTGCTCTGTCCGCGGGGTGCATTTTTCATCTATTAGCTGCTGTAAAAATGGCCCTGGCATCCGCAGGCAGATGGCTGATATACAGCCCAGTGATCCATCCTGTTTGACAGATCTTAAAGCACTGGCACTGGTGATTCATTCACTGTGAAGAGGCTTGGATAGACTGAGGTGCATCTGATCATTATAATGCCCTGAGCATTGGTGTGCTAAAAGCAGCATAATCCTTGAGCATATCGGCCTTTGAACAGGCCACATTTGGGTATAAACGGATCCCTATCTTATCTAAGAAGCATTCAGCCGTCCCCTATTATGCATGGCACAGCGTTTGCTGATACTTATAAGCGTCTTGTCATGGAGCTTTCGCATACACTAGCACACGAGGTCTGTCCGGTGTTTGTTTAGTGCTGTTCAGGGCTGCTTTGTTTTTCCTCGTATTGATTGGATCCCTGTTTTCCTCCTTAAATGTACTTTCAATGCCCTTGGACAGCTTTAAGGGAGCTTAGCGGTGACTAAAAGGAAACCTAGCACTTTGGTCAATGGGTAGAAAAAGCTCTCTGATCCCTTTTCACCTCAAGTCTTTCTCTGGTGATCAATTGCTCGACTCCACTTGAAGCTGCCAGACTTTGCAGCCCCGAACGACCAAATGGGTACCTGTCACAGAGGGTGGCGAGAAGAAGCAGCAGCGGCAGCAGTCGCAAGGCTCTTTCCTTCACGGAGGGTGGCATCAACCACCATCGGGGAGCAGCGAGCCTCTGATGCCCAACGTTCCCCCACGGGGCCGCCGGCGTATTTGTTCTGAAGCTTCCCGCTAATGAGTATCAGCGTGACTGGCGCGCAGGGTACAGCAGAATGGGTTCAGTCATCCTTGCGGAGCGTGGGGAGCACGGAGTGTTCCATAAATTAGGAGGGCTCAGAAGCTGAAGAGGTCTCTGGGGATGCAGAGGTGCCATGTGCTGGTTTTTTCCATTCAAAGGCTGAATATGTTTCTCGTGCTGCGTTTAATAGTGATCGGGGGCTCTAATTCCACTTGGATACCTGATAGAGTCCGCAAAAAGAGACGGCTCTAACAGTGTGACACTTATTTTGCGCTCATTGAAAAGCAGAAACATTCTTCTTGAGGCTGACCACCTTTGGAGTGTGCTACCATTAAACCAGTGCACAAATGCTTTTCGAACCCTTGAAGAAAAGCATCAATATGCCCCAGAATATTTGTGTGTGTCTGTATGTATATTTCCTTGGATTTTGAACTAATCCTGACTGTCATATTGTAATTTTGAGACAATGTCTTCATGGCACTTTGTTGCTTCATATGACAGCTGTCAGCCATCTTTAAATCTTCTGATTATACTTGATAATCCTCCATGCTTACAAAAATGAATTTGGGTGGAATCCACATCTTTATGCGATTAAAACTGCCTGCACTGTTGTTTAAGCGGGATAATGCGTGCATGCAGGCATATGTTAAGACGCGAACCGCCGCTCATTCATCCACATCGACAGACTCACGCAAATAAGGAGGGTCAGACCCATATGCCTTAAAGGGGACATATCATGAAAATCTGAATTTTTCTTTGTTTTAGTGGTGTAATCGGGTCCCCAGGCATCTACCAACCCAGAAAATGTGAAACAAGACAACCCAGTAACTTTGTTTTGGCAAGCCTTTTTCTGTAAGCTTGTGAAAAAAATTAGCTGCTCAGATTTCACTTCCCTTGTGGACATAGGAAAGAGATCTTATTATAATATTATCGCCCCTTAATCTGCACGTTCATTAATTCCTTAATCATCATTTTGTTTTCACAAGTGAAAACGATGTACCGGTACTAAGGACATGGCAAAAGTTTGAGCAAAGCATGATAACTGTTCTATCGTTGGCTGCACAGACGAGCACTGAACACTATTTAGAGTCTCGTTAGCATGGAAAGCCTGGAAGTTGACCCTAGTAAGCTCAGTTGCTAAAAAAGGAGTTTTTCTCTCAGAGCGATATTTTGGAAAAAAAAAAAAAAGACCGTTCACAGCATTTGATAGCAATCATAAATGTTAGTCTGGTGTGTATGGCTCTGTTTGGCAAACAGGTATGTGATTTATAGTGGGCGTCCATAAAGGTTTTGCACAAAAGATGGCAACACATGCTAGTCGATGAGTTGAATCAGCTTCACAGAAACTACATATAAATTTATCCACTAACCCTTCAGAAACGTCCAGTTGCATTCTAAAATTTGTAGCCTCCATCACTGTCTGACTTCAGTTTGAACAATGTAAGGCTGAACACAGTTACTGACAATCGTTATTTTTCGTCGATTCTCCAGCTTTGTTGTTGTTGAGCAACCAAAATGCCAGCTGTTAAAGCTCCGCCCTCTTTTGGAAAGTGGGCTGGGAGCAGCAGCTCATTTGCATTTAAAGGAACACACACAAAAAAGACATGTTTTTGCTCACACCCAAATAGGGGCAAATTTGACAAGCTATAAAAAATGATCTGTGGGGTATTTTGAGCTGAAACTTCACAGACACATTCTGGGGACACCAGAGACTTATGATAACTTGTGAAAAGGGACATAATAGGTCCCATTTAAAAGCTCCAGGAAATTCAAGCCACAGTCATAGTTTAAATTCGCCACCATGCGGATGTTCCCCTCCTTTGAGGGCACCAGTAAAGCTTGTTCCCATATGAACACATGGGACACGAGCGCTGTTTTTTGATGTCCCAGATGGGCCATAATGAGCATGAAAGACCACAGCTCCCTAGATGCCCTGTCATAATTATGCGCCCTGCACCAGTTGCTTCATATTTATCTGTAAGCGCCGTGACACTTATTTAATTAAACGTCTTGGAAGCAAGGTCCCGGCATGGCAGCAGATGTCTCGTGAATTTTTGACAAAACGCACAGCGTTTTCTGCGAGCCCTAACTGCGACAGCCCCAGATCATGGCCCCCAGGTAAAACAAAGTGACAGCCCAGCTCCTGCTATCCCACGCCGTCTACATGGTAGCTCTTCTTCGTTCCTCACCACTGCAGTCTGCTGATGTTTATTCATACAGTCAGTAGACTGAGGAATGAATAAATGGCTCAAAATGAGGAAGGTCGACCTCTGAAAGGCTCCGTCTGTTTTTTCATTACAGGATGTCAAACTTTTCTTCTTATCGAGACGGTGGCTCACGTTAATCTGCCTCGAGACCAAACGCGATTGTAGCCCTAATATTAGAGAACCTGTGGAATGACTGTGCAGAGCCTGTATCTCGCTCCAGGAGGCTTTTAAACGGACTCGTTCGAGCGGTAAAACTGTTTGGATAGTGCCGAATGGAAATATAATCAGATAAGTTTAGACTTTAGGGCCCCTGCCTAGTAATTGCAGTGAGCCTGAGGGGGTATGACTGTCAGTGTTAGTGTGGGGCCAACGAGAGTCAGATCTAGCATTGCATCCATGAAATGCCGGCTTCTAATGCAGTCCCAGAGGAGATCCGACTGTTTGCTATCTGCTCGCTGCGAGCATGCGAAAGAACCCGTTTCATTATTCTGCCGCAAATTAATGTCTTTTCATATTACGCCGCTGGAACAGCATTGTTATCAGGCCAGGCTTGATTCTGTCTCACTCGTCAGTCGGCGGAAGTAAGAATTAATTCATAAAGCTTTTTAAAATTCTCTGTTAAACCGAATCTTGTGAATTTCTACAAACATCATTTGGCTCTGGAATCTCAGGCTGGCTCCAATCAGTAAGGAAGCAGTTTCTGCCAACGACCAGCTGCTAGAAGCTGCTCACTTGATGATGGTAATGAGAATCCTTCAGTTTTGTAATCGGCTGCTCTTTTAATATCGCTGCAGTGTTCAGTTTTACTACATTTACAACATTATTTATGTTGAGAGCATATATAGGTTTGTTCACAATTGCTCCAGCGAAGTGCCTTAACTCAGCTTCAGCATGTATCACATTCAGTCAGATGCTAGCACAGCACTTGAAGACTGATGCTGGTTGTGTAGGTTGAGGCTGTGTTTATACAATACTAAGTGTATCTATGAAATACAATGATTGGTCTTCTGGAGCTGAGAGTGACTCAATGAGACTGTTCTTTTTTTTTGTCGCTTGATAAAACCATTCTTACATATTGCATTTTGAACACTGGTCTCCATTTTGGGATACTGATATCAAGATGACTATGGTCAAAATTCTTGGTTTACAAGCTAATCCTGCACCAAACAGGCATAGAAATCATGCTGGTCTATACTAGTCTTGCCAGCAAGGTTTAATTTGGAAAGTCGTGTATCTGACCATTAAAATGGATATATGACTGGTGACATTGCTGAAATTAGTGAAATGAGATGCCAAGCCCCCAGAAAATGAATTCCTAAGTGCTGTAGAAAATGCACCAACATTTCAAAAGAATAAAAATGGTGTTCTATCAGACTGACCGTGTGTGTGTGGCTCGATGTTTGCATAAGTGAGATATTTATTTCTAGTGTACCCATTCAAAACATCTCTTCCACTGTTCTCATCCCAGTCAAATGAATATGAATAATCACAATTTACTTAAGTGTAGTATTTGGCAGCCTGCTAAATTGCCTGCTGTTGGCACAAATTTGCCTTCGAAAAATAAAGTAAACAAAACTTTTCACAAATTTAATGATTTGAAGAAAAAAAATCCCCTTCTTATTTTAAATAAACATCTACATTAGTTAAAAATCTAAATAGAACCATCCACAAATGTTGCAGTTTAGTTTTACAGTGTCACTTCAAGGCTGCTTAAAGAAAATCTGTCAAGTATTTATCATAATGTGTTATTTTGGTTGTGTAAAATTGTGTATTTGCGACTTAAAGGCTTAGATCACCCAAAAATGAAATTTCTGTCATTAATTACTTATCCTCATGTCCTTCTACACCCATAAGACCTTTGATCAGCTCTGGAACACAAATTAAGATATTTTTGATGAAATCCGAGAGGTTTTTCATCTCCCATACGAAATTACCACATTCAAGGTCCAGAGATTTAGTAAAGACATTGTTAAAATAGTCCATGCGACTGCAGTGGTTCAACTTATGTTATGAAGCGATGAGAATACTTTTTGTGCACAAAACAAAAATAACAAGTTTATTCAACAATTTCTTCTCTTTCCTGTCATAATCCTTATGCAGGTGACGCAGTAAGCAATGTGAAGGCATCCGTGTTTACATCCAAACGCTGGCTCATTATTGGCCGATGGTGTTCACGTGAGCAGCACGACGCATGCGTGTGATGTTGACGCAGGAGCAATAATGAGTCGGCGTTCTGACATACAACATGGAAGCTCTGCAATGTGTCTTTAACGTAAACTGCGTAAGATAATGACAGGGTTAGAGAGGAAATTGTTGAATAAAGTCGTTATTTTTGTTTTGCTTTTGCGCACAAAAAGTATTCTCGTCGCTTCATAACATTAAAGTTGAACCACTGGAGTTTTAACAATGATCGCAAGTCTTACGGGTTTGGAGCGACATGAGGGTGAGTGATTAATGACAGAAATTTCATTTTTGGTCAACTAACCGTTTAAATGTATTGCTTCTCACATTACAGTCTGGTTCTAATAATGTTTAGCAAATCGAAGTATGTAAACTGCATTTCAAGATTTAATTAAATATTTGTTATTTTTCTAAACCATTTTTAGTTTTTAACAATAAATACCCGTGAATGGATGCAAACAGGTGGATTTGATACAAGGAATATTTCAAGGAGAGAAGAACAAGAAATGGCTGGTGAAGGTCAAAACATTACTGGGTGTTTCAATAAACATTTCATATTTCTTGCAATCTATTATAGTGTACAGGATTCGTCTCTATTGTAGACTTTTTTATTTTGTCTTGTAACATGACCTAACTGCAACCAAATTCAACATTTTGAAGCGAAATGTTGTAGAAATGTTTTGGGATGGGATGTCAGCCACAATATGATTCAATTGGACTTATTATTTAATGTCAACATACAGTACACACAAAACTATGGAAGCTTATTTCCGACACGGAATAAAACAATTTATAAGATAATTGCTACTTCTTTTTACTCAAAATACACTTTTTTTGACTTATTTTCTCAGAATATTGAGATATAAAGTCGCAATTGCAAGTTATGGTGTCCAATTCTGAGGAAAGAAAAATTGATTGACAGGCGATCTAACCAATCAAAACCCCGAATCCGCCATTTTGGAGGAGCAACAGCGATCTGTCACGACACATTAAAGAGCCACTATACGCTATTTATTGTTTAAACTTCTTTCAAAAAGTACAATATTTGAAACAAGAAACTGTTTCATATGAGAAGTAGCCTGCTCTGTCTTGTCTGTCGACGTGTTGTCAGTGTCCTCTTTGCTCCGCGATGTATTTTTCACTGTGTGAGAACATGATGTGTGGCGTGAGAGCAGCATAGCTTGTCGGACATAGAAACAGAAATGCAAACTGTAAAGTCGCAATTGCAAGAAAAAGTCAGAATTGTGAGTTAAAAAGTTGCAATTACCTTTTTTTTTATCTTTTATTCAGTGGCGATACAAACTTCCATACAGAAAACTGATCGTTTTTACTTTCTTAATAAATGTTTCTGGTCGCATTGTACATAATTCAGCAGTTGAACCAATAAGATCAAAGTTTTCTGTTCTCTGGATAAGGCTTTGCTCGGGACCTGAGCTCAAATCAATCTACAAACCAAAGAGAGCTGTAATAGAATCTTTACAATTGTGTTTTGCAGGCAGATCATTTGATATTTAAGGTGGGTGGAAACAGAAGCTGAATGCTGCAAGATTGAATGCTTGATGAGAGGGATGTCAATAATGAAATTCCTGCCTTTGGAGAAAACTCATTATTTCAGGGCTAGTTTAAATAAAAGAGCATCAGCTTGAGTGAATTTGGTTTTCATTTTCTGGTTGTTTACTGCAACGGAGAGGGGAAAACGCTAGTGGTATTATAGGCTTAATAAACGCTTTGCATGTGCATTTGCTTCAAGGAAATTTGCTAAGAAACTCAGGGAAAATTTTACACAAGTCTAAATGGAAATGACTGGTCTGTGTGAATGTGTGTCCTTATGAAGTCTTTACATAGTGAAGGTTCTTTCTGAATTGCCTCAATGTACAATGAACGTTTTCTAAAGAGACCTTGGTCACTGACTTGCTTAGCACTGAAATGAAATTAGCAAATCTTTCAATGCGATCTTGTCATGCCAAAATTGCTTTGGAAGGGAGAAAATGTGATGAAATTCTGACAAAGTGTCATTTTCCTGCTGCATACAAGCTTGTTTCAAGCCTCTGGGCTGTTCAGTGTAAACATTTAAACAACAGAAAGCTTGACTGAAGGGAAACAGCAGCTAGAAACAAAGCCTTCTACATCTTTTCCCTTATTCAGCTTCATCCTCCTGGGAAACTGGGAGTGCATTCTTGTGTTGTGAATAAAATAGCAAAGTGGCAACACGACCGTATGATAGAGACATTGATAGAAAGATTGAAAAGGGGGGAGTGGAGGGGGAGAGGAAAGCAAAGGAGATGCAAGCCTCATTTTTTTTTCTGAAAAGCTCCAGCGCTATGAACCCATTTATGCGCACAAAAGACTGAGCGCTGTTGTTCTGGCTGTACGTGCTCAGAAAAGGTGTTCAATCCAAGCCCGACCAATCACAACATGGATAATTTTACCCATAAAACAATCTTCTGCTCTCCGTTCATCAGAGCTCTTTCAGCAATGAAAAAAGCTCTGAACACAGAGCAGTGCTGCGAACCATTGTGAGCAGTCTTTTGCAGATTTGAGGTTTTTAGCCTTAAAGATCCTGTGAAATTTTGTGGATTTTAGTCCATGTCTGTTGGCTTTGAGGGTGTCTAAACGGTATATGTTAGTGTATTCCTAAAAGTTTCCCAAACAAACCTTATTAGTAGATAATTAAGGCATGCAATGACGTTTTACTTCCATGTAAAAATGAAAGACTGTGAAAATAAAGGACCTGTTAACACTTGATATTTAAAAGCATTTTCACCTATCCTATCACAAGTAGACGAAACGAAATACAGGTGTAAATGGGGTCTAAAACATTTTGAGCCTGTCCACTTTTGACCTCTTCCAAAGGTAGTCAAAAACCAGATTCGACCAGATTACTTTTGTAGTGTAAACGCGGTAACACTTTACCTTATTGCAATAAGGTTCATTGGTCAACGTTAGTTAACAACATTAGTTAACATGACTAATAATGAACTGCACTTATACAGTATTTATTAATCTTTGTTAATGTTAGTTTCAACATTTACTAATACATTATTAAAATCTTGTTAACATTAGTTAATGCACGGTGTACTAACATGAACAAACAATGAACAATTGTATTTTCATAAACTAACATTAACAAAGATTAGTACAGTAACAAATGTATCGCAGAAACTACATATAAATTCATTATAAGTTCATGTTAGTTCACACATTAATTAATGTTTAACTAATGAACCTTATTGTAAAGTGTTACCGTAAACGCTCATGTGGTCAAATGTGTTTTAACAGCTACAAAAGATTGCCTACTTTCCTCCTACTGACCTAACACGTAGATATTATGGGATGTGTGCTAGCCAGGTGGGATTTAAACTTTGTTGAAGACCTAGAGGAATAGTTCACCCAAAAATGAAAATTATCCCATGATTTATTCACCCTCAAGCCATCCTAGGTGTATATGACTATGTTCTTTCAGATGAACACAACCAGAGATATATTTAAAAGGTATCCTGGCTCTTCCAAGCTTTGTTTTGGTAGTGAACAGTTTTTAACCCTCCAAAAATGCATCCATCCATCATAAATATAATCCATACGGCTCTAGAGGGTTAATAAAAGGCCTTCTGAAAGAAAACGATTGGTTTTTGTATGAAAAATATCCATATTTAAAACTTTATAATGTAAAATAACTATATGCACATACTGCGCAAGTCGATTTGCAGCACAATTTTAGATCACGCGATGCGATGTAGCCTATGACGCAGGATATGTCTCTCGCGATTTAAACAAACAGGGCCCTGCAACAAACTAAAACTCCCCTTATATCGAAATCCTCCAATATTTCTCTTTAAAAATTTTTGTTTTAGACTTCTAATTCGTGACTGGTGTTTTGTTTTGAAAGGTGAGTCGACTGCGTCAATATATATATATATATATATATATATATATATATATAGGTCTTCACTCATGCTGATTGGGTAGATATGTTGATCGCTCATCCAAGTTGGAGCGATGTGATGATTCGTTACATCATTTCAATGTGTTCCTCCCGAACTTTGTTAATAAAACATCATGTGTCGGGTCAGAGATTACCCTTACGCCGCAAATCAATGCGTACGGCCATCTGCAGGAAGCTTGTTAATAAAGTTTTTAATATGGAGATTTTTTTTTTACAAAAACCCATCACTTCACTTCAGAAGGCCTTTATTAACCCCTTGGAGCCATATGGATTATATCCATCCATCCATCCATCCATCCATCCATCCAAACATCCGTTTCCAGTATGATGACGAAAATTCTGTTTCGTTTTTTTATTCAATATTGTTTTTGTCAGAATACAAGTATACTGAAATGTTCAATTATTCTTTTTGTCCCAGAAGGGTGTATTTTTGATGGGCCCTTCGATATATCCTTAACCATAATATGGACCTTAATTGGATTAAGGGTTACAATGAAATGACCTATTTTGGATCCTGAGTGCAGATTCACAATCTGAACAAGTCTCCCTATGACCTTCCAAGGAGAGCTTGGCATAAGCAAGCCTGGACATTTAAGTCTGTGAGGGACAGGAAGACATTTCTGAAAGCACGGCACACCCACCGTGGCTGTGGATGGAAATGTTTCAGATTGTGAAGTTGTCTCTCTTCCCTTCACTCCCCATCCTTTGGCAGTACGCCTGGACGTTTGCCTGGCCGCGAGCCCCTGGCTGCATCTCAATGCCTTGTGCTGGGTATTGATTAGGACAAACGCTGAGCTCTCCCCACCATCCCAGAGTCAGCGCGTGCGGCAATGTGTGGCTGTTTGATGTCACTTCTGTGTCACTCTCTTCCTTTCCCTCTTATTTAGCTGTTTTCCATCTCGTCTGCGCTTCTTCAAATGCTAGCGACGTAGTGAGCGGCCCTGCAGCCGTCTCGTGAGTTTGATGTTTCTTTGCATCGCACCTTCCTTGCAGAACAAATTGACTGCTGCTTTGAGGTGGAAACTCATGAGCCCCCGGTGTGCTTCAGAAACTGGTGCGCGTGTGTAAACACATGCGTGAGTAGACTTGTGGAGAATGTATAAATTTTGTTTCTCACTCGCAGTCGCTAACAATTCTTACGCTCAAAGGTTTGATATTTATCGCGCATACTTATGGTGTTAAAGGGGAAAGGTTGCCCAAAAAAGAAAATTCTGTCTTTATTCACTCATCCACATGCTGTTCAGTGGAAATATTGCATTTTTATGCACTCATTTACATACAACTAGATTTCATATCAGTGTCAAGCTCAAAAAAGCATCATAAAAAAGTATCCCATATGACACTATAATCCAAGTCTTCTGAAGTCATATGTGAGGAACAGACTGAAATTAAGGTTATTATTCACTACAGGGAGTGCAGAATTATTAGGCAAATGAGTATTTTGACCACATCATTCTCGTTATGCATGTTGTCTTACTCCAAGCTGTATAGGCTGGAAAGCCTACTACCAATTAAGCATATCAGGTGATGTGCATCTCTGTAATGAGAAGGGGTGTGGTCTAATGACATCCACACCCTATATCAGGTGTGCATAATTATTAGGCAACTTCCTTTCCTTTGGCAAAATGGGTCAAAAGAAGGACTTGACAGGCTCAGAAAAGTCAAAAATAGTGAGATATATTGCAGAGGGATGCAGAAGTCTTAAAAATAGCCAAGCTTCTGAAGCGTGATCATCGAACAATCAAAGCGTTTCATTCAAAATAGTCAACAGGGTCGCAAGAAGCGTGTGGAAAAACCAAAATAACTGCCCGTGAACTGAGAAAAGTCAAGCGTGCAGCTGCCAAGATGCCACTTGCCACCAGTTTGGCCATATTTCAGAGCTGCAACATCACTGGAGTGCCCAAAAGCACAAGGTGTGCACTACTCAGAGACATGGCCAAGGCAAGAAAGGCAGAAAGTCGACCACCACTGAACAAGACACACAAGCTGAAACGTCAAGACTGGGCCAAGAAATATCTCAAGACTGATTTTTCTAAGGTTTTATGTACTGATGAAATGAGAGTGAGTCTTGATGGGCCAGATGGATGGGCCCGTGGCTGGATTGGTAAAGGGCAGAGAGCTCCAGTCCGACTCAGACGCCAGCAAGGTGGAGGTGGAGTACTGGTTTGGGCTGGTACCATCAAAGATGAGCTTGTGGGGCCTTTTCGGGTTGAGGATGGAGTCAAGCTCAACTCCCAGTCCTACTGCCAGTTTCTGGAAGACACCTTCTTCAAGCAGTGGTACAGGAAGAAGTCTACATCCTTCAAGAAAAACATGATTTTCATGCAGGACAATGCTCCATAACACGCGTCCAAGTACTCCACAGCGTGGCTGGCAAGAAAGGCTATAAAAGAAGAAAATCTAATGATATGGCCTCCTTGTTCACCTGATCTGAACCCCATTGAGAACCTGTGGTCCATCATCAAATGTGCGATTTACAAGGAGGGAAAACAGTACACCTCTCTGAACAGTGTCTGGGAGGCTGTGGTTGCTGCTGCACGCAATGTTGATGGTGAACAGATCAAAACACTGACAGAATCCATGGATGGCAGGCTTTTGAGTGTCCTTGCAAAGAAAGGTGGCTATATTGGTCACTGATTTGTTTTTGTTTGGTTTTTGAATGTCAGAAATGTATATTTGTGAATGTTGAGATGTTATATTGGTTTCACTGGTAAAAATAAATAATTGAAATGGGTATAAATTTGTTTTTTGTTAAGGTGCCTAATAATTATGCACAGTAATAGTCACCTGCACACACAGATATCCCCCTAAAATAGCTAAAACTAAAAACTAAAAACTAAAACTTCCAAAAATATTCAGCTTTGATATTAATGAGTTTTTTTGTGTTCATTGAGAACATGGTTGTTGTTCAATAATAAAATTAATCCCCCAAAATACAACTTGCCTAATAATTCTGCACTCCCTGTATAATTTTATTTTATCTGTCATACAGCTTCAGAAGACTCAAAATATTCTATAAAAAATTCACAAACGCTAATACTAGCAGTATTATGCTGTTTAATGGACTCTTTTATTTTAGTAGTAATATATATCAACCATTTAGATTTAAAGCAATGACATTTAGTCTGCAAATGTTTCTTAATTAAGTATTGAGCATTAAACCTAAAATAAAACTTGGAAAAGTTGAATGTTTTCAGTTATTCAAAGTCAGTTAATAAAGAACATTTGTTGGCATACTCTTCACTGCATGATGTTAAATTAAACATTCATTATCACTGATTCTTTAAATTAAAGGACTTATTAAAGCTACTAAAGATATCCATAATTTTCTTAGCAATGTTGTTGTTTAATTAATATTGGTTACATAAAAAAAGTCTGATATTCTGCATATAAATGGCAATGCTTTTGAGTCATTTAAAAGAGCTGTGTAAAGATTCTCTGTGTAAATAAATAATGACATAAATGTCCTTCCTCTTAGGTATGATGCAAATTTTTGGGATATTTTATGTCGTTTTGATTAAACAGTCCTTTTATTTGTGATGATTGATTTTCTCAAGCTGGCAATGAATTGCCCTGGGAAATGACATTTAGTTTTGGTTTGTTTTTTCTCCACTTGGCAGTAATTGTGAGTGTCTTACCAACTGACCAATTTAATGTGTTAATAGATTAGCGGCATTTAATTTAGACTGTTGTTATTACAATGAGGTACAAGACCCAAGAAAAGTCAATTCCATCACCGCCTGTGCCCTGAATGATTTAGCGAGGGTTAGTGGAGCTAGTGAGGTTAAATGGAAAAACCATGGTGCATTTTTATTTGCTCCTCTTGCAGTAATGAATACTGACAGAGATAAAAGGGATTGTGAGCAGATATTTAGTTTCATTTCAAAGCGTGCAAGAAAGCGGACTCTAATAATAGTCTTTATTGCCGTGAAACGTATAAACCAATGCTAAAACACGGGCGCTAAATTCTTGACAGACGCAGCCACGCATCAACCCTAAATTACCCTCTGGTTTCAGGATACATTTCGGTCTTGAAATGTTTCCAGACGCGTCAGTGTTTCCAGTATCGACTGTATTCACCACATCCACCATTAGAATCAATTCTGGTCAATAGCAAAGCATGTCTGAAAGAGAGAGAATGCTCTTTGTAAAATAAATCCCTGTCATGTTGGTACCTGTTTATTAGCGAGATCATACAAGGAAAAGAAAAAGCATTTTAGAGATGAAACGAGAGAGGGATTGCAAGTGAGTGCATTGAGAACAACATATCGATGCGCTGTATTGCACATCCCAAATTCACCCTTGATCCAATCAATAGCTCAGAAAGCCTGTCTTTGCGATTGGCTCTGAAATTGTGTTTTCTTTTGAGGGGAGTGTCGCCATAGCAAAATTTCAGTAGTTGGTACCAATACCCGTGAAATTTCACACTTCTGCATTCTTCATTTCAATACCAAAGCAAAAAATTGTAATAGTTTTTGAACACACTCTTTCATTTATAATGTTTAATAGAAGTAATAACAAATTAAAACATTGGCATTTAGCCTTCAGGTTTTTCTCAGATAGGTAAACATGAGTAATTATTCAAAAGAAGTAAACAATCAGTAATAAAAAAGAAAAAAAGAACAAAGAATCAAATTTGATGGAACAGGACAAAAACAGCAATAGAACAAAGGTAACCAAATAAAAAACAGTTATTGAAGTTGCTCACATATTCAATTCAACATTTCAAGTATTCAATTAAACGTTCAGAAATGTAAATATAATAAGTACAAAAAAATAAGTATGCATGATTATTTGGATAGCCTTTACTGCATTATCATCAAAAACTGTCAGATCTTGTAGGATATCTATCTATCCATCCACCCACCTCTCCATCCATCCATCCATCCACCCACCCACCACTCCATCCACCCATCCATCCATCCATCCACCCACCACTCTATCCATCCACCCACCACTCCATCCACCCTTCCATCCATCCATCCACCCACCACTCCATCCACCCATCCATCCATCCACCCACCACTCCATCCACCCATCCATCCATCCATCCACCCACCACTCTATCCATCCACCCACCACTCCATCCACCCATCCATCCATCCATCCACTCATCCAACCACCCACCCACCACTCCATCCATCCACCCATCCATCCACCCACCCACCCACCACTCCATCCACCCATCCATCCATCCATCCATCCACCCACCACTCTATCCATCCACCCACCACTCCATCCACCCATCCATCCACCCACCCCTCCATCCATCCAGCCATCCATCCACCCATCCATCCACCCACCCATCCATCCACCCACCCACCCACCCACCACTCCATCCATCCAGCCATCCATCCACCCATCCATCCACCCACCCATCCATCCACCCACCCACCCACCACTCCATCCATCCAGCCATCCATCCATCCATCCATGCACCCACCACTCCATCCATCCATCCACCCATCCATCCATCCATCCATCCACCCATCCATTCACCCATCCACCCATTCATCCATCCACCCATTCATCCATCCACCCATCCATCCATCCATCCACCCACCACTCCATCCACCCATCCATCTACCCACCCACCACTCCATCCATCCAGCCATCCATCCACCCACCCACCACTCCATCCATCCAGCCATCCACCACTCCATCCATCCAGCCATCCATCCACCCACCCACCACTCCATCCATCCAGCCATCCATGCACCCACCACTCCATCCATCCATCCACCCATCCATCCATCCATCCACTCATCCAACCACCTACCCACCACTCCATCCATCCAGCCATCCATCCATCCACCCATCCATCCACCCACCCACCACTCCATCCATCCATCCATCCATCCATGCACCCACCACTCCATCCATCCACCCATCCATCCATCAATCCATCCACCCATCCATTCACCCATCCATCCATCCACCCATCCATCCATCCATCCATCCACCCATCCATTCACCCATCCATCCACCCATCCATCCATCCACCCACCACTCCATCCATCCAGCCATCCATCCACCCACCCACCACTCCATCCATCCAGCCATCCATCCATCCATGCACCCACCACTCCATCCATCCATGCACCCACCACTCCATCCATCCATCCACCCATCCATCCATCCATCCATCCATCCATCCACCCATCCATTCACCCATCCATCCACCCATCCATTCACCCATCCATCCATCCACCCATCCATTCACCCATCCATCCACCCATCCATCCATCCACCCACCACTCCATCCAACCACCCATCCATCCATCCATCCACCACTCCATCCATCCACCCATCCATCCATCCATCCATCCATCCATCCACCCACCCATCTATCTATCCATCCACCCATCCACCCGAGTTCTTTGAGACTACCATATTTGAATGTGACCTTGTAAAATCAGTCTGCTGTTTCAGTGTATTTCCCTGCTGGAAACACCAGCTTAGACCAGCATGAATTTCCATGTTGTTTCTGCTTTGTGACGGTGGTTGCTGTTTGAGTCTTGCTGGTCACAAATTATAGTTTTTCTCAGTCGATTTGGAACATTTCTCAGATCACAACTGAAATTCTCAAAACTACATGTTCAACATCATCTAGCGACTTGTGCACACCATAAAAGCAATTTCTCATTCTTTTGAAGAAATTGCAAATGCTTTGGTATATTCATGCAATTGATTATGTACAATTGTCTGCTGTTTCCTACATTATCAATTTCTTATATCATTTAGATTAAAACATAACATACAGTTAGTCTTACCCAGCAAAACATCTAGGCATTAGCTCATTGCGCAAGAGATTAAATGCAAAATGGTTCAATAGTTGTCAAACTGTCAAACATACTGTATTTTTTTCTATACATTTCAATTAGGTAGAGTTGTGTGTAAATTTGTACTATTGAAATTGATATGTGCCATACAGACAAGTACAGTCTTGTGCATTCGTAGCCATAGTTTACATCTGAAAATACTTACAGAGCATACTGTTATATTGACAATATGACTAACCAACTTGTTTGTGAACAACGACACAAGGACGTGTCATTCTGATGACACTGATATGTTCATTGACATAAATATTTATTTCTGAGAGATGATGAGCAAGTTACAGGCTTTTGCAGGTAATCCATTGTGCTGCTGTTTGTAAAAATTGTTTTGAGAAATGAACATAATGGTTTGCCAATATTAAGGATGATCTGAGAAATGCTCCAAAGTGAAACTGTAAAAAGCTTGGCAATGATGTACAGAATATACAGACATTTAGTGACCCCAGTTTCCTTTCAAAGAAGATTTTGGATATATGCTCTCTGTTTTTGAAAAAAATTTAATACTTTTACTCACCAAGGACATGTTAAATTATTCAAAAGTGACAGCAAAGCCTTGGTGATCATAAGAGACTTCTTTCCAAAAAAATGTAAAATCTTACTGGACCCACAGTTTTAAATGGCACTGTTCTCTATGTACTATGTTAACTTTGTAAAGTTTATATATAAATATAAAAATAAAACTTTAGGTGGGCATTTAATCAAGTCCCCTGACCCATTGAAGTATCACCTTCACATTTTGTCCGCAGTTAGCTCAGCCTGCACAATTAAAAGCGATTAATAGAGATTGACATGATCATGCAATTAATAGAGTATCATTTTTGACAGACATCCCTATTAAAAGCATGCAATTCCAGTGCAGAAATCACCACTTTTTAAACACAAATGCGAATGCAATTAAACCTCCAGCTCGACAATCCCTCAGTATTAGATTCATCCTTGCCGCAAGCTATTTTATAAATTGATGGGGACAAAATCTGACATTCTTCTACCTTTCTCACAGTTGTATCATTCGGCACAAGTCTTTTAAGGACATCAGGCTTGCATTAAATCTCTACCCATCTGGCTTAGTTATGTTGTCCTTACCTCTCGGCTAAGCTTTACTCGATATACTGTAGTTTGGTTGTTTTCTTGTGAATGATCCTGTAGGACTCCCACTCGCTCTGATGCACTTTGACAAATACATGGGGGGCACAAGAAAGGTCATGAAGGGAAGAAGCTGAAGCAAGTTCCTCAGATGAAACAAAGAGTCGCTAGCTGAAGGGAGAGGCTGCTCACGTCACAGTGAATCAGTGCAGGGCTGGTGATCCGGGTGAAACTCTGTCATCAGGTCTCCGCACTGGTCTGCGGGGGCTCTGGATATAGCGGCATCATGAGGACTTTTGTCTAAGAAGTGTCTTCTTGTCTCATTGAGTGCAGGCCTGTGAGGACCTGTGGGATACATTCATTGGACAATATAGAATCAAACGTACATGCTACAATTCGTGCTTCCTGCCATTCCTTTGAGAAATTCATCAAAGACAGCGTCTTACCAACAACTGCAACAGTCTTTCTTTGTTCAAGTGTGTATTTTTTTTTTGTTGCATCGCCAGAAGCTTCAATCAGAATTGCATTAAGGTGCATATTTCATCAGTTGGTGCATTCCCTGTGAATCAGACCTATAACCTTAGCATTGCTCTGCTAGCGTAATGCTTTACTGTTTGAGGTACAGACTAGTTCAGAAGTCTGTCTTAAAAAAGCCCTGTATATTTATGGGTCAACTAGACAACGACCAGAATCTTAAACGGAATATGATAAATAGTAGAAATATATTTCTCATAGCAGATCATCTGAAGTATGTCAGTAACTATTAGCATGCTAGCACAACATAAAAAAAGGAACAGAATGTGTTACTGGGGCGGTACCCTTTCAAATGTTACTAATATGTACCATTAAGCTTTTAACATGCACTTTAAGGTACTAGTATTCACTTTGAGGGGTAAATAAGGTGTACGTTTTGAAAAGGTACCGCCCTAGTGACAGCTTTTGTACTTTTTTTGCTGACAGTGTATCAGCTTGCTACAACCTTCTCCTGTAAGTTATGATTTTAAATAATTCCTTGCTAAAATATTGAATTAAATATATTTATTTTTAATAGTTTAGCTAAAATAGTCATCCTCACTATTCAACTAACTGGCTGTTTGATGACTAGACTAAACCTGCATCAGTGAATCAATGACAAATAATAGTGTCCAACATCAAAGATAAAAGGAAATTGATTTTTAAAAATGTAGTTTAAAACAAATGCAGCAATTAAGAAATGTACTTGTGTTTTTAAAAAAATTTTTTTGATCCATCAAGTAAAAAGCACTAACATATTTTCCATACATTCGAGTGTTTTTCAAATATATTTTTAATCTATTTAAAGTCTTTAATTTATTTTACTCTTTATTTAAGATAAAAAGCATTTTCATAAAAATAAATATCATAAATCCATCCATCCATCCATCCACCCATCCATTTACCCACCCATCCATCCATCCATCCATGCATCCATCCGTCCACCCATCCACCCACCCATCCAACCATCCATCCACTCACCCACCCACACACCCATCCATCCATCCATTCATCCACCCACCCATCCATCCACCCATCCATCCATCTACCCATCCAACCATCCATCCATTCACCCACCCACCCACCCATCCATCCATCCATCCATCCATCCATCAATCCATCCACCCACCCACCAATCCATTCACCCATCCATCCATCCATTCATCTACCCATCCATCCATCAAATTATAGTTTTTCTCAGTCGATTTGGAACATTTCTCAGATCACAACTGAAATTCTCAAAACTACATGTTCAACCTTCACATCATCTAGCGACTTGTGCACACCATAAAAGCAATTTCTCATTCTTTTGAAGAAATTGCAAATGCTTTGGTATATTCACAACCAGAATAACACTAAACCTGCATCAGTGAATCAATGACAAATAATAGTGTCCAACATCAAAGATAAAAAGGAAATTGATTTTTAAAAATGTAGTTTAAAACAAATGCAGCAATTAAGAAATGTACTTGTGTTTTTAAATTTTTTTTTGATCCATCAAGTAAAAAGCACTAACATATTTTCCATACAATCGAGTGTTTTTCAAATATATTTTTAATCTATTTAAAGTCTTTAATCTATTTTACTCTTTATATAAGATAAAAAGCATTTTCATAAAAATAAATATCATAAATTATTCATAAATATTATTTAGTTTTTGGGGAGACGCACCACATGACATTTTACAGCCAGAACTAACCTCGCCTTGTCATAAAAAGGTCAAATTATCTAATATGCACAGTGAAAGGTCAATAAGAGGATCAAAGTGAATTTTAATTCAGGAATTAAAAACATTATAAAAGAGGTGAATTCAAGCCACCCCTTGTGAAAAAGAAGTACACGTTAGCATACATTTAAAAAGAGTATTGCAGAAATAATATATTTTAAAAGAAGAAACTTGAATATGAACTAAATATTATTTTTACAGATACTTAATTTCATGCTAATTGGAGTTAAATGACAATGTATAATAGTTTAAATTTATATTATAACAATTAGTTGAACTTTAGAGTGTTTTTTGACACACTGAAGTTGGAGTTACTATACGTACATCTTTATATATAATTTGTGAGATTGAAGTATTTTTGACTTTATTTAATAAAGTTGATTAAACAGCATTATAACATTTTTTAAAATATGCTACATCATACATAAGGTACAAATGGCTCTGGGGCAGTACTATTAATTACCATTTTTAGAGCCACAATTTAGTTACCAAAGTTTCACATTTGCCTTTGAAAGGTTCAAACTGTACCAATATGTATCTGTTTTAAAGGGTACAACAGGTGTGCCCTTAATGGTACTGCCCCAGTGACAAGCCGTTGTACCCTGAAAGGTACAAATTTTGTAAATCTTTTTTTTTTTGATAGTATATGTAATTTCATAATTACTTCTATTTTCCTTGAATTGTGGTTGAAGTGTACTACTGAGTACACTGACAATAATTTAAGGTAAACTAAAATATACTTTAATGCCATTTCTTTTTAAACTTGTAAGTCAGTTATTTACATTTTTTTTTCATTAATATTATGTTTTCTGCCAGTTTTAAAATTATACTTTTAAGATTTGAAGTGCACAAAAAGTGCTCATTCAATATAGTTAAACACTTCTTTTCCACAAGGGATGGCATGTATGAATTCCACCCACATATCCATCCACCCATCCATCCGTCCATTCACCCATCCATCCATCCATCCATCCATCCATGCATCCATCCATCAATCCACCCATCCATCCATCCATCCATCCATCCATCAATCCACCCATCCATCCATCCGTCCACCCATCCACCCACCCATTTACCCATCCATCCATCCACCCATCCACCCATCATCCATCCATAAATCCATCCATCCATTCATCTACCCATCCATCCATCCACCCACCCACCCATCCAACCATCCATCCACTCACCCACCCACCCACCCACCCACCCATCCATCCATCCATCCATCCATCCATCTACCCATCCAACCATCCATTCACCCACCCACCCACCCATCCATCCATCCATACACCCACCCACCCATCCATCTACCCATTCATCCATTCACCCATCTACCCATCCATCCATGTATTATGCTCTCATGGCAGTGTCGCTCTCTTCCCAAAAGCCCAAAACATGCTTGTATGTGACCATATGTACAAAGTCAGAAGCATTGGATTGATGAATTGGTTTTTTATGTTACCATTTCATTAGCCAAAGAGGAGCTATCAGCATACAGCCAGACAGGAAGGTGATCTGACAGCTCCCCCCTAACCTGTCTATTGATCCTACAGCCTCATTAAACCTCTTATCCAGTGGCTTTCACACACCCGAGCCTGTCATCGCTCTCAAAGCTGTCAGGGCCCAAGCAACAGTCAGAACACACGCACACACACAAGCTGACAGTCTCCGCAAGCAAACATGCAAGGCTGTGTTTTTTTAAAAAGCTTTAATCATGGCACAACAGCGAGTGGAGCATGTCAGCATGCCCTCCCCCCTCTGAAAGCGTATTTTATTAAAGGAGTCCTCAGTGAGAGGCCCATGGAGAATGCCGTGTAGAGCTGGAACAAAAGACGAGGATGAAGTCCAGAGAGTGCATCATAAAACACTTCATTAAAACTTTTCACTGTTAATAGAGGAGATGAGACCTAGTTTAACTCCTCACTGGAGCTTTATATTTGTGGCTCATGCAACAAATTGAATTATATTTGGTTGTCATGAGTTTAGAAGGTGACCTGAGGTTTTTGGCATTGCGGTAATTGCTAATTCTGATGAATCAAAGCAATTGTGATTGCAGGTGCAACTCAGGGAATAACCTGAATTGCTTGACTTTGATGAAGATTGTGATGGAGAGTTCAAAAAGCCTTTGGCTAACATCTTGATGTGAGCATGACATCTTGGGATCAAATCTGAGGCAGAATCCTAATTTACATACTATTTAGCATAACTGGATTATGTGTCCCATAATAAAAATATAACGTCAAAGCAACCTGGATGACATATTTTGTTTAGGAGATTTTTGAGTAGACGTCCATGTGTGTTTTCTGAGCTAATAATAAACGGGTTTTTAAAGTGCACGTTTTTGAAAGCGATACTGTTATCGTCTCTGTGTAAACTACAAAAACGCCAATTTGTGAAAACAGTGGCGTCATGCGCATACGTATTATGTGTTCAGTCTCACACCTCGCAAAACTGATAACAGTTTAATGATCTACCGCAAAATAGCGCGAGCTTTGGTGAGAACTAAACAAATATTTAATTATTATAGTAGTGATTTCTAGAAATGACATTAGAAGTGGAAAACGTTGGTCAAAAACAGACATTTACACACAAACTGACCAGCAAACGCTACTTTCGGACACCATCTTTTTTTCCAGCTCAAATGTCTTGAATGGAAAGCACAGGATTGTGGGATATCAAAGGCAGTGAAGGAGACAAGCTGCCTTCAAAAACTGATCAGATACCTCAGGCGACAGGAAATGAAGCTAACAATGGTTTCGGACATGCCTTCATGCTTTCTTATCTTGAAGTAGACAGCATTTTTAAGTTTTTGAAGGCATTCTATAGGTGTGTAGCGTTTTTTTTTTAACAAATGACATCGCCATCTACTGGCCAACCATGAATAATACAGCGTTTTTAATCGTGGATCATGGATCCGTGTAAACAAGGATCGTTTTGACAACTTGTTGTCTAACATAAAGGAAAAAATGTCAGTTTTTTATTTGATTGAGTATATAATAAAAACAGTAATATTATGAAATACTATTACAATTTAAAATGTAATTTTTTAGCATCATTACACCTCTCTTCATGTCACATGATCTTTCAGAAATCATTTTAATATGATGATTTGATGCTCATTTCTTATTGTTATCAATGTTGAGAACAGCTGCTGTTTAATACTTTGTAACTGATTTTTTTCAGGATATTATTGATGAATATTAAGTTGAACAACATTGATTTGAAATAGGAATCTAACATTGTAAACGTCTTTACAGTCAGTATTGATCCATCCCGTTAATCTGTATTAATTTCTTTAAAATAAATATCTTACTAACCCCAAACTTTTGAATGCTGTATATAGGCTAGGGCCCTGATCACACAGAATGTGTTTTTCAGGTCTGAAAACGCTCTTTTTATGTACTAGGCAACCACTGAATCAGCTGTCCTGTCCGTGTAGCCCGAGCACTCTTTGGTTTGCTGTTAAACTGTCATATTAGTAGAAACTTAAAAAAAGTACGTTACAAGCAAAGGGTTCCATCTTTGCACTGTCCAAAGAACTGTAAACATTCGTCAGCACGACGGAAAGCCATCTCTCCATTCATTCGGCCAATGGAAAAAATACACAAATGACTTTGGGGGCTTTTCCGCTCAGAGTTGTTTTTGTTTTCAACTTCAGGCGCTCCTAGCGCTCCTGCAAAAATGTGAGGGGCCCGAGGCGCATAAACAGCGTGCAGAACGCTCACCGCCATAGAAAACAATTCAAAAACGGTGCCTCTCACTGCACAAAAACACGTTCTGTCTGATCGGAGCCTAATGCGTCCTTGCTATGCGCACATATGCTCCAATACTAGTGCACTGGTTTATTACACTGTCGAAAGTGCCTAATTTAGCAGCACGTTGCATACTTTTCAAAGTATGCTACTTGAGAGGCAGTCTGATTGCAACGGGTTGCCATGTCTGCAATCGTTTTCATGCATCCATGTGATTCCGCTGCACTAATCTCAGGCTGTGTTTATCAGAGGCCTCACAAGCCTTGTTGCTAATTGCTCTCATTAACAGCGAACACTCACACCCTGCACGCTTCCCTGCAATTAAGACTTTGCAGTAGAGATGTTATGAAATAGAACAATGTGGTGGGTCAAGAAGATAAAGTAACATCTAATTAATTATCACTTAAATTAATGATATCTCATGAAAAAAAAGGCTTTTGCCCTTGGAGCGTTTCCCTTTTTGATAAGTCGAAACATGTGACGGGAAAAGGAATAAATAAGTTTTTTTTTTTTGTTGTGCCTGTGTGAGTTATTCTTGTGAGACGAACACGTGATCTGACGGTGAGCTCGCATTTAAGATCTGCAGTAATGAAATGACACTCAAGACTAATGAACATGAAAGCATTTATAAAAATAGGCATGGAGCTCCTTGGAGCAAGAGATTGTATGACTGCTACATTGGCTGAGCTTATCTGACATAAGCTTCAGGGATCACATATGAGGACACAAACACAAGTACAATACACATTATCATGAAATGAAGGACTGAAGGTACTGGAGGTGGTCTCAGGGAAACAAACAGTGTACTTTCTTTTATGTTTTTTTAGACACTGGCCCGTCGGTTGTGTTTGACCAATTTAATATCACAACATCGACTGGGATAGATTTTAGATATAAACTGCACCTGAAATGGATGGACATTATAAGAAATTCATGTTGAGATTCCAATTAGTGATTAAATTTTTGATTTCCTTAGTACATTTGATAATAATTGGAACAATTAAACAATACTATTTTTCTATTTCTATTTTTTCAATGTTGTTTTTAACAAAACCTTTTATCTGACTGTTTACCTTTAACTACACATTATGACACCCTGTAAGTAATTACACAGTTTGTAAGTCTCACAGGCCTTACATAATCCGATACCTTCATTCGTTTGATTGGTGAGTCTTTAATGACTAGTTAATTACAAGAACTGCCTCCTAAGAGTCATACGTTCATGAACCGCAGCAATGCTTGTGCAGTACGTTTTGTGTTGTATTCAGCTTGCAAAGACATCACAGTAGAAAGATGTGTTATCAATTTATTGTTTTTGCTTTTGTGCCCAGCCTTTCTCTCGCATCACATTCAATTCTGTCTGCAAGCTAACTCAACTAATACATAATTTCTTTTGCCATAGGGCTGTGCTATTCAGTGGTGCAGCGCCGCAGCTGAAAAACAGTCCTCATATCTCACTATTTAAAAGAAAAATAGCCAAGTATTGTAATATATATATATATATATATATATATATATATATATAATCATGAAACTCTTCCAAGCAGCTGATTGATTATCTTAAAGCCGACCACTTCAGCCAAATTATCTGTTTGTTCTATCTGTGTAGCCTATTTATTTCTATTCCAGACCCGCTCAATTCAGTGCTGAGCGCCATGGGGATTTTTCTAGCCCTCCACCTTCCCCAGCACCACCTACCTAGATCTGCTAGGGGGTTTTCCCCGACTTTCCTTGCCGCAGTTCACATTCTATTCACATTCTTTTGTATTTATGTGCGTATCTCAGCTGTAGCCTCCACTCATGCAACAGCATAGCAGATCTAATCTGCCAGAACTAAACCCATTAACATTCTATTCTTATCAGTAAATGCTGTTTAAATCTATTTAATCTATTTTCTGTTTTTGCTAGTTTCAGCTCGACGCAGTTATCATTTTCACATCCGTTGTTTAAATAGCAAATGCATTTGCACCAATTTGTGCGCCCATGGGCCTCCTGGTCTGAAAACGAGGTGTGTTGTTGGCATTTTGCTATTTTGAGGCAACTGAAAATGACTGCACTATTGACCAACAAAACCCTGGTCTAAAGTCGATGGCACAGTATTTTTGTTGTTGTTGTTGTTGTTTAAAGGGCGCGTTAGTGATATAGTGCACAACACCTGCCTACATAATCTGTTTGTTACACTCACAGGGACGGGCAGCAGCATGCAGCATGCCAAACATTAAAAACAAAAACAAATTACAATGTAAAAGATTATAGTAATAGTGCATAAAGATAAAAATTAATTTGGCTTTTCCTGTATATGGATCCTAGCTAGAGAAGCGTTCAGTTTTTCCGATTGCAAATTCCACCATGTAAATAGTGAATCCGCCATGGGTGCGAGCACAAATGGGAGAAGAGACTCTGATTGGTTTATTGCTCGTTATGCCCAAAAAACACCCATTACTCACTAAGAGTCTAGGGAGAACTCTTTCAGACTTCAGACCATGCGCCAGACATGCCGACCATTTTTTCCATCGTTAAACTAGCAAAAGTGGATTCGGACACACCCTAAGTGCATTTGCGCCTTGCGCTTTAAACCATGCTCTTAGATCACATGTGCTTAGCCTTAAAATAGGGCCCAAGATCCCCAAGGTCCATTAGCCAATCATCATTGTCATGGCAATAAACGAGCACGCAACATAACTTTTTTTGTAGCTCATTAAAAACTACAAAAATTAAATTCAAAGTGAGTGCGCCATTTTGTAACATAGTCCCATTAATACCGCTTTACAGTAGTTGATCATTTTTAGAGTAACGTCTCCAACACTGTTAAAATGAGACTCAAGCAGAGAGATGATTTACGCCTCGCTGAAACAGGTGTATCAGTCAGCCCTCTTTGAATGTTTTGAGCATCTTTTGGCTCTAAGCAATGCAATACATCACAGGGTTTGTTTTCTTTCACTCTGACATTTACGTTCATGACCATTATCTTATATAGTTCTCTGTGTGACAGTTTATTCATTCATATGCTTACAAGATGACAGGGCATTCATTGATATTAGTTAGTGAATGAGAACGAGTGGCTGTAGCTCAGAGACAGAAGCCATGACATGGCTCTAATGAATCGAATCAATTTTGGTCTTGTTTTCCTCCTCATGTCCTCGCTCTGGCTTTAAAAAAACTTCCATAAATGTGATATCCTGCAGATCACAGTTAGTCCCAAGTCTGTTTTGTAACTATATTCCAAGCGTCGTTAAAATCCTCAGTGTAATGCATGCAGCTGAATATGTGGATCGCTCACAGACATACATTTACACAAGCACGCATAGTTAGCCCTCGCCTAGCTTTTCCTAGAGCCCCTGGTGATCAACATTAAGATGTTTTTGTTCTCTTTAAGGAAGATTAAGTTGGACTGGATGTTCTTGGAGGAATCGAATAGAGAGATCACAACACATGAGATGCAAATGCGTTCATCTGGTTCTCAGTAGGCAGCAGTTTTAACGGATTAATTGTAGATGTTTATTTGATTGGCTGCAGCTAACTAAACCATGATGTTATTTGTCAAGCTATTCCACACAGGAATTTAGTGCTTTTTTCTGTTAGAACTTTTTTTTTTTGCTTTGATCGTTTATTTAATATTTTCAACATCAGCTCTCCATAACCCTACTCAATCTGATTGTCAACAAAGAAAACATGATTTTTTTCTTTATAAACTGAATTAACTTAACTAGTATTTCGCAAATTCCCTTTCTAATGATTTACATTGTGAATTGCACTGGTACGTGAGGATTAGCCATCAATTCAAAGGTCATTTAGATACAGAAGTGTTAGAGGGACAGTTCACCCAAAACCTCTGTTACTTTCTACACATATATATTCAGTTATAATTTTAAATTTTAGTCATTTTATTTTGAGCTTTTGTAATTTTTATTATGGAAAGTTTTTAAAAGGAATGAAATACAAGATTGTGTTACTCCCTAAAAAGTAACTAATTACAGTTACTTTTTATGAAAAGTAATATGATGTATTATATTTGTTTTACCCAGCTGGGCTGGGCTTGCTTGTCCCTTTTTTCGTAACAATGAACGACCACAATTGACCAATCGTGGTCAGTTTGATTGACAGGCGATCTGACCAATCATAACCCTGAATCTGCCATTTTGCCCAACAAAGCAGTCAGGGGAGTTAGTAGATTAACGTTGGTGAACTTGAAGAATTGTGTGTACTCACGTATTTCCGCGCTTGAAACAACATTCCTTCTGATGTTCATTCATGTTTATTTGATGCTATAAATGAACTAGTATGAAGAGATGTTGATTCACGAGCCGCTTGAAGGAGCAACAGCGATCTGTCACCACACATTAAAGAGACACTATACGCTATTTATTGTTTAAACTTTTTTAAAAAAATGCAATATTTTAAATATGAAACTGTTTTACCCAATTTCTCTTAACAAGGGGAAAGGAGGACTATGTCATTAAATGGGAAAACAAAGTAACTTACTTATTTGAAAAAGTAACAGATACTTCGATGTAAATTTTAAAGTAATGCTGTACTCTTTACTTGAAAAAAATTAATCTGATCACATAACTTGTAATCCGTGTTATGGTACGTGTGAAGGAACAATCCAGACAATGCAGCATACGGGAATGCAAACTTTAATCTTAAACTTAGATATTCCAGGGAAATAATGCACCAACATTAACGTCCAACACAAACGAGAACCGACAAGGACCAGACAGAAACAGAGGGTTTATATACTGAGGAACACAAGGAGCAAACAAAGTAATTACACACAGCTGACACGACTGAACTAATAATGAACTCAAATCAGAAACCAATGAAATCAAAGAAACAATGAAGTCAAGGCAGATGACAACACAGAGTTCAGACAGATATACATGTAACAATCCCCAATAATGGTTGCCAAGACATTTCTATTTTTTTGCTGAAGTTTTGGTTTAAATTTTTCATCTGATATCCATATTTTATTTCAGTTTCCAAAAAGAATTTTTAATAGCTTAGCTTTAGTTTTAGTTAAGAGTAGCAACACTGCCAGATCCCACTAACTTCATTGCATGGACAAAAACATTCTTCAAAAGATGTTTGTTTGTGTACTTCAGAAGAAAGAAAATCATACGGGTGAGCAAATGATGAAAAAACGTTTGTCTTTTAAGAGAACAAAATTATTACAATGTTAAATTCTGCCTGAAAGTAGTCATATTATAACTGTTTTTAATTTAAGAAACCATTATAAGTCGACCTCAGCCACATGATAAGTCTTGAGTGTAATTGACCATTGAAAAGCCCATGTTAGTTGACTACTAATCTGAATATTAGAGAGAAGTGTCCCCCTCGGTGTCTATCGTGCTTACAGCATGGATTCAAGGAAAGAAAAAAAGGCTACAAAAGCGTAGAAAATGGTCCCTTTGAAGCTTTAGTAAAGCATTAGCATTCAAATCCCAATCACAGTAATCATTTATCAGCCTTAACACTAGTGTAGAATCACAAACCAGTGATGGAGAAAGAGTTAGTAGGTAGAGGAGTGCAGTGCGAACTGCTGTCAGTGGACACATCTGTCAACACCACAGCTCCTCTGTTTAAGTCAGTCTGGCTGTTTCGCCCGGCCATTCTCTTCCCTGTGTGCCTGTCTACAATTTAATGAGGCAGTATTTCAATGCTTTCAATACATCCAGTGTGGAAATAACAGGCTCAGAGCAACACACTGCATATAAAACTGTAATACAGTGCATTGTGAGATTTAAAAGCTTTTGAATGAAACTTCTGTAATAGCTCCAGCAACCTGAGAGACTAAAGCAGCCTCATTTTTAACTGCTGAGATGTTTTGTTCTTGGAGTCTGGTGTTAACAGATCTTAGGATCGATCCAGCTTGGAAGAATTAACATCAGCGACGTACACTGTTCACTTGTACCTTGGGGGGCACACTCATTTTTATTTATTTATTTTCTGGGCAATATTTGTTTGTGTGCCTATTCAGATTTTTTTTTTAAATGTATGTGTACATATATAATTTATTGATCTCTATTATAGTAAAATACAAGTAAATTGATTAATCTCTAGTGTCAGAGTAAAATCAAATGTGTGTGGCTGCAAAAAAAGGGGTCATTTTCAACATTATGAAATGAATCCCATGAAGGAGAGTCATCATAATCGTCATGTCTGTTTATGAGTGTGCGCACAACTCCATAAACATGCCATTTTGAAGTGCATGAGTGTAAATGCACTGCCGCGAACCTGAACAACAGCAGCGTGTGATTGAAGAACTCCACCGAAATGTCAAGAGTCATCAAGCTCCATTCAATCACAATCAGGCCTAATTCTCCCTGTAGTGTATTCTTTAAACCCATGCGACATGCTGTGGTCCCGTCGGATTTAGCCCCTCTTGACTTTGCCACAATGATTCAGGAACAGGAGTGTGCCCAGGAGATACTCCTGTTCAGGGTCAAGGGTCAATTAAAGCTTATGATAATAAATGGGAAGAAATAACAGGCATCTGGGAGTGAGCAACGTCTCGGTCTCTATCTGCCCCCCGTCTCTCTCACTCTCATTTGCGGTCAGCCCCGTATGAGCCTGCGATGTCCTGTATATATATGCAGGGATTCATATTGCAGTCACAGCCACGCTGGCTGAAATTGGTGGTTGAAGATGAAGTTGAAATTGGAAAGTGGTTATCATGTCTGCATGAGGAAACACATTTGAGTCAGTAGGAGGTGGGGGAGAAGAAATCAGGCTGGGTTTATTATTGTGGAGGCTGTTCTCTACGTGCTGTGGGCCTGAGATTTTCGCCCAAGGTGAATCCAGACCAACCTGAAGTAAGGTGCTACGAGCGGACACAGGTGAGGAGTCGCCTAATGATGCATGCTTAATGCGCCTGAGCTTTATGACACTGAACAATCGCTACAATCTCGTTAAATACCACCGAATCTGCTGGAATTTTATTTAACACCTCTGTTATTCACATTTTTATGGTAATTTGCTATATTCCCCTCTTGAGAACGATTGTGATATCGCAGTGAATCTACCATTACAAAAGGACAGACGTACAAGAGAAATTGGAAAAAGCATAGGCGTTTAGCTATTGAAGTGGTTTATTCATCCTTCTACATATAAATATTGGCCCTCGGAGTTTCCTTTCTGTGGCATATGAGGGAAATTGGAAGTTAAAATCTCCTGCAGTCGCTTCGGTCTTGTCTTTGAAAACATGTCAGGGGAGAGCCGCTGTTCTGTGATCGCAAGGCATTAAAAAATCTTTGGGCTTGATGTCTGGAGTCATCTCTAGAGTATAACACTCTGACACACTTGTATTTTACTCCCTTTACTAGAATGTTTATAAGTATTTGCTGTCTTCATTGGAAACTGTCAAAATCAAAAAAAATGCTACTCCTTAAATTCCCCTCACACCTGGTGTTAATATGTGTTTTAATTTTCACACTTTTACATATTAATATGCGAATGTTGCGTTCCATTTAGCTAAATAAAAGTCAGCATTTCCGACCAGGAAAAGTGCAATAGAAATCCATTTGAAGTTGGACTTCCAAATTGGAAACTCGTTTGCATCTTGAAATCCAAAACTGATTTTGCAGGCATTGGGATGTATAAAGTCACATGGTGGGACAGAGGCAGATGTACACAGTTAAGAAGAGAGTCTGAGAGTTAAATGTCTGTCATTTAGGGCTGCACAATTAATTAAATTTTTAATTGTGATTACATATGCTACATTTTCGTAATCGTTCAGTGGCGCGATTACATAAAAAAATATCCACTTACATTATTCTGCATGATTAAGAGGTGTGTTTATAGTATGTTACGTTGTGAGAGGCGAATCAAGACTACTTAAGAGTGTAAAAGGTGCTATTTAACGGCTCTGGGCTAACCCAGCAAAAAACTACCAGTGACGTAAACGTACGCTAATTGGTCGAATGAACGTGGAACACCAGCAACATATAATCACTCCACGAACTAACTCTACAAATATGGAAAACAGTGATAGATGGGCCTATCACACGCTAAGGAGAAAAACCAGCGCAATTTTGAGTGGACCAAGCGTTCTGTTCAGCTAGCAACATTGGACATCAACCACACGGCAAAAGCTAATACTTTTTCATATACTGTCTACTTTCTTTGTATAGCAGTTCTTACTAATGAAGATGGAGAAAGCACTGTGTGCTCAGGCTCTGGCTGAGCTGTTCTCAGGAGCCATCAAAATAAAAGTCCACCTCCCCGTCAAAATAAAAGTCACAACAAGTGCAGCTTACGTCACTTTAATGTTCCTGCTGGTGGTGCAAATGCAACCAGGAAAATTGCCTTAGGGGAACATTAGCTCTCGGGGAATCATGTTGGTGGCTAGTTCCTTGAACAATAATGGTGCGAAAGCCCCTATTATAACTACATGCATATGTTTGCTTTATTTATTTTTTTTAAAGAAGAAACAAAACCAATGAATAGTTGACTTTTGAGGCTTAATGCTATAGAAATCTAAAAACATACAGTTGCTTTAAACAATGGTATAAAGCTATTCAAAACATCATTCATTGTAATAATCGTAATTAATAATCACAATTACAATTTCAAGGGAATAATGATTACAATACAATATAATGAAATACACCAAAAATATATTTTGAAAACTGTTTCAACAAATCCAAAGCAACATTGGAAGCCACTGCCATTCATTGTATGTGAAAAAGATATAGGCCTACATTTGAACATACTTTTAAAAAGAGTACTTGTTATGGAAATAATACGGATAGAGTACACTTAAGTGCAAACTTAGGTAAAATACATGAATACTATTGCTTTTTAGCACAAACAGTTATGCTAGCATGCTAAAGTGTTAGCCTGGCATTGCAATTTAGGTACTAGCAGACTTCTTTGTTGACAATCAAACCTCTGCAAAGCTCACAGTAGCGCCACCTTTTTTCCCCCTGATACACATCGTGTGCCAGACAACAAAACTCCTTTATGTTTGAAATTCACTGATGTTGAGCAGGAATATTATTCATCCACCTCTGAATGGAATGTCGCATAATAAAATCTCGTATGTTTTGAGAAGCGAGGTAGGGAGGTGATACATTAGCTACAGGATGCTTGCCATTCATTCTGTAATTGGGTAGATCTTGGAGAGAAAGCCTGAGACGATAGTATACCCATGTGAGAAGCTGATTAAGAGAAGAGATGCTATCTCATGGGTTTTTTCTATTTTGCTGACGTTGAATATGTGTGTGATGTTGTAATATGCAAAACACAGTGTCTTTCGATAGCCCCTTCTTTCCAAAGACACCAAATTACAGCCCCCACCTGGAAAAATGGCTATTGCAACAAAGAGAAACTTGCTGTTTATTCTGCATCTCATTCATCCGCTACAATTTTAGTCTCTTATTGAGGTCCGGTGAGAAGGAAAAGAGAATTAATTAGTCATTCTTCACAGCTTTTCCTGGAAAGACTTGCAATAGTTTTGTTTTAATCAATATATAATACATCTAGGCTTGCTTTGGTATATTTTTTTTTGTCTTTATTTGCTGATGTGACAGCACCCCGGGCATTGGTGTGCAACCCCTCCCTGCGGGCGGGCACTTCATCCTCCCTGCCGTCAGTGCCGCCTCACTGAATCTATTCAGGTCCACGAGCGGCAGGGCTGGCCCGCAGATCCACGTTTTGTGTGGTCTGAAAGGAAGTGGCTGTAGGCCTTCAGGGCTCAACGGCAGTGTTTTTCATGGGGGGGTTTGGAATATGCCAGGTCAGGACAAACACAGCCATTGTGGTTTGTTTAAGATGGCATCTTGCCAGCCACCTCATTGCAGATGTATTGAGTGGACTCCGCTGTCTGCACATTTCTCTCAAAACGTTTATTGCAAGCAGGAACGTTTTGAAAAATGGTGGGAGGGGCACATTATAAACCTTGTCAACCTGGCTTGTGAATATCAATTCGATGAATTGACTGTTCGCAAAGACCCGCCCCCTTTAGTTACTCTCACGCCACACATCATGTTCTCACGCAGTGAAAACTACATTGTGGAGCAAAGAGGACACTGACAACATGTCAACAGACAAGACAGAGCAGGTTACTTTTGTTATGAAACGAAGTTTCAAATTTTGTCATTTTTAAAGAAATTCAAACAATAAATACAGGTTTTTGGCTCTTTAATGTGTCGTGACAGATCACTGTAGCTCGTGAAAAGATCATCTCTTCATACTAGTAAATATATAATCGAAGGAATGTTGTTTCAAGCGTGGAAAGACGTCAGTGCACACAATTTTTCAAAAGTTCAAGTTATCCAACATTAATCTACTAAATCCCCTGACTGCTTTTTTATTTCAGTTTTAGTTTTAGTTATTTTAGCACACCAAAAGGTGTTTCACACACGTCTTCACATTCTAAACACCACTTTTAACCCCGGGTAAAGGAACTCTTGTAATACAAGTAAACGCTTTTTACCCAAGGTTATGAAACCCGCCTCCGGAGCATTGCAGGGCCAAACTTGTACAGTGTAAAACGGGATCAGTAGAAAAAGTGAATAACGGTTGGCACTGCCTTTATAAAGCGCCACCGAAAGCCAATTACACTGAATCATTCTTCAATTTCTTGACTTGTCACTGTCTGAACAAGCCCAACATTGAAGTTGCTGGCCATATAAAAGCACCGCTTCAGCAGCTATTGTGAACAGCGCGCTCCGCTGCTGTACGCGTTCCAGTAAGAAGACGTTCAAGAAGCTGAGCTTGTGAGGCGCTGTCAAAAACATTATTATATATATATTATATATTGTCACTGTTATATTGTTTATCCAAAGCATCACTGAAATATTTAGTTTTATTGTTTATTTAAATTGAAAATTCTGATCTATTATCTTCTCTTGCTGTTATATTTTCAATGAATTAATGACATTATAAAGTGAAACAATTGCAGGTGTTTTTCATTGCATGTTTTTCAATTAAAAAAAAAATCTTTCCATTTTTATCATTTGTAGTGAATTTATTTGGTATTATTTTGGTAGTCAGAGGTGTTTGACAACTAGCTGAATTTTTATGACTTGCCTTGACAACTGAATTTTTATATGAATTTTATTTCATTTAATGAGCATGAAATTACAAGTATGAAACATTATATATATATATTTTATATTTATTATATTTCAAGTAACAAAAATGTTTTTTTCCCCAATGGTTTTAGTAAATTATAATAACACTGATTCTGTGAAACATACAGTAATAGAAGGTGTTTTTAAAAAATGTAAATGTATTTATATTGACTATATAATAAAACCCAATGACTTTCATTATATGGATAAAAATACGAACACCTTTTTTCTTTTGTGTTCTACAGACGAAAGAAAGTCATACAGGTTTGGAGCGACATGAGGGCAAGTATATGAATACAGAATTATCATTTTTGGGTGAACCATTTAATGCTGTCCTTTTGTGTGAGTGGCAACCATTTATTTTCTTCACACTTTTACCTAGCAAAAAAAAAAACTTTCTAAATAGTGTCCATTGCCTAGTTATAATGCTTGACGCAGGAATGTAAATGGATATGAGAAAAAAGACAAGAAAAATAAAGACTTACAAAGAGGCCTTTTTGGTAATTTGGTGCTTGGTCACTGTGACTGAATGCACAGAAGTGGTCAGATGAAAATGTTGCCATGGTTTCCAGAGAACATGTGACGCCTCTGCCTGATCTCTTGCCCTCCTGTGATAATAACGAGGTTTTCGACATTTTGGATTTTGATTTGGTCAATTTAGGGGTTTGTTTGCCCCACCGGGGGACCCCCGTAGGCCTGTACATGTGTCTTTAGTCATCACGGCCTCGTTGCGGAGCATTATGGGGCAGTCCCACACAAGCGGCCAGGCGGGAAGACACGCACCAAGAGGTGGGAAGAATGCCAGACTGACTCCAGTCCACATGAAACATGGTGAAGTATTTCTGTGGCAGCAGTAAATGTGTCGTTCAGTCATCTGGTACTCATTTAAGACAACCGTTCCCACCACATGCCACGGATCTACTTAGCTTCAGTGCTGAGGGCACACTAGATGCGACTATTTTTTAAGACTTTGAGGCAAAAGCCAACAAAATGTGCAGCATTTATCATGGTCAATCAGAGCTAACGTCCTGTTCAAGTTCACTCATTGCTGGCGGAGTTTATAACCTCGTGATTTAATGACAGGCCGCGGGGCAGCTCGGGTGGCACAAATCCAAGCTCTGAGCTGTTGTGGGTTATCAAGTTTTATTTGGTGTGGTCTCATTAGACCCTCCTTCACATCTTGAAGTAATGTATGTAAGAGTTTGCCGTTTTTAATTTGGTTATCATTTCCTGTTATTTTCACTAATTAAAGTTTGATGGCGAGCATTAACCTTAGCAACTAATGCTCTCATTACCCTTCAGATTTTAATCGTACACGCGTATTCGTTTACGCACACTCATTCTCAAGCTGTTACAGTGTCATTGCTATCCTGTTCTTGTTTAATGTTGAAACACATTGTACAAATCCTGGAAGGGTTAGTAAAGCGTGTGTAATGTTTTACCATCTTTACATGAACCAAATGTCTCTGAGAGAATATTAAAACCTGATAAACATATCTTGTTGTTTTTATGTGAGGAACACAACTCCATTTTTTCTTATTCCAATAGAGTAGCAGTGCTAATAAGCTAGCTACATTTTCAGTATCATTTCAATAGCTCGTGTTTTTATAATCAGTAACGTGGAAAAAATCACTGGAAAGGATGATTCACGTCCGTGTGCAGTCAAGTCCCAGTGCGGCAATTTGCATCTTTTTATAGCTATATATTCAGTTAAACGCTGTAGTTCATCATGTATTTCTGAGTCATAGTCTAGTTTAGTTGTATTTAGTGTAAATGAACTGTATCTGCTGAAGATAAGCTGATCTAATTATGTCACCATAATCAAGATATATTCATTCAAAAATCTTCATATCTTTTGAGTCTGACAAATACAGCTCTGATGGAGTTATAATTATTTAATTAGTTACTTGCTTGTTTCAAAAGATTTGCCTCTCTTAAATAGCTTACACGTCTGTTAGCATACTTGTAAAAAGAGTACTTCTGGAAATACTTCAAAAAAATATACTTTATTATGAACTGAATGTAATGTTTTCAGACACTTAATTGTAATTAATTGTATGACATTTCGGTAACACTTTATTTTACAGTGTCATTGTTACATGTAGTTACTATAGTACATTTTGCATAATTACATGCAATTAACCCTAAACCAAACCAATGTTGTTACTTAATGTTACTTGGTACTTAAATGTATAAATACAGTGTAACAAAGACACCTTAAAATAAAGTGTAACCGACATTTCACATTTATATTAAGTACAAGTTGAACTTAAGAGAGCTATTTGACCTACTTAAGTATGAAATGTTTATAATTCTATTGTCTTTGAAGTATGGTTAAAGTGTACAGCCAAATATTTATGGTAAATATTGCCTATGTTAATGCAATTTTGATTGACAATGTCATGTGTTATAAATTTAGTCATAATGAAGTTGCAATTTTGTACATTTAAAATATATTAAAGGGATAGTTCACCCACAAATGAAAACTAGCTGTTAATTTACTCACCCTCAGGCCATCCTTTTCTTCAGTAGAGATTTTTTTTTTAACTGAAACAGTAAGTGATTCTTGGTGATTCATATAATGCAAGTCAACAGCTTGGGAATCAAACAAACAAAATTAATACCCGTGGCTCCTGACAATACATTGAGGTCTTGTGAAGCAAAATGATCAGTCTGTGCAAGAAACTGAATATTATTTACAACATTTTACCTGTAATCCACAGCCTTGGCAAACGGTCTGAAGAATTCCAAAATAGGTAATAACAGGTAAAAAAAAACAAAAAAAACTTTAAAAATAGATCAAACTAAAACAAACGTTTAAGAGCAAACATGTAAGACAAGTCAAAAAGCTGTTTTCCCTCAAAAGCAGTATATTCAGCATATTAAAGCCTCTCGTCCATTGACATCCTTTGAAAATAAATAAATAAAAACTGCAGCGTTACACTAATATAGCTTTGCTACGATTGGAGGCTTGCCTTTTACGAAGCGACTTTGTTTTAACTTGAAAGATTTCTTATCCTGTGGCTGGCTCTAATGGACAGCAGTATTACAGCCTTAATTTACATGTAAGTCTATGGGTTTTTTTTTCTTTGAAGTTTTGATTTATACGAAAACTAGGTTCAATCAGTTTGAAAAGATATAGCAACAGTCTGACAAGAGTTAGAGTTAGGAGGAGTTAAGGCCCGTTCACACCAAGAACGATCGCTATGAAGATAACGATAAAGACATAGATCTAAAAAAAATTTTTTTCCAGCTGTTGAACAATAAAACACTGACAGCCAATCAGAATACGTTCAAATTTAAGGGCGTGTGCATTTAAAATGGCAAACGACATTGTGGAGAAGCTAATCATCGAGGTCCAGAAAAAGCCTCCAATGTTTGAGAAGTCACCCCCCCCCCCCCACCTTTCAGGGATACTTTAAAAAAACTGGACGTATGGAAAACATTTGGTCATACCCTCAGACTAAATGGTGAGAAGTATTAACAATGAGATCATTATGCTAGGCTAGCAAACAGTGTAACATAAAATTACCTCAGGTATCCAGCGCTAGTTTCGACAAGTCACCTTTGAAGTTGCAGTGAAAAAGACTAGGTGTTGTTTTTATTCCACTATATTGACTTTGTCAGCTAAATTCACTGTTAGATTATACCGATTACGTTAACTATTTACCCGAAACAACATGCTGAGGACATCTGCTTGTTAAAGCAGTGTAAATGCAACAAGAACAGAAAAAACATGCTGTTGAAACTGCAGCGCATGAGCTTAGAATAAACAGACCGGTATACTTTGTTGTTGTGGACGCAAATATAGTTATCGTTATAGTTATCGTTCTTGGTGTGAACAGGCCAAGGAGTTTAAATTGTATACAGCATGCTGTCAACATAAATAGTTTAATTTACAAACAATTTATTTTGGAGGTCTCCATAGTGAGTAAAAACAAAAACATGTTGGTTGGTCAGGTTTTTGCTGCAGTCTTTGCTATATGTGTTTCTCACAGTTAAAATACATTTGAAACATGTCTTACTGTACTTACAAATGTAATCATAATGAAATCTGTGTATTTATACAAATTAAATCGCAATATATCTAAAAATGCCCAAAAATCCCTGGCTAGTAAAAACAGTATAAAAACACTATATATGTGCTGCCACAGAAAACTGCTTGTGGCCCTTCAGCATACAGTAGAAGCCAAAGTCCCCATGGGACGTGTCAGTCTGAGAGATTGCCCTGTTTAATAACAAGACTGCCATAGACCGGTGGGAAGTCCATTCGCCAAGAGCCTTACAGGAACTGAAAAGCTGTGACACACTGTCCCGTTATTAATATGACACTTCACCGATGCTGAAATCCTCAGCCCAGCTGCTGATAAAGCAAAATACGATTTACCACACATTAAATGCAACTATGGCAGTCAATTGTTAAAGGGGCACAATGAGTTTATTGGGGCTTAGCAGATGTGCCCATATCCAATTCAACATGTCATTCAGCCACCATGTAGAGTACATCTACGACATATTGGCCAGCAATACAATTCTCCAGTCTGGGTCTAATCATAGCAGCACTTCTTGAACCTATTTAGGTTAAGTGATTTGCTCCGGGCTTTAAACGAATGACAAAAAAGGCAGGGAATAACATAAAAAATAGGGTGCGGACCATGTTTGCATGAGTAGTGTAAGCCATCTGGGCTTGTTGTTTTGTGTGTCTACTTGGAATAAGATCATACAAACAATGGCATTAATGCGAAGTGAGAGGATAATGCCTCGGTGATGTCACCGATACCCACTGGAGTAAACAGAGGTGAGAAGCAAGCAGACGAATTACATCGCAGTCCAGATGTGGCGAAAGGTGCCGTGATGTTGTGATGGTTGTGTGCCATGGATATCTATTCATCTGTTCGTTGACTTACTCCATATTATTGTTATCCTGCTAGATCATCCTAATCCCTTGGTTTTAGCCACCTAATGCGTATGTCAATAACAGGGAGGGGTGAAGGTGGCGGTGGGGGGTTGTTCACTTGCACTGAACAGGGGGTTTCAACTCGACGTCAGAACGTGGTGCACTTTGCAATAATGTCAAATTAAAAGTTGAACTTTACAGTGCACTTGTAATAAGTATGCTTCAGTAATATTTTATTGTGTTTTAAAGTGTACCATGCATGTTCTATTTTGGTTTAGTTTCATTGTGTTTTTGGTTTTGTTTTCCCTGTTCTGGTCTGTTCCCTAGTTAGTTTCCTTGGTTGTTAATTAGTTCTATCAAAGTCCCTTCCTCTTGTCATTTCACTCAGCGGCCATCTTTGAAACGCCTCTCGGGAATTATCATTTTTATTATTATTATGCAAGTGCAGCTCCTACCTCTTTGAATAGGGAAACACCAAATTCTCCAAAGCTGTTCTCCAAGCTTTCGATTAAAATTCATGCTTGAAATCACCAATGAAACAACAACTGTCTCATAAAATTTGTTTCTAAACACTCGAATCATGACAAAAAATAGCATTTTTCAGGCTGGTTCAAGCTAATGCGCATGCGCAGACCTAATTGCTCATCTCTAAAGTACGTTTTTGATTTTTTTATATAGGAACCGAAGCTTCTAACTGACGCTGCAGTGACGGATTGACTACTAATCAACGATTGGCTCTTATTTAGAAGGCGAGACTTATTCCGCCATATTGCGCGTTTCACTTTCTCCCATTCATAATAATACAAGTGCACCATCTCTCTATATATAGTGTTTCATTCATTCCTGTTTAGTTTATTACTCTCGCTTGTATTTAAGCAATCAGTTTAGTTGTCTGGTATTGTTTATGTTAAGCGTGGTTATGTCCTGAGCTTCTTCCCTGTGATTCTCCTACATGTTTAATTTACTATTAAAGGGATGGTTCACTCAAAAATGAATATTCTGTAATCATTTACTCCCTCTCAAGTTGTTCCAAACCTGTATAAAATTCTTTGTTCTGCTGAACACAAAGGAAGATATTTGGAAGAATGTCAGTAATCAAGCAGACCCCCCCCCCCCCCATTGACTTCCATAGTATATCTGGCTGTCAATCGGGGGCGAGATCTGCTTGGTAACAAACATTCATTACGTGTAAATGTTTGTCTGTACATTCGGCAGTTTAACAACTTTTCAAAGACACTATACGTATGTACTTAAGTTTGTCAAATACTATACTATAAAATACTCAAATAGTCAGGGCTGGGTAGGTTACTTTTAAAATGTATTTCACTACAGATTACAAAATACATGCTTTAAAAAGTAAATTGTAACGTATTTTGTTACATTACTCAAGTTTAGTAACTTAATCTAAATACTTTAGAATAATTTGGAATACTAATAAGTGTGGAACAAACACAAAAAAGGTAATTGCAAGTTTTTATCTCACAATTCTGACCTTTTCCCTCAGAACTGAGTGATATAAAGTTGCAATTGTGAGTTATAAAGTCAGAATTATGAGATATAAACTCGCAATCTTGAGAAAAGTCAGAATTATGAGATATAAACTCACATGCTAAATTGACAATTGCAAGAAAAAGTCAGTATTGCAAGTTTATATCTCCCAATTCTGACTTTATAACTTGCAATTGTGAGTTTAAATCTCGCAATTCTGAGAAAAAGAAGTCAGAATTGTGAGGGGAAAAAACAAATTTTGAGAAAAGACCTTTTTTACAATTGTAAAATGACTCACAAACTATCACAAAACATGAAAACAGTTGAAAACATGAAACTTCACTCCGCTTTTTCAGACTGTCAGAGTCAGAGAATCACCAATTGCTGTTTAAATGACATTAAAATTCAAAGTAATCACTTTGATAATCTAAAATACTTTTCAGATGGAACTGTAATCTGATTACCACCCATTTAAAATGTAACTGTAATGAAATACAGTTACTCAAATTTTGTATTTTAAATACGTTACTAAGTTACTTATTTTTCGTTACTCCCCGACCCTGCAAATAGTATACTATAATAAATGTTCATGTAGTTGCAGAAGAACCCCACCCCACTCATTTCCCATCTCTGTGCTCCTTTCAGACAGTTTTGAGCTGTTCTCCACATTACTAAACTGCCAGAGGTGATCCTCCTAGCTTTCTCCTTTTTGCATTCAGAACTCCCAGCACACCTTTCCGTCTCACTCCATCCTTTCTGTTTTATTTTTACCATCCTGTCACTGGGGATCCGACTCGAGGCCTGCAGAGGGAAACAGGATCATCTAGTCCAACTGCTAAATGTCATCAAAATGATTTGCACAGTGCTCTCAAAGACGCTCTCGAAACTATTTAAATGGAGCTCCTCCTCTCAGACTCCAGAAGTGTTTTTAAATCAAAGTCATTTGTAATATTTTTCAAATAGGAGATGGGGACTCCACAGCCGGAACAGAGCACACATGGGCAGGGAATATAGAAGTGCAAATAATTCTCTCATGTGGAAAGTCTGCAATTAACTGGGGATGTCAGCCTTTGTAAAATGTAATTGAGTTCAGGAAGAAATGAATGTCTCTAATCCCAACGACAGAGCACTGCCAGTCAGAGTTTTCGGATTCCCGAACCCCAAGTGTCATGCTTGTTTATGCATTTCTGGCTGATATGAAGACTGCATTTCACTTGTGACAGGCCCATTCTGCCACATGGATGCCACTCTGTCTTTTTGAAGATGTTCGGGGTCTATTTGCGCTAATAACGCTCTCTCAAACTGTAATTTGCACCCTCTTTACAATAGCTGTACACTTTATGTTACTTGAATTAAAAGCTACTTACTGTAATCACATCAAATGGCTCGCCGTATTGGAAAATTAGCTTGATCAAAGTCTTTTGGTTTTCTTGCAGAGCTGCACATTTCAATATACTATGAAGAGACGGTTTGTAAGCATTGCGCCTCACCTCAATTCTAAGGGTCAGTAGCAATCATACTTTTACCTGACCGTCCAATCGATAGCCTCCTATTCTGATGTAAGAGGAGTGAATTACTCCCTAACCATCAGACTTTTCACTGTGGCATCTCAAAGACTGGCTTTTGGAAATGTCAACAGCTAAAGGCTCTCAAATATCATCTGTCAACCGAAGAAGAAAGAGCAGCAACCTCAAAGTGTCTCCTCATCGTTTCCACTTATGACACAATTGTTTTGTCCTCTCTAATTTCTCTCCATCCGTATTCTCTGGCCTCTGTTTAAACTTTGGGTTCTTGATTGTACCACTGTCATTGGTCGGTGAAGAGTGAGAGATCATGTCAGCCTTTGCGAAAAGCGTTCAGACAGCTATTATGTGGTCTAATGTCTTGAGCACTCTCCAGGGGTCCTTAGGCTGTGTCCACATTAATCCGGATGAATTTAAAAACGCGTCTTTATGCATTGACCTTTCATCCACTCTCACATGTTTTTGTCTGACGAAAATGGAGCTTTTTAAAGATGCTTACTCACACGGATACATTTTAAAATGCAGTTGTGTAGACTGTGGGTAACTGTAATTTTTGATTCATTCCTGGGTCAACCTATTTAGTCCTAACCCTATTCTACCCCTAAACCTTACCCTACCCATAACTTATCCCTAAAATCAGAGGGAAATGAAAGGTGAATAACGCTGAAGCATCTAACGCTGGTTGTAAGCCTAAATTTGACATAAACTGTAAACTTTAACCCTTAAATCTCATTGGTTGGTTGGAAGGTTGTTCGATCCACTTGGCTTACCTTATGTTCATCCTCAGTCTAAATGTGATAATAGAGCCTTTGCTTTTAAACAAACAAACAAAAACATTTATAAGAGCTTCATCCATTCTTTTTTATCAACACTTGAATGTGTTCCATAAGGTTTCAAAAAATGCATTATTTTGATTAAAAAAAAAAAAAAAAAAAAAAAAAAAACTCTTTGTGAGTTTAAGAATTATTGGGAGGATTTTTTTGGGGGGGGGTGAACTAGGTTGGTTTACCAGCATTTTTGGATGAAGCCTGGTGCCTTTTTTCCCCTCACAATTCTGATGTTATTACACACAATTTTGACTTTTTATCTCTCATTTCTGACTTTCTAACACACAATTCTGACTTTATATCACTCAGTTCTTACTTTATATCTCGCAATTCTGACTTTATATCTCTCAATTCTGACTTTATAACTCTCAATTCTGACTTTATAACTCGCAATTCTGACTTCATAATGTGCAATTCTGACATTTTAACTCACAACTCTGACTTTATATCACGCAATTCTGACTTTATATCAAGCAATTCTGACTTTTTAATACACAATTCTGACTTTATAACTCGAGATTGTGACTTTATAACTCGCAATTATTATTTATTTATCTTTTGCATAGGCTTTTTTGAGTTGTACTCACTTCCCAAAAGCTGAGAAGCACTAGTAAGTGGCAGGATATTTTATTAATAAAATGATCATGCCAGAACAATAGCATTATAGCTTTATTATGTCTGGTCTCTCAGTGAGCGTTTATTATGTTTTACTTATGCAATTAAGTGTTTTCAAACGTGACATTGTGGACGAGCAGCTCCTGGAAAACACTTAAAAACAGAAGTGTGGCCAGAGAGCGTTTTGAAACGGCATGCTGTTTTTAAATATATCTGGATTAATCTGGACGTGGCCTTAGAGGACACATGACCTGACATACAGAGACAGAGGGCTCACGTCACAGCAGATTAACGTCCTGTTGTCTTGTTGTTTTATTCTCCACACTTAATGTTAATCATACAATGGGATCATGCCGTGGACAGTATGGCGGAGCAGGTTGGTACATTATCTGCAGATTAATTGCACTGTTATCCCCTGGTGTGCACCCCTTATGACTCCTGGGTGACAAAGTCATTGCCACGGCAACTCACTCCGATATAGTGTCATGGTAATGGAATGCATAATCCTTCTTTGTTGAAATTCCCTGTTGTGTCAATGGACAAGCTTGCGGTAATTATGTTTATGTGCACAATGGTCAGCATTCTGCAGATGTCTCGCTGATTTTATGGCTGGACTCCTACATTGCCAGGCAACATCAATGGATTTCCATACGTATAACGAGAATCAAGTTGTCAGATATCATAAATGGACAATAACAAGCTAGACTTTGTTTATAGGGTACAAGAACGATCCCCCCCCCCCCCCCCCCCGATATTTATTTTTAGATGAAGAATCACTATCGTGCCTTACTTGTCAAACCCCTATACAGATTAAACTCATTTTACTGGATTTTTATGTGTTGTTTATTTATGTATTTTATTCATCTTAAATTTATTAGTCTTATATTCAGTTTTTTTTATATTGTTGCTGTTGATTGCACAAATAATTGAAAAGACAAGTAAAACATTGTACTTAAAAAAATCATGTTTTCTTCAAAGAAATGAAATTACTGATTTAGTTTTTTTTTTTTTTAAACTGACCCAACACAATAAAATTCTAATTATTTGATATTGAATGTTTATTAATAATGTTATATTTGCATTTTATACAATGTATTGCAAGCTATTCATTTTAAAATGCACAATTTTTACCTTTATTATTAAATATTAGCTTTATAATTATTTTAACTCTCTTCCTGGCGGCATTTTTTTTAAGCTCCCAGATCATTATTTTCACAAAACTTTCATGGCCCCTAGATTATTTTGTTGTATGAATGTCTGAACATACATCTGTCACAATCTTTCATTTCATTTTCATGGACTCTTAGATTGTATCTCTTTATTTAATTTGTTTCCTTCTGTTGTCAGGTTACTAAGTTTGTTTGTTGTCATAGTTACTCATTGTTTCATTGATTTCACACATCCTTGTTTTGTTCATCGGTTCACTCTGTGTGCATTGCCCTCAGTTCAGTTTGCTCATTGTCTGGTGTTGGCCATGTTTTAGCACACTAATTCATTTACTTTTTCATGTTGGATTACTCTCTTTCGTTTGTGTTAATAAAGTTAAAGGGTTAGTTGACCCAGAAATTTAAATTCTGTCATTAATTACTCGTATTACATCAACCTTAATATTATAAAGAGACAACAAAATAACGACTTTAACAATATCTAGTGATGGCCGATTTCAAAACAATGCTTCAAAGCGTTACGAATCTTTTGTTTCGAATCATTGGTTCAGAGTCCCAAAGTCACATGATTTCAGTAAACGAAGCTTTGTTACATCATAAGTGTTTCGAAAAACTTCACGTGACTTTGGCAGTTTGATAGGCAATCCGAACCACTGATTTGAAACAAAAGATTTGTAAAGTTTCGAAGCAGTGTTTTGAAATCGGTCATCACTAGAAAATTGTTAAAGTTATTTTAATTTATTTTTTTTGGTGTTCTTTTGATCCACTTGGCTTACCTTATGTTCATCCTCAGTCTAAATGTGATAATAGAGCCTTTGCTTTTAAACAAACAAACAAAAACTTTTATAAGAGCTTCATCCATTCTTTTCTATCAACATTTGAATGTGTTCCATAAGGTTTCAAAAAATGCATTATTTTGATAAAAAAAAAAAAAAAAAAAAAACTCTTTGTGAGTTTAAGAATTATTGGGGGGATTTTTTTGGGGGGGGTGAAACTAGGTTGGTTGACCAGCATTTTTTGGATGATGCCTGGTGCAAATTTACCAGTTGGACCAGCACTAGGCCAGGAAGAACCTTCCTGAAAAGCCAGTCATTTCAGCAAGGCCTTTCATTATCAGGTGAAATAGGATGTGTGCGTGAGTCTCTGTGTGTTTTTTTTTTTTTTTTTTTTCAGCTTTTCACACACTTGTTTGAGGTTGCACAAGTTCAATACAGAGGTCCACAATTTTGAAGGGCCGTGCGGGGTGCTAACGGTCCAAGCTCTGTGGTTATCAGGTGCTTCAGGCGTGTGGTGCAGCTGCTGAGAACTTTGTAGCAAGATGAGTAAGAAGTGGAGAAAATCACAATTACACAGCATGGGTGAGCTTCGCTTTATCCATCTCTTCTATTGACTAGCTGTTTTCTTTTAGTGCCCCAAAAACCTTGTTCTTGTTGTTCCTTCACACAATCCACAAGGACAGCGTCATTATCAACCTCAGAGTCCGCCTCAGCTGCAATAACATCATGACCCCCGTGAACAGAAAATTGACTCCCTACCATTGCCACGAGTTATCTTAATAAAGGCAGTGGCCTGATGCATGTACGCAATTTCTGCAATCCACAAATGTTTTTTGCCTTCCACACTGTACAGCATGCATTTTGTGCTTGGTATTTGCGATATTTTTAATTTTTTTTCCAATTACTTTCACCCACTAAATGCGGTCTTTAGTGCCTGATTTACGTCGTGTAGATGAAAAGAACCGGAAGAATGGTGTGATTCATAAACTTCCGGAGCTCTTTCACCTTAACATTCGCCCACTGTTCTCTAATTGTACCTTAAGAGCCTTAGCGATTCACAGTCCAGCATCTCGTCCTATTGTCTCTGCGGCCTTGCACTCTCCGTCCTACTTGTCTGCAAGCATTGCTGCAGCAATTATGGAAGTGTGCCATATTCTCCTCATGACTTGATCCATCAGGCTGTGCCATTTAAGATGCTAATAATATTGGAAAGCTCCCAGTTTTCGTGTTTGCGTACACACAGCAGAGTCTGTTTGTGCCGTACTGGATTTCTTCGAGCGTGTGTGTGCGCGTGCATGCGGTGAAGCTGTCTTGCAAGGAGCTGAGAGTAAGCTTCCAAGATCAAAAGAGAAATGATACACGACAGCAATCACTTTATATTCGCCCAGCAGGCCAGCTGGAGCGTGCTGTGCTGGTGATGGAGGACTGCAGAAACCACTCGAAATCTGACGGACTGCATTGAGCAGTTGGTGGGCTGCGATTCAACGGTTGCTGTAAGCAGTTTTAACGTTAAGCTAGCTTCTATGATGTAGCCAATGAATTAGACTCCGCCCTCCTAGTAAACCACACCCCCGAAGATGATTGCAGCCGGCTTGAAGTTATCCGACAGGTGGTAGAGGCATTTTATGTATTCCATTTCCAAATGAATACATACACACTACCATCCAAGGGTTTGTTTTTGTATATTTTAAAATGTAATTTAATTCTGCGATAGCAAAGCTGAATTTTCGGTAGCACTTTATTTTACAGTCCGTTTCGCATGTACATACTAGGGGGTGAACGACTTCAAATTTTTTAAAGTCGACATTTATGTGGTTAAAGTCGAGTTGATGTGACTAGTCGATGATGACGTCTTCAACGGACAAATAAGGGGCTGTTCACACAAAACGCACTTTTGCATTCCAATGCGCTACTTTTCCATTGTTTTTCTATGTTAACACGCACTAGACGGACGTGTATGACCGTTGTGCTCGTGTCTTGCGTATTTTTCCGCGTCTCGCGCATCACATGGTATTGGCGCTAATTCTACCTGGTAGCTTCTCTCTACAAATAGTGAAGCTTTATTAATTACTAAGTAATATATGCTAGAACCTTTCCATTTCTAAGCTATTTCATTGATAAGTCAAAATGTTGACAATACATTTCTGCGCTGAATGATTCTGTGAGCGTGCGAAATGTGCATTTTTGTGTGACTGCATATGTAGCAGCGCACTTTAGAAAGGCCCTTAACTCTTACGTGCACAATAAGCTGTTTAAAACATGCATTCATCTGATCAAGATTGAGAATCTAGTGGTATAATCAAACATAGCGCTTGTGGAGCGCTCTTGAAATATGCATTTATTTGTCAGTAGCTGTTGGATACAGAGAGTAAATGCGGACTTCAACGATTTCTTAACCTGCTGCGCCCTCTATAGGCCATGACCAGCGACTAGTCGACATGTTTAAAGCCTCATGGCACAGCATTAAAGTCGATTAGTCGGTGCAACCGTTAGTACATACTATATACTTATGGAAGCAATTGATCCTTCGCAAAGTTTGATTGGCAGGCGATCCAACCAATCATAACGGCAATGATTAGTTCGCGAGCCTCTTGAGCTGAGGCATTAAAGACATTAAAGAGCCTCAAAACAGTATTTGTTTAAATTTCTTTAAAAATTACTGAATTTGAATCTGCTTTTAAACCCAAAAGGGTTTTTTTTTCATTGCGTAGTTACATAATAACTAGTTAATAGTCCTAAAACTTACCCCTATGTAATTACCTTATATTTTTCCAGCATAATCTTGGTAAGTAAACTGTAATTACATTGAAAGGGCATGTACTGTAAAATCAAGAGCAACTGAGTTTTCAACATCATTACTCCAGTCTTAAGTATCGCATGATCCTTTAGAAATCATTCTAATATGATGATTTGATGCTCAAGAACCGTTTATGGTTATTATCAGTGTTGACATTTTTTTCCTAACACTAGGTGTAGTTTTGTCCATGTTTGTGATCACAGATGTCTGGATTAACACAGCACTATTAACACATTGTGGCACTCGTGGATACTAGGTGGCTTGATGCTTTTATTAAGTCTTGTTAAATCGTAAATCTTCTTTTATTTAAACCAGATTATAATGGGCAGTGTGCATATGGCTTGAGTGGATTTTGGTTGATGCTGATTTGTGTATTGTTGAAAAAGCTATCTTCGCTTTTTCATTAAATAACTGCCATAATATATTGTTCATATATATATATATATATATATATATATATATATATATATATATATATATATACACAGTACATAAAATCTTTAAATTAAACCTAATTGAAATTCACCTAAGAAGAGTCACTGATTCACTAAAATAAACCAGACTACTTAATGTTATGCTTGAGAGAGAAAGACGGCATTCAAAAAGCATGGGTTTGATTGTTCCCTGAGCTGAAAAGACTGCGCACCATAATATCCCAGGTGAAAAACTTCCATAATGTACTTAAAGTGCTCTATTTCCGTGCACTAATTTTGTACTTCATATACTAAAAATTCTTCTTTAGTACTTCTTAAGATAATCTTAAGAACATCTAAGTGTAGTACTCAACTGCTATTCTGAGACATTGTGAATATGAACTAAAATGTACTTTTAACATACTATCTCAAATGTGGTAACTAAATATTTTTTTTAATACAGAGATGGTATGTTAAAGCCCATTTTAGTTCATATTCATGGTGTCTCAAAATTGCACAGTTGAGTACTACACTTAGATGTTCTTAAGATTATCTTAAAAAGTACTAAAGAAGAATTTTTAGTATATTATGTACAAAATTAGTGTGTGAAAACAGCACTTTGAGGACATTATGGAAGTGTACTTTTTTTCCTCCTGGGATAACATCAGCAAAGATGTTATGCAAAGGTGTTATACTCCATTTCTATTGGGGGGAAAACAGCTTGTTACTTTAAATGGTACACTATTTGGGAAAAAAGCTGAGGTACTCTCACGCCACCAAACATGTGATTATGTTAGTAGCGTTGCTTTTATTTAGCTGACTAACTCTCCAGCAAAGGAAGTGTGATTGCGTTAACACACATGTGGGCCTTTGATAGTGTCTGAACACATGATTCCACCAGGAAGTTCATTGTGACTTACATACTGAAACTATAGTTGTCTTTGAGAAAAGGCAAAGAGACTAAGAAAGAATTGTAAAAATCTGTCTCCCAAGAGGCTTAAATGGGAAGTGGCGGCACAACAATCTGAGGATTACATACTGGATTTGAGTGAGAAGCTCCGGATATTCCTCCATATCCATTTATCTCACCGAAGAGGGCAAGGTTCGGAGACGAAATTCAGTGACCACTGAAGTGCAGGTCTGAAAATCTCGATAAGGAAGTGCGGGGCTGAATTAAGGACGCTTCACAGTGGATTTCATTAAGTCCATATAGAAATATTAGGTTAGAAGAAAGCAAACGAGGCAAGAATGTTAAGTAGCGATGCTTCAATTTAATGCTGCTAGTAAATTATCAGCCATTTGCCTTTAAATGAACCCTGACTTAAGAGTCTGAAGAAAATGCCGTTCCCTGGTCCTTGGGGAGCACTGACTCCAAGTAGTTTTTGTCTCTCTGGATTTGTGCGTCAGTGTTTTTTTAAGCTGGCATGCTATTCTTTAAGTCTGACTCAAGCCACAGACAAAAGACACTATCCTTAAAGAACTGAGGGAAAATTCTCTCCAGTGAAAAGATATAGAAGATAATAGAAGAACGTTTCTGTCGAGAGAAAGACTGAGGAGACACCTCGGCCGCCACAGTGATAACAGTAAACACCCATTCTGTCCTAGGAGACTTTATTCTGACCAGAGACAGCACAATTGAGACCCTGATGAGGAGCACATGCAATTACTCTCTCTTAATAAAATCTCATAGTTCCAATTATACCGCAGCACAATGGCCACTGCGCTTGGCTACTGATTGAGTTCAGTTCACGTGGGACTTCGAATAGCGCTCTTCCCTCTCCCTCCCCTGCCGCACAACCCTCGCTGCTGTTTCTATCAGCTGGATCCTTTCACGCCGCAAGTCTCTTCAACTTCTACTTTTCCTATAGCTTCATTACATCTTTACAAAGGCTTGAATCCCAACACACAGTCCATACAATTGATCCAGAACAATCTAAGCATGATGCTCGAGTGCTTTGAAGAAGTATCTCAGGTGGTTCGCCCACATACTGCCCGTAGTACAGACTGCATATTTCTTACACCTTAAAAGAAATCTGTTAACATCTGAAAAAAAAGACTTTTAAGTGCTTTGTGGTGTATTTAGTAAAAGTTGTGCCTTTTTATCATAAAACAGTCAATTTATCTGGCATTTCAAGACGCTTCTTGACCTTGACAGTCATGAAGTACTGTCGGTGGGATTCTCTATGATGTAATTGTTTGGTTTATTTGTTTGTTCCTGTATGTTGGTTGTGTCAGATGACTTTGTAGACATACGTTTTTCAAACATTAATAACCAGTGAAGAGCCAATTACTCTCCAAATACATGTGGAAACAATATAAAGAGAGTATTTTAACCCGCCTCCAGGCATCTGAAATGTTGGACACTTCATAAACTCAACTGTAGCAGCTTTAATCACAGTGCGGCGAGGGAGGGGGTGACCAGACTCCAATGTTTAAAGACAAAATAAACATATAAAATTCATACACGACATGGATGAGTACACAGTGTGTAGTCCGCCATTTGGGACGCAACTAGTCACTCTGACACATCGTATTTCTTGGCACACTCGTTTTGCACACCACCTATTGTTGTGGGTGTATTATTGAAATATAAAAGACCCTGAATATAAGATGAACCTTTTTTAAATATGTATTTTTCGAAAAAAAAAAACATTGTCTTATGTTCAGAACAATACGGTATACACTTTATGCGATTTTCCTCAGTCTTGGGCATGGTGCGTGGCAGGGTCAAAGTGAATCCCCTTGAAAATACAAATTCTATTATCAGACTCCGAGGGGAAGGGCGTATTTTTTGAGGTTCAACAACAGTCAACAAGAGTTGCATTTTTTTCCCCTGCTGTGGTGGTGCTCTCAGCACAGCTGAGACTACAGCAGCCAAATCCTTTCACACACCTGCCCACAGCACAGAAAGCTGCAGCTCTTTGTTGCCTTTAATGAAAAACAAGAAGTATATGAGCATTCACAATATAATTAACTGGCACATTGCTAAAACCTTCTCTTGGTTATGCTGTGACAGAGCTAAACGCTGGGAAGTGAAAGCTCAATTTCCCCAAAGCCTCCACGAACTGTCCTGGACCAACCTACTGAAAACACCAGCTTAGACTAGCTTGAATTAACACGGCTGGTTTATGCTGGTTTGGTGCTGGTTTAGCTGGTAGATTTGCATAGCTATGCTTTTCACCAGCAGAACATACTGTAAAATAAATAAATAAATGTAATTTTAACAGTATTACAAAAATTCTTGGAAAAAAACTGTTAAATGGTTCATTTCTGTCATTAATTACTCGCCCTCATGTTGTTTCAAACCCGCAAGACATCTTCAGAACTCAAGTTAAGATATTTTTTGATCATCCATCCATCCATCCAGTATCCCATCTATCCATCATCCATTCATCCACCCATCATTCCATCCATGATCCCATCCATCCATCCATCCATCCATCCATCCATCCATCCATCCATCTATCCCTCATCCCATCCATCTATCTATCCACTCATCCATCATCCCATCCATCCATCCATCCATCCATCTATCCCTCATCCCATCCATCTATCTATCCACTCATCCATCATCCCATCCATCCATCCATCCATCCATCCAACTTCCCATTCATTCATCCATCATCCCATCCATGATCCCATCCATCCACCCACCCATCATCCCATTCGTTCATCCATCCATCCATCATCCCATCATCCATCCATCCATCCATCCATCCAGCATCCCATTCATCCATCCATTCATCATCCCATCCATCCACCCATCCATCATCCCATTCATTCATCCACCCATCATCCCGTTCATGATCCCATCCATCCATTCACCCATATCCCATTCATTCATCCATCCATCCATCTATCCATCCATCATCCCATCCATCCATCCATCCATCCATCCAGCATCCCATTCATTCATCCATCATCCCATCCATGATCCCATCCATCCACCCATCATCCCATTCATTCATCCATCCATCCATCCATCATCCCATCCATCCATCCATCCATGATCCCATTCATCCATCCATCCATGATCCCATTCATTCATCCACCCATTATCCCATTCATGATCCCATCCATCCATTCACCCATCATCCCATTCATTCATCCATCCATCCATCCATCCATCCATCCAGCATCCCATTCATTCATCCATCATCCCATCCATGATCTCATCCATCCACCCATCATCCCATTCATTCATCCATCCATCCATCCATCATCCATCCATCCATCCATCCATCATTACATCCATCCATCCATCCATCCATCCATCCATCCGATTGACCAACTGACCAACGTTGCTGTGTCAGGGTGGTTGGGATACCCAAGCAAACAGAACTATGTTTTGATAGTGTAACAGAGCTGCAGACTATGTCTGAAACCTGAAACAATGCTGGAAATTCTACCTATAAGAAAATGCCTATATCACACAAGAATGTGTGTGCGTTTCAGAAGTGGGTGAAAAGAATAAAAACTTGGCCTGATGGAACAGTTGAAAGAAGTAAATTAATTTATACTTTTTTCAATTCATGTTTGCAAATGGAATAAGCATAACAGTCATTATATTTCCACTTTGATATCTCTAAAGCTCATTTGAATTTGTTTTAGATCATTAAATGTGACCATTATGGTGCTTTCATGCAAGAACGCTGCCTGTTAAGTCACTGACTGTCTGGTGACCATCATTCAAAACACAGCATTTGTTAGTCCTCTCACCAGGGGGTTGTTGGTTACAAGTTTTTCCACTGACCCAAGTTTTCTCGTCGACTTTATCATTGGCGCTCCGATATAGGTCAGAGGCTTCGTGCTCAGACGCTCTCTCCCCGAGTCTGCTGTCAGCTGATTATGTCAGATTAATTTCATATGGACCTTTGAACGGGCTCTCCTTTGATGTGCTTTGATTCACTGAGATTTATTTATTTGACTCAGTGCACTCACTTCGCGTGGACCGCGATAGCATGATGATAAAGGCCGAGCATTAGATCTGTCGGCTGCCACGCTGTATTTCCCCTTGACAAATCCAAAGAAGTTCCAGTCTCTCGGTCCTCTGCTTGGATGACAGCCTGAGCTCTCAGACAGAAGGGATGGACAGCTCACCCTCACAATGCAGCTGCAGGAAGGACGGAGAGAGGGAGAGAAATAGAAAGAGGGGGAGAAGGACAGAAGAGGATACAGACAGCGAAAGAATGAAATAGGGGGGAGAGAGACGGGCAGAGAGAGAGATTGATTACTTCAGGGCTTGACACAAGCTGGCACCCATCAGTAATCCTTCAGTGACACCCTTCCGCTGTCATGAGCTCAAAGTCTGGTGCGCTCTCTAAATCCTACACATACACTTTAACGCTCTTAGGAATGGGAGTCTTTCTCTGTTCTCCTGGGCTTCCTGTGACTGACAAGCCGGAGAGGAGTGACTTTGAGGAGTTTAGGCTAAATATGATGAGCTTTTCAGCAGGACGCGTAGACGCTGTCACAGATGAGCAAAGTAGGAAATTGCAGTGCATCTGTTGCTGTGTAGAGCGAAACTTCAGCTCTCTGCGATTAGGTATCCTGTGTGGCTGATCCAAGTAATCAAGATTTTGCTGGCTAGCATTGTCTGCTACACAACTACACACTCTTGCAGCAAAAAATCTGCTGTTCGTCCAAAAGTAGCATCTGTAGTAGTTTTGTGTATTCTCACAATATTGTCACAATACATAAATAGTGTTCATATACGTGTTTGTGTGTATATGCTGTACATGCATGCATGCATATGTGTAGATTCATTATGAGTATGTTATTTTTCTGTTATAATATACAGTTTACATTTATTTTAGTTAACATATACATTTAATGTATAAGCATTACTTAATTAATGCATGCAAATATAGTGGAAATAGATAATGATAATCTTTTTTACATTTTTCTGCTATAATATCTCTTTTTTTTATTACTTTTTATATTATAATATAATTATTTACATTATAATTTGCTCTGCGAGCTGAAAAAAATTGCCTTTGTGAAAACTTTGTCCAGCTAGGATGGAATTTTTTTAGTTATATTATCAATTGTATTGCTATTTTTCCTGCTATAATATGTTCTAGACTGACTGTGAGCAAAAATTTAATCATCTCACTTGCACAAAAACAGATTAAAAATTCCTCAATGAATAAAAATAGTGAAATGCAAAGTCAGAATATTACACAAACCCGCAATAACTATTTGTTAAATACACACGTGTACCTTATGTATTTAATCTCACTTTATTAACCAATATCTTTGCTACTGTTGACCAAATGATGATCCAATTCAAACATAGCAACATCACATTTGTGTTTCATTTGTTTTAACTTCTGAAGTAAGAAAGTTGAACTTCAGAATGCAATCCAGAATGGCGGCACAGATGGACGGTTTGTTTGAGCTGCGCCCTTTACTGTACAGTTTTTATTTATTTATTTATTTTTTATTAAAAACAAACAAAGCCTAGCCCAGGTGAGAAAAAGTAACACAAAAGTAATATAACACATTACTTCACATAAAAAGTAACAGAGTAACTAAATATTGTAATGGATTACTTTTAAAAGTAACTTTCACCATCACTGATTATTAGTATTATCCACTTTATTTTCTATTTATGTATATTATATTACAATACACTCTTCTGAAAACGTCATATCTTAAAAACAATAAGAGACAAAAACTGCACACATAATGTTTGCACACATATCTATGAATCAACAATCATATTATATTTTTCTCATGCCTTAAAGATTATGAAAAGATCATAAGGAAATCCATATAACTCATATAAGATTAACAAAATGAATCATGTATAAGCCATAGCATTGAGTGAATACACATAAGAAAATATAATATTTCCCTTGCAAGTGCTAATCAATTGCTTTTTCCGGGCAGAGACGAAGTAGTTTTTCTGTAATACGATAAAATTGTTTTACTATAATATATTTATATTACATGTAATATATCACATTATATTTTAATATAAATTTACTGCAGCAGCAAGGAAATGCCGTCGGGAATGCTAACGGATAGCTTTCACGGGTATTACGGACGTCTTTGATGTGAGACTGATCCCTCAAATCATCCCTCCTCTACATCCCAAAGTCCTCCTCCTCATACATCAAACATCTCGGGAACTTTATTTTATTTGCTGCAGCGTCACTGGACAGTACTTCCTGTTAGCGCCCTAACGCTACCTTCCATTACACACAGACTCACTAGGCCAGTAAGAAACAGTGAGCCATCTTTCTATCCTCTCCTCCAGGACAGATCCTCACAGTGGAGCGGTTCAGATTGATTGGCTCGGTATTGATCAGAACATGTGCCGGGGCTAAAAGCGAAAGGGATGGTTCTGTGCACCCCACGGCTTAATGGAGAGGAGCCCAGTCTAGCCTGGCTCTTTTGATCCACAGAGGATTAGAGGAGATTGCTGTGTACGAAAGCAGGAAGATGCTGGTCCATCAGACAGCTCGTCCAGCAGACGTGAGCAGAATGAGTCAGGGTGTGGCGCCAGTTTGTGAACGTGTGAAGAGGTTTCAGTCCGCCTTTCAGATGCAGATAAACACGCATAATGTTGCGCTGCTATTTATGAGTTTTAGAGCAGGCAGCCGTGTGACTTCCTCTTCCTCATTTCGGAATTAATTACCCATTTGAACAGACAGCTGGAAGGTCTGACCCGTGTGCTATGTAAACACTCCTGGATTGTTCTATATTCTGAGCATGGACATCCACTGAAGAGTATCAACTACACCCTGATGAGAGTTCGCTCGCTCTCGCTGGTGGAATCAGTCTGTTTTCTCAACTACTTCAGCACGGCTGATTAATATCCCGCTGCAGCATGCAAGAAAATATCTGTCTTCTCATGTTTGTTGTGACCCATCGACGATGACTCTTAAACAATACTGTTATTGCCAGCTCAGTGTATAACACCGATTAGTCAAATCTAAGCTGAGGCAGAATGTGCTTATTTTGAGGGGAAAAATGTGAAATCTGTAGAATAGATTAAAATGTGTGAAGTGGAGCTGAAAAATACAGCACTCGAAAGAACACCTCTTTTGAGTCTTTTTTTATTATTTATTTATTTCGGTGAATTCAGCTCATACAGCGTGATCAGTGTAGTTTGATTCTCAAAAGAATGTCTTTTTGAGTCTTAGTGAATCAAAAAAGTACAGCACAACCTGGGTAGTGTCAGCGTACATTTACGTTTATGACCATGACGTAATAAAAAATGTTTTTTTACTTTTTTGCTTTTTTCATGTAAAGATGACAACATTGTCAAAATGATTGCTATTCTCACGGATTCGTGGAAACAACTAAAAATGTTGTATTATTCATGCCAGGCCAGTAGATGGCGATGTCACTTTGTAAAGAAACACTACTTCCCTGTACACATAATACTCATGCGCATGACGTTGCCATTTTCACCTTTTCGTAGTTTACACGAGATGATAACAGCAGTTTTCAAAAACGTACACTTTAAAAGTTGTTTTCAAAAGTTTGCATTTTCTGGCCCCCAAAACGCAGCTGTCGTGTAAATGAATGGCCAAAGCATACAAAAAGTTTTCGGTTTTAATTTGAAAATGTAGTTATGTAAACAACCCCTTAATTTATGAACAAATTACTCCAGTTTTGTAGTGAATAAAAAAAAAAAAACACAGCACAACCAGAGTAGCTTCATTCCTGAATGAAAGACTCTTATGAATCACTTCTTTTTAGTGAATCGAAAACATACAGCATGACTAGCTGGATTCTTAAACTAATGGCTCTAATGAGTCGTTGCGTTATTATCAATCAAAAATTTACAGTGCAACCATTGTAGTTTGATAGCTAAAATGAATGATTCTCACGAATAAATTCTTTTTAGCGAATCAAAAATGTACAGCACAACCAGTGTAGTTTGATTTCTGAAAAAAATGACTCTGAGTTGGTTGTATTATAGCAAATCAAAAGCATCTAAAAAGTCAGTATAAGCAAACCTTTTGCAATAATTGTTTTAAAATGATTTATTAATGAAACAATGTGTTAATAATTAACTAAAACGGTGTTAGCTGAAATAAGGCTGCAGTAAAATAGAATAAAAGAAATATTAGATAAAAAACAATTTAAAGGGGACCTATAATGGCCCTTTTACAAGATGAAATATAAGTCTCTGATGTCTCCAGAATGTATCTGAAGTTTCAGCTCAAAACACCCCACAGATCATTTATTATAACTTGTCAAATTTGCCCCTATTTGGGTGCAAAATGACACTGTTTTTGTGTGTGTCTCTTTAAATCCAAATGAGCTGCTGCTCCCTGCCCACTTTCCAGAAAAGGGCGGAGCTTTAACAGCTTGTGCTTCAACAACAACAAAACAGGAGAATCTGACGCAACCAAAATGTCACAAATTATCAGCAGAGTCAGACGATGATGAAGAGACTCACACATTTTAGATTACAACTATTTCTGAATGGTCAGTGAATAAATGTATGTAGTTGCTGTGGAGTTAATGTGATTCGACTAGCATGCCGTCATGAAGTGGTGCGAAGTAAATAGATTTTCACAAATATACAGCATATTTCCTTCATAAATGAAATTCAACCGTTTTGCATAATAGGGCCTATTTAAATGAAGTTTAAATTTAAGTTGAAGTAGGCTACTAAATTTTACGAGTTCAATAAATATTACGAAATTAAAATTAATAAAAATGTCACATAGCAAAATTAAAATGAAAACTGACTATATAAAAATAAAATCTAATTCAAAATATTGATATATATGTATTAATATAATTAAAAAATAACAGTAATGAAATTAAATGAGCACATCGTTTGGCAGCGAACTTCAATTTCAAAATATTTCTTTCTCAAAAGAACTAAAGGAATGAGTAATGAAGCTGTTAATGATTCTGACTCATTAAGAGAATAATAAAAAGAGAAATATTTAATAACAAACACACAAATGGCAGGGGATGTGTGTAACTTTATGAATGACATGGGCGAGACTACCTGTTTGGCCAAGCAGGGATGGACAGAAAGAGTTTTTAAAAGTTTTAGGTTTTGAAACGGTCATTATTTTGTGCCACTTGTGGTGCAGAATCTATGCTTTCCCCTTCAAATGTGTGTGTTTATGACAGTTATTTTGAAAATACGGGGATAAAGAAACTCTGATCAATAAGCTCAGCTTGATATTCACAACAGTGAGTCTGAGGGAAGTTGGTGCGAAACGGTGTTTAAAAAAAGTTGAGGCTGGCCTTTCAATAATTAAGACAGATTTGGGAAAGAAAACATCTCGGAAAGATAGGGTAAGAGCGAGCGCTTTGATAATATCCCGCTGATTCATTAAACATTCATACACTTTTCATTCTCAAACTTGTCAGTCAGATCTCAGCACCTTGTTCTCTTCTTTTGATATTCAGCTCTTTGAGGCTGTGTGGGCTCTACGAAGATCTATAATCACAGCTTTGAGCCCTTTTCTAAATCTATTTGATGAAAAAAAAAAATTCCATTTAGAAAATAAAGGATCAAACAGTCATTATTCAAAATCATGTGGTCGCCTTTAAATGCAAATGCAAAAGGTTATCCCTGCCCTTTGACTCGGAGAATATCCCACGGTATATTATTTTATGAAGTGCGCTGATCCTGTGCAGAAAAGCTGGCTGTGCTTCGGTAGACGGGGAGAGGAACCGCGGATTTAGCCGCAATCTGATTTACTTTCATCGAGTCGCTCGCTGTGAGATAGGTACTTAAAGTGATGAAGCAGAGCGTCAGGTTTATGTTCCTCACGGCGCTCGCGCAAATGACTCGTGGCATGTGATCTGCGCCACGACACCCTCTAGGAACGTCAGATAGTCTCTCAGGCCTGATTAAGCAGTCGTACGACATATCTAAATATCTTATGTAGAAAAAAAAACACCTTTGAGAAGAAATAGTGTACAACAGGAACCTTGGGAGCCGAGTGGGTGGGGTTGCTGAAGGCAGAACAGTTCACAAACCTTCAACAGCTTCGGGCTAAAACAACTGTGTTCTTTACAGGAGTGCCAAGCATACGGTGCACACAGAAGTCAGCCTTGCGTGATCAGACTTCTTAGTTGGCTGTGAGATAGAGCTCGGTGTGACGGCACTCTTTTCTTTCCCTTGGAACGGTCTGGTTTTCATCAGCTTTTCCATCTATAAGATGGCCCCAAAAAAAGCTGTCATCTTTCAGCTGACAGGCCATACTCCACAGAAGCTCTGAGTGAAGAGGTGTGTCTGTGTCCTCCTGTGCCTTGTCAAAGTGGCAATGAAAAGGTGGAGGGAAACCTTGAGAATCTCTCCTGCCTGGATAAATATAAATATTTGCATTGTGTTTACAGCTTGTGAACCAACACTGCTGGTCACCAACGTGTGTCAGGCCTTGTGAAAAAAGTATTACGCTTTAGGATACTTTTAAAAAGTGCAATTATGGAAATGGGAACTGGATGTAATATTTTCGGACACTAATTGAATGCTATTTGTACTTAAAAGACAATGTGTTATGGTTTAAATTTACTCATACCTCCAAACATGTCACTAACCTTTCCCGTATCCCACCTCAATAGTGGCAAAAGTGTTTTGCAAGACAGTATGAACACAATAAGTACATTGTATTTTTTTTTTTTTTTTTTTTTTTTTTGTGTAAGCGCATAGTAGTTAAGGCCACCTAATATAAAGTGTTTTTATATCTTATTTTATAATTCAGTTGTCTTTGAATGGTTAAATTTACTGCTGAATGTACTGACAAGCATTTATGGTGAACTAAATTATACTTTAATGTCAGTTCTATTGAAACGAATGGAAGCTTGTTTCCGCCACTAAATAAAAAATAAAAAGAGAATTACGAGTTTTTAATCTCACAATTTTAAAAAAAATTTCTCGCAATTGTGAGACTGATTAAAAAGTCAGAATTGTGTGTTTTTCTCGCAATTACAAGTTTTTATCATGCAATTCTGACTTTATATCTCACAATTCTGACTTTTTTTCTTAGAATTGCAAGATATAAACTCACAATTATGACTTTATATGGGGGAAAAAATCTGAATTATGAGATAAAAAGTCTCAATTCCCTTTTTATTTCATGACGGAAACAAGCATCCATAGACTTTATACTTTAACTCGCAATTCCAACTTTTTTTCTCAGAATTGTGAGTTTATAATACAGCACGGTTTTTTTAATGTATAAGATCTGAAGTACACTACAAGTTAACATTAAATACAATTAAGAAAAGATGCTGGTCTCCTGCATGGCATGCTGCTCTGCTGATGTTCCCACCTGTCAAAAATTATACACTAGCCAACCGAGCTCACCAGTCCTAGCTAGTATAGAAATTGTTTGCAGTCTAAGCTGTTCTTTTCAGCAAGGACATTGATTGTAGGTGCTCTCAAAGACAAGTCAGTACACTCGTTGGCCACCTTCACAACGTCCCTGAGCAGCTTTTTTTTTTTTTTTTTTGGTACTCCCTGGTTAACGTTTGACGTTAGATTTGGCGGTTATCTCCTGCGGGAAATGCTACATCATTATTTGTGTAAAAAGCACTTTTCTACATTGATTTCCATGCAAAAATGTCTGTGTATTCTGACATTTTTGACATTGTGATATTTTCTTATATGTTCTCTTATAGTGATTAGTCACATGGCATTTATGCCTGTCACATTCTAGTGTAACGGAGGCCAACGAGTAAGAGCTGTGCGAGTAAACCTCACTTCCTTGATCTCAAGAGGCACTCAAGCGACTGACGCGAGAGACTGCGGTCTTTAGCCTCCTTGTCAGAGCACCCGACTCCCATGCCGGTGGACCGAGATTCGAGTCCAGGTTTGGGCAGGATATGTTTAATATGTTATATTGGTGCGGTGACCCGGAAAAGAATCAGGTTTAAGGGGGTGAGTGTAGCGGAAGCCAGCTAGTAAGAGTTGTGTGAGTAAACCTCACTTCCCTGATCTCAAGGCACTATAGCGATTAGCACTTTTGCCTCCTTGTTAGAGCGTCCGACTCCCATGCTGGCAGATTAGGGTTCAGACAGAAGGGGTTACACTAGCACTACTCTTAATATTTACAGATACATATACAGAACATACATATAGTACAGCAGAAATAATAAGTGTAGAATGGTAGTATGTCATTCGAAATTCAGTTTTTAGCAGACATATTTGGATAAGGCAGATGGGAATGGGATCGAACTCGGGTTCCCAAAGTGCTCTTGCAACACTACCCACAAGGCTATGGCTCCAACTGAAAAACAATTTAAATTAAAAACTGTAAAACATGCACAGAAGAGGTGAATTTAAGTCAATGTACTATATGTGTGAATTGCATTTTTAATCTGTTTATGAACAAATGAATAGTTTATTCAAAAAAGTAAGCGGAACGTCATTTACCCATTGGTCGAAAAGTGAAAGAAATAGAAAGTAAAATGAAATTTCCCAGCGAGTGCATTTCATTTCTAATCAACACCACTTGAATGCACCTCTCACTGTGAGTACGATTTTCAAACTCTTAAGTTCGACTTCTCAGGAGGACTTGAAAGCAGAATGATTTTTCCATTCATTTTTCGATAATGGTTCGTCTCCTCCTCCTTATACTTTCTTTGATGTTCTGCAACATAAGTACACGTTTATGCACTACCATAGAGATCATGTGCCTAGAAACCTCTCTGAGAAACCCTCCAAAGTTGCATAGATCACAATTGAGCTCTCAGCGGGATTGACAGCATGGGAGTGTTTGTCAGATGTGCACATTCCACTTGTTCATTATGACCCTTGGGGTTTGGGGTCGGTACGACTAACTGTGAGCACTCAGAAGCTACCGGTCAATATAAAGACATGTGCAACAGACACCAACCACATTCATGACCTGTCTCGCCTGTAATTACAATGTACAATGCATCTCCACTCTAATTAGCCTCAGGGACTCTATTCAGACTCTTATCTCTTTCTGGATTCACCTCAGAGTTGTCTGAATGCGAGGTGCGTCGCGTTCACAGCCGGTGCCCAGGTTGCGTCGACGTGCCGGGGTCCTGACCTCATCCGCTCATTGTTCCACCCGTCCATTTGGTGGGTAACCGGTGTGCGTGTGTGGGCGAATGTAGACGAAGAGTGGTGTTGAATCTTTAAAGAGCCTGGCGCCTGCCTTCCGTGTTTAGCACGCTGCTCATGAGCGGCAAGGTTCGGATATTTCAATTAAAAGCAAAGCTGAGAACTGTGGTTAAAAGCATGGAGGGAAGCTATGCGCCACTGCTCCCCCCTCTTCCCTACTTCCCAGACTCTGTTGTTGCAGAAACACAAAGGCTATTTTCGGAGAGCCAATGCACAGTGGGCGAGCGGGCAGGCCGAGCTACTCGCCTAAAAGCACTCATGACTTTTTAATTGGAGGCTGAGGGGCTGTCGTTCGGCGGTCGCAGAGCAGACCTAAACATCGGCGCAAAATAGAGGGATCAAATCTTCACCCGTCGAGTTGGTTCTGTCAGAAAGCGAGAGAGGGCTGGAGAAGTGAGGAAAAGAGGGGAAGGCGGGGAAGCGAGGTGGTTGGAGTGGCGAGAAGGAGTGAAAGTGTTAGATTAGTGAATTTCAGAAGTTACTCGCAACGGGCTGATAAGGAGACTGTGAAATGGCCTACAAAGAAGGACAAAGGACAGGGGACTGACAGACAGAGATACTTTGCATCGTCTGTCTAGTGAAGAGAGAGAGAGACGCAGAGGACAAGATGAGGACGAGTCAGCCATCTCCAGAGAAAACAAAATGATATCTCTTCCAAAAAGAGCACGCTGGCAGACAGTCTCATGGGCGTCATTCGGTATTAGCCCATCTCTGTGTCTGATTCATCTCTGGCACCTGTTTCCTACAGTACATATGCATTCTTCCCGCCGCAATAATGCAAAACAAATAAATATGTTCATGGCATTCTCGCCCTGTCTGTTTCGGTTATGGCGTTTCAATTCAAAAAAAAGATTTATTGAGTTTGAAAAGCCGCTTTCAAAAGTGATAGACAGAGAAGGCCTGATGAATTATGTATTCCTGACGTTAAACTCGCCCTATGAGAAGTGCAAAATGGTGTCAGTATTCGAAGGAGTGCGCATACAATGTCAGGGGTGAAAAGGTAATAGGCCGTTGATTCTGAGAGCCTACGAACAGCAGTTTGAAAAATGGATTTCCACGGGTTCTTTTTAAAATGGTTCTTTTTTTTTTATAAGGCCGTATATGTATGAGGTGATAATAATTTCAATTTTGTCTTGAGTCCTGATGAAAGTAAAGCTTCAGGTTTGGACTCAATAAAGCGTGCTTTCTGCCATAGTGACAGCTCTTATCTAAAATCAAAATGTAATTTAGTCTATCTGAGAAAATGCTGATAAATAAATCTGAATGTATTAATATAATCCTGTGTGTGAAGTATGCATGACTGTGTTTAAGTGATTCTAATAAAATTCTGAAGCGTTTAATGTCGGTTTAAAACACTGATGCACTACTCACCACTGTGACGCCAATGTTCCCTAATGGGTTTCATTTAAATATGTTCATTTGCGATTTTCTCCACCAATTCATTTCTATCTCGGATATTGTAGATGGAGATTATCCCTGGGATTACATTGTTGGGGAGGGTGAGGTGGGGTAAAAAACACACTCTCGATGTGTATTTACCCACAGCTTAGTGATGTAGATGTACAAAAAATGGGTCTCGCATATGCAAAATAAAACCTTGACAATATCAACCCAGAGTTGCCCATCTGGCTTCCTGTCAGTTTGTCATTTGCTAATATTCATTTCCAAATGTGGAGAGCTAACAGACTTTTACGATGCAAATCGCGGCTATAACTCTTGTCAGTGTGGCAAGAAGCATTAATCCGCCAAATCACTCATCCCAGCGGGCGCCAGGAACATTAGAGCCACCCGACTGACGGTGGGACTCCACTGCACTTTGTGATGCCCAGCTGTATAAAGGCCACCGGGAAAGAGCGGGGCACATTGCCTTGCAAGGTCCAATCCCCCTTTCCTCAACAAAGCCTTTTCATTGGCTGAGACTGAACATGCTTTGTATGAATACTCTATTCTGTGCCTGATTAGAAAGGATAGTTTAGTGGTATATTTGGACTTGAAACTAATATATGCTAATTATATGTGCATCACATATCACGTTATATTAGCAAAGTTTGCTAAATATTAGCTTAGCCATTAGCTTATCTTATTAAGAAATGCACTTTCGAAGTAATCAGTACAGGATATTATGATCTCTGTGGATTTCATCAGACATTGAGAAAAGGAGACAGAATTTTGCGCGACAGCGCTCCATCCTAACGGCGATGTAGACAGTCCCTTTAGGCCCTGCTGAGACGGCCCATAATAAATGAGTAGTTAACTCAAGGAAAATGCTAAATAGCAAATGTACAGTGGAAGTGAGAGGTGCAATGTGACAAAACTGTCAGTCCAACTTTAGTCAATGGACTGAACAAATCTAGTTTTGTTTTGTCATGCTGCTCTTCTCGTTGAATCTAAAATTACATTGAATCTGTTGAACTACATTAACATTTATGTAGTTATGTATGTAGAGGGTGACTATTTTTAGCGCTTTCTCTAGAAATAAAATAAACCACTTGTCACATGGTTGCACTTGCAGAGTTTGTAGGGATGTTTTTATTTTAAGACTATTTTTGCACTGGTGGGGCCCATTTTAATGATCTCGCCTAGGGCCTCCACAAAGGACAGATTATGGTCCTGCAAGGCTTCAGGGAACATGCCTCTTTAAAGTCCAAAAAATAAAAAAAAGCATCACAAATGTGAGAAAGAAAGTTTCAATTGAAATTAAAACAAAGTTTTGAATTTGCAATTATGAGAAGCACATATATTGAAAATGAGAAAACACTACATTATACATCAAAGCTGCAATAAACTGTTCAGGGACTGGACTAAAACTGCCATTTTCTTCTTATTTTTTAACTTAAGAATATTTTGTATCTACTAAAACATTTCTAAAGTATGTTCTTATCCTTTTTTTTAAAGGGTTACTTTACCCAAAAATGAAATTTGTGTTTAATTACTCATCCTAATGTTGTTCCAAAACCTTAAAAATAAGCAGCGTTGGAGAAAGTTACCTTTAAAAGTAACGACTTTCAATATTGCCTTACTCCATAAAAAAGTAACTAGTTGTGTTAGTTTGTCACTTTATATGGGAAGGAATGTGTTACATGTGCAGCTGAAATATTGGTTAATAAAATGAGGTGAAATACATTGAAGTATATTTGTGTTATTTAATATATTTAATTACTGCAGATTTGCGTAATATTATGAGTTTACATTTCGCTGTTTCTATTCATTTCTATTCTATTCGAGATAAAATTTGCATTTACTCCTGATTTCAACATGGGGACAGGAGGGCTGTTAGTCGATAAATGGGAAAACAAAGTATCTTGTGTTACTTAATTGAAATGTAACTCAGATATTTTATTGTAAATTTACAAGAAACGCATTACTGAACAAGTTACTTGAAAAAAGTAATCTGATTACATAACTTGGGTTACTTATAATTTCTTACCCCAACACTGAAAATAAGATGCTCTTAGCAAACATTGGAAAACTGAAAGAATTTCCCCAAAATTGCAACTGCAATTTATTATAAGATATTTCTGCACTTTTTTCGTAAATCTTTTGAGAATCTTCTTCAAAGACTTTCTCGAATCTGGCTCTAGAACGCACTCTTTGTGCTGAGGTGTGGCCATTTTTAATTTCTTAATTTATTATGCATAGTGGCAGTAGTCAATGGTCCACATTTAGGGCTGCAGTGGTTTATTTCCAGGTGTCTGGCCTCCTCACAGCTAGAGGTCCCTGATAGTCAGAGGCCCCATTGGCCCTGGGTGAAAGGTTTTCACTATGGGAGATTTTTACCATTAACTCGACCTTCTCAATCCTCACAAAAACATTTGAATGGAAAAAAAAAATGAAACGGTTGCGTTGTTAATTTTAATTTTGGTATTTCTGTCCCTCAGGAGAAAGCTGACATTGTGTGAGAAGTAGAAATGCTGTCTCTAATTCTCTCACTCACTCACCATTTATCTCTCTATTGCTTACCCTGTCTTTGTCTCACTCTACCTTTCTCTCTGTCTTTTAAGAGCCCCTGAATATTTATAAGAGTATGTCAAAAATAGAGCTAACCTTGATTTTACTTTCACAACTTCAACCCTGCATTGAACCTCTCAGGCTGCAGTTTCCAATACTCTTGCATATAAATTGGATTTGTTAGTAGGAGGTTGCCAGTGTGACATCTGGGTCGGGTGGAAAGTATTTTTCCCCCCTACAGCAAGGTTTTTGATTCCCACCTTTGCTGCAGGAAAAAAAAAGAGAGAGGCATTTCATAAAAGTGTTGATTAAACATCTAATGTTTTAGTTTAGCCTGACAGACAGGAAGATATGTTAGTTTGCCCCATAGAAAAGTTCTGTGTTATTCACCTCAAGAAGAAGTTTTGTCTGTCATTCACAAAGTTTTGAATATTCCTAGCCCTTTATGTATTTGTTTATTTACTTTGGATGATTTGATTCTACATCAAGCCAGTGCTTCTAATCTGGTTATTTCTCCAGTCTGTTCGAGGATAGTATAGAAAAACAATGCTAAATGCTAATAATAAAAACTAATCATATAGCAAAATAAATACGTGTATTAGCTTTTGAAAATACTCTGAAATATATCTTTACATATATCTTGTCATACAGGTTTGGAATGAGGGTGAACCCTTTAAAGGTGCACTATGAAGGAAGTTTTTTTGGGAAAAGTATAAGCTCGTACAAAAATAATGCCTCTTGTGGTCCACTAGAAGTGTGTGCGCCAGTGTTTGTGTTTTATTTTCTTCTTGAATACCTGTGTGTGGGACGTTTCTGGGCTGCTACCTTTGGATAGTGAGTGTGTTTTCTTTTAAATCAGCATTTTTTTTTTTTACCAGGCTCCTATGTTTCGGTTCAGAAATTTCACTTTAATGGCAATGAAAATGTTATTAGTCAGTTATTGAAATGCCTTACTTTCAAAAATGTTATTCATTGATATTAAACAAATTTGATCATCTTTTGCTGCAAAACCAGCCAATTCCGTGTGTGCTTTTTTGCAAAGTCTACCTCTTTGGACAGCAAGACAAAGTAAAATGTCAGTTTCTCTCAGTTTTACAGCAGCAAAAGGAACACTTTTGTGTGTCACTTCTACTCGTGAAATTCTGTCATTGCAACTGTAGCGATAGACAAAACATGATAACTTGCAGTTTGGCAATTGAAAGCCGGCTCATAGGCTCACGTCGTTCGTTTAGAAATCATATGATTCACTTTTGTGGAGTTAGAGGCTTTTGCTGACAAAGGGTAATGGTGTTTAGGGGTTTCTGCCAACGGACCGGTGTTTCAAATTAGCAGATTTGAAGCTAAAGTATTTGAGCGTTTTCTATGTGTGGAGAGCTCTTCATATACACAAAAATGATAATAAACACAATATTTGAAGGAATACTATTTGCAAAATAGCTCATCTTCTCGCTGCCAGTTTCTTGAGTGGGTTGGTGTTCTGCCCAGGAGGAGGGGCCAAATTTGAATTTTGTGTTTACAAACAAAGTCTGGCATAGTGTACCTTTTAAGCTACCAAAAAATTTAGTTCTCTCAGGTCTCACATTTCATTTTCAAGTCAATCCCAAAGAATTCCACACATAAATGTCAGCAGATTCCATTTGGGCCTGATGTGAACTCAATCAGAAAAACTGTGGGTTTCTCATTCTTCCTGGACTTCTATGGCATGGATGGGACATATATATTCATTTGATATCCGAAACTAGCCATGGAGCCCAGCAGCTGTGCACATATTCTTATGCATGGTAGACAACAAAAGCACTCACTCATTTAAATAAATCTGTTAATGCGCCCATCACCACATATTTCCCTTGGCCAGACCCTAACTTGTGCTGTAGAAATCTATCCCTGTGACCAGGGCACATGAATTCAAACCACATTTGTCTGCAGTTCTTACTGCAAAATGCTGATCCCAAGCAGCCTGCACCACAGTTCTTGCCCTCTCCCATGTTTATATAACCAGATGCTTATTTAGTCTATTTTTAAAGGTGTGGTCAGTCCTTACTCAAACTCCAGAATTCCAGAAAGTTTATCTATATGGGTGCCATGTTAACCACAAGCACGGAGCAGATTCCAGCCGCTGCTGGTTTATGCTGACTACAGAGGTTAATTGCACCCGGCCTCACATGCAAGACTGTCACCGGCCACTATTGTGTCCTGGTAAACATGATAATTAGTGTTCTGAATAGAACTCCTCTCTCCTTTTGTTTCTGAGCAGTGCCTCTCCGCTACTGATGCACAATATCTGAGTAATTGAGAAGCGAGATGAGATTCGGTGAGATGACATGCAAGACGTGTGAGAACAATTTCATTAGCATAATGTCTGAGTGTTTGGATCCAAATCTGTGGTCTGCTCTATCATCCAGCTTGGTCGTGCCCAAATGCCCTCCGCTTCTGGTCGGTGTAGTAGTCTAAACACAGCTACAGGGTTCTAACTGGAATAGAACTCTCTGAGTGACCGGGGTCGGGGGTCAGCGATGAGGTGTTTAGAGACGTGGACTGCAGTGAATGGGGACTGCAGCTGGAAGTGAGGCCATCGGTGTCACAGGGGAGGTATAATTACGCCATCTCTGAGAACACCAACAGCCCTATTAAGAAGAATGATGGGGGAAAATGGTGGTCAGAAAGGTCTGTAGGAAGTGTGTGCATGTGTGTAATGGAGTCCCATTATACTCTGTAGACTATCACCAGGCTGAGATTGGAAACTGCTGTTACTGCTCAAATTGTGTTTTGTATGTTTTCAAACATAAAAGTTCTTATTTGGTTACCCAGTCTCAACTCCCCATATGTCTTGCTTGTTCTACTCACAAAATAGTTAATTTTTTCTACTTTTGTTACTAGCTTGTGCTCCCAGGTGTATGGCCAGTGTGCGGATTGCAACCTCAATATTGTTTTGTCCTCTGTGAGGACACATTCTGTCTGTTCCGAAACTCGGATGGAGTTATTTTGATGCTTCTCCGTTTCAAGTCACTCTGATGTAAAATATGTCTGGCGTACCCTTGCCAGCTCAGAGCTGCATCCTTTGCTGTCCCTCCCATCCGAATCGCATGTGACTGATGTTCCTAATGCGAAACGTGTTCTACACCCTCATGACAAATAAATAAACCAGTGTCCAAGCCGAGCCCTGTCTCCTTTAGAACACAGACCGCTATAAATGTAATGAAGGCGGATGGTAATTCTTTTTTCTGTCAAAGCCATGCAGCCATTAGCATTTACATCCAGCCCTGCCATTCACTCAGTCACCTCGCGGCGCTCTAGCCAGCACACGCGCAATGATAAGAATCACAATCAGCGGCCTTTCCGCAGACATACATTACAATGCAAGCCTCCAGATACAATGCAGAGCTCCTGACTATTAACAAGTGTGCTATCTCTTCAACACAGGGTTTCAGGTGTAGGGGAGGGGTTGGAAGAATGCGGGAGGAATCCGACAGCTTGTTCTCTGCTGTTGGAGTGTCAGAATCTCTAAGGCCCAGTGAAATGACTGCTTGAACAGATGGGGCCTAGACAGTCCTTTCCATTTGAAATTATTGCCTCGGATGCCATTTAGTCATGAAGAATGCAATGTGTGATTTCCTGTAGGGGAGCCTAAAAGGGCGTATCAGCCCATAATTACACTGCATGTTTGTCATTTTTGTGTTTGTTTGTTTGTTTTTTTTTAAATCCTTCTTGTGCAGCCTGGCATTAAGTGAGTGGGGTTTTGGACAGTGCCGTGTCATACGTCCAGGTGCTCTACCATAATGGAGCCAGTGAAATAATAATGTGTGGATGGAATGCTTTCCCACCACCCCATCAACTAATTAGGATCTAATTATCCAGGAAAGTGTAAACAATCGCAGCAGATGGCAGAATGCGCAGAATTAACTCTAATGACCCGGGGCTCAGTGGAATTCTCATTTCGATGCCTTTGTTTGTTATTTTCCTCCATTATTCTTTGCCCTACTTTCTAAATACAGTTCGTAGCTGCCTCCTCGTGCCATGCTACGGTGCTTTCCTGCCTCCGATCTTTCTTCTTTCCACTTCGTTGAGGTGTTTGCACATCTTCAACTCACATGATGTAATTTGTCTTCTCACAAAGATCAAGTGATTTCGTAGCTTGTGCTCACATTTTCTGGTTTTGTATGCCACCTACTAGCATTAAATTAGACAGGAAGACAAGCCCTAAGATGCAGTACTCTGTAAGTAGACACATAATTACAGCACACATGCCATTAAAACTTCAGTGCTCCCTCTGCTTCACTCCAAAATTCACTACTCAAGTCCATCAAAACAGGATCTGACTTCAGAGTCCACTGGATGAAGAGAGAAACATGCAACTGATTGGGATTCTCTGAGGCATTGACATAAGGGTGAAAAATAGATGTGGATGAAGTATGAGGGTGCACGGCATCTCATTAATTGATGGTTGGCGTGCACAGTTGCTTCTCCGTGTTGTGCCAAGCGCTCTGGTGCCTAATTAATCTCATGGATATCAGAGACACGTCCCAAGGCGCATACATCCCCTGGTGTTGCGTCAGTGAGGGATTGTGAACCAGAGAAGGAGAAAGGGAGATGAAACAAGAGAGTAGAGAGAGGTGGGGAAAGATGCAAACAGAGGTGAGTAGAATGCGAGGAGACGCATATGCACAATGCCAGAGACTGTGACGAAGTGGCAGAGAAAGAAGAAGTGACAAAAGGTAAGAAAATAGATAGGTGTTGAAAGAAAGAGAGGGCGGGGGAAGAATGCGTGCTGGCATTGTGTCGATGCCGCCTTCAGGAGGCTGTGCTCGGATAATTCAATCTGCCGACCATTGACTGCCCCCCATTCTGTCTTCACTCCTAATTAAATCTCTATTTGATAGCTCAATGCCGCCTCTAATTGTGTTTGAGTTACGTCACCGGCTGCCCGCAGCCCCCTGGATCAAAATCTCAATGCCGTGCTACATTACACCTCAATTAATCGCATCAATTACACATCCATTAACCCGCGGCAACCTACTCATACTGCAGTCATAGACAGATGTGCTGAGAAAACCTGAGGAGCTAATGAAATTCAGAGTTATGAGAGATTGCAAATTACCCCACCGATTGAATTGCAACAGAAGTCAAACAAAGTAATTCTGAGTTCTTTTATTATTCTACGCCTCATTCAACAGACCTGTGGTGCTTTTCAAAGAAAGACAACAACAGTAAAATAAAAGCTTTTTCTTCCTTCTTGTTGCTATCACAATCTGCCTAAACAAAAGAACCCTTGGAGCTTCTGAAGCGCCCACCCTTTGTGCCTCACAAATGTAATTTTACCAGCCATAAATACACCAAGAGTGTACTGTACACATTAACATGGGCTGAAACACAGAATGTGACGGTGACAATAGTGTTGTGACCACGCTTCTGTTGCGTCTGCAATTTCTTAATGAGGTAACATGGTTGTTTGGCCTGAAGGGTAATGGGGCTCTTCACCTTGCTTCCAGGGTGGAGGGCACTTTGCATGCTTTGAAAGTTGATGAAGTGTAAATCGGCAGGGTGCCGGTTGTCACGGTGACAACCGCTACTGACAGAGTGACGGATCAGGCTGACCTTCAGCAGGGACCTGGAGCACAGAGTGGGATTGTTCCTGTGCCAGTCTCGTACACCCACCTGGACCAACAGAGAAACAAACATGCACATACACTGACTTCTCCAGTAGTGCACCTTAAGGCTAGGGGCATGGCCACCATTACACCTACACGCAGTACAGAAAGTGCTGTGCTCCTTTTTTTATCTAGAGAATACAGAATAGGTGACCATTGCCCCAAGATTCTACATTATGCTTTTCAGGAGTTACTTTTAAAGTAGTCATGAACTGTTTTATAATGTTTCCTGGGGTGCACTTATAATGTTAATTATATAAAGTATTGTTATAATTTAGAAATGAAAGGCATTTTTCCCTTTTATTTGAACGCTGTTTTAAGGGGCGTGTCTGCTGTGAGACGGCAGTGTATACGCCCACTGCGATTTGCTAACATCATTGCAATATGAAATAGCTAAGTGTTACTCTCTCGAAAACTTTTAGCAAGGTTTAACTATTGCAGATCTCAAGTTCAACTTTTGAAAAGTGTTGATTAAAGCATTACAATTTAATCGATAACATTATATTTAAATCTCTGCATGCGAGGTTGCAGTGATGAACGTTGTAGCCCTTCACAGACATGTTGTTGAGTGCATGAAAGGACTGATCTCATCATTGCAACTCAATTTCTGGACACTAATGAATGCTTTCATCATAACTAACAGTGCAAACTCAGTGTAAGTAAGAGATTTGTTGAATAAAATGGGCGTGAGTGCAGAACTCTTTGATTGTTTGATTGACAGCTCTAGTGATTGTAAAGGGAGCATTCTTTAATTGCTTTCTATAAATAATTTAAACACTGTTTAAATAACAGATTATTTTCATCCTACTAAGTGAAACAATGAAGTGAAGTTGACAGTTTAGTCACTGGTTTGATTTACTGACACATAGACAAAGAACATCCGACTGTACATGAAACATTACATATGAGATCAGGCATTAGAATTAACATTTTCTTACGTGTTGTTGCAATACTGTCGAGTCATATCGTAAAAGTCTATTTGCGAAGCCTGCACTGAAATGTGAATGATTTACTAAAGAATCCACAGTGAAATGAACCGAATACAAATAAATAATGCTCAACTGAGACATTGTTGAAATTAAATCCTTTAGGATCCTTTGAAAAGCAATGTTATTCCTGTATCTTTCTAGGTATCTCACTAACACACCAGTGGGAGGGGCTAACGTTCCAATGATGAAGTAGGCATTGATATCTTCTGCGGAGGTGGCGTTTTATCTGACAGGCACATTCCAGGATCAGTTGTTTGCTGGGCTTTTATTGGACTAACAAGGAAGTTACAAGAATATTTATAGAATATTTAAAACTTAGAGGATATTCTTATAGTACAATGACCTCTTACACTGTGTCTACACCAGACACGCCCATTTTTGCATCGCATAAAAGCTTAAAGGTGTCTACACTAAATGTGACCGAACATTACAAAACACTTGGAATTTGTTAGAAATAGAACAGGGAATCCGTTTACTGTCGGGAATTTGTTATCGCGTCACACCGCATCCAGTGTAGACAGTATCACTGATTCTATTGTCTTTTGATGCATCGAGTTGCAGTGTAGACACGGTGTTATATATCAAAAGCTCAAGGAAAAGTTGATTTCTCAATTCATGACCCCTTTAAGAGCCAGAGGTTGCTTAGACCTTGAATCCACTTGTTCTAAGCCTTTGTGATGAGAAGAGCGGGATTGGCTAATGTGGTTGTGCACAGGTGCCAGCGGATTAAGCGGAAATGGACATGGCCCCTACCGTGTTGGAATAAGGGAGGGAACACCAGAACAAGTGTTCAGTCCGAGCCCCGAGAGTATGATTGCATGCCAGCGTGGTGCAGTGAAAGCTCTGAGGGGCATGCTTTATGGATCCCGGCTGGTGCCTGTGGCCTTTGTCTCAGAGCTATTAAAATTCTGTGTGTGCTGCAGCAGCAGCCTGAGTGGAGCGTTGCCATTCGAGGTTGGCTGTCAGGTTAGTGGAAGTGCCTCTTTGTTCGTTTCTAAGGTGGCCAGTGGTGGCAAGGTGGATAAGGGCGCTGCAGAATGATGCTCTCAGCCCGACCAAGCATGAAGAGAACATTAAACGCCGCGTGACTCAGGCCAGCTCAGCTTGCCCATTGCAGGGCTCTTCCACCAAAAGAGGAACCACCCCTATAGGTTCTCCATCTGGACCAACAATCCATGCCACCCAACACCCACACACACAATGTGTCGAAGAAACCTTAACTAGCACACTAAATTCCTCCAGAGTATGTTGGAATGCTTCCTATCTCCTACCACCTCCCATGAAGATGAACACAAAAAGGAACTGTACTTTAACTTTATCTTTTCCTTTTTCTTCTACTTTCCAAACCACAGGGATTCTGATGAGAAATGGCACCTGCGTTATGGCTCATTAAGGCTGAGTTTAGCAACTTCCTGACCTGGGGTTTCTTGCTCTCTGTGGGCACGCTCTCCTGCGGACCTGGCCCGCCCACTCAGAGCAGGATTTTAGAGAGTGAGAAACAGAGCTGCTTAACCCTGCCTGAGCCCCAGTAGATCAAAGCCTGGTGCTCAAACAGTGAAGAGGCCACAGGCACTGACTGACATTCTCATTACAATATGGAGATCGCTCACAGCACCAAGAAGCTTCCTGTGTGAGGACAATGTCAAACCTCTGCAAACCAGTCTGTGCTCTGCCTCCATTTCATGCTAACATAACCTTTCGTCTGACATAATGGGAACCCATGGGAGTGAAATTTTTACCACACTGTGTGCTCGGCCACAAAAGCCCTGTTCATTTCTTTGTATCTGAAACAACACAGCTGCTCCAAACCCTTTAGAGATCTCTCGACCACAACATTTAAAGATTTTGATAAACAGTATAACTTTCTTCAGAAGCAGTTTTTGGAGTTCTCAGTTTTGTTTAAAATTCCTTAGAAAAAAAAATAGACACACATGAGACAATTGGTAAAGCTATATCAAAGAGCCATTAGCCACTATTCCCCACCAGTTATATAGTCTGGATGTGAACTAACTAACCATTTAAAGATTTTTAGCCATCTAAAGGGAAACAAAATGGCAGCTGGACACTGCCAACTAAATACTTTCATGGTGGACTGAACAAATGGTGGGTTTTATTCTATTATTGTTGGAACCCTCTTACCTGCCTTTCAGTGAGGATTACTGGGTGAGAGTTATGTCAACTAATTAATATTAATTTGGTCATAAGATGATAAGGTTCATAATATTCCCCTTCCCCCCTATACACACATTTTTTAGATCTGTCCTATGCCTATGTTATGGAGTATACCATACATCTATAAAATTACCTTTATCCAAATCACATATTATAGAAGATTCCCATAATTGAGCTGATTTAAAGGATTAGTTCACTTTAAAATGAAAATTAAGATTGACTCATCCTCAAGCCATCCTAGGTGTATATGACTTTCTTTTTTATGATGAACTCAATCTGAGTTATTTTAATAAATATCCCGAGGCATTCATTTTGATTGCAGACTTTGGTATTTTGGCAAATCTTGGGGCAGTATAAGACATTTTTGGGTGAAAAAAAAATCAATTTAAATAGATTTTTGTCAATTGAGATATCAAAGTCAGTCTCACTTGTGTTTTTTCTATGGGCAGTCAAGATGAGACTTTATAAGATGGCGCAAATAATCTCTCAGCCAAGCCACACACACATTTGCACACATAGGCACAACCATCCATCATATCATCGTAGGGGGGAAGCTGCTTTCAGCCAATCGATGTAGAGTCTGATTTTGCACCTGAGGTCTCTAATGGGGGTATGTTTATAGTGCGGCATCGCTAAGTGGATGTGCCTCTCCACTGGCGGTACTGAATGGCAGTGCATTTACTGGAGGATAAAATGACTGTGGTGGCACGGTTGGCGAGCGCTGTGCACTCAGGGTTGGATGGGGGTGGGGGGTGTTGTATGAAATGGCTGGCAGTCTATATCTGTTCACAAAGGAATTGTTTTCAAGAGCTTGTTACCCAATGGCAATGATTTGGAGGGTTGTACCAGGATTGATTAGGCTTATAACAGTCCAACTCCTTTAGATGGAAAGAATAACCCATTCTTATGCAGGAGAGTGTGTGGGTGGTGTGCGTATATGATTGTTATTAAGGGTATTTATATGTATATGCAAGATCGCAGTGATATGGGGAGAATTAATAAATATTTTTTCCCGGTTATTACGCACCGCTTGCCACAGAACCCCAGACATCATTTGCAGTTGCCCTCACCTGACCACACTGTGAAAGTTTTTGACTGTACTAAAGCATAAAAAGATGTTTGCAGATATTTTGGAAACATGCTGAGTTCACATACCGGTTTCTCTGAAAACCAATGCTTCAGACAGTTATTTTACTTTGAAATGTGCGTTCCTTGTCGGAATATCTGTTTTTGTTTTGGTCTGTGCAAGACCGCGCATTGCCAATTCACCCAATAGCATTTCGCCACCCTGGATTGCCAGTTGGCGGTAAACACATGCAGCGAATTACAGCAATGGAAGCCAGCGAACAAACTGGGACAGAGATATTCGCATATTCTACCCAACCTAAAAAGCCTTAGCGTCCATCTAAAAATCTCTTCAAACAGGAGCATATTAAAACGTGATATCAGCTCATCGTAAATCAACTCATCAACTTACAATGCGTAAGTCTGTTGTTAAGTCTACTGTTGCATGTCCTCAAACTGCAAACAATATTTTGAATTTGGACTGCAGTACCAATTTCAACCACTAGCTGTCATACAGCACCTTTAATGTGTATCATAAGTTAATACGTATCATTTACTTGTGTGTATTTTTTGTTTGTGTGGAGGACCTGAGTTCAAGCTCTGGATGTGCTTGATGGCGCCCCCTAGAGGCGAGGCGCCTCAACATGTCTGTCAGTGCACCTTGCAGCACAGAGAAATTAGCAGGATGTTTAACAACCCCGCAACGGAGCTCCAGGGCTCACTAGCTTATTGCCTCAATTATTGCAAACTTTAATTGGCTTTTCACAAACACAATGACAATCAGATTCATGTCACCTACAGAGAACGACTCGGTCTCGATCGATAGGTCCTATCATCTGCTCCTCGTGAGGGAAATGAAAGCACTTTGTCTCTTGGCTAAAGGCACCCGCATGCAGGGCTTTGTGTTTGTCTGAGAGTCTGTATAATCCGCTGTTTTAGAAAGACTGAAGATGAATGGATTCCTCTGCACACTATAGCTCATTCTGTCAGGTTTGCAGGAGGAGCGACTGCATCTTAAAGTTATCTTCAAAACCTTCCCTCACTTAGCCCGTCAGGCCCCTGAAATTCTCACCCTCCCTCTATCATGACTTCAGATGTCTCTTCTTTCAGCTCCAGAGAGTCTCACCGTCACAACAGACAAATCGTTTCTTAAATTGTCTTTTATATTTTAAGAGGCCAAATTGAGTTTGTCAAATCGTGTTCAGCTTTTCGATGTTAATGGCTTCTTTTGCCTTTGTTTCCGTCTCTCTCACTCTTAGCAAGATTCAGCAGTGAGAAATGTTTCATCTTTCTTTGTTGGTAGTAAACAACAGTACTTTCAAACAATCAAAGCTCATTGTATACGTGGCCTGGTGGGTAGTGTACAAATTCTGAGGTGTTTCCACTATCTCTATTTATCAGAATGCCAAAAATAAAAAAATTAGGAAAGAAATTGTCGCAGTCCCAACAGTAGCTGTAAGAATCTTCATATAAATTTCCTCTCAATCCCCTGCTGTCATTGGATGAGCAATGCCCGGTGGTGCCATCACAGCAAGGTCACTGTCTAAAACCTTCACACTCTGAGGTGAAACGAACTTCCAACCTTCCCCTGTCCCGAACAACAGAAAGTGGCTGAAGTCACACCTTTAATGGACTAACTAATAACTTAACGTATCTTCAGCAGCAAGTAGGGAAGCAATACATACAAAAACTATTAAAATCAAAATAACTCAAAGAGCCTGTTATGCGACGCCAGGCGGTATTTTTTGGTATTTTCACCCCGACGCAATTCCTTTTTTTAAGTCCAGTGCCCACGTTGTTTAAATAGCAAATGCACTTAGTTAGTAGAGTAACGTTGGTGAAATTGAACTTGAAAAATTGTGTGTCCTCACGTCTTTCCTTGGTCGAAACAACATTCCTTCTGATGTTCATTCATGTTTATTTGATGCTATAAATGAACTAGTATGAAGAGATGGTTGATTCACAAGCTGTCTATCTGTCTATACACTATACGATATTTATTGTTTAAACTTCTTTAAAAAATTACACTATTTTTAAATATGAAACCGCGATGTATTTTTCACCTCGTGAGAACATGATGTGTGGCGTGAGAGAGCGCGTTGCAAAAGTAACTAAAGGGTCAATTATCCTTATGCAGTGATGATGAATGAAATTGGCTAATTATTTGACCAGTCGTGGCAATACATATGTATTCAAAGAGACTCGTCAGGTTGCGGGTGTCTATATTCTGCTATGTAAATAGCAATCCATCATGACGCAAGCGCATTTAAAGGGAATGGGAGATGACACTCTGATTGGTTTATTGCATGTTACACTCTAAAATACAACCATGACTCATTAAGAGACTAGGTACAACCCTTTTTGACCATGCGCCGCCAACCATTTTTTCCATCGGACACACGCCGTGCTTTTTGCTTAGATCGTTCAAATAGGGCCCAAAGTGGTTTTTGTGTGAATATTCGAGACAAAAGGATTTGTGAGAGAAGAGTTAGGATTACCAGCAAGTGCTGCACTATTGCAATGCTCAGTTGAAACTTACTGCTACATGATAGCTCTACATGTATTGTTTCCTCCCTCGGATTAATCTGCTTGTTTTATTCTGGTTTGTAAGTTGCTTTGGATAAAATCGTCTGCTAAAATAAATACATGTAAATGTAAATGTAACCTCAGCGCTAAGCCTGACTCTAAATCTCACCCTTATACCGGATTGGCTGATAGAAATGTTGTCTTAGGAATAACAAGGATGTTGATCCAGGAACATGTCCTACTTGGGTGAAACATTCTAAGCCTCTTTCTCTCTGTCTCACTCTCTCTCCCTCCAGATGATGTCCCACCCTACTTCAAGATGGAGCCGGTGGCAACCCAGATCCACCTGGAAGGAAACCGGGTGGTTCTCACCTGCATGGCTGAGGGCAGCTGGCCCCTGGAGTTCAAATGGCTTTACAATGGGACCGAGCTGACACGTTTCTCCCTGGAGTACAGGTGACACTTCCCAACTTCCCACTGCTGTATGAGTGTTTCTGCAAATTTTGACCCTCTACACATTTTTAAAATGCACTTTTCACACTATCACTTAGTCTAACAGTGAACATACATGGATCAAAGTGTCATTTTTTTTTTTTTTTTTTAAGCCATGAACATTCTCAGCACAATGTCACATCTCAAATTATTTGTTTTATTTGTGGTGGAAGGAGTGATGGTGAATGAAATGACATTTGAAATTTGACATTTACACGCACACAAAAAAATTTGTCCGATTTATTCCAAAAATGACATTTTAGGAATAAATCAAACAGCTCTTTTGTATAGCTAGCATTTTAATTTTCCTAAATATACAAACATGTTTTTCAAAATTACATCTAAAATATTCAGTTCAATAATTTTTTTTTTATTTTCCCCTCAAACAATCCGCTCCAACTGTTGTAATGATTACTATTTTTATATGGAATTTTCATATTTTAAGATTGAACGTCTGGGACTGGGAGAAGAGTACAACAATAAAATCTATTCAGAAAAGGCATTTTAAAATTAGAAAAGAAAAAATGAATTCCAAGACCGTTTTAATATGACCTTCACATAACAAAGAGATAATAAAAAATGGAAAACTTGTAGTTTGAATAAAAACTAACCCAGATGACGAAAGTTCCTGTAGTTGAAGAAACACGCATTTCTCATTCAGACAGCTTAATCGCCATCACAAATACAACATTTACCATAGTTTCAAATGCAACATAATTTATTCCGTTTTTCTGCCATTTATTTAAATGATGTCTCCGTCCTTTTTGGTGAATCAGGAGCGTTTATGGATTGTAATCCTCTTGAATTGTAGTGCCTCATTCCCTCTGCAGCAATGAAATCGCTCTCATATGCCTCTCAGCTCACATTAAATGAGAATGAGATGTATTTCCTGAACGATCCCTGTCGTCCATGTTTTGTTTTATGTATTCTGCATAAATGTTGTATCACTGGTGAAGGCAGTGTGGAATTATCAATCAAGAAAGAGCAGGTAGTCGAGTACCTTGCGAATTATTTTCAATAGCTTTGAGAGCTATATGTAATATTTATATTTGAAAAGCAAAGTGATTTTTATTTTCTTTCTCTCTCGCTGGTCACAGTGAGACGGTTGGGCTGTTGTTTTTGCTCGCATTCTTTTTACCTGCAGACCACAGGACTCCAGATGGACTCTTTAATATTTGCCTTTACATTGTAAAACGCTCTAATGGCTAAAGTCTAACCTATTCGCAGTGCTTACTCTTAGTAATGGTTGAGTCAGACATTTTCTAGCTTCTTGCTGAGGTTCCTGCTCTCTACATGTTTTCTGTCTGTCAGTCAAGACAATAGGAGAGGTTTCCGACGCAGTCCACAGAGCATTTCGGAAAGATCCCTGGCGACTGAAACTTCCTAGCAATTTCCTACTTCTCAGACACCGTGTGTGTTTGCACAGTTTCTTTTTTCAGGGAGTGGGGACCTGCTCTCTTCTTTGTATTCCTCACATCCACCAATCAAAGAAAAAGCTTGAATCCACTTCAGCAGGTTATACTGAACCTGTGATTGGTAATGCGGGATAACTAAAGGAGCTGGCGGTGTAAAAATGAGGCAGTGTTGACTGGTTGAATAAAAGCACCACTGCCCACATGTTCGGCTCTCTCTTTATCACTCCATTTAACTAATAGGTCTTGTCACAGGCTCGTGACTGAGGCCATTTGCGTAGGTGTAAAAACACACTTGCCTACTTTATGTTTTCATGATGACGGCCCAGTTTTTTTTTTTTTTTTAGTTTTTTTTTTACAATTATTATTTCAGCAGAATACATTACTACGATTGCAAACATTCAAAGCAAATAAATAACTCATATCAAGGGATTTCAAGACCTCTTATAATGCTTCAAGTCACTACAAAACCTACAAAAGTCTTAATGGGATAGTTCTTTCATCACTTATTCACCATTATGTCGTATGTTTTAAACATTTTTATTAATGAATTCATTAATTTTTAATATGAGCACGTTTGATTTTAAAAAGTTTATAAATGTACTCCCTAGTGGTCAGTTTACATCGAACGTGCCAAGGATTTCAGGCCCTTGAGATGGAATGGAAGTAGCAACAGACTTTTTTTTCTTCCTTATTGTGACACACATCTGAATGAAATGGATTATCAAAACAGAAAAAATGTAGGGTGGCGACTTCTATTCATCAGTTGTTGATTGGATGGAGGCAGGTCTGAACGCGAGCTTGCAAATAATTGTAAGAAAGGGGCTGCATTTAAATGGAAGTTATGACTTTGATTAACATTACAAGGTCAATATTTTGTTAAAGTGATACATATGCATGGATGAATGGTTTACATCGATCACTGCATTTAAAAATCTGTAGGGTGAATTTTATTTCATGCCGACTTTAAGGGCCTTTAGTGGTCAGTTTACACTTAAAGTGTAACCGCCAATTTTTCAACCCACTTTGTATTGTTACAATGACGGTAGTACAAATAATGATGCAAAACGAGTCATTTGGTGAATTTTTGACAGATGAAAACTACAGATTATACTTCCACATTTTGCATCCCCGCCCACAGACATTCTGATTAACAGAGGGATGTTAACAGAGCAGTTATTGCAAGAGTTGGTTTGTCACTGAAAATTGCATTATACTTTGTCAGTAACACTTTGCAATTAGGTTCATTAGTTAAACATTAGTTAATGTATGAACTAACCATGAGTAATGTATTTGTTACTGTATTTACTAATCTTTTGTTAACGTTAGTTAATGAAAATACAGTTGTTCATTCTTTGTTCATGTTAGTTCACAGTGTATTAACTAATGTTAACAAGATTTTAATAATGTATTAGTAAATGAACTTTAACAAAGCTTAATAAATGCTGTATATTCGTTATTAGTTCATGTTAACCAATGAACCTTATTGTAAAGTGTTACCACTACTACTCTTATGGTAAAAATGAAGAAAAAAAAAAACTATGGCTCCAGCTTTCTTACCTGTGCACGACGGTTTTTGCTTCAGGGGGTTGGTGATTTCTTTCAGTTTTTTTCCCCCTATTTGGCATAAAACAATGTATCCATAGTCATCCAGTTTAAAATGTTGACTACAAACATAGTGATTTTTCAAACTTTCCATTACAGCGTTCTCTCCATATTTACCTTTCTTTGCAGTCTTCAGCCACTGCCTACAACATGCTGGATCTGTCATTAACACTAAACATGGTGTCGACATCACAAGTCGGCAGTGTCGACTAATGTCGATAATGTCGACACATTTATAACTAAATGTTTGCTGAGAAGTATTTTCTTCTAAAGCAAGGCGGTATTTGACTCTGCTCTAGTGTCTCCATAACAGAGGATGGTGGAAGTGGCTTTGGACGATACATCATAGGTGTTTAAATTTTCCTATATAACAAATGGGAAAACAGCATTTTCTTTGTTTTCTCTAGACAAGTTGTACTGATTTAAAAAAATAAATAAAAAAATAAATAAACTTGCCTTCATAACCAGCAAAGTTTTATTGAAAGCCCAATAAAACTTGTCCCCCCATGGCCAAATAGGGGTCAGCTTGCACTGTATGCACCATACCCTCTTGTGTTTCAGCTTCCTTTGATGGTCACGGGTCACACAGCCAGATACCTTGTAGGCCGCTGTTTGTTTGAGGCTCAAGGACACTGGCCCTGTCCATAATCCAACCCACATCCACATAAATATTTCTCTCCTTTGTTCGATCTGAATTGTCAATGGCCTCTCCCATGTTTTGTTGTGATCACAGTGTCAGGGCTGCCTGAGGACTCTTATCTATTGTTGATGAGGGTTCTTCAACAGGTTACCCATGAACACCCTGAGCTGCCTGAGTGTTGTGGCCTGATCTGCACTTGAGCAGAAGCTAGAACTGTATGATTAATTATGGACCGATAAATAGCTTTTTTTGGATCAAAGGCCATTTGTTATAGCCAGTGCTTTGGGCTTGCTGTAGGCTCCCATGCTGAGTATGAAGTATAGCAAACAATGGTTGATAGGATTCCGATTTTCTTTCATCAGGTACGTAATTTCGTCACTGGACCGCTCCCATGCAGGCTTCTACAGATGCATCGTCAGGAACAGGGTGGGAGCTCTGATGCAGAGGAGTTCGCAAGTCCAAGTCGCCTGTAAGTGTCGCATCACATTCTAACACAACACAAACAATAAATCCTAACACTTAGTAAGTTTGATCGCTTAAGATGCAGGCACATTGCAAAATTTTGCTTAAAGAGCAAAAAGGTCATCGTCTGCATGAAGCACCGCTCAGGGAAGTCACTTTGAAACCAAGCAGCTTTCTGTTGGTCATCAGTGTTGGGGAAAGTTACTTTTAAAAGTAATGCATTACAATATTGCGTTACTCCATTAAAAAGTAACTAATTGTGTTACTTAGTTACTTTTCATCAAAAGTAATGCATTACGCTCCCTTTTCTCACCTGGGCTGGGCTTGCTTGTTTGTTTGTTTTTTAATAACAAAAAAAAAAGTTCTATTTTTGGCAAATGTTAAGGCCCTTTCACACCAGAAGTGAAATAAATAAGCCTCAGGCTGAAGGAAATGCATATGTATGCCTGTACAGTAGAGGGTTTTAATCCATTCTGGATTAAAGAAGAATTAGATCATTAAAGGTCAGCAGCAAAGACACTGGTTAATAAAGTGAAATTAAGTACATAAAGTAGATTTGTGTAATTTGATATTTTTATTTATTACAAGTTTTCAATTTGCGTAAAATTCTGAGATTGCATTTCACTGTTTTTCATTTTGAGGACTACTGAATATTTTTGTGCAAGTGAGATGAGTAAATGCATGTTCACATTAAGTGTAGAACTACAATAACCATGATATTAACGCAGCGCACACAACAACTCTGCACTTACCCCATTTATGGGGAAAAGAGAGCTGTCTGTCAATAAATGTTAAAATAAAGTAACTTGTGTTACTTATTTGAAAAGGTAATCAGATATTTTGTTATAAATTGAAAAAGTAATGTGTTACTTTACTAGTTACTTGAAAAAAGTAATCTGATTGCGTTACTCAACTTACTTGTTACCCACCACAGTTGGTCAATGTAGCCAATCCATGTGAAATCTGGGGAATTTTTCCTGGGAAATCCTGGGGAAATCATTCTCCCTCATGTGAAATCCAAGATTGGAGCTTTGTGTTCTG